>CM068956.1:55492731-55527853 GCA_035128595.1 Eptatretus atami | reverse complement strand
TTTGACTTGTTAGAGATCACACGCAGGCTCTCGGCAGTTTGCATACACACACTGGCTATTTCCATGACTTTAGACAATTTGGGGTCGGATTCAGGAAGGAGTTTCCGCAGAATTGAGTCATTGATGCAGGTTGATGATGATATTGATGATGATTATAAAGAAATCACGCAACATCTCTTCGAGTTTATCTGTAAACTCACAATGTTCGGCGAGTCGGCATAAATCAGCCATGAACTCAGATGCTGACTGACCATCTTGATGATGGTAGGTATAAAATTTATATCTCGAGACGATCTTACCCGGTTTAGGGTGATAATATATTTTCACGACGTTGACGAGCTCTTCATACGACTTGTCAGAAGGTTTGGCTGGGGCAAGAAGACCTTTGATGAGGCTGTAAGTCGGACCGCCACATACGGTCAGTAATACAGCTCGCCGCCTTTCAGCGTATTCATCGGTGTCCATTTGTTTTGCCACGAAGTACTGCTTCAGACGATTGGTGTAGTGTTCCCAATTATCCCCCACTGCGTATTCTTGCAATATGCCGATGCACGAAGACATCCTCCTCGCCACTGTAATGTACTCAATAGTCAGGACGAAGACTCTGAAGTCGGAACAACATGTTTATTACTGACACTGGCACAACACAGTACAGCACCGCGTTGTAACACAGGCGGGTCCCGTGACTACACTGAACCAGGCCCCGGTCCACCCATGTATGCATGCATTAGCAGAAACTACTGATACAGTCCACTCTCAGGAGAGCCAGAAAACATATGTCCAACCTCAAGATTAAACTTTCAAACTTGTCTACCTCCTCTAAAACCTGGTGGCACCTTGTTCATTCTGTCTCTGGTGCATGCTCCCCTTCCTTCTCTTCAAAAAATGAAAAAGCAACAGACGGATTGGACCGAGACAGGGAGGATTAGAGATAAGGGAGAAATGTATCAAGGGAATATACAGTTTCCGTTATTATCTTGCATACATAATATGACCTCAACATATGATCCTCACAAAACATATTACCGTATTTTCCAGTGTATAAAGCACACTTTTGTATCAGCAAAAAAGTAAAAGTTGGGAGTGCAGTTAATACACGGGTAGAGAAAAAAAATCAGTCTTTTAAAAACGATCAATGCTGAATTTCAATTATATTCTAAATGAACATTTTTGTAGCACTCAGAATTTCTGTTAAGATCAATTCCACCGTTTCAATTTTGAAAATTGGTTTCGGTTAAGAGTTTGTATCGCGTTTTATTAACCGTGTGCGGAAATTAAATGTCACACTCAGTAACATCTGGAGACACCCAGAGTTTAGGTGTGTGGCGTATATTGAGCCTCCTGGCTCTGAAAATTCCATTAAAAACAAAAGAAGAAGAAGATCTGGTCTCACATCAAAAGAAGAATTATTCACAAGAGCTCGAGTCCAATAATGGAGCAGCCACCTCAAATAGGCTTGTAGTGCTGCAGAATGGTGGAAGTATTGTGCACTTTTGGTGATAAGCATGAAACTTTGCAAACAGTTGTAGTGTTTTACCTACTGAACAATATTAATATGGGGCCAACTGAATTTTTTTCCAAGATGGCGGTCATTTTCAAAATGACCGCCACCATGGGTGAAATTACCGAACAACCAAATATAAATGATATTTCCTATGATTGGTTGAAATTGACCAGAAATGTGAAATGTCACTAATTTTCCCTTACGTTTCACATGTTCTTCATTTCTTAACCAAGATGGCTTTCAAATTTCAATGGCTGCCAATTTAACATGGCTGCTAACATGTAATGGTGACAACATATGAACGTGTATGTGGTAATTGTACCATGCATCAGTTACGCTCTTCCAGTTAATCTGTAGTATCCTCGCGCCATTCATCCATTCATTCATCCTTCATCTTCTTCTTTCAGATCAGTATCTCCATATCACAGTGCATGCTGTTGTTAGTTGGCGAAGCTGTGGTGGTGGTGGTGTCGTATCAAATACCAACATGGCTAAATCCTTCAGAATTTAGACCCCAGACAACGTCCAAGACTCCTTCACATCTGAATCATCATCATCGCCGATAGATTGGACAAATGCTTTTGTGTCAAGAGATTCAAAAGCCTGTGTGCCAATTTCAAGAGGACTGATATTGATATTGGTCACCTTTAATGAACTCTGCGTAATTTGATAGATTCAAAGAGCTTCAGAGTCTTCCAGATATATACTTTCGGTTACAATGGAACAGGAGTTGCTTCAACTCTAAAGTCGAATGCAGCTAATGGCACACAAACAAAATGCAAGGAAAGTACAACAAACAAACTTCAACTGGGTAAACACGGAAAGAGATGAGTGTGAAACCCAGTGACTCGCCAAAAGAAAGTCACTCGCTACAGCAGTGGTGTGCAGCCAGACATCGCAAAGCACTTGCTTCTTTTGGTGAAAAATCAGATAAACTCCATAAGCATCGACGGAAAGAACGGAAATGTTCGGCGATGTGCAATTGTGAGACTACAATGTCAGTTGCCCATTGAGCGCTGGAGATATGATGTCCCAAGATGCATGTACCACGCAATTGCTTAACACCTCTAACAGAAAGCAGAGTCCGTGAATTGCTCTGACAGCGGAGAAGTTCTTCTGAAACACTGGCATGTCAGAGCGGAGCTGCTTTCGTATATTGAGACTGTCGTGCAGAAAGCATGGAGAGACGTAGCACGGGTGTTCAAACTAGCAGTTTAATCAGATGTTCAACTTCAGACTAAATGACCTGGGAGCAACACATCTACTCAGAAAGACTCGCAGACTGAAAAGCGAAATTAGCCAACATACCAGACTTACAAGCCCACCCAGCAAGGCAGGATGTTTCTTGCTTTTCGGATGACATCGGACTGGCACTAAGAGGGCTTTGAAAGTGACTTGACGGGAGGCTATCGTGTTGGCACAAGGCAGCTGAAATCGTTTAGGACATTCTGAACGCTGAAAGTCTGTATTTATGGGGATTCTCCAAGGTGTCAGCACCAATCAGTTTCTAAGTCTCTGACGACCCTCGTTGGGATGATAATGGGTGGATCAGACATAGTGCAGCAATCAAGCAATGCACTGATACCCAGGCGATACTAACTGTCTCGCAGCTTATACGCCAAAATGTCATAATTCGACGTCCGTGAAGGATCCACCTCCATCAAACCACAGTGTGGATCGTGAGACACCCCTGCCTACTTACGCCGGACTCCTCATCCATGCCGGACAAGAAAGCGTGAGTTATTGACAATGTATGACCTTGGGCTCTCCGTATCATATGACAAGTACTTAACATTTCAAGGATTTGGTAATGAAGTTTCTGCAGATATGAAAGCAGAACATGTTGTTTGTTCTGCAACTTACGCCATGGTCTATTCACCACAAGTGCAGTTGTAACATAGACCACAATCCTACTTCCAACGACCGCTCAGGGCATATCATGGACACGGAATATCCTTTTCAGCACCCGACAATGATGTCCATGGGAGAGTGAGAGACGCAGACGATCTCGGCAAAGTGAGTCTCAGGAAGACCTTATCAGATTGCCAGAGAGAACATCCAGCATACCACCGGCTTCCCCTACATCTAAAAGAACCAACAGTGAACAGAAGTTTCGGTTCTCCCGCTGCATTGCCTATGAAGGAATGTTGCAGCACCTGCAGGACACATGCCAGGTGAGTTCAATATGTTCTAGTCGTAGGACCTTGCTTATTGTGCTCTGCCAACACTTATATTATTTATATATTTCGAATAACTAGTAGATTATTGTGAATGTGAACACTGAACTGTCGACTGTTTGTGCCTCTATGCTTTTTCTTGTTGCTTTATAGGTGGTCAGTCATGTGAAGACATAGTTGGTCTCATGATAACACTGCGCAAGATGTGACGGTAGATTTCCTCAACTGCTTAAGCAATGGCGGCAATCTTGGATTTCTGTGCCCATTTTAAAATTGTTGCATTGTTGAAATTGCAAACATCAGTATAGAAACTAACTATGCAATATCCGCGTTAAGAGCATGAAAATATGATTAGTACATTTGAATTTTACACAGTCAGCGCGTTTTTTCTCAGTGGCGGCCATTTTGATTTGCGGCCATCTTGGAGACTGAAATGGCCCCATTTAGATGTGCAGCATTAAAAGTCAACTCTGTGCATTATCGTGCTTCCACAAATCGCACATTGGCCTGTTATGTGGCACCATTTTGCAGCACTACAAGTCTGATCGAGTCCTGAGGCCAATTTCTGGTTTTACCTGTTGGTCATTTTTTTTAGATCCTCGTGGAGGATCTCTCAGTCCTCTCACGTTGTTGTTCTGCTTCTTCTCGTGGACTTTTTTGTTTCCACAGCCTACAGTTTTCATCGAAACTTCCTGAAATTGGCATTATTATGTATAAATACCTGCGCAGACAGTAACCATCTCCTTTTGAAAATTCCTCCTAGAAAAAAAGTTTGACGTCAATCTCCGCTTGGAAATCGCCTATTATCTCCGAAACTCGGCAAGCTTTTTGAATTCTGTTTGCGGGAATCGACAGGGCATTAGCAGAGATTTATTCCGCACTAATTACTCACTGTGACAGCGTATCAAATTTTTGATGTCATTCCTATTTTTTGACATTTTTGTTTCCACAACCCAGGTTTTCATCGGATCTTTGTGAAACTTGCCTGTATTGCAGGAGCCCACGCGCAGGCAGTAACTTCTCCGTTTTGAATTCTTCCAAGAAAGTTGACGTCGTAAATTCGCCGCTATGGGAATCGCCCATCCATTATCTCCGATACTAGGCAAGCTGTTTGAATTTTGTTTGCGGGAATCAAAGCCGGGCAATTGCACAGATAATTTTCGCACCTGATAACATCTATGCGTCAATAAAATTCGTTTTTATGACGTCATCATTAAGAGGACAAGGATCTTAGCTCATTTGAGCTTGTTCTCCAAAAGTCGCCCTTGACCTACCTCTGGATATTTGGTTGCATTGTTTCCTGCAGGGTCAGAATGCATAAATTAAAAAATACACAAACAAACTTTCTCCTTTATATATTAGATATACCGGTACCAGCTGAAGTACTCGGCATTGCCCAGGGAAATTAAATGCAATATGTATTGAAATATTTCCTGCATGACCAATTGGGTAATGTTGGTCTTGTAGTTTTGTGTGAATTACCAATCTTGGGGATTGCAAAATGCACTTGGACTTGGCTTGAAATGCTTCACCTTCTAATGGTGCCCAACGTGCTTCCCTGGAGGCTGCTTGAATTGTGCGTTGATCCTCAACCTGAGCCTGTGTCTGCTCTTGAGTCTCAAGGGACCTGCAGACTGTCATTCTCTTTGCATCTGATTTTTTATGTCCAATCAGGGGTCTTTTTGGTGGCATTTGGCAGTACAGTAAGATCCTGACATCCGTGGGGGATACATTCCTGAAAAAATGCTACAAATGTTGAATCCACAAATGTTGGGGCATTGCTTCAACAGGGAAAATGGGGATAGGTTCCTGGCGATTCATGATTCATCAGGGAAAATTAAAAAAAATTATGAAAATGAATGCACAATGCGCATCATTTCAGCTTCATTAAAATGCTAACAAATAAAAAGACAACAACAACAGCAGATACGGTTTACATTATTTATTTAAGATACCGACGACATAACTTTTGATGTGATGATGATAATTATGATTTAGAATCTAGTGAATTCCTCTGAAGAAGACGCAGTTGAGGGTGTTGATGAGTCATGCACTGAAGGGGACACAGGTGTGGGCACTGAAGGGGATGCAGGTGAGGGTCCTAATGAGTCATGTACCGAAGAGGATACAGGTGATGGCATTTAAGGTGTTGAGGTGGAGGGGCCATGGTGAAAAAAAATGGTTGATTGAGAGCTGTTTTGCTGAGTATTGCAGGTTTCTGTGCAGCCCTCTGTATGGCAGCAAAACATCATCCAACCTCCTCTTGAACTGGAGTTACCGCTTCACCACTGGGTCAGCATCTTGAAACAAGTCAGATTCTGCCCTCATATCCTGCAGCATCTCAGGCAGGAACTTGACAGTCAGGTTAGGCCTCACAACCTTCCTCCTCCTCCTCCTCCTCCTCCTCCTCAGAAACCTTGATGATGGCCTTCAACTCCCAATCAGTCAGCTCCTCACTATGTGAGGTGAGGATCATCTCCAATTTGTCAGACACCATATCGTCAAACCCTTCCCCGCCCATCTCCCGTAACAACCTGCCAATTTTTTGCCTCTCTTCCATGGTGTTGGAAAAGCCTCTGAAATCGTTGACGATGTGGCCATAGATTTTGCCAGCATGCATTGATGATGGAGGTTTTGACTTCGTCCAGCGAGTCTCTGATGGTGCTGATGCAGTGCGCTATGTTGAAGTCCTTCAAATATTTCCCAACCATAAGTTTGGGGTTGGACTCCATAGCATCCAATATGTGATGGAAGGTGAAGCCAGTGTAATACATTTTAAACATTGAAATTACCTCTTGGTTGAGTGGTTGGATCAGGGAGGTGGTGTTGGGTGGCAAGAAGATGTCCTCAACAATGAGCTGGGCCACCTTTGGCACCTTGGGGGTGGCCAGGAGCATGTCCACCACCAGGAGGACCTTGAAGGAGAGGTTATTATCTGCCAGGTACATCTTCACTAGAGGGACAAAATAGTCATGGAACCAATCCATAAAGATGGCAGCTGTTACCCACACCTACCTGTTGGCCCTCCAAAATAATGGCAGACTTTGCTTGTTTTTTCCCTTGAGACTACACGGATTTAGGGAATGATACAGCATCATTGGCTTAATCATGCCATCCCCTTTAGCATTGGCGCAGAGGAGAAGAGATACCCCAACCTCAGCAGCATTGAACCCCGTCGCTGTCCTCTCTCACTTTGAGATGAAAGTTCTCATGGGAATTTTCCTCCAGAAGAGACCGGTCACATCTACATTGAAGACCTGCTCTGGTACATACCCCGACTTCTTGATGAGCTGCGCGAGTTGAACAGGGAAAGTTTCAGCTGCCTCGTTGTCCACTGAAGCACGCTCACCTGTGAGTTTACATTGTGGAGACTGTACTGCTTCGTGAAGTGGTCATACCATCTCTTGCTAGCTCAGAAGGGACTGGGGCAACTTGTACCCACATCACTCATACCCACATCACTCATACCCACATCACTCATGTTGGCAGCACCACCTGCACAAGCCAAATAACTTTACATGCACTTTGCCTTTTCACAAATCAGAAGTCTGCTTCAAGTCACGTTTTTCTTGACATTGCCCTCTACCCACACATTTAATGCCTTCTCCATTGCTTCGATGTGAACATCCCTGACCTGGGTAAGTACTTTGGTGATAGCTACTGTGCTAGCAATGACACTTTCACCAATCGACTTTTCGTTTTTCTCTATGTAGCACATAGTCGACTCGTTCATGCCATCGTGCCTGCCCACAGAGGCTGCACTGTCACCTCTTGATAGTCGGTCAAGCAGCTTCACTTTCCAGCAGCTTCACTCCCCTGAGTTAATAATTGGTGGAAGCACCTTTGACAGCAATTACAGCTGTGAGTCTGTTGGGTAGGTCTCCACCAACTTTGCACACCTGGATTGTGCAATATTTGCCCATTCTTCTGCACAAAACTGTTCAAGCTCAGTCAAGTTGTGTGGGGAGCGTTGATGGACAGCAATCTTCAAGTTATGCCACAAATTTTCGATTGGATTTAGGTCGGGGCTCTAACTGGGCCACTCACGGACATTTATTTTTTGTTCCTTAGCCACTCCAGTGTAGCTTTTGCTGTGTGCTTCGAGTCATTGTCATGCTGAAAGATAAACTTTTGCCGCAATTTCAGCTCTCTTGCAGAGGGCAGCAGGATGATTTCCTCTTGGATTTTTATGTATTTTGCTCCATACATTTTTCCTTCTATCCTGATAAGTGTCCCAGTCCCTGCTGATGATAAATATTCCCATAACATGATGCTGCCACCACCATGCTTCACAGGAGGGATAGTGTTCTTTAAGTGATGTGCTGTGTTGGGGTTGTGCCATTTCTAACTTTTTGCATTTTGGCCAAAAAGTTTCATCTTGATTTCGTCAGGCCACAATACTTTTTGCCACATGGCTTCAGAATCTCCGGAGTGTTTTTTTGCATTCCTCAAATGGGACTCAAGGTGGGCTTTTTGAGTAATAGCTTCCTTCTTGCCACCCCACTGTGCAGGCCAGATTTCTGGAGTGGTTGGGATATTGTTGGAACATGTACACAGTGACCAATATTTGCCATAAAGGCATGCAGCTCTTTCAACATTGCCATTGGTCTCTTGGTGGCCTCTTTCATCAGTCTCCTCCTTGCTTGATTATCCAGTTTGGAGGGATGGCCTAATGTAGGCAGGGTATTCATGGTACCATACACCTTCCACTTCTTATTGACTGTCTTGACTGTGCACCAAGGGATATGGACTTATGGTAAGGAGAGCTTGCTAGATGAGAGTGAGACAAATTAAAAGTCCAGTTCATGAGACGTGTTGAGAGTCTATGCGCTCGGCAGATTGAGACACTTTGTGGATTGAACACTTTGTAGATCGAGAAGCATGGTAGATCGAACACTTGGTCGATTGAATTCTTGGTATATCGAATGAAAAGAAAGGATGCTTGAATGTCTCTTGTTCAAGGTCTTCCATGGACATTCACCCTTCCACGCAGGTAAAAACTATTTATCCTGCTTGGAGGTTTAGCTGTTCTGCTCTGCACGGAGGTCCAGCTGTTATGTCCTGCATGGAGGCCCAGCTGCTCTGTCCTTTACAAAGGTGAAAGCTGATCTGCTATCGCACGGAGGTTAATCTATCTGTTCTTCGCAACCACTTGATCCACTCTGTTTCATGTCCTCCCACTACAGAGGTCAAGCTCGATCTGTTCCTACACCTTCTTGCTATGGAGGTCAAGCACAATCTGTTCTTCACAAAGGTTAAAAGTAATCTCCTGTTGAACAGAGGTGAAGCTGCTCTGCTCTCCATAACCGACTTCATTCTGTTTCTACATCCTCTGACTTCAGAGGACAAGCTCGATCTGTTTCTGCATCTTCTTGCTATGGAAGTCAAACTCGATCTGCTCTCTGCAGGAGTGGGGGGGGGGAGTAAGTATCTGCATCCTACAACACCGAGAGAGGACGTTGTTATTTTATTCCATTGGTCCCCAACTTGCGGCCCACGGAGCCCTTATACTGCGGCCCACGAGGACTTTCCAATCAAAACACATTTCCATGTAGCAATTTTAAAGGGGTTTTAAAATTGAGAATGAGACCGTTTTTGATGGTGAGAGGTATGCTACAGAGGTGGCCCGTCTGAAGAAGGAGTTCGAGAAACGATTCCAAGACTTCTGCAAGCACAAAGTCAGCTTCGAGATCTTCGCTATGCCATTCTCATTCGATCCCTTGCAAGCCCCAACGGACCTGCAGGAGGAGCTGATCGAGTTAAGAGTGACATCGACATCAAGGCCCAGTTCCTGGAGAAGGAACTCCAGGAGTTCTACAGGGGGCTACCCTGCCAGACCTTCCCAAACTGATCAAGCATGCCAGAAGTTGTTTTCCATGTTTGGCAGCACATACTTGTGTGAGCAATTCTTCAGCAAGCTGAAGTACTCCAAGAACAAGACCGAAACGCCTTGTCCGACATGCACCTGGAAGACACTTTCGTGTTGCTTCCTCCCATCTGGTGCCCGACATCAACTCGATCCTGGGAGAGCAGAAGCAGTATCAAGTTTCTCATTGACTCTGAAAAAAATGCATCAAGTTTCTCATTGACTCTTGAAAATGTTTCTCAGTATCAAGTTTTCAATAAAATGCATCAATTTTTTTGGCTCCAACAACTTGGGAGTAGTGAATGCGACCCGTGGGATCAAAAGGTTGGGGACCACTGTTTTATTCGTTGAAAGTCACCGATGACGTCAAATGCACGTGACATGCACATGATGTCAGCTGCAACAGCTGCAGGTGAAAGATCCTGCAGCTCTAAATGTGTTGTTTTGCAAGTAAACAAAAGAAGCAATTGAACATTTCAGGGCTAATAATTGCCTCTATTGTGTCCAAATGTTGTTTTTTGCAGGAATTGAAAAGAACAGGCCTATTTATTTTCCACATGTACAGCACCTGATTAAGGTTATTTTGTACGAGTCAAAATATAATTGTGGTCTATTCTTTGGAACAAATAAGTGATTCATGAAATGTGGACTGGTACTGGGGAATAATTTGTAACATGCTGGGAGGGGGATGGTTTCAGATGTGGAATGGAAAAGAAGGGAGGGGGAGGCTTAAAGGGCAAAGAACATTATCATGAGGATGGGCCATGAGGGGTTATGGACTTGAAAGGGGAACACGGTGAGGTACCTGCGATAGATGGGCAGCTGGAGCCATAAAAAGATCAAAAGATGGACTGATAGACTGAGGGATTAAAGAGAACCTGAACATTATAACTCACGATGTACATCCCTTCCAAATATCACTAGACTCAACACAAAAGGTAGAAAAATCTGTTTCACATAAACTAAAGAAATATCTGTCTGGGGGAAATCCTACATGTCTCTGGATGCATATTGGAGTCTTTTCCATAACCACAACAATATCTTGGTCAACCAGAGGCAGATCACTGACACTCAAAGTTCATTTTCATGACCTGGAAATGCACAACAAAACAAATAAAAATCAAGTAATCAACATCAATAGTTGAACCCATGTAATTTCCGTGCAACAGATGGAGAGGTTTACAGGTGCGGGAGTAAGAACCCGGACTTTTGTAATAAATGCAGAGGTGCAATGCGCCCAAAATGGTCTTTTCCAGAGCTACCTCTATCAGTGCAAGTGAAACCAGCAGAAGTGCTCTGGCGGGCATCATACCATTCCGATCTTAATGATGCGGTAGATTAAAGTTAAGAAAGCAACAGATGGATCCTACTGAGATGCTGATGATTAGAGGTAGAGGAGAAACCTACAAAGGAAATACAGTTTCCGTTATTAGCTTGCAATCATAATATGACCTCAACATATGATCTTCACAATACATACTGTATTACTCGATTGTGGCAGTGCGTAAGCAACATACTCACTCAAGGCCTGAACATGGAAGTGTTATAATAAACCTGTGTAAAGCAAATCTTTTTAATAACAGGTGCACATGTAAACACAATAATCATTAAATTTGTGTTGTTGACAACAAATCACGACAACTTCAACCTAAGATCTTCACTGTACATATTACTCGATCACTCCTGAAAATGGCCTCCCACTCGAGGCCTGAAGGCCAATTAACTGCTTTTATCTGGGGTCAATTTTTTTTATTATTATCCAAAGATAGCCCTCGACCTTCCTCTGGATGAAAGAGGATGTCATGCAAAGTTTGGTTGCACTGTGTGTTGTCCTGATGGATCTTGATCCGTAATGCAGGTTACATCTTGCTCACCCTTAAACGAGATCAGCAAAGCAGACGTGCAGTGTCCACTAAGTACGGAGACTGGTGACCATACTACCAGATGGGCAATTCGTGTAGTCGCAGAGCTGTATGACACTCGTGTACTTGTCTATAAAAGCTGTCTCTAAGAAGGTAGCGACGCAAACCAGAAGTTTCTACGATGATTCTGTACCAAACCATCAAAAATCGAATATTTGACCTCACTGTGACCTTGACCTTTGACCGATTTTGACCAAAATCTAATGAGCGCTAGCCATCACCCTCCTGAATCACGTGGTGTAATTTGACATTGGTAGCTTCTTCCGTTCTCGAGTTATCGTGCCTACACAAAACACACAAACACACAAACAGAGGACGGAAGTCATCAATATACATACTTACGAAATCATAAGATTTCGTAAGTAACAAGCCACACGACAAACTTTCTTCTTTATGTATTAGATATAGCTATAAAAAAAATTAAATGCATGTGTGTGTGTCCTCCATACTCCAAAGCGATGAAACCTAGCAACCCCAAACTTTGCATGCATACTAAAGGACCTCCGAGGGGGTGCATTAATTTAAACTGAGTATTTGGGTTAATTTAAACAAACCCTTTTGAAGATAATTAATGGTCTTATTTAAGTAAAACAAAAACATGCATTACCCCTGGTCAGTCCGCATTCACCTTGCAGTGTGCTTAATCTGTTTGGCCTAATCAAAAACGCCTTGCCTTGAAACAGGTCGTAACGGTTTCTGTATGACATACCTTCATATCAACGAATCGCTGTATACATCGCTAATTCCTTGCCGTGCCAGTTGTTCCTCATCAAGGTATGCAATATCGTAGACAGCAGTGTAATTGACCTTTTTGTTCTTTTCGAAAATAAAATTACAAATTGACATTCAAGACAAGTGCATAAATAAATGTGTGTTGCATTGTCTCAGTTAAATCTGACAAAAGTTTAAGTTGTAACCTTCGCCTCGAGAGGCCAAATTTCACAGCACGTACATGCCATCGTGGCAGCAGCAGGTTGGAGTTGCATCCCTAAAGGGAAGTCCATGTTATAATCTGGTACATGCTGTTTGAAAGCGACGGGTGGTATTGCTATCCTGTTTGAACAGGACATCTGGAAACATCCAGAGACAGTTATCCTTTATTAATTTGTATGTATAAAATGTAATTGATTCATTATTTTGTTCTTTTTCACCTGTTATTAAGTTTGCAAAACGCACATGTGATGGCACCAAATGCAAGTCCAGAAGACCCCCTTCCAACCCCTACGTCCCCCTCCCCTCCTCGCTCTCCCATCCTCCTTGCTCCTAACCCCCTCCCAGAGTGTAAAGTGACGCGAGCGTTGGTAGGCGTCGACGCTCCCCCTCCCCCCCCCTTTTTCTCGCTCTCTCCCCCATTGTCACTCGCCTTTCCTCGATCACCCCAACCTCACCTCCTCCTTGCTCCACCTCCCTCCTCTCTCTCTCTCTCTCTCTCTCTCTCTCTCTCTCTCTCTCTCTCTCTCTCTCTCTCTCTCTCTCTCTCCTCCCCGCCTTCCTCTCAGCCCCTCTTAATATACAATCAGCGAAGTGAGGGTGTGTATTTGCTAGTGTGTGTGTGTGTATATATATGCGTGTTTGTATATAATATTATATATATTAATATATATATATATATATATATATATACACACACATAAACAAATTGGTACATACATATACATACATACATACATACATACATAACAGTATTGTTGCAGTTGTGGAGAACAGACTTCATGGAGTTGCATTCAACATATGGTGCACCCTGAGTTAGTTGTTTAATTTGTATGTGTGCTCACATCGGTCCCTTTCCTTTTGTCCAGGGGATGGGGGAAATGCATTGTGTGGGTTTAGCAAGGCTTCATGCAATTCTCCAAGTTTCTGAGAAATGAGCCACCTAGGAACACAGCCGCCAGGCAAGAGAGAAAGCCGCATTGCGAGCATAGCTGTTGGAGAAAGGCTGCCTTGTTACAACCATGCCTGGACTAGACACTGCCTGAACAAGCTGCCATTTGCATGCGCTGTGCCTGGATGAGTCTCTGCCTGATGAGAGAGCTGCCACGAGAGTCCAAGAGCAGACAGTCGCACGGGAACTGTTGAATCCGGTGGTTACAATCACTTCACACTGCATTCCAATCACACACTGCAACGACACTTCCCATATCCCCCAGTACCCCCACCAATCCTGCCCTTCAATTGGGCCCGACACAGGTGAGTCATGTGTCACAACCATACCCTGCTCTTCCTCTAATCTTCTCATCTTTCTGTCTACTTTCCCAGATCATTAATGGCATGCCTGTCTCTTGTGCCAAGAAATAAGTAAGATTGTGCAATTGTCTTATGTGCTAAGGGTAACTTCTTTTCTCCTGTATCTTTCCTTGCTTATGAATGTTTGCCTGCTTGCAATATGGGCCTTGTTTGTTATTGTACGTACATGCCGTGATCATTCTTATAAATACATGTTTGAATGAGAGGTTATTGCTTTATTGCTTTGGTAAACTGTGCTTTCAAACCTGCCCGGTTGTCCTTTTCCTTCATTGGTCTGACATAGTGTATATGTAATTATTGTGTGATTTGCTACCATAGGGGATAGCCAACATTACCCATGGTTCGCTCGGCTGTATGTAATAAGTAGACAGGTAGACGTTGAGAGCACAGTGATGCAGTTGAGGTCATTGGATCACCAATAGGGATCAGGACACTGGGTGTGAGGACCTTCTCAGACCTAATTATCTCCACCTGCATCCACGGTTGCTTAACAACCCATTGGGCTGCAGAGTTATGTGGCAGCTTCAGGGTCGGAGGTCAAGCAGTGGGTCCGAAATCCATAACAACGTATATGTACATGGTCAAGGCTCGTGAAAGAGCGAGTACACTGAACAGATCAGGACACAATGGAGCAAAATCAATGTCAGTGGAGAGAGGGGAGAAACATCATGAATAACAAGATGAAAGGACAAAAGAGAGGGAGACTTGGACAAATAATGGGTGTGAGGAGGAATGAGTTGTAGGGGTGGGGTGGGAATGCATGGGGTGGACAAAATTGAAACAGAAGCAAAGTCTTCGGAAGGAGAAACTGCAAATGCTGGGAAAAAAATTTGGAAGGATGGTTTGGGTATTGTGGTGGGTGTGGATGATTATCAGGGAAAGAAAAGATCATGGTTTTGTATGGGGGGGGGGGTGATCAGAGATGATGGTGAATATCTGTCTTGAAGACTTGGAGGGAAGGATGAGATTGAAGAGAATGTGGAAGTTGGTTCCACAGGTTGGAAAAATAGGAATGAATGAGTGGAGGTGAGCAGTAATTATGGAGTTTAAGAGTTACACCAGAAAGGGGTTAATGGAGGACCACGTTCACCCTGCAGAAACAATGGGAGGGGGGGGGGGTGATGAGGGAAATGGGACAGAGTGAAAAATTAGAAAGAGGTAGTGGAAGACAGAGAGACCACTGACCTGTCTGTAGTGGGAAAGTGATAGGCCCATAGACTCAGCTTCGTCATGGGACATTCCAATAATCTTGAAGGCCTTGGTGTCCACCATGTCAAGCTGAGCAAGGTGTGAACAGGGGCTTCAGCCCAGAGGACAGAACAGTACTCCATGAAACTGCGGATGAAAGCCTTGTAGGTAGATAGAGTATGTGGGGAGATGACTTACGATTTTCACCTGCACACATGGCACAGTGCAGGTGGTTAACTGACTCCTGCTGGAGACAGTGGGGGATTATAAGCCATAGCACAAAATATATTTACCCCATCTCTCAGGCTGCTCCAAACGGGACAGGATTTTTGTAGTCAATTAAAAGTATGGATAATGGATATCTTCAACTTTTGATTACGGCTGTATTTGCAACCATTTGTGTAACTCTCTTCACATAGTTTTTATTGATTACCAAAGGAAGTATTTTGTTTAAACTGAAAGCATAGGTGAAAGAACAGAGTGTTCTTGCATTCCAACCAATATTCAATCTCCTTCCCTCCATCGCTGCAAGACAGCTGTTCACTACCTCAGATCACCCTCCATCCAAAATCATAATCCCACCTATTTCCAAGTTTCCAGTTATTCCTTCCTTAAGGTTTGCAGCTGTATCCATCTTGTTCACCCCATGCATCCTCTCTGAACTGTCATTTCTTCTCCATATCCCTTATTTCTCCAAGTCTCCCTCTATTTTGTTCTTCCACCCTGCTATCGGTGTTTCCTCGCCTCTCTTTTGACTGTTCCTTTTGTTCTGTTGCATCCTGATCTGTTCTTTGTTCTTGCTCCTCCATGAGCCTTGACATTGTAGACAAAAATATTTGAAGTCCTCAGCATCAAAAAAATTCGAAGAAATACATCCATGTTCAGGATTTAAGATATGAGCAAAAAAACGTGCCATTGGGATTACCCAAAAAGTAAATGCCATATATTATTTTAGTAAATATGTTCATTGGTACACATGGAAAGCTATTGCTTTTGCAAATGGGTAAATATTCAGCTGTCTCAAGTAAATGTTCACTAAATTCTGACTGACTCATGGCGACAAAGAAACCAGAATGAAAGGTAGTCTGTACCTATTACCGAAAGCGGGTAAATGAGGTTTTCCTTTCTCTCGTTGTCACGAACAGAGTCGTTATCATTGTTCATGAATGCGTGTTGAACCGGGCAGGATTCATTTATGAATTTGGCTCATTGGCTGCATCATTACTGAGATGCGGCCCTCCAATGTCGTGCCCTTGCACTTAGAAATTTGACTCAGGTTATTGGGGACAATGATATCGTATATGTATTTTCGACAATGATATAATATATATATATTATATATATTAATTTTATATATATATATATATATATATATATATATATATATATATATATATGTATACAGAGACATGACAGAAGTAAATACACACCATGATTTTAAAAGAATTTATTTATTTAACATTTGAAGAACATTTGATCCATTTTAATACAAACACTAGTATTTTGTGGACTTGCCATTTGCAGATTTTAATGCTTTTACTCTTTCAGGCATAGAACTAACGAATTCCAAAATGTTCTCTTGTGGAATTTCTTCACGCAAATGGGTTAGCAATTCTGTCCATGATGTTGGTTTCCTGGACTTTTTCTGCAAAGCTCGGTCCAATATGGCCCAGAGGTGTTCAATGAGATTATGGTCAGGAAACTGACTTGGCCATGGGAGTTGCTTGATCCCATTTCTGTCCTGCCATTCTTTGGTCTTTTTTGCAGTGTGGCATGGAGCTCCATCTTCAATGAACAGAGAGTTGTTTTTGACCATCTGACCAGTGGAGAAGACAGGAAGACATCCATCCTCAAGGATAGAAATGTGTGTCGTTGTGTTGATGTTGCCAACACTCCACAAGCTCTGACCGACCAGAGCTCCAGATTGCTCCCCACACCATCACTGAAAAACCACCGTATTTGACATTTGGCTGTAATCGGTTCATAGAAAACTCTTGACTGGGAAGTCTCCAGACCCATACGCATGTACTGTCAGAAAATTGAGCAAATTGGGACTCATCTGAAAAAAAAAATAGTTTGCCAAAACTCCAAGAGTCTGGTGGCCATCTCTTCAGCCCACTTCTTTCTCCTTTGAATGCTGGCTGGTTGAGGAAGAGGTTTTCTCCAAGTTGCTCTCCCATTGTAGCTCAATTGATGAAGGTACTGCACGGCAGTTCATGTGCTAACTTGGACCTCCTCTGCAACATCTGCTGCCATACAACGGGGAGTTTTCTCAATGGACCACTTGACAGCTCAAAGACACCTTTCTGAGGGCCCAAATCTCCCTGAACGGGAAGCTGTGGATTCCTTGCCCTCGCTGGTGAATTGCACAATCACCCGATTGACCGTAGAAAGTGCAATTACCAGGATCTGAGCTATCTTACACTGGCTGACTCCACCTTCCGTTTTGCTAACAATTCGTCCTCTTTGAAAATTGCAAAGGTCATGTGCCACTTGCGTTTGAGGCAGAGTTAATTGTCAGACATGAGCCAGGAACTTGTTTCTGCAAATAAATAGTTGAATAGTAGGACAAATCACTGAGTAAAACTTGCTTTATGCAGATGAAATAAAGTGTCTATTTCCTTCTGCCATGTCTGTGTGTTTGTGTATGTATATATATATATATATATATATATATATATATATATATATATATATATATATATGTATATATACATATATGTATATGTATATATATATACTGTATATGTATAAAAATATGTTATATGTACTGTATGTATATATATATTCTTTGTAAAAGACACTGTCGGATCTTTAATGACCACCAGTTTTGCAAGTGAACCAGGATAGGTTCCCAGGTTAACATCCTGGGGACGGCAAACTAGTGGATGCAATGCCTTGCCTGTAAAAAAAAACAGCCTTACCGTTTATATTCAGGTCAAGAATCAAAATCTCAACTCGACAGCTCAAAGCCAATTTGCTCTTACCATTTTTTCTTATACAGGTAACTAGGAATCGAGTGTGGCCCTGAATAAACGTGCTGATTACTGGCAGTGTCATTGTCAAAGAAAACACAAGATCTAACCTACAGCAGCCTTGGTAACTGATTTTCGTCGAGATACTCAAGGTGTCAAGTTCATTGAAGTCAAACCTGCAGTATAACCATTAACTCAGAGCAATTTATCGAAACAATAAAGAACCTGAAGATGTCCAATAAAATGACATGGAAATTTTTCTGCACACCAACATCAGCTGAAAGACCAGCTTGCATGAACACGAAGACAGAGCTCATTACAGAGATCAGGAAGCCTGTTATTCCCCAACCACAGTTCAGCATACACCTGGCACCTTCAACCCACCAACCGTTTGATCCTTTAATACATAACATGTGTGATCAAAATTTTAAAGATGCTCTTCGGATTTGCAGAAGTGGTTGTATACTGATCTTTTTGATCTTTTTTAATGAAAAATATGTGCAGTACTGATCTTTTTTGAAGTGTTACTGATCTTTACCTCCACCACCGAAGGTTTTCACATCTGTTCGTCTGTCTGTCTGTGAGCAGGATATCTCAAAAAGTTGTGAACAGAGTCAGACAAAACTTGGTGGATTCGTTGAATCGGTGACAAGGATGAATTGATTCGATTTTGGTGAACATCTGGATCCGGATCCAATAATTTTTTAAGTGACTGTTCACCATTGCGAGATTGGGTCAAAAAACGATATATAGCAGGATATCTCAAAAAGTTATTGATGGATTCGGATGAAACTTGGTGGACAGGTTGGGAGCATGAAAAGGATGAATTGATTCGATTTTGGTGGAGATCTAGATAGAGATACGACCTATCAGTGGGATACAATATGTAAACTATTCAGCCTGGCGGAGGTATGCACTGTACTTACTGAGTGCTGTTCTAGTTTTTTCTTTCTTTCTGACATTGCACAGACCTTTGTCTCACAGTAGTGTGAGTGTGTAGCATATTTTGGAAAACTATGTGGATCCATGTCTGCATTTTTAATACTGTTTGTACATCGATATAAAAGTCACTTGAAATACGACAGTTATACCTCTTCTTCACGTGATCGTCATCGTCAGTTTAAAGTTCAGGTTCAGAGATGAAGACCACTCTGATTATGCTCAGATTTACAACTAGTCATTGCAGGATTGTAAGACTGTCCAAAACATTCAATCAAAGATAATCGTAAATTGCCAGATTTATTTATAGAACACTTCATTGTATCTTACACCTCAAGCCAATTAGCAATGTGAGAACGGCATTGCCGAAGGAAACATGCATGCTTTTGAGGTAAATCAGAAAGAGAAAACTCTACCCGGAGGGACATTGATGTCTAATTAAAGTTCGAAAAAAGATGATGCCATCAGGTTTGACACAACGCTTGGGCACACAGAGGAAATCAAGCAGCCAAGATTGTAAAGAGTCGTGGATGTCATTAGCAGAAAACCTGGCAGGTATAGGGCCTGGTGCCAGATTGGGTCAAGCACATGGGAGATGTGCATATAAACACTCGTGACCTTCCCATCGTATTTAAGGACACTGGTGAACTTCTACATTGATCATCTGAATTTGTATGTCGAGTTGAATGACCGAAATGGAAAACGATCTGATTGTTCATGATCGGGGGTGAGATAAGAGAAATAAATACTTTTAATATTTTATACAGGATGAAGTTGATGTTTGTCCTCAACAAGAACATTCATTTTCAGTGCATTATGTATTGTTTTGCACAATGCAAATTCTGCCTTGATCATGACAGAAACAAAGTGCACATGGATAGCAAAGTGAACCATCACTTAGTCTTTAAAAACAGAGATTTTTGAGGTTTTATTTATGCGTAGAGTTAATAGAGATGGTAATTTTTTTTTGTTGCTGGGACTTCACGAGGAAAAAATGCCCTTTTTCCCTCGTTCTGAGGATTTCCTAAAAGTATAACGTTGTTAGTATTCATCTTTCCCAGCCATGAAAGCAGGTGAAAATTGGCAGCAGTTATACTCAGCACAGGTCTCCATTATCCCTGGTCAAGATAATTCTCCCAAATGGTGTCGATGACAGGGAATTAACTGCAGGAAGAAGGGTTGTCTGTTGTGGATCCAGACCGAGTAATCGTCAGCAATGAAAGCAGAATAACGCCGTGACTGATCCATGGTGTTGAGAGAAAACTGCCAACTGCCTATCAGCTTGGCTGTAAAAAAATTTTGCCAAATTATCTGGTGGCTAGCCTGCGCTTGCAAGAAATTGGTGAATGAGATGGACAGAGGATTCTACTGAAACAGCGGAACAAGAGATTTTGAAAGGAAAATTTGTCATGACCTGTAAAAGCCAAAAGACCGCACCATTGGAGAAATGAAAGTGGAGGTCCAGTTGGGTTGGAGGAAAATTAAATGAAAACCAGTTGGGTATGTCCAGACATCCCACAACAAGGTCTGACTGCATTTGACTCTGGGCTTGAGGTCATTCTTCCAATGGTCCTAAATTATTGAAAACGAGTGTGTGTCATTGGTGAGAATATTACTGATGTGAAAGCAATAAGAGGATTTAAATATGATTACAAGTAAGCAGCTGATTCCAAAATATTTACAAAGTACAATATACATTATTGTTGCATCTTACATTATCAGCAGTAAGGCCTAGGTCAGATTTGCTCTACGGCGAGGATACGGCGGCCGTACGCCCTCTGAATTGACAGAAACATGCGGCGGCTGCAGAGAAACTGAGGTGCCTCAGGGAGGCCCTACGCCGTTTGGCTATATTTTACAGGCCGTAGGGTCGCCGTGGAATTATAGCGCGGAGTTATAACTTTATTTTCATTTCTACGTTCGCCGTAGCATTCGACAAGCCAAGCTGTGACGTAGATGTGTTCCACGTCGACCGTACGTAGGGCGTACGGTGGGCTTGCGTTATTCGTGTGGCTGCCGTAGCTCTTCTCAATGAAAAATGAATTTTCCCAACCCCCCAAAAATTACGGCGGCCGCACTATTTCCACGGTCGCCGTACGGTGGCCTTGCGGTCTGTGTGACTACCTGCGGGCAACGCAGGGTCGACGCACGGTCGACGCACGGTTCCCCTACGCCCGCGTGCATCTACGTACGGCCTTTGTGGCAGTCTGCGTCGACCGTGCGTCCACCGTGCGCTACCGCTAGAGATCGGAGTATAGGTGTTTGCCTATACCGTGGTGCCCCAGAATCCCATTTAATTCGTGTCCAGGAGGCTGTTCGGATTGCAAAAAGTTCGGATTCCAAAAATATTTTCCCAATAAGAAATAATGGAGTGAATTAATCCGTTCGTGGACCCAAAGAAAACCCACTTTCAAGACACTTTAAACTGAAATGACCCATGTTTAAGATAAATAAAGTGAGTAAATGACCTTTGGTGGTGGTGTATTGTATGTAAACTGGTACAATCACCACATCCAAAGGTCCACACAGGCTCGTGCTCCGGCCTGGGTTCCGATCGCTCGCGCACTCTGCGAGAGCGCTGCCCCCAGGGCAGCTCTATCAAACATGATGCCCGCAGAACCACATCACTTTCATCAAACGCATCAGGCTGACTAATAATGGATATTCCAAATTACAACTGGTTTTGCTGTGAAATTCAATCCTTGCCCGACAGTCCTTCACACCACGTGATCGGATTGCTTTTTTTGTTATTAATTAAACACAAGATGATTAAAAAAACAAACATCACAAATGAAGGTGAAAACACGAGGTAAGGCCTTAGTCACATTTGGCTCGGCGGCCGGAGGGTCTACAAAATGTACGGGCACTAGCAATTATAAAGCGGCCGCAGTATTTCCACGGTCACACAATGTAGCAGTCACATATGTTTTTATTTTTCGGGGAGCCGCACGGCGTATTTATAAATTGTGGAGACTGAAAACGTGGGTTGCCGTACGGTCTTTGATTTGATGTCGCACGGTGACCTTAGGGCGTCGTTGCGGCGGCCATAGAATTTTGAAGGCAACGCAAGGTACCCGCAAGGCGACCGCAGGGGGACCCCAAGGCGAACGTGCGGCCAGACGGACGGTAACGAGTGGGTATATATACCAGTTCTTTTTTTTACTGAAATAAAAATATACCTGTTGTGATAATGAAGTGCCGTACTGTAATTAGCGGCAATGATAATTGGGCGGATATGGCAGCACTGTATATGAAGGTCAATGGCTGGTGTTGACACGTATACCACGTACTCAGTGGAAAGTCATGCTGGAACAGTAATGGTATGTTTATACTATATTAAGAATAATGACTCTGAGGAATGTAATTGGTATTAGAGTATGGAGTTTAACTTCGTTGTTATGTGATGTGTATGTGGTATTTGCCTTCAGTGTTATGTATACTAGTTGTTGTATTTTGTTATTCTTACCTATGTAATTTTATGTTGTTGTAGATATGCGTATGGGTTTTTGTGAGAATAAAGCCTATCGAAAAGGTCTATTGTTGATTACTACAACAATACCAGTATATATAACTGAATATACTATAACTATAATAGACCGTGGTGCCCCAGAATCCGAACGCCCCATTGTTTGAACAAATTGGAATCCGAACAATTTTTTCGAGAAAATTTTGCCCTAAAAACCTAATACATTTTAAAAAACCGAACACAACGTAGCGTTCATGTTTATTCACGTGTCTCCCCACCTGTTCGAGCCGCATCTTCGCGCTTTGTTCATTCAGTTCGTCGGTGGAAGTCCTCGTGAGAGCATCTCTCGTGAGTCGATCGATACTTTGGCCTCAGTCACATTTGCTCTACGGCGAGGATACGGCGGCCGTACGCACTCTGAATTGACAGAAACGTGTGGTGGCGGCAGAGAAACTGAGGTGGCCTCAGGGTGGCCCTACGCCGTATGGCTATATTTTACAGGTCGTAAGGTCGCCGTGGAATTATAACGCGGAGTTATAACCTTTTTCATTTCTACGTTCGCCGTAGAAATTCGACAAGCCGAAAAAGAACTAGTAAAAAAAAAAAAAAATTTAACCCATTCGTTACCGTCCGTCTGGCCGCACGTTCGGCTTAGGGTCCACCTGCGGTCGCCTTGCGGGCACCTTGCATCTGATTTCAAAATTCTATGGCCGCCGCAGGAACGCCCAAAGGTCACCGTGCGACATCAAATCAAAGACCGTACGGCAACCCCACGTTTTCAGTCTCCACAATTTATAAATACGCCGTGCGGCTCCCCGAAAAATAAAAAACATATGTGACTGCTACATTGTGTGACCGTGGAAATACTGCGGCCGCCGTATAATTGCTCGTGGCCGCAGATTTTGGAGATCCCACGGCCGCCGTGGCAAATGTGACCTAGGCCTAAGTAAATGGTGGGCATAAGCATTTTAAGATATCAAGTGAATCTTTTGAAAGAGGTAAACGTTTGTGAAGATAATCATGCATGTGGAAGAAGCATTTTTTGACTTTGCTTCAGTGAACCTTTCCTTCTAGATTTATTTTGATGCAAAGGTTTAACTTCTTGGTGTTTTGTTTTAAGGATGCAAATTGATGAGCAATTTGTTTATCAACTCTGATCAATGCTTTATTTTGGGTTCCGCTTGTCTATTTAGGGATTTAATGATTTTAGGGACTTTTAGGTATTTGATAAGTTGTTGTTGCTTTGACGCCACAATTGACGTTACCTTTTATAATATTTATTTTATGTGATTACCTTACCTGCCTCTGCTCGCTTTCCTCTTGGCAATCATTTGCTCTTTCGTGTCCTGTTCTTCCCACTGACCGTGCGTGCTCCCTTGAGATGCTGTTTCCTCTTTCTCAGCTGTTCTATGAGATAGTGTTGCCTTTCTGTAAAGCTTTGCCTCACTCCCACAAAAGAGCCCTCCCTCACCACCCCCACCTACTCTTTGAGAAATGGATCTGCTCCAGTTTTAAAGTATCTCGTTATATTGTGGTCAAACAACAGCTTCTAGATAATTAAATTATTACCATGGAGGATATTAGCACTGATGGGGCAGCAGTAGAACCAGTCAGTGGTTTTTGCATGCTAAGCAAAGAAGTGTACCTTTCAGGGGTTTGTGGTAAATACCAAGTACCATAATTTTTAATTGTTATTGAGTAAGACTTTTGTTGATTACGTTTTTTATGGACTAAATTGTGATGTTGAGTCAAATAGTATACTTTCTAAGGCTGGTGGTCTGGTTAAGAATGCTCGTTCGTCCAGCATGTTTGCGGATGTCAGTGATCCCACTGGGCCTTTTGAAAAAGTATGCCAATGTGTGTTGGTTTAAAAAAAAGAAAGTAAAATTTGGCCTCTGTCAATTTGCGTTGAGGAGTGTTTGGCATACTCACCATGATTGCTAAGTATGGGTTAGCGGGAGTGAGCAGCCATAGGTATCAAACCTGCATCAGCCAATGGAGAAAGTCACAAGTCTTCAAACGCAAGACGAAACTAGCAAGCTCTTTCCTTGGCCAAATTCCTTTCATACTCTCCGAGATACCGCAATGGAAGCATAGAAATCCGAAAATAATGATGCAACCAGCAGACTGAATTAATAATTGAATCCTTATATACATTCACTGGAGATATAAATTGATGACACTTTTCTTTAATCATTCCCTCACCACATCCCAAACCCCTTTACCACAAATCTTTTACTCTCTCGCTTCTCTTTGTTACCACACAAAGGAGAGGGTATTGCATTTGGGTCCGTTTGTTTTTTATCTTGCCAAAACGAAGTTTTTGCAATATATTAGTCAGCTTGTATGTTTTTTTTTTTTTTTTTTTTGTTTGTCTGTAATCACGTATAAAAATTTCTGCAGAGCACAGTTATCATTGGAAATTTTTGTAACTTCGCATATCAGAGGCCTATAGAGGTCCCTTTCAGGCCATAAAATTTTGAAGGTCAAGGTCAAAGGTCAAGGTCACTTTGTCACAAATCAGGGGAGTCGACGAAACCCTTATTTTTTGAGTAATTTTGATCAGATCGTCTTCAAACTTCGTGGAATATAGTTCATGGTCTGGCGCTCAGCTGATTAATTTTTGGTGGCGATTGGCCTTGACCTTCATATGTTTTTTTTTTTTTTAATCTGTAATCACGTATAAATCACTCTGCAGAGCACAGTTATCATTGGAAATTTTTGTAACTTCGCATATCAGAGGCCTATAGAGGTCCCTTTCAGCGCATAAAATTTTGAAGGTCAAGGTCAAAGGTCAAGGTCACTTTGTCGCAAATCAGGGGAGTCGACAAAACCCTTATTTTTTGAGTAATTTTAAGCGAATCGTCTCCAAACTTTATGGGAATGTAGTATATGGTCTGGCGCTCAGCTGATTAGTTTTTGGTGGCGATTGGCCTTGACCTTCATGGTTAGCGCCTGAGGTCAAACATATTTGACCCCAAGGTCAAATTTTCAAGTTTTAGGAACCATATCGTGTAGTACCTCAAATTGAACACCTCGATGAGTGCTTTCTAGATATGTCAAGCTTGAGACATTATGACGTCAATTTGTGACGTTATGAGGCAAACACATATTTTTCATGGTTACTCTGTAGAACGATTCTCATCGGAATCTCTCGTAGGCAGATATTCCTCAAGGAGTCGCTCCTGGTGGATAGCAGCTCTGTTCACCTCAGTGTGACCTTAAAGAAGTTACACGTGGTCACCTTTTGGCAAGATACGGGTCACCCTGCGGGTGACATTGATTTTTATTTGTCTGTTTGTTTGTCCACACAGAACTTTTGTGTTTTTCTCCACACCGCTTGTCAGATTGAGACGAAATTTTCACTATTGGTACGACTAATCGTGTTGAATGTTATATTGATATTATGACGTCATAGATCACGTGGTGTGGCAGTCATGTTGAACAAGGAGAAATGTGTCCAAGAGCAGCGTCCTAAAGGTTTTGTCGGCTAAAAACAAAAAAACTTCCGATATTTCGTCACGTGCCTTGATTAAGCCAATGGCGAGACCCGTCATAGTGTATTTACGTATTTACGAAATATAGTGTATTTACGAAATAACAATGTATTTACGAATTTACAATACATTAAATGGAATAATCTTTAAATATTAACGTGAACTTTTGGAAACTTTAAAGCAAATGTCCGAATATATTTAAAAGTTCATGATAGACGCTCTCAAAAGGCACCGTCAATGCGAGGATGTGTACAAGTGCTTAGTATTTAAGGAGATCCGGATCGTGTATATAAAAGAGCTGGTCCGAATATAAAGGTTTTATCTTAAGAAGAAGAAGAAGAAGAAGAAGAAGAAGAACGCAGAGTGTTCTTAGAAGCAGCGTTCCTCTACGAGAGACGCTGCTAAAAACAGAAACAAACCTTGGACGTCTGTTTCTCTGAAACCGCACCAAGGAAAAAATTGAAACTTGGCACATAGAGCAAGTATCCTCATGGGAATGATTATAATTTTTATGACGTCAGAGAGAGATGCCTTCATTATAACGTCAAAATTGCACATGTAGAACGCTAAATCGATCAGTATTAAAAATGTTGTGGGTCATCGAGGGATAAATGGTCCACAAAAAAAACTAATTGATGACGTCATCGGTCACGTAATTCGGCAGGCAGCCACAACATTTAAAAATAAACCTTCAAAAATCTTCTCTGAAATGGCTGAAACAGTCATCACTGCCAGCATTTATAAAGTGACAGTTCTAATTATGTCTCTTATCACCTCTGTCACCAAAGGTTAAGGAGGTTCTGTTTTCACCCCTTTCTGTCTGTTTGTTTGTGCACAGGATATCTCAAAAAATTGTGGATGGAACTGCATGAAATTTTGTCGACAGGTTGGGTTGTGTGACAAGGACAATCTGATTAGATTTTGGTGAAGATCTGGATCTGGATCCGACTACTATAATTTTTAAAGTGATTCTTCACCAATGAGAGATTGGGCCAAAAACGATGGAGTTCTGTATAACATGATATTTCAAAAATGTATTGGGCCCGATATGTTCTCGTGGATCAGGCATTCCTTGGCAGAGGTACGCGCTCTACCGAGTGCCCTTTTAGTTAATTATGTAACACACCAGTACACAAATGCCACACAAAATACAACACACAAAACAAGTCCTGGCAAGGGTCTGCAATCTCTAATTGCTCTTTTTCTTGTTTTTTTTCTTTACTTTGCTTCTGCTTCTCCTCATTTCCAACTTTACAACTTCAGCCAAAACGAATTATTAAACTAACTTTTTTCTCCGCAGTGAACCATTAACTTGAATCAGGAAATTAGCTATATTGCTTATTCTCAATTATTCACTGTAATTGTGGGCTGGTAGGATAGCCTAGAGGTATGCGCCCTCGAATCTGAGCTGTCCAGCTTGTGTGTAAATCTCGGCCCACGTATATACCATCATCCTGGTATTTAGCATGCAGGAGAAGCTTCTCAATGTGTGTGCTGTCACTGGGATGGACATTAAACTGGGTGTCCTGTCTGATGGCATTTGTTGACGGACGTTAAATATCCCACGGTGTCCTTCGGGAAGACTAGGTGAGCTATTGCCGGCACCCTGACCAAATTTCAAGTTCCTTCCCGAACCAAACGGGAGCACTGCATCAGCGGCACCACCATGCCCCTGCAAAACTTGTGCTAACTCGCAGCCATGTGCTGCATATGAACGACAACGATGACTGGGATTTTTTTTTCGTCACTTTTTGGCCTTGTAATCTTTGATTGTACCTTTGCTAAAGCAACAGCTCTAGTTTTAATACACAGTGAAGCATTTCCCATTTCAATCTGCCAATTTAGGTTTTGTTGAGTGGATTAGGATTTATTTGGGCTGTTAATTCAGTGTTCATGTTTTAGCATTTATGAGCCATCTCCTCTCATATACAGGTATTTGGATAGTTTTCTTTTAAAACACATTCAAAATCCCATGAGGTATGCAAATAACCACATTTATTATCACATGACATGTTATATTACGAAGCATAAAATCACATAGTAATTACGATGTCACATGTGGCCAGAAGGTTCAGGTTAAGGTGTCTATCTGGATGCACTTGTTCCATTTTTTCACATTTATTTTCAACTAGCCTAGGGTAAAAAATACCATGATAGAAAAAGAAAAAAAAGGCAGCCTTTTATTCTTGCGCTAGCAGAAAGAGCTCAAATATCGGAGGTTCAATAAGGAATGTCTCGAGTTGTTGGTATACACCTGGCACAAAGAAAAGAAGAGAGTAAAATGAGTTTAACAACTTATTGATTTATTGAAAACATTGGATTGGGTAAACTTACCATGGACTATATGAAGATAATTTTAGGTTTAGGAACGAAGTACAGGCTGTCCACAAAGTCTTGCTCCAGTTTTTTTAATTTAATTACAACCAAACCAAAAGAGATATAATGATGCGAATTTTTTGAATTTTGTCACAAAAATCATAAAATGTATCGGGTTCTTCAGTGCACCCTCAGCATGTGCACCTTTAGTGGCACATTATACATCCAAGCGGTAATCCCCTTTAAACCACATGTTTGCCAATGTATCCCTCATCCTACTGCCGATGCAATTGGCTATCCTTGCATGAACCATTCCATTGTCAGCAACAGAGATTTGGAAAAACAATCTCTGACAGACCCAAACAAGAAGAGGTCTCAGGGCATCACATCGGGAAACTATGAAGGCCAGGGGACTGCCCCACCACATCCAATCCATCTACTGGGGAAGTTCTCGGTTCTAAAGGTTGCACTTTACGTGTGTGGAGATGCAATCTCTTGTTTAGGGCCCTGTCACACCTTGACGTTTTAGCCAGCGTATGGCAACGTATCAAAATGTATGTAAAACGCTGGCGTACGCTGAACTATTGATGTTTTTTTTCAGTTTTGGGCGTATTCATAACGAGTTGGACGTAAGCATAACGTAGTAGTAACGTACACAGAACGTTTCGATAACTTATAGATAACTTATACCAACGAATGCTTAGCATGTTGTCGGCGTTCACAACGTATGCCCAATGATAGTCTAACGTATGCATAGCGTGCGGCAGCGTATCGCCGACGATCACGTGGCGTAGGCTATTAATAGGCTGCCGCTCAACGATTCAAATCATAACCGCACTAGACATCGAAGTGTCAACATCACCGTCATGCCCTGTCACACCTTGACGTTTTAGCCAGCGTATGCCGACGTGTGAAAAATTTGCCGAATACGCTGGCACACGTCGAATACGTTATGGGTAAGTTTTGTATACGTTAAGAGCACGCTGAACTACTACTACTACTACTACTGAACTACTAAGAGCTACTACTACTACTGACACGCTTACCTACTACTACTACTGATACTACTGACATGGACATCTACTCACCGTGGAGTCTGAAACACTGACGGGTTCCTCCTGTGAAGCCCATTTTTATATACCAATTCCCCTAAACGCTGCCAATTACGCCATTATACGGTAGCTGTTAGTTAGAAACGCGTTCAGTAGGTTCTGTGGTCATCCGGAAGACGTCAATCAATACTGGCAATATGCGTTGGAGATATTCACGTTTCAAATGATGTCCTTTTTTTAGGGACACCCTGTATATATATAATATAATATATTAATATATATATATATATATATATATATTATATATATATATATATATGTCACTGCCGTCTATTTTTTTTCCCTTCCATATATATATATATATATATGTATATGTCTATATATACACATACATACATATAATTGTCGTGTCCGGGGGTTAACCACGACCTGGACGGATAACTGAACAGTTCTCTCTCGGAGGCGAATAGCCGTGTTCTTAGGAGATTATGGCACGTGCAGGAAGGAAGGGCAGCAAAGGCACATAGCAGACGGAAGCACAGCATAGAGGTTTACACTCGAGCCCACAACAAATGGACAACACAACTTAAATAAATACGGGGATTTAATGACAATAATTGAAATATTTACAATGATAATAATTCAAATTGTGATAATAAAAACGGAATGTGCTGAAAACTATTTCTAATTTTGAGGCACCTAAACACAGACTTTAATACAGATAAGGGGACAGAATAAATAAAATTAAAATCCCTCCTTTATCCCAGCACTTAACTATGTGCCAAGAGATGAGATTCTGAAGCTTGGGATTCGCCAAACCGCATCATCACTGTGTGGGAAAATGTGCCCAAAATAGCGCCCGGCTACTCTCTGGCCGGGAAATGTACAGGAGGCAATTCGGGCGGTGATACTCAACACCAGGGCTCAGAAACGGCTGTGCAGCTTCTTTTCATGATCGCACCTGCCGACGCCGCTCCTCTGCAAAATGACGCAGCCTTCTTCCCCAGTGACACAACACAAGGCTTTGCGGCGTGGCCTCACACAATCCCGCCTAACAGTCAATGGCCAGCATCTTGCTCCATCACATGGGCAAATCCGCCTCAGCACCAACATGAGAATCGTGCAACCTTCTTCACCATGTCGAGGGGAAGCCAGCCGTAATGCCCTTCTCTTCCACCTACCAATTCTCTCTCACTTGCTTCTTTCCCACTCCTTCTCCTACGTGTCCCAACTCCAATCCTAAGTCCCTCTTCCTCTCTGATGTCACGCCCATTAATCATCCGTTCCAGGGATGTGGTTTGCTGGTTGTCATTCCTGGAATCGGGGTTTTCGCCTACTAGGAAATGTCTGGCTTGGTTGTTGTTGTTTTAATGATGTGATTCCTTTTTAATGACAGTTTTGGAAATGCAAAGACATAGGAAAAGGTCACAGGGGGCAATCACATACTGGGACAAATTATCCTTAAACCCTACCTAATTAACAGCACCACCCATCTCGTGCAGTGACACATCACACTTAAGCTCACAGTTTCCCTATTTAATTTACATTGAGATGTCTCCTCCACGTCCATGGACCAAGCTACTCTATACAATCCTACCTTTTCCATGAAATTCCTCCATGTACCCCACAGACACAACACTATAAATATATATGTGTATGTATACATATATATATATATATATATATGTATATATGTATATGTATACGTAAAATAAGGGATTATAGGGTATATATATATATATATATATATATATATATATATTTAATACTATATATAGATAGATAGATAGATAGATAGATATACATCCCCTCATTTCTATGCTGATGACAACATCGATCTACCTGTCCATTGAACTTGATGTGCTTCCTCTTCCACAAATCTGAGTTCCTGTATCTCTAAAATGCAATAATGGATGTCCATGAACTTTCTCAAATGCGAAGCTGCTTCGAGTGATGTACTGGTTATTGGCCCCTCTTTCATTATCAAAATACTTAAACCACAGTTGGTGAAACTTGCAGATTGCCACCCTACAATCTCTGCTCCCACAGTTTCAAATCTTGGTGCCAAATCTATGCACCCAACTCTTTCTTTTATTATTCTTTAATATGGATTCTAACTTGCTAAATACAATATATTTTCTTCCATCTGTACAATATTGCATAAATCCAATGATTCTTAAATCAGACGAGTGAAACTTTTGTTCATACTCTAAACACAGTGCTGGGATGATTGCAACTCACTGTTGGCAGATTTACCTGCCTCTTCATTCCAGCTCTTCTCACTTATTTGGAATTGGGTAATCTGGCTCAGAGATCAAGTTTGTACATTTTATCACATCACCCCAATCATAAAAATGCTTAACGGACTCCCCCAGCACCAATGTGTAAGATTGCTGATTCCATATAAAGTGAAAAATAAATTGGTTCCTGCCCACATTTTCGCCACATCACATCTTGCTTCACTCCAAAAATGCTGCAACCAAACAAATGGAACCTACTGGTAATTCTTCACATTATACTGTTTATGAGTTTTCTCCCAAATAACTTAAATGCAGGAGGAGGCCATTCAACCCATCAAGCCTGCACAATGGTTGCCAACTTATGGTTGTTTGACAATGCTTTCCTTTTAAATTCTGAGTGTTGAGTAAGGAAGCAGTACGTACCATTTTTAAAGTCTATGGTATGACTCAGCCCTGGTTTGAATTGCCGATCTTCCAGACTCAGAGCGGACGTTCTAACCATTACGCCACCAAATTTGGTTAAAGAGCATCTGAGCAGATGCTCATTAGGGTGAAGACTTTTGGTGATGAATAATTATTCATATATGATCCTTCGCTGTGGAAAGTTTGTTCCCTTCCTGTTCCCTCATCAATTTTTTTTTTTAATCTCTCCTAAAAATCCCATCTTTACAGTTTCTCTTTCTTAAGTTTTAATTGTATTGCCTCTTCTTTCTTTGTGAAGCATTTTTTTAGATTTTAATCCAAAGTGAAAGCATGGCATAAGAAATTGATTGATTGAGGAGGTCGCAACATTTTCACATATCAGCATTCACCACATTCATTGTTCACTGTATGAAATCAACAGGACATTGAATGAGGTATGCTAACAGCCATGGGAAGGAAGGATAACCTGACATTTTTGGTATTAACCCTTCGTCGGAACAAAAAAAGAGAGAATGGATAGGGGCTAGGATAGACAAATTGGATAGACAAATTCATGATAGAATATAGATAGAATAGATAGAATATGGATAGACAAATTCAACTGATATAGGGTGGCAGTGAGTCAGAGTTGGGTGGGTCAGAGCAAGCCCAGTGGTCAGGGAGCACGTGGGGATGAGAATGACTGATTTTGACAGGGAGAGATTTTAGGGTCATGGTTCAGGTGTTAAAAGTCAAGGGGGCTGGAACTGAGAGAAATGAAAAAATAAGTTGCAGAAGATTAGATAAATAAATGAAAGCACCTTTGAAAAGTTATAGAAAGAGTGAAATTAAATAAAAATAATAATAATACAGTAAACAAAATGAAAAATTTACATTCAGTTGATTTCTTATATTGTTCTACTTGTCTCTCGATGCAGATCGACAGTATACTTACCTTCGCCAGCAAAAGTCGTTGATAATTCAATATCTCATTGTTCAATTTGTACATGTTTTACTAAACAACTAAACTAAACATTGTTTGTTCTCAACTAAAATACTAAACTAAAAGTTCTAAACAACTAAACTAAAAATTGTTCAAACTAAATAATAGTTTGCTATCACACAGCACCATTGAAATAGCAAAGGAAAAATGACATCAGTTGGTGATATAATGTGAATGAAATGGAGTAATGGGGTATTGGATTTCCTCTCTTTTATACAGGAAACATTTATGATTAAACAATAATTTTCTATTCACTCACCAATAAAACGTTAAAATCAAGTTTGCAAGTCGAGCAAGGCTTTGCCTTTGTAACAAGCAAGTAAATGAGACTGATTTATTTGACTGAATATGGATAGACAAATTCAACTGATAAATATGATTGAAACTGATGTGATCAAAAACAAATTCAGTGATACTTTCAGATTTTACATTTAATACTAAAAATAAAGTTTAAACAAAAATAATGAAAAACAATCCACACATTATTTTGTCTCATTCAGTGCAAGTAAGGCAGCAGATGTTGTGTTTTTTCCTCCTGATCGTATTTTTTCTGTGAAGCGTTATAGGCCAGTACAGTCATTTATTATCCAATCCCTAGGATTGATGATTTCATTGACAGGCTTCATCAAGCCAAGTTTGTGAGCAAGTTTGATTTTTTGAAGGGGTACTGTTACGGATTAGTAAATCCCATATCAATCCTATATGATTGGAAATGTTAAGTTTTGTGTTAAAGACATGATTCTGATGATTCAGGGCCAAAGGCAACTCAAGTTCCAGTGAATTACTTAAATGAGACGTAAATGTGGAACAAATAATTCATGCACAGACATCGGCATATGTCATTGGCATCGTGACAACGAGATGGATCGTCAACAGAGCTTTGAAGATGACTGGAGTTGAGGCTGCATGTTTTGGTCAATAAGGGCATTACACTCGCATGGTAGTGGGAACGAATTGGGTGAAAGTTTTGTTATAGAAAACGATGCTCTCAACCAATGGTTAAGCTCTGGTCAATGTTTGGATTCAGACAGTGTCGCCTTGCTTCGAGACTGACCTTGCGAGTTTGCCATAAAAAGGTGAAGCGAGGAGTGATCGAGAAAAGGAGAAGCAGATTTTTTAAAATATTTTTTTTTGTATACCTTGTCGAGGCTCGTATGAGAGCGAACACCCAACGCACAGCAAGGGGGGCATGAGACAAGAGGGGCGGGAGTGGGAAGGACAAAACGGTGGGGAACAGAGACATTAGATCTGTGGAAGGAACAGGGATGGGGTGGGGAACATGGTGAATACAAGATGGACATTACCGGGACTTTCAGGAAGGAAAGCAGGGAATTTGAAGGAGGTGGGCTTGGGTGGATTATCGGGGTAGAAAAAGATCGAGGATTTGGATTGGGGATGATAACAGATGGTGGTGAACAGCTGTTTTGAAGGCCGGGAGTGAAGAATGGGATTGAATAGAGTGAGGGAGTTTATTTCAAAGGCGGAAAAAAGGGAATGAAAGAGTGAAGGTGAGCAGTGATTTGTGATTTTGGTAGTTTTACCAGAAGGGGGTTGTGGCGGACCTTGAGCACCCTGCGGAAATGTGGTGGGGACAAATCGCAGGGGGGTGTGAGGCTGGAGAGGAGACGGTAGAAGACAGAAAGACCACCGAACAGCCTGCAGTGAGAGAGTGAGAGACCCAAAGACTCAGCCTCATCGCGGGAGATGCCAATGATCCGAAATTCCTTGGTTTCCACAGCGTGAAGCCGAGAAAGGTGGGAGGCAGGAGCACCAGCCCAGAGGGAGAGCAGTACTCCATCAGGCTGCGGACGAAAGCTTTGTCGGTGGTCAGGAGCTCAGGTGGGCCGAGGAAGGACTTTGCACGAGGAGGATTCCCAGTCGGCAATGGCTTTGGAGGTGAGGTTTGAAATGTGACTTTCCCAGGAAAGGTCATGGCAGATAATGAGACCCAGAAGCTTGAAAGAAAGGACTTCTTCTAGAGGATTGTTGAGAAAGTGGATGAAGGGGGGGGTTTCTAAACGGCCTTTTGGAGAGACATAGTGAGATTCTTAGATTTGTCTGGATTGAAGACATGTTCCACGTGTTGGACCAGTTTGTGATTTTACCAGATCTGCAGTGAGCGACGAAGCTGCTGCATGCCAGTCTGAGGATGACAGATGGTACGGTAGAGGGTGGAGTCATCAGCAAAGAGATAAAGAGGATTTTCCAGAGAGTCGGAGAGATCATTGATGAAAAGCAGAAAAAGAACAGGGCTCAGAATGCTACCGTGAGGAACTCCAGCCTGGACAGGAAGAGGGGATGAAAGAACTCCATTTATGGCCACACGTTGAC
>CM068956.1:55481336-55492430 GCA_035128595.1 Eptatretus atami | reverse complement strand
GGCAGAAGGCTGATTGGTCTGTAGTTGCAGGGATCTGTTTTTGCACCTTTTTTATTCAGCGCAGTAATGTTTGCTGATTTCCAAGCAGATGGCAGATGACATTGGGCAAATGAGAGGGTGAAGAGAACAGAGAGAGGGTGAGCAAGAGCAGAAGAGTAGGTTTTTAGGACATGTGGGCTGATGCCGTCTGGACCGGTTGCAGAATCTGAGTTGAGGTTTGACAGCAATACTCAAATGGGCCGCACTGCTAATACCGCACGTGAAAATGAATGCCTAACTCAGGGATTTCCTTAGAGCCGGTTACCGGCGGACCCGCAGCGTCTCTTAGAGCAAAAAATGTCAAAGGTCGCCGCCTCTTTCAGCGCCTCGCATTATTTCGAATTTTTTTTTTTTTTGTCACCACAAATCGTCTCACCCCCTGTTTGAAGATCCGAGACGAAAACATAGTATTTCGATAATCTCCATCTTCCAGACACCTTGGTGTGCCTACCATGGCTTAAATTAATGAACCCTGTTTAAAATGGTGCTTGAACTAACTATCAGTATACTGTAATTCAGTCAACCGTCATCAGTCAGTCAGTATGTTATGCAACTACATCCATATGCCTAACCCCCTGTTGTTTGGAGTTTTCCCCCCCAACAGCATGATATATATGAGAACTATTTCATGTCAAAATCATGCTTAGAATGCATCTCCAGCCAATATGGATCCTCCGGCTTCAGGGCCTAGGCGGCCCTGGACCCGGCTACAGTGCTCTCGCTTCCTCCGTGATGGTACCTGCTAACTTTTTTAATGGTAGCCTCCTACTCCAAAAGATTAGGAAACCCCTGTAACTCGGTGTTTGCAGCTAAATCTTGTCCAAAACCCATCACTTTCTCTACCCACCTTACCCAGTCGCACCCAACTGTCCCTGGACTCTGTGTCCTTTTCTCCTGACAAGTGGAGAGCTTGCTGTCAAACCTCAACTCAGATTCTGCAACCGGTCCAGACGGCATCAGCCCACATGTCCTAAAACCTATCTCTTCTGCTCTTGCTCACCCTCTCTCTGTTCTCTTCACCCTCTCATTTGCCCAATGTCATCTGCCATTTGCTTGGAAATCAGCAACACATTACTGCGCTGAATAAAAAAGGTGCAAAAACAGATCCCTGCAACTACAGACCAATCAGCCTTCTGCCAATCATCAGCAAGTTATGAATCCATCATCGCTTCAGCATTAAATCCTTCTCTTCCCAATGACTTGATTTCCAATCTCAATTTGGTTTCAGACCAGGTCACTCTACCCTGGATATGCTGATTCTCTTCCCAACAATGGATGCCTAAATGCCAGAAGAAATCGAGCCTATCCCTAGACATTTCACGTGCTTTTGACAGTCTGACCCTGCACCTCACCAAACCTTCTTCCCATGGTATCCAAGGCCATCTCCACTCATGGCTCGCAGACTTCCTCTCCTGTCGCAGTCAACGTGTGGCCATAAATGGAGTTCTTTCATCCCTCTTCCTGTCCAGGCTGGAGTTCCTCAGTAGCATTCTGGCCCTGTTCTTTTTCTGCTTTTCATCAATGATCTCTCCGACTCTCTGGAAAATCCTCTTATCTCTTTTCTGATGACTCCACCTCTACCGTACCATCTGTCATCCTCAGACGGCATGCAGCAGCTTCGTCGCTCACTGCAGATCTGGATAAATCACAAACTGGTCCAACACGTGGAACATGTTTCAATCGCCAAATCTAAAATCTCACTATGTCTCTCCAAAGGCCGTTTAGAACCCCCCCCCTTCATCCACTTCTCAACAACCTCTGAAGAAGTCCTTTTCTTCAAGCTTCTGGGTCTCATTATCTGCCATGACCTTCCTGGAAAGTTACATTTCAAACCTCACCTCCAAAGCCATTGCCGACTGGGAATCCTCCCTCGTGCAAAGTCCTTCCTCGGCCCACCTGAGCTCCTGACCCACACAAAGCTTTTGTCCGCAGCCTGATGGAGTACTGCTCTCCCCTCTGGGCTGGTGCTCCTGCCTCCCACCTTTCTCGGCTTCACGCTGTTGAAACCAGGGATTTTGATCATCGATCTCCCGCATGAGCTGAGTCTTTGGTCTCAACTCTCACCGCAGGTTGTCGGTGTCTTTCTGTCTTCTACCGTCTCCTCTCCAGCCTCCCACACCCCCCTGCGATTTGTCCCCACACATTTCCGCAGGGGCTCAAGGTCCGCCACAACCCCTTCTGGTAAAACTACCAAAATCACAAATCACTGCTCACCTTCCACTCTTTCATTCCTCTTTTTCCGCCTTGAAATAAACTCCCTCACTCTATTCAATCCCATTCTTCACTCCCGGCTTCAAAACAGCTGTTCACACACCTTTATCATCCCCAATCCAAATCCTCGATCTTTTCTACCCCCGATAATCCACCCAAGCCCACTCCTTCAAATTCCCTGCTTTCCTTCCTGAAAGTCCCGTAATGTCCATCTTTATTCACCATGTTCCCCACCCCATCCCTTCCTTCCACAGATCTTAATGTCTCTGTTCCCACCGTGTTTTGTCCTTCCCACTCCCGCCCCTCTTGTCTCATGCCCCCCTGCTGTGCGTTGTGTGTTCGCTCTCATACGAGCCTCGACAAGGTATACAAAAAAAAAGGAGCTTTACCCATTTCAACCGGTTCACCGCAGGCCTGTGTTTCCACAAATGAGGTAGACAACAGTTGATGGAGTGTCAGCATTAGGGTAGTAACACCCCTGACATCCATCAACAGCTGGTGGATTTCAGCTGGTACAGCACTCAAAGAACCGGCCAGCTCGGGATCTCACTCGACTCCTCTGTCAAAGCCACACCTCCACATCTAACTGCCGTAACCGAGGGCTTGAGAACTGCAATGCGCGAATTCCCCTGTAAGACAAGACGAGAATCACTTGACCAAGGTGATGCTCTACCCCTCACGATTCCTCGCACCGGAGACTTTCTTGCTGTTCACCCTTAGGCACGTACATTTTACTCCTCAGTCCATCTGAAAGCTCAGCTCTGCCATTAGCCTGGCCTCTTGCTCTGGTCAATGGATCGTTCCTTGAAGACAAAATTCTTCTTTACCTTTTGGTGTAGTTCCAAGACATCACGGCAACCTCAAGGAAAGATGGTCCTCTTAAAGGCACTCCACAACTCTTCATGTTCCCCAAAGCCCCCAGCCCACAAATCCCATCAGCCTGTTCACAGATTCCTCGCTACCCTCTCATCCTTTGAGCTTGCCAACATCCAGCCTAGGCTGGGATGTACCATTCTCATGATTTAAGTTGAACTTCAGAGATGCGACGCAGCATGGGGTTGTATTGGGAACTGACCGGTAGACCGGCAGTTTCTGATCATATCCCAGCGAACCATCAATGAGCACATGGTCAATTTCCTTTGCCACACCCAACAGCATTGGAAGTCCAAGTCCAGCGTATTGAGCTGTGGGCGCTGAAACGACAGCCACCCTAAGTCATGATTCTTGAAAGCCAAGGCTTAGTGTTTTTCTGGTTCACATTCCAGACTTGGGGACCAACACATTTCTCGATAACCATCCCTATCAGTTCAGTCGATGCATTGAATCCCCAGACTAGCAAGAGTATCTTGGCCTGGGGCACTGATCACCACCGACTCGAGCCATAGCAAAGAATACGCCTTCATGGTGAGATCACTCGCTCAGTCGAGCATTTCCAGAAACCCGGAGCACACCCAAGGAGTTGACGAATCCTTAGTTCTAGTATCGTATGTGGTTCCAGGAACGCATCCTCCAAGGCAATGGCATCCAACTATTTGGTTCCGAGGTACATTATTTCATAGCTATACGTATAGTTATCCCTTCCCTCTTTGCTAGATGACGTCAAAGGGACGTTTAGCATGCCGGAATCTCATAGATTCGAACTCGAACGATTCACCACTTAACTTCATTTCTCACCACTCAAACTCTTTGTTTACACCACTCTAACTTCATTTCTACTCTCCTTTTCTGCTTATTTCCTGAATAAATCTGAAATTTTGGGTCCTTGAGTAGGCCAGAGGCACTACGCTCAGACACCTCCCTGTAGAAAACCGCAGCCGCCGCCCTTAACTGTACAGAATGAGTCCTTGCAGAGACAAACACATGCAGGAGTGCCAGAGGGATTGGAAAGTACTAACAGCAGACGATGCGAGAATACAGTTTACCCTCGAATAATTGTGCAAGTCAAAGAGGCTGCATTGGATGTTAATTTCCACAGAAGCAAATGACCGAATATCGGCGGAGGTGGCTAGTAGCTTGGTGCCAATAACTACATATGTCGAGGCCGATGACGAAAAACAAAACTACACACGTTGTATGAACACAAGTGTGCAATACACGGCGGCTCGTTCTTTTCAACCCATTTCTGGATTCATTATATCTGGCATCCTTTCTTTTCCTCCATTTTCATTCTGATACCTTATCTTTATTTTCTTCTTCCAACCTCCATCAATTATTATATCCGATCGATCCCCTCAATTCCTGACACAGTCGGGGTTGGCGCCAGCGAACATGAATAGAGAATGGGGTGAACGCGGCGCTGACAACGTGTTCCATGGGCGGACCAGCGCGCTCGCGACACTTTATTATCGTACAGGAGTCCCGAATGGCACACATCCTTACCGTTTGTGCATGGGTTTGCCATAACATCTTACTTTGATCCACGCTGGCAGCTGCGGGTGTTTCCTGCAGGGGGGACGTCTTTCGCTCAGGCTGGCAAGGCCTTCGATGAGGCGGGGGCATGCTTACGCTTGGCCGCGTGGCGCATCACGGCAGCAGGAATTGACAGTTGCTAGCCGGGGGTGGCCGGGCAGGCATCGTGGGCTCGACCCACTCTCGGCTGGTCTATCGGGGATGGCCGGGTGTTTGCTGCAAGGCTAATTATGTCCGAGAGTTCGGTGGGCGCGATTCATATCATCGTCGTTTGGGTGGAGCGAGGCGATTCCACGCTAGGTCATCTTGCCGGAAGTGGATCGAGCCGCTATCCGGCCATCACGGCTGGGCCGAGCGGGGGCCAGGGCAATCAGACGCCCGATCTCGGTTGACGGTTGCATCGCTTCGGTGGTCCCCCTGCCCCGATCGCGGGTTATACAGGCGGATCACGAGCTGTACTCTCTCTCTCTCTCTCTCTCCCGCTGGATCCGACTTGCTCTGTGATCTCCGCCTTTCCACCCCACTCGTTCTTGACTCCGGCCTTCTTCACCCGACCGTACATCGGCTGCGGACTCTGCTCACTTCTCTGCCCACACGTTGCTGACTTCCACTGCCACCTGCGTCCCGTCTACCACTCTGCCCACACGTTGGCTGACTCCACCTTTCACTGTCCCGTCATACCCCCGCCACTCTGCTATCTACTCCACCTTCTCGACACAAGTCACTCCCTTCGCCCTACGCGTTGCGTTCTAAGTTCTATGGACCGCACTCGCTGCACGAAGTGCCAACGAGCAAGAAACAATGGCGCCAGAGGTCAGGGGTACTCGCTCAGGGGCATCCCCAAATGGTTGGTGCGTCGCGCAAATCAGGCAATGTATTCAGAGACCGTGCCTCCTCTCTTCCTTTTTCTCTTCATTTGAACTTCTCTTCATCAGTTGTGTTGTGTGTGTGTGTGTGTGTGTGTGTGTGTTTGTCTTGGCACAATTCTAGTAAAGTTAAGATTTAAGAAAGATTTATGCCTAACTTAGCCGGGCCTTTATTTCCCAACATCTTTCCTTTTAGCTGGTACGTCCTTGACAGTGTCGCACGGCTGCTCCAGTCCGGTAAAAGTGATCCGTTCAGACAAGCGTATCCGGAGGCGTGCTTCCCCGGTAATTTAATCATACGTGATTACTTAGGTAGCTCCGGTTAACCCATGGACGAGGAGGCCTAGGTATGCGGTGGGACTTATTGGATCTACGATCAGGTCGGTCCGGTTCCACGCGTCGGGAACTGGTGGGGAACCTAGATGCTATCCCCCCCCCCCCCCCTCGGTGGTTCTTCTACACTACCGACCCCCGGCCCGCATAATATGCTCTTCCAAGTTAAAAACAAAAACCTACACAATTCAGAAAAATCGATTAAAATACAAAATGAGCAATATCTTGGGTTGGGAAAGTGTTCACCTCACCGAGTTAATACTGGTGGAAGCACCTTTGCAGCAATTAGCTGTAGGTGTTTAAGATAGGTCTCTCCCAACTTGCTGCACCTTCCGTGGGATATTTGCCCATTCTTCTCTACAAATGTTCAAGGTTAGTCAAGTTGCATGGAGAGCATTCGATGAGACAGCATGCTTCAAGTCAGCCTTGATTTTTGGTCGATTTAGGTCGGGGCTCTAGGGACTGGGCTAATAATCCCCCCTTGTCTGCATAATGGAGGTCAGTAAACCACTTTTTACTATGGCACATGTACAGGTGAAACCCAGTCCTCTCGCTCAGGGATATGTTTACTGCACACACCACCGTATTGCAAAATTTGATGGAGCATCAGCCCAACCATCTTGTTTTTGTTTTTTTTTTTTTTTCTTTTGTTTGTTTTTTCGGACGTCGCACTACTATACAGAGGAATTGCTTTATTAGTTATTATGTAGGCATTATCAATTGCTAAGTGATGACATCAGCAATTACGGGCGTTTTTTAACATACGTTTTTTATAACCATTCCATATTCGTAATTCTAGAAAAAAATGTAATTTGATTTGATGTGTAATAGGCTGTTTAGATTTCTTAAAATAAAATTCGATTATTCAGATTGAATGACGTCATCAATATGTTTTTGGTGTTTGGGCCGACCAAATAAAAAAAATCCAACGCGATACGTCACTAAGATAATTCTGAAAATGATGTGCTTTTGTCGCATGTCTCCACGTTCCAAATCTGTTGTAGTGCCTGACTTCACCTAGCAGAGTGACACATGCTATTACCTTGACCTATCTTATTCCTGCACCTGAATACGGTTGCCTTTGTAGTTTCCACTGTGTGTGCTCATCACTGTTGGACAGCCAACTATGAGAACGCTGTTCCCCTCCCGGCTCATTAGACTCAGCAATGATGTGGAGCGTTCCATTCCATTATGTAATGGGTGTCACACAGTTTGTTTGACACTTGAGCACCTTTGGCAGGTCTATTTGTGCTGTCACCTTAGTCAGGCATCATTTGTATCCTCTCCTTTCGAAAAGTTGTACCTTCCAACCATGAGGTCCCTCATTTGTGAATTTACCCAATTGGCTTGGCTCCCTCCCTTCGTGTGTCTTTGTTCTTCATTTCAGTCACATATGCCTCTGCTGCATGTACGCTGCAGACCTTCAAAACATTCAACTTTCATGACCTACTGGATTTTAAATCTGTCAGACTGCTTCGACTATTGGTTGACATATGGCGAGTAAGCATAAGGGTGATAGTGATGTTATCCAAGGTTACACACACATCTATACAACAGGCTTGTTGCAGGGGGGTCATTGGTACGACCACCAGCCTGCACTACACCACCCAGACCCATCTACCCCATCAATACACAAATCCTGCAATCCTTGCCAATACCTCATTACCCCTCCATCTCCAATCATGGAAGACCGTCAAATCCTTTTAAAACTATTACACCCTTTATCGCCATTATCTTCAGGAACTTCATGCATTAACGACCCGACTCTCTGGACTGGAAAACCCACGCCTTTAAATATATGTCCTACATCTCATCTTCTTATACCCTCCAGTGTTATGGCCCCTGGTCGGAAAAACATAATGGCCATTATTTTTACTGTAATAATTATTCTTAATTCTTTATCAACGGATCATTGATGGAAATGGTTTCTTTCCCCACGTCTAACATGTTCATTAGCGTCCATCTAATAGCTGTTTATCTGTGACATTTAACTGATCTGTGATTGGTGTGCAGGTTTCTGCCTTGGAGGTGTGGTCTTTCTTGTAACCTATCCCTAAATGCTGCGTCTCGGTCCTTTGGAACTCGGGTGGTATCCCAACTCCTGAACACATGCATTACTCACCTGGTTTTGTTTCACTGTAAGTATGAAACAGGATTGGTTTGCAGAGACTCATTTGACTTATTTGGGTTATAGCAGAAAACAAAATTCTTGAGAATAATATCGTTTGGGGATGCATCTAACAACGTCATGCAGAATATGAAAGAAGTCCATTTAATTCTGCTGACAACCTATTTCTTGCATAGGTGAGACTTCTTTGGCATGTCATCAATCCTCAGGGAAGAGTTTAGGACAGCTACCCAGCAGTTTTGAAAACAAGGATACAACTCGGTCACTTTGGTCAGAGTCCAAGTGGTGAAGATTTAGAGTGAGCAAGGTGCGAAGTAAGATCGACGTGCCCGTTGCGATTGGGATGCAGATTTGAACAATATGGTGGGAATTCCTTTGACGGGTTGTGTTAGTGTGCAACTGGGGATGTGGAGGATCGAAGCCACGGGAGAAATATGTGCTTGAAAACAATTGCTATTAAGCGTGTGTGTCGCATGCTTCTTTGTGCTATGGCTAAAAGGAATTGTTCAGGTGGAAATCAGAGAAAGTAGTCGATCCTAACTATGAGACCCACGCAACGCATTCGTCCGTTTAACCACTGACATGAGGGCAAGGACTCACTTACACGAATACTAAGTTGAATTAACTTGCCTGAGATCACTATGTTGGGTGCCATGCTTCGAGGCTCAGTTTTGCAGAACGGTTTAGAATATATTATAATTGTACCATATGCATTGAATACTGCGATTCCCTGATCTCTGACGTTTCAAGGTCAGCGGAAGACTAAGCAAACAAATAAACCATCCTACTTCAAATACCTGACGCCTTAAAACTGAAAATCACAAAATCCAGTTCCTTGTGTTTTTTGGATCAAATCCTATCGTTTGATATTTTATTGTGTCACACAGGACTCATTCACAGAGATCGTGAAAGAGATAAGCTGGTGATTGACTGATGCGGTTGGGTGGCTGTCTTGTGGATTCAGGGTCCTGGGTTTGACCCCTGTTTTTACCGTTGAATTCACACCAGGTGGGGTTGCCTCAGCTTAGCCATCCTATCTTGAGGTGGTCAAATGTAGTACAGTCGATGGTATAGGTTTCATTGCTTATGGAATGGCACAGCTGTACCCTCAAGCCAATGATGCTACCCTCTGCCAATGATGTACCCTAGCCAATGATGCTAATCCTCGCCATGTGCTACATAATGAAGGAGGAGGCGGTGAAGAGGTGAAGGATGTTACATCAGACAATGAGACTTTGCTGCATTCCACTTCAGTGAATAATCACTTTTCAATCCACACTTTTTCCATAAGAGAGATTGACTAATTACATATTTATATTTCCTCCAAAGTTAGGTAAACATCCAGCAATGATCATTGTTCCAAGATGAAAAGCTCGTCGTGTGGGAGATGAAATATCTAAACGTACAACCTTTAAAACCATGTGCACGATAGGAATCCTCAGTTCCTCAAAAATGTTCCATCAAAAAATTCAAACGTTTTGAAGGGCCCTTTTTTTTTCTAATGATATTGTTGAGTCACAACCGGTGCATGTGTGATAGTCCTTTTATTAGTGACTTCAGACCCAGAGCAATCACACTCTTTTGGCTTGTTCCAAGTAAGAGTACAATGAAGAAATTAATCTATGGTCCCAAATAACTCAAATTTCGAAATTTACATTTCACATGCATTTACTACAATCATCCAGTAGATGATGCAACAGAGTTCAGCCGATACTTTTAATTCAGTTTAACCATAACCTATGTACTGTTTCCATTTAAATAGTTTGCATACAGAGAACATCCAACTGAACAAGGTTGGTATGTGAAGGTCACAACTGAAGTCTCATGTTTCTTTTTCTCCGATGTGAACGAATCTTCCACGGATATGCTCTATCACCCTCGATCCCAACACTGTGATTGATGTTATTACCTCCACCACGCAGTTGAAGAGAGGTTTGTTTTCACCCCTTTTTGTTGTCTGTCTGTTTGTCTGATCTTGTTTGTGTTTGCTTGTCTGATTGTGTTGCAAGTGATATCTCAAAGTTGTGGCACGGATTGGGATTACATTGGGTGGAACGTTGCGTTGTCGCAGAAGGACAAATTGATTAGATATTTGGTGAAGATACGAATCCAGTCTCAGATACTTTTAATTATTTAATTATAATGATTCTCCCATTGAAAGATAGGGCAAAAACATTATAGTAATGTTTAGCAATGTATTTCAAACATGAATGGCCCGACTTTCTCGTTGCTCAGATTACGTGGCGAGTATGCGCTCTACCGAGTCCCTTCTAGTTTGGTGCTATGGGCGGATGCCAGTTATTCCTTACAGGAAGAGCAGAGTATAGGTCCTCTTTAGAAGTATCTGCATGAAGCTGGTTTTGTTATCCAGTTGAGTCTTGTTCATTTGAAGAGATACCTGTTGCGTTCTGGCATCTTCTTGCAAGAAATGGAATTGCCATTATTTGTTGTCATGTTTTTGTTCGCTAGTCCAATGAGCTAATTAAATAGCTTCGTCTGGAAGCTTTAAACGTGCAAAAAGTGATTTGCACATTTAATTTATTATTTACCCCCCCCCACCTCCCCACCCCCCCCACTTTTGATTAGAAGAGCATTGCTTGGATCTGTATTGTCGTTTGTGGCAAACCCATTGCAATATTACACGTGATACTATGAGCATTCACATGTCATCAAAGGCTTTTTGTAGAAGCATGACCTGCACGCAGCGGTAATAAACGTTGCTTTGAGTGCTAAACACTTCTTTCTAGTGTATGGATTGTGCTGATTTGTTGTCATGAAAGACAAAGTCAAGTCGATTGCTGTATCATTATCTGTATGTTAGCACTTCAGGAGTTATCACACTTCAAAGAGTTTCACTGGCTTTGATTAAACAACACCTAGTATGGCCCTTTTGTAACCTCTCCGAGAGCAGCGGTAGGCACCTGATCTAACCAAAGGCTGCAGGTCAGTTACTCAACAATCCAGGGCCACAAGACTCATTTACAGCCATTTCAAGCCAAAATTTATCCATTGTAATAATAAAAAGAGAGCTGTACATGATTATATAAATGTTAAGAATGCAAATATACTTACTTAAGACACTCTGAAACCTATTTTATGCAAATGTTA
>CM068956.1:55411728-55440036 GCA_035128595.1 Eptatretus atami | reverse complement strand
CAATTTAACACAGGTGGAGGCCAATTAACTTGGTGTATGATTTTGAAAATGATTGGTTACACCTGAGCAAATTTACAATTGTGATTATAAGGGGTGTGGACACTTCTCCAACCAAGATATTCTTGTTTTCATATTTTTCATTAATTTTCTGTAATTTGTGGAATTTGTTTTTCACTTGGACAGTTGTGGTTACGATGGTAAATAAAGGTGGAAAAAAAAAATCTGATTTAATGCAATTTAATTCCAGGCTATAAGGCAACAAAAGGTGAAAATTTTGAAAGGGGTGTAGACTTTCTCTAAGCACTGTGTGTATTTATATATTTTACGGGTGCGTGGGTAAATGGAGGAATTTCATAGCAAAATTAGGATTGTATAAGTTGCTTGGTCCATAGACGTGTAAAGAACATCGTGGTAATATTCAGTGGGGAAACTGGGAGCTTGTGTTACCGCAACCACACAAGGGGGTGGTGCTGTGTTAATTAGATCGGGATTAAGGCTAAGTTCCCCCAGTATATAATTGCCCCCTGTGACCTTCCCCTACATTGTTGTATTTATATGCCAGCCATGAAAAAAGTGCTTTTTTATACCAGCAACAATCATAACCACAAATAAGCCAAACTTGCCGAGCAGACAGAAGCAGTGCCTTCCCAGTTTTTGTGCCAGCAAGCCACACCCAGAGGTGGATGATTGATGGGTGTGACGTCAGAGGGAAGAGGTTTTGGTTTGGTTGGGTTGAGTTGGGTGGAAGGGACGCATGCGGTTGAGAGGTGACGGAGCTAGGAGATGGCATGTAAGATCAGGGCATTAAGGCTGTATTTCCTTCGATGCATGAAGAAGATGGCACGATTCTTGTGTTCATGCTGAGGCAAATTGGCTCGCGTGGTGTAGCAAGACGCTGGCCATTGACTCTTCGTTGGTTCGTGTGAGACTGACCTCAAAGCCTCGTGTATATCACCAAAGAGACAGCGCCATTCTGCAAAGAAGTGGGTCAGTAAGAGCGATCGACGAAGAAGCTGCAAGGCGGTTGGTGAGCCTTGGCATTGAATACCACTTCACGAATTACCTCATGTATGTTTCCTGCCCAGAGAGTGGCTCGGCGCCTTTTTGGGTGCGTCTTTCCACGCAGGACGAAGCACCTCGATCCCAAAGTTCAATAAAGACCATTTCTGGATCAAACTAAGTGCCAGAATAAATGGAGGATTTGCTTTTCTTTAATTTTCCCCTTGTCTGTATTTAAGTCTATCGGAGAGGCGCCTCGACTTTAGGCTTAATTTATTTTACGTATTGTTATTACATTTTGAATTACCCTTGGTAATATTTATATTTTCATTAAATCCCCATGTTTATTTTAAGTTGACGGTGTACATGTATCTGTTTATGGGTTTGAGTATAAACCCCTTGTGCTGTGCTTCCATCGCTGTGCCAGTGCCGTCCTGCCCCTTCCGCATGGGCCATAATCTCTGAGGATCACGTGTCTGCCTCCTGAGGAAAACCGCTCGGCGATCTGTGCCTGGTGGTGTTAACCTAACCGCCCATCCACCACAATTGGGTCGGGGGATTAACCTTAACAATACATACACCTGAACAATAATCTTTGTTGCTGCTCTTGGGGGAGGTTCGGGGGTTTGGGGGGTGGGGGTGGGGAAGGCAAATTCTCTATGTACATTGTATTGTGTAGCGATGCCTCCTGGTGGGGGAGGTTATCACACGTCTCCACCAATTACAGTACCATTTTCCTGTCCCCACATTTTCCAGTGTAGTGAGGTGTTTTGAATTATAAGCAGTAGGTATGTGTTTGCTTCTTGCACGTAATCTGGGTTATTCTTTTTGTCTATTCAGAGCTGTCAGTTGCCTATACACCACCCAAATAATGTTATATGTCAGAAGAACGTGTTGCATGCTTGGAACAAGATGGCTGTTGGGCAGGTACTCTGCTAATATTTATTGTTATGGATTTCATAATCGGATCCAACTAATGCAAACAAACATTTAGGTTCTCAGACAGTTATTTCCCTAAATGCATGTCCAGGATAGACCCATCCCCATGTCTGGTGGGATTCTAACTTTGATGCATTGGTGAAGGGTATAGAACAGATTACTTTTCTTATGGGATGGCTTTTTTCTCTTTATGACATGTTCATGCACACGAGAGAGCCGTTAGCCCAACACAGGCTCATCTACCCCCTTTCCTTCAGGACACATTGGCTTGGAGGTGGACGATTTATTAATATGTTGGACTTGCAGGACATTTGATGAAGCACACCGAGGGCTTTTCCTGAGCAGTTATTCTGATGGTCACATATGGCTGTGGATCATTTACCTCAACCACCTATCTTTCATTGATGTTTGACACCCACCTCTTTCACCGACATTGACGTCCACCTTTTTCCATCGACATTCGATCCCAACTTCTTTCACCGACGTTGACGTCCACCTTTTTCCATCGACGTTTGATGCCCCGTTTGGCAGCTCTATGGATACTGGCTAGCTCTTGTTCGTGTCGAGCTGAACGAGCAAGGAATGATCAGGGAGGTTGAAGGTTGGTCACGTGCAACGATTCGCCAATCGACCAGGTGATTTGGCTAAAGTCTGCTTGAGGGTTCGCGCCCAGACTGGTCGCCTATAAAAAGGATGGAGGACAGTTTTACAACAGTTTTGTGAAAGTTGGTGGATAACCTTACAGCTCGACAGTTTTGTGACAGTTGGTTACAGCTGGTTACAGCTCCCAGTCCCGGCAGTGCACCACAGCACTCAACGCCTCATGCTTACTTAAGCTATCACAGCACTTACATTCTTACAGCTCTGACCACTGGTGACAGTTGGTGACAGCTGGGTAACAGCTCCTCAGTGCCTGGCAGTGCAGACAGCACCTCAACACTCACTTCTTCTTAGAGCTTATCACACACCTTACATTCTTACAGCTCTGACCACTGGTGACAGTTGGTGACAGCTGGGATACAGTCTCTCACAGTGCCTCATCAATGCTTACACGCTTCTTTTGACTTTAATTACTTCTCCCTGACTTCCCCCTCCAACTCTTCCTTCCTTCTTCAGCTCCTCACAGTGCCTTACAGCACTTACAGCTCCTTATAGCTGTCCTTTGGTTACGGCTCCTGTGGCTCCTAACGTGGTGATGGTTGGACTCGTTCCTGCTGCTTCTGCTCGGGACCTACTCTTGAGTACCTGATTCTTAGTGTCTCTGGTTCCTGGGGGTGATGACTGATGTCGATGTGTTTTGAACCTGTTTGCAGGTGGGTGCACAGCGAGGCAGGGTGCTGGCCCCTAAACAAATTAACTTCTCATCGTCGCATGCACTAGCAGTAAACACTCGTTGCCGTACTTAAGATCTAATCAAGATAGATGGTGCTTTGCGGGGCGCACTCCCTGTTCAGGAACCAACGTGACCTCTAGTTAAAGGCAAATTAGAAGTGGACACTGGAACTCGTGGTTAACTGATTGGCGTTTGTGGTTGTAAAAGCAACCCACCATACTACAAAGTTAATTGTGAGCAGTGGCCCAGGTCCAGCTCTTCCGAAGAGGAACAGGGATTAAACCCCCTCGTAATACACTCGGTACCCAATGGCCGTAACAATTAAATCAGCTAATGCCCATTGTGGCTGTCTGTCCGTTGAAACACGGAAACGCTCCTCGGAGAGAAAAAATTATGAAGTAAAAGTTGCTTATAGTTCATCCCAACCTATGGGAAAAGTATACCATTTTCAATCAGACAAAACATTTTTTTTAATGCAGGAGGTGTATCGGTAACATGACCGCTGCCTCAATTGCTCCGCAATTTTTTTTTTCTTTGCTGTTACAAAATATGCCTTGATATCTTTGCCATTAAGAAAAATGATGATTTTGAAATTTGACATTACTCTATACACCTATCTATATCATAATACGCTTGTTCATTCCTCCATCCGTCCATGTGTAACATTCCATTACACCCATTGGTTGAACATCTGGCCTCATTCCACCCACAATTTCAACCAGAAAAATCATATGGCCATCATGTTGGTGCTATGTGAAGCCAAATAAATCTTCAGTTCTGTCATATTGACAATCACCATGCCCTCCCCATAAGTTGTATTTTCAGTGTAAACCGACCAAAGCAACTAATAAATTGTTGGAGCCTATAGGCATCATTGGCATTGTGAAGTCCACAGTAAGTTGGCCTATAGGCCTCATGCTTCAGTCCTTTGGCTTCAGACCTCTGAGTAAGTGCAATTGGTATTTATCTGAGCTGTATAACCATGATGTATTATAGACTGAACGCAAAAGAAACTTACCACTTGTTTGAAATGTAAAAAATTAACAGTTCAAAAATAAAACAAACCAACAATTGCTAATTGAAACATTGGCATTTTATTGATGACAATGTCAAGTTTTTGACCAAGATACACGATCTCATCAGTTTGTTCTACAGTACAGAACAGCACAGGGTGCAATGTCAGTCCCCTTTCAATAGCGTGTGTGGCCACCATTGTTTTGGATAAAGCAGTGCATCGTCGGCGCATACTGCCTACCAGTCTTTGGATGGATTGCTGCTGGATTCTGTCCCACTCAGTCCTCAATGTCTGAAGCCATCTGACTTAGGACCATCTGCCTGTCCTGCCTTGCAGTGGTGACTCTTGGCCCTCCCTGATCGAGGTCTGTCATCTGCAGAGTTGTGGAGGGGTCTCTGTCCACAGGGCCGATATCGTCTGGTGTGAACAGCCAAGGCGACGTGCCACCTCACGGTAGCTCAATCCGCCTTGCAGTATGCCCAAGGTACACTGCCGGTTGATCCCTTGACAATCGTGGCATGTTGATTGAAATGCCCATTTTGCACTGGCCTTTTTAAAGCCAATATCAAGACATCACGTGCAGCTCATTAAAATCATCCCGTACCCCTGGCTAATCACTGACAGTCAAAACGCTGTGTTCAACATGCTGTGCTATGAAGTGACGCATTGAAGGTTCAAGTGACCATCCGCGCGACCGTTTTGTCTGACAGTGAGGACACTATGTCACAAATAAGTTCACACATTTACTACACACAGTGTTATTGTTTGATATTTTGAAGGTTTAAAAGGTGGTAAGTTTCTTTTGCGTTTCAGTATATATGCACATAGGTAGTGGGCATGTCTTTGCTTCAAACCAGGTTATTTTTTTGGGGGGAAAGATCAAGCTTTTTTTTGACTTTTCTCTGTCTGACCTTCTGACCAAGGTGTATAAAACACATTCCATTATAAAGTCTTTTTCCAAGGTGTTCTGGGAATCTCAACATTGTAAAAGAAAACGTCCGTCATTATTGACTTTTAATGTGTATAAAGCAAGTTATTGATTTATGTTTTGGATGCATTCCAAAACCTGCGACGTTTTATGAAACCCATATACATTATATATATTTCCCACATGCATAGTATTATAATGGGTGGATGTTGTTCTGGAAAGAAAAAAAAATTGGTCACCCAAAATTATCCTTCACTCTTCTTCTTCTTCTTCTTCTTCTTCTTTTGCGGCTGCTCCGTTAGGGGTCGCCACAGCGGATCAAACCGTCTCCATTTCGCTCTATCCTCCACATCTTCCATGACACTCCAACCACCCGCATGTCCGCCCTCACCGCATCCATGAACCTCTTCTTTGGCCTTCCTCTTCTCCTGCCTGGTGGCTCCATCTTCAGCATCCTTCTCCCGATATAACTCCGCTTCCCTCCTGTGCACATGTCCAAACCATCCTCAATCTCGCCTCTCTCACTTTGTCTCCAAATCGTCCTACCTGCGCAGTCCTCTAATATACTCATTCCTTATCCTGTCCATCCGTCTCACTCCCAACGAGAATCGCAGCATCTTTAACTCTGCCACCTCCAGCTCTGCTTCCTGTCTTTTGTTAGCGCCACCGCCTCCAACCATACAACATAAGCTGGTCTCACTACCGTCTTATATACTTTCCCCTTAACTCTTGCAGCTACCCTTCTGTCACAAACACTCCTGCAACTCTTCTCCACCCACTCCCATCATGCCTGCACTCTCTTTTCACTTCTCTCCCACACTCTCCGTTACTTTGGACAGTTGATCCCAAGTATTTAAACCCATCCACCTTCCCACCTCACTCTTGCAACCGCAACCATACAGCGCCCTCCTCCCTCTCATTTACGCACATTACTCCGTCTTACTCCTACTGACTATTCATTCCCCTTCTCTCCATGCGTACCTCCACCTCTCAAGGCTCGCCTCAGCCTGCTCCCTACCTCCCTACAGATCATGATGTCATCCGCGAACATCATAATCCATGGAGACTCCAGTCTGATCTCGTCCGCCAAACTGTCCATCACCATTGCAAACAGGAAAGGGCTCAGAGTCGATCCTTGGTGCAATCCCACTTTACCTTAAACCGATCCGTCATTCCTACCGCACACCTCACCGCGTTACAGCTGTCCTCATACATATCCTGCACAATCCTCACATACTTCTCACCACTCCCGACTCCTATACAATGCCACAACTCCTCTCTTGCACCCTATCATAAGCTTTCTCAAATCCACAAACACACAATGTAACTCTTCTGGCCTTCCTATAACTTCTCCATCAACTTCTCAAAGCAAACATCGCATCAGTGGTGCTCTTTCCTGGCATAAACCCATATTGCTGCTCACAAAATCGTCACCTTCTCCTCTCAAACTAGCTTCCACTACTCTTTCACACAACTTCATGTGTGGCTTAACAAATGTTATCCCTCTGTAATTTCACTGCTCTGCACATCACCCTTGTGTCTTGAAAATCGGAACAAGTACACTTAAATCTCCACTCCTCCGGCATCCTCTCACTTCCAAGATTTATTAAAGCAATCTGGTTAACAACCCCACTGCCGTCTCTCCTAAGCACTTCCATGCCTCCACTGTATGTCATCTGGGCCAACCGCCTTTCCACTCTTCACCTCTTCATAGCAGTCCTCACTCATCCTTACTGATCCACCCCACTTCCTGATTCACTATCTCCACCTCTTCCAACCTTCTCTCTCTCATTTTCTTCATTCATCAGCTCCTCAAAGTACTCCATCCACCTTCTCAACACACTCTCCTCGCTCGTCAGCCACATTCCCATTTACGTCCTTATTACCCTAACTGCAGCACCTCCTTCCCAGCTCGGTCCTCTGTCTTGCCAAACGGTATAAATCCTTTCCCCTTCTTTTGTATCCAACTTCTCATACAGCTCATCATATGCCTTTTTCTTAGCCTTTGCCACCCTCTTCTTTGCTTCGCGCCACTCCTTGTACTCATGCCTACTTTTCTCATCTCTCTAGCATCCCACTTCTTTTTCACCAACCCTTCTTCCTTATACTTCCTGTACTCCTCGTTCCACCACTAAGTCTGCTTATCTTCCTTCCTCTGTCCAGATGTCACACCAAGTCCTTCCTAGCTATCTCCCTCACCACTTCTGCTGTAGTTGCCCAATATCCCACCCATCTTTACACCATCCAACACCTGTCTCGCCTCCTCCCTAAATTCCACGCAACAGTCTTCCTCCTTCAGCTTCCACCATCTGGTCCTTGGTTCAGCCCTCACTCTCTTCCTCAACCTCACTCAAAATCATCCTACAGACACCAATCGATGCTGTCGAGCTCCACTCTCCCCTGCCACCACCTTACAGTCTCTAATCTCTTTCAGGTTGCATCTCCTGCTTAAGATGTAATCCACCTGTGTGCACTTCCTCCACTCTTGTACGTCACCCTGTGTTCCTCCTTCTCTTGAAATACGCATTTACCACTGCCATTTCCATTCTTTTTGCAAACTCTACCACATTTGCCCTTCCACATTTCTCTTGTTGAGACCGTACCTACCCATCAGCTCCTCATCCTCTTTATTCCCTTCCCCAACATGCCCATTGAAATCTGCTCCAATCACCACTCTTTCATCCTTGGATACACTCTCCACCACCTCATCTAACTCACTCCAGAAATATTCTTTATATTCCATCTCACACCCCATATGCGGTGCATATGCACTGATGACATTCATCATCACCCCTTCAATTTCCAACTTCACACTCATCACTTCGGTCAGACACTCTCCTCACCTCCAATACCATCTTGACATAATCTTCCTTCAGGATTACCCCGACCACATTTCTCCTCCCATTCACACCATGGTAGAACAGTTTGAAACCACCTCCAATGCTCCTAGCCTTACTCCCCATCCACTTGGTCTCTTGTACACACAGTATGTCCACCTTCTTCTCTCCATCATATCAGCCAACTCTTGCCCTTTGCCAGTCATCGTCCCAACATTCATAGTTCCAACTCTCACCTCCACACTTCTACCCTTCCCCCTCTCCCACTGCCTCCGGACTCGCCTTCCCCGTCTCCTTCTTCCTCCTTCGCCCACAGTAGCACAATTTCCACTGGTACCCTGCTGACCACCGGTACTGGTGGCGGTCGTGGTAACCCGGGCCTCGACCGATCCGGTATGGAAATCGTTTGTTGTCCGCATAATGATTGGCATAGGTTTTACGCCAGATGCCCTTCCTGATGGCAACCCTGGTCGCCTCTTACGACACACAGGGATATGGTACACCTATTCTAACCGGGGCATACACGTCATAACCAAAATTATCCTTCACGTCAGTACATATTAGAGACAAGCGTTAAACAAATCAATGCAGAACTTGATTGAAATAATGTATGTGCTGAACGCAAACAGACAATTTAATGGTGTGGGTTGAGAGAGGAGTGACTACAAGGAGGGAGAGGCAGGTGCTCCTGTAATCAACGGAATGCCTGAGCAGGCTAAGCAACATGCTGGTACTCCCTCACACCCGGCACCAAAATGGCGGTGTGCTTTCCGTGTTGATGCTAATCCTCCTGAACCCAATCTGTCCATTAATGGACAATTAATAACGATAGCCATTTCTGATCAGGGAAACTCAAATCACTTAGAGACCAAGTGAGTTAATGTGTGTCTTTTATAAGTAAATGGGGAGGGAGAACAAAGGACACAAAAACATTATTTACACAGTTTATCCCCAAAGATGCACACCCTGAGTATCAGACGAACGAATTGACTCTTGTCCAATAATTTGGTAACGACGTTCTATCGAAACGATGCAAATGATGCAAATAGACTCGACGTAAATTGGTGACCAGGAATACATCTGCACCAGGAATAAGATAATTGGTTTGGAGTTGTTTATTGGCACAATTTTGCTGCTCATGTTCACTTGAGAGTGACAATTCCACGGGGTTTCTGCATATCTTGAGGGATTGTGGGTTGGACAGGTGATCGTGATGGGCGCTGATGTGTAGGAACCATACTGTTGCTGTTTCGATCACAGTTTTCTGTATTTGGTGGAATGGGGGGAGATGGTGGGAGGGATGGGAGTTTGTGTTAGGAGAGGCGGGGGGAATGGGGTTGAGTAGTGGTGGCGGGGGAGGGAGTTTGAAAGCTTGGAGTGGGGATGGGAAGTTTGAGGACTTGAATTCACATTATACATTACACGGATGTTCTGCGGGTCCTTGCTAGGTATACATCATAGCCGAATGCTGTCTCTCTATCCCTTCCTGCAAAAAGGAGACATTCCTCAGAGAGAAAGAAAGTATTGTGATAGTTGCTTCAAACTAATCCAAACCTAAAGTAAAATAATATATATAAAAAAAAGTTGTACACAAAAGATTGCATATTCACGCATATAAAGTGCAGATAATGCAACCTTTAGAACTGAGAACTTCCATGGTATATGGATTAGATGTGGTGGGGCAGATTGTGGGGGTATGTCAAGGATTGTTTTCCCAACCTCTGTTTCTGACATTGAAATACTTTGTGTAAGGATAAACAACTGCATTGGAGTTATTAGAAGGAACCCGATGAAGTAAAGAAAAATATGTTGGCCAACATGTGGATTGAAGTGGATTATCGCTTTGATGTGCTATGTGCCACCAAATGTGCACATGTTGAAGTATACTGTCAAATTCAAGAAACTTTATGAATCATTTGACAAAATGCAAAAAAAACAAAACACATAATTGTATTTATTTTGGTTTGGTTGTAATAAAATTTTAAATCCACAACACTTTGTGGACAGCCAGTACATCGTTCCAAAGCCTAAAATGACCTTCATATGATTATAATCTAAGGAAGGTTTACCCAATGAAATGTTTTGAATAAATCAATAAGTTGTCAAACCAATTTTACTCTCTTCTTTTCTTTAAGTGCCAGGTGCATACAACAACTCAAGACATTACTAATTGAACCTCTCAGTTTTGGGCTCTTTCAACCAGCACAAGAATAAAACGCTTTCTTTATTTTTTCTCTCTATCGTGGTATTTTTACCATGGGCTTCTGCCAGTACAGTATTCAATAAGAAAGAGCATTTAGCAAAGCAGAGCTTCACCTTGGTATTTGTCGAGGCAACCACTTTTACACAACGTGACTCCACTGGGTGGAACCCCCGTATCCTGTAAAAACATTTCCATCATTTAGCCTAATTTTAAACGCCAAATTAAAACCATATGCCATTGCTGTGCAAACTTTATTGCATGTGATAATGCAGCTGCACATTTTTTCCCCCAAAAATATGCTTTTCAACGTTTTGGATTGAATTATAAAAATATTACATCAGATCTCAGTGTGGACAAGTGCACTGTCAGGAACATGCATGGTTAACTTGGACATGATCCCCAATCAAGGTATAATACAGACTACCTTGTGGTAAAATTAGACATCAACAATGTTCGATTTAAACTAGACACTTTGTCGAACTGTGTCGAAGGATGGACAGACATGTGAGTTGACCCATAGGCTTTGCACTGCACTCCAATCTGTTGGAGATGAGGACACACACATACTCAGGAATGTGTGTAGTTAACTTGGACATAATTCAAATTGAAGGTTTAAAATAAACTTAACTACAGCACACCCAATGAATATGTTGCCTCATGCTTTTGATTTATATTTGCACAATACCACCACAGAGGGCAGTAACCTACACCATCACATGGCCAAAGTGTGAGTAAATATACTCCTGCACTCGTTTTCATTTTGCATCTCTCTTTATAAAATCAGATTTGAACTCATCTGAGACATTCAGAATCTGAAGTTCTGTGCCAAATTTGGAAATTCTAGCTGCATTTGTCGTCTAATTATTCTGCCGACAAACAGACAACTACACATATGGGATGCTTGCAATACTCACGCACCCTGCATCCAGCCATGGCGTGAGTAATTGCACAATTTTATTTAAATGTGCCTAATGCCAACCAGTAATACGAGTCGAGTCCATTGTCTGAGCTGTGTTGTTAGACCTGAGAATAATGGTGTGAATGTTATCTTGAAACACAACTTGTCATGATGGCAGATACTCACAGCATCTTTGCATTGTTCACTTGTGGTTAAGTCAAATAACTCTTCTAATTTCATTCTTGTAAACTAGTAAATAGAAAAAAGCTTTTAGCTGCTGAGTGTTGCTATAGGTTATATAGATTACATTTGATCTGAGAATAAATGATCTATGATCTATATAAAGCAGATCTGCTGACTCACACACACGACATTCATTGACACATAGACTGATTACAATAGCCTCTCCAGTTCCTTCGGGAATGGACGAGGCCAATCAATGTATATTTTAGGCCTGGTGTTGGCTCAGTGGTTAGGGTGGTGGCTTGGGATCCTAGGGTCCTGAATTCAAGCCCCGTCGGCCGCTGAATTAATACACCAGGGGGTTGACTCAGCCTGTCATCCTTCCGAGGTCGGCGAAATGAGTACCAGTTCCAGTGTGTGTACTGGTAGAGGGGCACTGCATCAGCGACACAGTCGCGCTTCAAGAAATGATAGCTACCCCAGCAGCTAAGCTGCCATACGACCACCACCAATGTATATTATTTAAATAACTTTCAGAGTATGCCATTATTCAGAGTTTACACTGTTTGTAAGTACATTATGCTGCCCATATAATTTTAAAAGATGAGGAAGCTCACACTTTACAAAAAAAGAAATGGTAATGTGTGATATGCATTTTAGCACACGGCAATAAAGAGTTTTTGAGGATTATAAAAAATGTTTTTATTTCCTTTTGCCACGACCGACAAATTCGTTCCTGAGCAGGCCTGTTACCAGGTCGCAGGTTAAACCTGGAACTCAGAACTTAGTTCGGAACTGAGCTATTCATAGAGTATAACATCAGTGATGCAAAGCCACATTGCTAAAGTAGTGTTCGTAGCTTGAATCCCTTATCACTACAACTTCATGGTTACAATAGTATGATCATGATTTTTTTTTTAGCTTACCTGGAACATAGTTCTGGGAAGTTTATGGGATGGCGCATTGTTCATCAGTCAGTCTGTCCGTCCATCCACAAGTACTTGCAACTTCTTCTCTGAAACTACACATACGATTTTGATGAAACTTTAAACGACAACCTCTTCACCCGGTTTGTACCAAAGATTGCTCATGGCATGAAAAAATCGGCCCAAAGGAGGTCTACAGTGGTTTCCCCCAAAATATGTATTTGCTTTCTTCTTTGAAACTACACACACAATTTCGATGAAAGTTGTCTACAGTCTTCATCATCCATGATATACCAATGTTTATTCACACCATTAAATATATCGGGGTCTAAGGGGGTCTACTGGGGGGGGGGGGGTTGCCCCTCAAAAGAGAAATTTGCTTTCTTATCAGAAATGACACACTCGATTCCGATGAAACTTGACCCACCTTCATCACACGATGTACCAAAGATTGTTCAAGACATGAAGAAAATCGGCATCTCAGCGAGTATACGGGGGGTGGGGGGGGGAGTTGCCCACAACATATGTATTTGCTTCCTTCTCCGAAACTACATACACAATTTTGATGAAACTTGATGACAGACAACCTTCATCACCCATGATGGACCAATATTTGTTCATTCTATTTTAAAAATCAGGGTCGAAGGGGATTTACAGGGGAGGGGGGCGGGGTCCCCTAAAATGGGATTTGCTTGAACATTGGCTCATTGGTACATTTTGCAGATTCCATCCCATGCTGTTTTCCTCCTCAGTATCATTATTCCACCAGGTGAGCGCCCAGGGGTATTGCCCCTATTTTTCACTATAGGGCACAGGCATCAAAGATGATTGCATCATCTGGCATCGAATTGTATAGCGGTGTTTGCAGCTTGTTAATTTATTGTCAGATTATTTATTCCTTATCTTCTGGCTACTATGCAGCATAAGGCTGGAAATGCAGCTTCTCACCATTTCCAATATTGGGCTACATCTTGTGCTTCTTCATTGTTAATTCCAACTTCCATTACAATACTTCTCCACTGTTTGCTTCCATCTAGTTATTGGTCTACCCACCATCCTTCTTCTGTTTATACAGCTTTTTAATATCCTATCAATATCATTGTCCTTTCCTCATTCATTCTTCAGTATAGAGTTACATATTCTCCTCGTCACTGGAATTTGTTTGCCTTTCTCTGATATCTTCATATCTTACAATGCCATCCAATTTATATTCAAATTATATTAAGCATGTTCTCAACAAGTGTATTTCAAAGGAATCTAGTGTTTTTCACCTCTGGTTTTGTAAGTGTCCATGTGAATGATCCATATATTAATATCGATTTAACTGTTGTATTGAATATCTTCTTTTGTACCTTTTTTTCTAATCTGTCTCACTTATTTCACAAAAGTGACGTTAAAGTGTTGTCGGCTACCACAGCTCCTGCCTTCCTTCTTATGTGTTTTGTTATTTTTCCATCCGATGTTACAATGTACCCGAGATATTTAAACTCACTCACTTGTTTTAAGTTACATATGCCTTCTTATTTATATGCGAGGCATTTATTTCCTCCACCACCAAAGATGGATGGAGGTTATGTTTTCACCCCTGTTTGTCTGTCTGTGATCAGGATATTTCAAAAAGTTATGGATGGATTACGACGAAACTTGGTGAATTTGGGAATATGACAAGGACGAATTTGATTTTGGTGAAGATTCGGATCCAGATCCAGAGATCAGTGTTTTTTATTTAATTTTCAAAGTGATTTTTCATAATTGAGAAATATCGTCCAAAGGCCAGGACCCCACATTTCACTTATTGGTACCACCTGAGGTGGCAAATTGTCATGAATGACGTTTTTTTTTTAGCTTAGTGGTAGTAAATGCCCATTTTAAAAGTGTCGTCAGATTGAGCTTTGTCAGCTATCCTTCGCACATGGGGTTGGGCGAAGTTGGAAAACAATAGGTGTGGGGAGGAATGGCAACTAGGAAAGGACGCATGGGCTAGACAAGATGGATACAGAAGAAAACTCTCAAGAAGGAAAAACTGCAAACTTGGAAGGAGGTAGGCTTGTGATTGGAGGGGGAGGGGTTAACGAGGGTAGAAAGCAGCGATTCTGAATTTTTGGAGTTTCACCAGAAAGTAGATGGACCATGTGTACCCTGCAAAAACGTGGGGGAGGCACATCACAGAAAGAGCAGAGGGTGCAACACCAAAAACGAGGCGGTAGAAGATTGAGAGACCACCAACCTGTCTGCTATGGGGAAGTGATAGGCCATAGACTCAGTTTCAGTGCAGGAGATTCCAGGGGAGTCTTACTTGCTTTGCAGAGCCTTATTATTGTTAACCTAGAGTAATTTAGAAATGATGGGTGAATGCTAAATTAGGTATTTTGCACATGCGCTGTGTGTTTATACTGACGTAGTTCTGCTCGCCGGGAATTTTAAACCTGCCATTGCTCGCACAAAATATGATTCAAATCGTCCTTTAAACATAATTTTCAGCATTTAGATGAAAGAGTGGAAACTTCAGAATGGATCACAATAATTGTGCTGTTACTAAATGCAAATCGGACTCGTGGAAATATAGGAATACAGTTCAAGAAATACCCTTGATTGAGAGAGTTCATGGATTCACACCATTTCCTGTTGGTACATTTCAGCAATGACAGTGGATACAACTCCTATATACTGTACATACACATAGACATGTGGTTAAAGTTTTACCAATAGATGTAAAAATTAAGAGTACTTTCTCTTGGGGCCACTGAACCAAACAAACAATATTTGTAATAGTTGTCAAAAGGTCCCATAGAACCTCTAGCCCCAACCCCTCCAAACTTAACAAATAGTAAATAAATTTACCCTGTACATGCACACCCCAGATATGTTCTTCCCATCGGTGTTCAGGAGAATCTAATCCAGATACACAGTCCATTCTCTGGTAGAGATCTGTCATGGGGTTGTGTAACACATGCCCTCTACTCCACTTCCACCAACCCACCTGTAAGGGAGTTTGCAGTATGAACAGGTGCCTGTTTGGTGAGCTGAGAAAGTTATCCAGATCTTTTGTTGTACAGAGGAGCATCTCTTTCTCTCAGGTACTTTTCCATGTATCTTTCAGAAGCTTGGTGAGACAGACATTCCAAGAAACAATCCTTATCACGGACACATAATACATATTATTTCACCCCGAACCCTTCAGCTTCCTGGAGTTTCTGTGCATGAGCACCGAGCATTTTGGAGTGGAATACATCATTTTGAAAGTTCTGTATTGCCAAGAGCTGAGAGTATCTATCTAGGAAGTGGAGAAAGAAAAAAAACAGCTCGTAAAGCTCAGAGTGGATAAAGCTCTGGGGCCAGGTAATATGCCCCCGAGAATTTTGAGGGAAGTGGCTGAGCAGATATGCGAACAATGATATCTTGAATAGTTCACTGGAGTCATAAAATGTACTGGAGGAATAGAGAGTGGTAAATGTAACACCCTTATTTTTTTTTTAAAAAATCCAGAGAAGAATTGGGGAACGATAGACCTGTTAGTTTGACTTCAGTTGTGGGGAAGGTGTTGGAGACATTAATTAGGGACCAGATGAGGAACCATTTAAACAGATACAAACTAAATTGAAGGCAGTCAGCATAGATTTACCAAAGGGAGGTTATGTTTCACAAATCTATTGGAGTTTTATGAAGCAATTTTTCCTTGGGTGGATCAGGGAAAGCCAGTGGATGTGGTATATCTCGACTTTCAGAAGGCATTTGATAAAGTACCACATTGGAGGTTGTGATATAATGTAAGGCTGAATCCGTCGACCGTCAACTAAATGGCTGAACCAATATATTTAAAGTGAGGGCTTGTGGAGTTGCTGGTAGAGAAGCTAACTGGATTGGAAACTGGCTCGTGATAGGAAGTAAACAGTGGCTGTAAGTGGGAGGATGTCTTGCTGGGTGTATGCAAGTTATATGTGGTACCCCAGGGTCCAGTACTTGGATCATTGGTAATCATAACTTCCATCAATCATTTTGACAGTAGGGTTAAGAGTAGGGTTTCCAATTTTGCAGATGCCACTAAGCTTGTAGGTAAGGTAGATCGTAGAGATGTGGGTGATCCAATTCAGGAAAGTATTGATACTTTCAAAGGATGGACAAAAGATTGACAGAAGCAGTTTAACATAAACAAATGTAAGGTGCTGGGATTGGATAAGAATAATGAAAATAGAGATTACATAATACAAGGGACAGTCTTGGAGTGTGCCACACAGGAGAAGGATCTGGAGGGAGTAATAGGTAAGCAGACAGGACAGTGCCAGGTAGCTTTAAGTAAAACAAAAGGGGCTTTCGGTTATATTAATTGGGGTGATAAATTATAAATAAAAGGGGGTAGTTTCAACACTGGATAGGAATGTAGTGAGGTCTGATCGAGAATATTGTGTGCAGTTTTGGTCATCACAACTCAGGAAGGACATAGCCACCATAGAGAGGGTTCAGAATCAGGCCACATGATTGATTCCAGGCTGAGCTAGACTCACCTATGAGGAGAGGCTGAAGGAAACAGGGCGTTATAAATTAGAGAGGAGGCGGTTACGAGGTGATATGATAGAGATACTTAAGATAATGACGGGTATAAACAAAAAAAATGTGCAGAAGAATTATTCAGTAGAATAGACAGTGATAGGACCAGGGGTCATTACCTGAGAGCAAAGAAGAGGAGAGTTAAGACGGTAGTAATAAGGCAAAGGTCATTCATTCAGAGAGTGGATAATGCATGGAATTGTCTTTCTGGATAGGTTGTGGCTACAGGAACTGTAGATAAGTTTAAATTGGAATTAGATTTAGGTCCCTAGAAGCATTGGAAATATAGGGAAACAGGGAGATTGTCAACACTTGTTGGTAACTTGAGTATGGAGGGGTGATTGGGTACATCCTTGCTGAGTATGATGTCTGCCAGAAGGTCTCATAAAGGGATAGTACGTGGTCAGTGTTTTATATTCCTCACCTCCTCCCGCCCACCCTCCCCCACAAAAAATTCCCCATTTTTAGTTTTAACACCCTTGTGATACTCCTGAACCTTCCACACTTTTGTCACCCTCGCTCTTCTCCCCATTCCCTGAATTATGTTTAGTCTTTTTGATGGATTTATTTAATCTGATGTTGGTGTGGTGTCGGCATGCTGGGCCGAATGGCCCCCTCCTCCATCTCATTTCCTTCTTAGTCCTTGTCAACCTGCTAGTATAAGAGGGTTTGGTTCGAGGAGCGTTATTGATTGAAGAAAATATCATGAAAATGAGGTGGTCGTGCATTGCCAACCTCAAGCCCGAGAAGGAAGAGTGGGGTTGATCTGCTTTGGAAGGTGGTTTCGCCTGCTGGAGAGTAGAAAAAAAGGAATATTGGAGGTGACCATTAAGCCTGGATTTCGGAAGGTTAACAAGGACAGGTTGTTGGAAGAGCACCTGTTCTTGAATAGTACAACTTCAAGCCTAATAGACCTAATTTGCAGCACTTAAATTTGAATTTTGAATTTTCAACTCACGTTGTGGGGGGTATGACATCCTCCCCACATACTTTGGCACGCTTGTTAAGTGTAACTTGGTGAGAGTGAGCAGCTATGGAAATATAACCCACACCAGTCAGTCAGAGAAATAAACAAGTCTTGAACATATTGGCCAAAAAGCATTCAAAATCCTAATTTAATGATATAAACAAAAATGAAAATACTATACTATAACTATAATAATTAATAGAGGTGAGTTTGAATTGAAGGCTTTGGCTACAGAAATGTGTAGCTGCGCTGTCTTCCAGGACTAGCAATAACACATCTTTGGATGAATAGGCCACTAATCATGATATAGACAGTAGTACATGTATAAATGGCGTTGTTTTTAAATGTTAAAGGATGTAGGGATGGCAATGCCAAAAATTGTGCAAACAAGAATGGGTTGGTAGCATGAAAATGTACAAGGTCCATCCCGACATCTTCTTTTTCTTCTTTTTGATGTAATTGGCTCGTGTGTTGTACAATCTGATTGATCTGATTAATTTACACTGGCCACAAGTAAGTGTCATACACATATGCCAAGTTGGTTGTCGTTGCTTGTAATTGGTTGTTTTCATACACATACGGTAATTGCTTGTAACTGGCTTGCTGCTATATTCACTGCTAAAGCCTGACCACCTGTGGGCTTTCAAGTGATAGGAGCATGTATATTGCTAAAGACTGAGCACTGACCGCACATAATTACACTGTGATAGCTGCAGTTCACTGCTAAAACAATTACCAATTGAGTGGAACTGTGCTATGCTTTCTTTGAGATCTACATAGCCATAGCATATGAGCTATCTTTTTACAGTGTCCATTTGTTGTACTTTTATTGACATTGTTTAGAGTTCATCTGGATTTTGACATCCTCACAGCTTCATTGACACCTTAATGTAGTGCTTGGGAATGTGTTGGATGCCCCCTTCCTATATGAAGGAAGCCGTTCGCATGAAACATCTGAACCACCTGGTTAATTTGTTTTTTTGTGCAGAAGCTGTTGTCCAGACAGAAGCCACACTCTGAGATAGCAAGCAGTTTAACTTGGTGTCAAGGAACTTCCAAGAAGACGAGACCACTTGCTAACCGAAGTTCAGGCAGGAATTTGTAATTTGTTCAGGGTATTCGTGGTAGCTCACCTACTCTTTGTGAAAGACACCATGGGATATTTAATATCCACCAAGAAATATGAGCAGATTGGATACCAAGCTTTACGTCCATCCAAGCAGCGACACACATTGGTATATTGCCTTGCCTGTGAAACACGGCCGAGATTCAAACCCAGACTCGACAGTTCAGACGAGTGTGCTTCCCAATAGCAATCCTGCAACCTTTCTTGGGAATGTAGTTGGTGTTTCAACCATCAGGGTTGTTGAAGTACTTGGATAGGTGTTGTGCTTTATTTGATATGTACTATTTAAATGTCGAATCTACTGAGCGTGATGATGCTCAACCTACTTCTGATAGCAGCACGAAGGGGTATAACCTTGAGGAGCTAAAGGAAGAAGAAGATAACCAAAAATCAGATATCAGTGGATTAGTGCAAGGCCAGGCACAAATGCATGTGTAGATATAAACTATGTTTTGGGTGTTGTGTGTGGGTGGTGTCCAAGTTGGTGGCAACAGAGGGGCATGCAGGGTGGTCTTTATTGTGGTAAATGCTTCCATGTGACTTGCCTAAAAGCTTTGGCAGATGGGTTGAGAAAAGGGGCACCAACTTTGTGGGATTTGTCGGAGGGTGCAGATTTGTTTAAGGTTGGACGTGTTCAAGAAGGGTTGGTCTATGGCAGGTGTGAGCATTTGTGTGGGTGCGGCGGTGTGAAGGTGCGGAGGGTATGGGCCAGGGTGTAAGTGCAGAGTTTGCGGACAGCAGTAGGGGTGCAGAGGAGCCAGGTGACAGACTGAGTATTACGCATGCAGATGTCATTCTCAGTGCGGTGGGTCTGCGTTGGAGTGTGGGTGACAATGGGGTTGCCTAGTGTGTGGGTGAGGGTGTGGCAGACAATGCCGACATTGGGGTTTTTTTAGTGAGGGTGATGGCAGTGGGGTTATGGTTTGTGTCACCGGCATTGGGGGTGCTGGAGGTATGAGCGACAATGGGGCTACTGCAGGTGCATGTGAGGGTTGTGATGTTTATAATGTGAGTGGTGGTGTGGATGTGGTGGGTAATTGCGGTGGTGTGTCACATGGAGATTGGAGAAAGGGAGGTCAGAGAGAGAATTTTTGTTGTGGATGAAGCTATTGGTTATCTGGACTCTTCATTCTGTGGCACAGATCGAAAAAATTAGATTTTGTGTTATTTCAGAGTGGCAGGGTGAAGGATATTGATGGTATATTGGATGACCTTTTGCCAAATCATGGTGGAGGGACATTGGTTGTGGTGCATTTGGGAACATTTATTCAGAGGACTTTACAGCTCAGTACAAGTTGTTGTGTAATTGATGAGGGATTGCAATGTGATTTTGTTATTTTCTGTGACTCTGCCAAGAGTGGGGGGTGGTGTGTATTCCGCAAGTAGAGTGATTATAATATGGCTTGAAAAAAGTTATTGGAAACATGGTATGAGGTTTAGGAAGCAACGATATAGAATGGCTTGTAAAAAGTTCTTGGACGCATGGTTTGAGGTTTCTTTGTCAGGTCAAGCTACGTTAGATCTAGATTAGATTGGTACCATTTAAAGCTGTACTAACCTGTTTCATGGTCAGGTTGTCGGTGACTAAACCATCACCCCCACCAGGTTATCTGGTGAGGAGGGTGTATGGATATGGACACTCAGCAGTATTGAAAAAAAATACTGTCAAAGGGCAGAAGAGCTCCTTGTGAGCCAACGGCCATCCATTTCTAGTGCCCACTGTTAAAACAGTGCCCCCAGGGTTTAACAGTGGCCCACCGGCCACTGTTAAACCCTTCATTCTACAAAACGACTAAAAATGCAAAGAAAACTGAAAACCCACTCCGAGCGAGTACCTCCTGCGCAGCTGCCCTTTACAGGCAGCTCACCAGATGACGGAATGGGGCAAAGCCTTCGGCACCCCCACTCTTTGATGATAGGAAAAACACGGGGTAACCTTCCTGGGTTGCATTGCGGTAGTGTGCGTCATGGTGGTGCTGAGGTGTCGTCCACCAGATGGCGGTCTCCTTGGGTTAATTTGATGCGGTCCCTTCAGGTGGGTGCCTGGAATGTCTTATCCCTAGTAGGAGAGGATGATCACCCATCTCTGTTATCATCTGAGCTCAAGCAGTTGAACATTGGTATTGCAGCACTATCTGAGGTTTGGAGACTGGATAGTGGCAAGATCATGGTGGGTCTTTCCACCTACAATTGGTCTGGTCACTCTGATGGTTACCATGCCCAAGAAGTTGCTGTAGCTGTGTCCAATAAGCTGACTCTAATGAGAATTGAAGTAACACTGGTCAACGAGCGTATTATGAGACGAAGGATTCGTCCCTCCTTGGGTGTTGTTTCCCTGGCCTCTGTATATGCTCCGACTGAGGCATGTGATCTCAAAGCATTCATTTCAGTGAATTGGGATGCCCTCTGGAGGATTATTGGTCTTCGTGGGGGTGCCACCAAAACTGATCAATCTGATGTCTTAACCATACTTTGGTACTGGGAGTGCTGCGAGATGTGGTGACACCATCTCCGACTTATTTCTCGTTGTTACTGGAGTTCCTCAGGAGTGTGTACTGGCCCCACACTTTTCAGCACTTGTATGGACTGGAATCTGGGTAGGATGTCGGATAGATCAAGCTGTGGTGCATCGCTTGCGAATGTCAAGATCTTTGACCTTGATTTCACAGATGATGTAGTCATCTTTGCGGAGACTCTGGATATCCTTTTGCTTGTCATCGAGGTGATGAATGAGGAGTCAGAGCTGCTGGGATTACAGGTTTCCTGGATCAAAACTAAGATCCTGACTTTCAATGACATATTGGATGCTGCTATCTTGTCTGTACCTGTTTGTGTTGAGGATGTTGTGGCTATGGAGAGATTCACTTACATTGGCAGTGATATTCATGTCTCTGCTGGCTGTGAGCCAGAGGTCAATAGACATCTGGTTTGGGCCTAGGGAGTCATGGATTCACTGGATAATGGAGTGTGGTGCTTTTGGTATCCTTGTAGGAGGATGAAAGTCCAAGTCTTTAGGTCCTTGGTGCTTCCAATCTTGCTCTATGGATGTGAGACTTGGACCCCAACCAGGGATATAAGATGGAGAGTTAATTCCTTTGGTACCAGGTCTCTTCGGAGAATCCTTGGCTATCACTGGTCAGACTTTTTGTCCAATGAACGGTTGCTGAGAGAAACTCAAATGAGATTTGTTACCTGCATAGTCCATGAGCATGAGATGCGGCTGTTCGGACACATGGCTCATTTTCATGACGCTGATCCTGCTCACCAGATTCTCTCAGCGAGGGGTCCTCATGAGTGGAGGAGACCAATTGTCCGACCATGTGCCTCGTGGTTGCAGCAGGTTGATCAGTATCTCGGGGAGATGAGGATAGGCCAGGCATCTGCCTGGGGGTGGCCAGATGGAGGCCCCTGGAGTACCGGTGGAAAGTGGATGCTGCGACACGCTACTCCGGCGCATGCTCCCACACATGACATGACATGACCTGACCTGAAGCAATGGTATATTTTACGTGGTGGTGGGGGGGGGGTGTTTTTTAAATGATGGCCGAAGGCTAAACAGAAATTAGGCCGCATGCTTTGCGCTGGGAATTTAAGAGTGAATTAAGGATTTTTTTGGGGCTAAAAGAGGGTAAAGGGGCCATAAGTGAAGGAATTTATCAGTTGATTGGTAAGACCAGGCAGTACAAAGTACAAACAGGAAGGGAAAAGTTTTAAATATTCTATCCCAATGGAAGGAGTTAAGTAATGAGATGGAAGAGCTGGAAGTTAAAGGGAGGAGTACAATATAGTTACAGGAAGTAAAACTCAATTTAATGAGGAGAGTAGGTGGAGGAGAGTACTAGAAGGATGCAACATGTATATGTGTGATAGAAAATGGATAATAGGTGTGGTTTATCCAATCTTGGCAAAGAGTGTATTGCATAAAGAGTTAGGAAAGACATTAAGGAGGAATTTGATGTCGAGGATTCTGTGTGGATTGAGATAAGGGATTGTAAGAATAGTGAGGTACTTGAAGGATGTGCTTATCGGGCTATTGTATAAGGTCAGAGCAGGAGAGAGGGGCTCATGAAAAATTAAGAAAGGCTTCTGAAAAGGGAAGAGTGTTCATTGTGAAGATTTTAATTTTCCAGGGACATATTGGGTCCAAGGATGGGAAAAAGAGCAGAACCAAGGAAGATTTTCGAAATCTAACGAAGACTTGTGTTTTTTGAGGTAGTTTGGTGAAAAGAAACAAGCACTAGGTGTCATGTGGTGTGAAATGTTTTTAAAGCAATCATCCCAATATGGTGGAGGTGGAGGTAGGAGAACATCTGGGGACAAGTGACAACAACATTATGTATGCAACTATATTGTTGAGATATGGAGTATGGGATTGGAGAGTAAGGTTGTTAGATTTCAGAAAGGCAAACTTTGAGAGAATAACAAGAGAGTAGTGCATTAGATTGGGAAAACCTAACGTGTGGGCATTCTGCAACAGAGAAGTAAGCAACCTTTAAGGAACAAATGTGTAGGGTGCAAAGTAGTTATATTCCAGTAACGTGTAAAACTTAGGGCAGAAAGAGATCAGGATAGATGAGCAGTGAGCTAAGCGGTGTTAAGGATAAGTAGAAGGCATACATTCAGTACAAAATAATAGGACTACAGTGTGACTCGCATAACAGTAAAGTATAAGAGTAAACAGATACTCATTAAGAAAAAACTCGCAAGCCAAAATAGAATATAAAAAAGACAAAGCCCAAAATTTTAAAGATGAGCAGGGTACCTGTCACTGACGGGTTCGTCGACGTCTCACCTCAAATGAGTGTGTATTGGTAGAAACGGGAATTCAGTGTAAATATTCAGGATGCAGATATCTCACAAGGTGGAGCTAGTAACCTTGGCAACCTCGATCCATTCTCCCAGCGAAGATTTCCAATCCATGCTTGTACCACCGAAGTACTGCTTGGGAGTGAGGGTGATGTTATGAAAGCTTGGCTGGGAAACAAAATTAGGCACGTTTTGGGCCTACCACCTGATGGAAGATGACCAAAGTTCTTTCCATGCCAACCGACCAGCTACAGGCACCTATCCCTCTCCACATTGCTTCTTCAGTCCCCAACCTGCCCCCTCTCTCTACAATCCCCATAGCTTTGCTTTTGGCAATTTCCATTTGGTATTTTTCACAGCATTTCATTCTGGTTTCCCATTCAATGATCCATAGATCAGTAGTTTCAATTTCACTTTTCTACATCAGTTTCACTTTGGGATATCAGTTTCGATTCGCCATTGCAACTTGTGATGCAACGCAAATGGTGCACATAAAAAGTCATCAAAAACCTATTTTCGGGGGAATCTTTTTCGATTTTCTAAGGAGTCCAGAGGGATATAGAGTGGCTTAAGGGTCTTAAAAGGAAAAAAAAATAAAAAAAGGGGTCTGAAGTGTTTTAAGGGTGTTAAGGGTATTAAATGGGTCTAAATGTCGAAAGGGGTCTCAGGGTGAAAGAGCAAAAATGATCTGAAATTGTCCAAAGGGTCTGAAAAGGTCCATAGGTCTGAAAAGTTTGAAAGGTGTGAAGACTGCTTTACATCTCTAAAGGGTCTAAATGGATATTAAAGGGTCTAAGGGGTGTAAAGGGTCTAATGGGGTCTACAGGCTGTACAGAGTGTAAAGGAGTGAAGCTGTAGTGAAGAAATTACCTCCTCATGTTAGTCAATAAATTTACCCGAAAGTGCAACACCACGATAACAAGCCAAAATGACCTCCTCAAGACTTTAAAACGCCTATTTTGGTGCATCGTGGTTAAAAATCTGATCGCAGAAAGTTTTGTCATGAATTAACTTTGGGAGCTAAAAGTAGCATGGTCGCAAACAAAAAAAAACATTTTGGTTTTATATATCGAAATGGATGACCTATTTTACTGTTGAAGCCTCTTCCTCCTCTCCCCAGAGAGGGGGTGCCACTTGTTTTTTCTTCCATCGACCAGTTGACAGTGAGATAACAATGAGGCAAAGCCATGGCTAAGAGAGAGGAATGCTCAAACAGAACCTCATGAAAGGTGATGGGAAAGCTAACCCAGAAACGTCCAAAAAGTCTTTTTACAGCTCGTTTTAATATGTAACGATAAAGGTCATTGCATAACTGCTATGGAAGCACCCCCCAACCCCCTGTAAGTGTAAAACTCAATATCATTTGGACACACACGCACCCCCACCAAAGTCCAAATCCCGACAGGTCAGGTCAGGTATGGGAGCATGCGCCAGAGCAGCGCGTCGCTGTGTACACTTTCCGCCGGTACTCCAGATGGCCTCCGTCTGGCCATTCCGCAGGCAGATGCCTAGCCCATTCCCATCTCCTTGAGATGCTGATCAAACTGCTGCAACCACGAGGCACATGGTCGGCCCATTGTCTCCTCCACTCACGAGGCTCCCTCACTGAGAGAATCTGGTGAGCAGGATCAGCATCAGGAAAATGAGCCACGTGTCCATATAGCTGCAACTGACGCTCACGGACTATGCAGGTAACAAATCTCATTTGAGTCTCTCTCAGCAACCGCTCGTTGGACACAACGTCTGAACAGCGACAGCCAAGGATTCTCCGAAAAGACCTGGTACCAAAGGAATTAAGTCTCCATCTCAGATCCTTGGTCAGAGTCCAAGTCTCACATCCACAGAGCAAGACTGGAAGCACCAAGAACCTGAAGACTCAGACTTTCATCCTCCGCACAGGTACCGTCAGCACCACACCCTGTGATCCAGTGAATCCGTGACTCCCCAGGCCCGACCCAGACATCTGTTGACCTCTGACTCACAGCCAGCAGAGACATGAATATCACTGCCAAGGTAAGTGAATCTCTCCACGACCTCAAGATCCTCACCACAAACAGGCACAGACAGGACAGTAGCATCCAAGATGTCAATGAAAGCCTGCATCTTAGTTTTGACCCAGGAAACCCGTAATCCCAGTGGCTCTGACTCCTCATTCAGCACCTCGAGGACCCCAAAAGGATATCTAAAGTCTTCACAAAGATGACTGCATCATCTGCGAAATCAATATCAGAGATCTTGACATTCCCAAAAGATTCACCACAGCTTGATTTCTCTGATATCCTCCCCAGAATCCAATCCATACATGTGCTGAAAAGTGTGGGGGCCAGTACACACCCCTGACGAACTCCAGCAACAACTGGAAATAAGTCAAAGATGGTACCACCACATCTCACAGCACTCTCAGTAAGAGAGTAGAGTTCAGACATCAGATCGATCAATTTTGGTGGCACCCCACGAACATCAAGAATCCTCCAGTGGGCATCCCGATTCACTGAATCAAAGGCTTTACAGAGATCAACATAGGCTGCAACCAGCCACTGCCGAAACTCTCATCTGCATTCTGTGAGGACCCAAAGAGCAAGGATACAGTTAATCGTTGACCTCTTTGGTGTAAAGCCTGACTGCTCTGGACGCTGGGGGTCAAGCAGATGGTGGCGAACCCATCAAGAATTATCCGAGAAAAGACCTTGCCCGGCACTGAGAGCAGCGTCACTCCTCGTTATTAGTTGCACTCTTGGCGATCACCCTCTCTTTCCAGAGAGGGACAACAAGGCCCCTCTTCCAGTCAGTTGGGATGATGCCTGTGTTCCAGGCAGAGCACAGAACTGCATGCAACGACATGAGTGCAGCATTTACACCAACCTTGAGAAGTTCAGCATGGATGCCACAGATCCCTGGAGCTTTACCCCATTTCAACCGGTTCACCGCAGCTTGTGTTTCCACAAACAAATTTTTCCCTCCTATCCTCAAAGATTGGGGGTCCTGAAGGCTTTGCCCCAATCCCGTCATCAGGTGAGCTGCCCTGTGAAGGGAAGCTGCACAGGACGTACTCCCACGGAGTGGGTTTTCAGATTTTTTTATGCCTCGAGAATGTTTTGCGGAATGAAGGGTTTTACGGTGGCCGGAGTCCAAATCCTGCCACCAACCTCTAATAAGAAGTAACCCAACTACAGGAGGATGTCAGCAGACACAGTTGGGCACTAGATATGGAAGGCCGTTGGCTCACAAGGAGCTCCTCCACCCTTTGACAGGTTTTGTTTTTAATCCTGCTGGGTGTCCATATCCAACCACCTCCTCACAGGAAACCTGGTGGGAGGACGGTTTAGTCGCCGACAACCCGAACATGGAACAGGTTAGTACAGGTTTACATGATACCTGCAGCAGGTCACAGATCTGATCTGGCCTGACCTGGCAACCCAGAAACCCCAACTGCCACACATTAGTTGTGTAATTTTTGAATTAACTTTTAGAGAAGACATCGGTAAGAGGTCGGAGATATCGATAATATTGTAAGAAATGAAATATATCTCACCTGTGATTGAATATTTCTGGTATAGTGACCAGAAACAATTTGAGAAAAAAAACATGGTTGCCAAGGTTACCGGCTCCACCCATTACGATATCTCCTCACTGAAGTTTTACACTGAATTCCTGTTTCTACCAATAATACACACTCCAAAAAAATTCTCATTTGAGGTGAGACATCGACGATGAAATTAATGAAACATCGATGATGAATTTGTGATCAAAAATCAAATCACCAAATCCTGGTGGCATCCAATCAAATCTGTTTCTGGTGTATATTCCCCCTCCATCCCCTCCCTTACCTCAAATGGCCGCACTGCTGATACGCACGTGAAAAGGCTGAATGCCTAAACTCGGTGTTTGGATCGAAATTTTGTGTCCAAAACCCATCGCTTTCTCTACCCACCTTACCCCGTCGCACCCAACTGTCCCTGACTCTGTGTCCATTTCTCCTAACAAGGTGGAGAGCTTGCTGTCAAACCTCAACTCAGATTCTGCAACCGGTCCAGACGGCATCAGCCCACGTGTCCTAAAAACCTGCTCCTCTGCTCTTGATCACCCTCTCTCTGTTCTATTCACCCTCTCATTTGCTCAAGGTCATCTGCCATCTGCTTGGAAATCAGCAAACATTACTGCCCTGCATAAAAAGATGCAAAAACAGATCCCTGCAACTACAGACCAATCAGCCTTCTCCCAATCATCAGCAAGGTTATGGAATCCATCATCGATTCAGACATTAAATCCTTCCTCTTCTCCAATGGCCTGATTTCCGATCATCAATTTGGTTTCTGACCAGGTCCCTCTTCCCTGGATATGCTGCTTCTGCTCTCCCCATAATGGATGGAAGTCCTCAATGCTGAACATGAAATCATAGCCATATCCCTCGACATATCACATGCTTTTGAAACGGTCTGGCACCCTGCCCTGCTCACCAAACTCTCCTCCTATGGTAAACAAGGCCATCTCCACTTATGGCTCGCAGACTTCCTCTCCTGTCGAAGTCAACATGTGGCACTAAATGGAGTTCTTTCATCCCCTCTTCCTGTCCAAGCTGGAGTTCCTCAAGGTAGCGTTCTGG
>CM068956.1:55382414-55409349 GCA_035128595.1 Eptatretus atami | reverse complement strand
ACAGGTAAAGAAAAGGTCAAGACAATTGAGCGCCCCTTAAGGAGTAGCTCAAGATGATGATGGTAAGACTGCATAACTTATTAAATCGTTTTTTTGCTTCAACATTTACACAAGAACAGTCAGGTGAACTTCAAATGGCTGAGAGAATCCATTTCGGAGTTGAACAAATGACTTTTGGAGGAGATCCAAGTTAGGAGTGGAGAAAGTCCAGAAACGGCTCGAAAAATTCTGGGATGATAAAGCTCCAGGACCAGATCATATGCATTTAAGCGTTTTGAGGAAGGTGGCTGAGCAGATAAATGAGATGTTAATGGATGTCTTTGGTAGTTCACCGGAGTCAGAACAGGTATACCGGAGGATTGGAGAGTAGCAAATATAACACCTTATGTAAGAAAGGTTCCAGAGAAGAATTGGGGAACTATAGACATGTTAGTTTGACTTCAGTAGTGAGGAAGGTGTCTGGAGACGTAAATTAATGAACGGATGGGAAACCACTTGAAAGATTTTGAATGAATAAAAGAGTCAGCATGGATGACGAAGGAGAGGGTATGTTTAACAAATGTATTGGAGTTCTGCGAAGTAGTTTCTTCCTGGTTGGATGAGGGAAGTGCAGTGGATGTAGTTTATCAACTTTTCAAAAGCTTTTTATCACGTACTACAGAGAAGACTGATGATTAACGTGAGTGGCTCTTAGAATTGGCTCTTAGAGATCCCAACTGCAGTGGAAACTCTCTTCGTAATAGGAAACAGAGTGTCTTTGAATGGGAGGATATTGTTATGTTTGTGTGTTAGCTGGGGGAATTTCATCGGAAAGATAGGAGTGTATAGAGAGAACATCTTGATGTAAATTAAGTCGGGAAACTGAGAGCTTAAGTGTTATGTGTCATCACACGGGGGGGGGGGTGGTGCTGTGTTAAATTAGGTAGAGTGTAAGGATAATTTCTCCAGTATGTGATTGATTGCCCCATGTGACCTTTTCTTATGTTTTTTATTTCAATACCGGCAAAAAAAACAAACGAGCTGCACATCTAAGCAGGCAGAAAGCCCTGCCTCCAGGGGTGATGACAGGTGAAACCATGCCCTCAGAGTGGATGATCAATGGGCGTAATGTCATAGAGAATAGGAGGGAGTGAGGATCGTGGTCAGCGTCTCACGTTAGGCTACAAGAAGGCAGTCGAGATGAAGGTTTGGAGCGGGACAGAAGCAAGAGAGGCAGGAGATGGCGGTTGAAAGAGAAGGGAATTACGGCTGACTTTCCCTCGACACAGTGAAGAAGGCTGCACAATTCTTGTGTTCGTGCTGAGGGGAATTGGCTTGTGTGATGGAGCAAGACGCTAGCCATGGACTGTTGGCTGGATCATGTGAGACCAGCCTCAAAACCTCGTGTTGTGCCATCGGGGAAAGAGATGGTGCCATTTTGTGGAACCTAACTCTCTTCTTGTCCTGACTGCCTTGTTGTCGCACACCGCGAGACTCTCATCCTAACATAACTGTCCTCCACTCTGACGCACCGCCCATCAATCATCCACTCCGGCCGGCATGGTTTGCCAGTTGTCACCCCTGGAGGGGAGGTTTCTTGCCTGCTTGGATGTGCAGCTCTGCTGTTGTTGTTGTTGTTGTTTTAAGCACATGATCCCTTTTTTTGCTGGTCTTGAAATGCAAAAACATAGGAAACGGTCAAATGGGGCAACCACGTGCTGGGAGAAATTATCCTTACACCCTACCTAATTTAGCATTGCACCATCCCCCATGTGGTGACACTTTACACTTAAGCTCACAGTTTTCCTACTTAATTTACATTGAGATGTCTCCTACATGTCCATGGACCAAGCTACTCTATACACACCTATCTTTCCTATGAAATTCCTCCATCTACCCCACAAACATAACACAGCCTCCTCCCCAGAACTATAGATCCTGCAAGGTTCAATGCAGGCATTACCATTCCAGCCTTTCCACTTACCGACTTGCACCTAATTAGCCTATTTAATAAATTAGGAGGGGCTGTGGGAAGTGAACCGTAGCTAACTTACCTATTCTCCTTAACGTTCTACACCCCTTAAACACAACAATTCAAATATTTGCAAAAGTCTTGGTTCCTTGATCCTAACTCCTGTGGTAGGTAGAAATTGACAGAAAGCACACAAAAAGCTATTGTAACAGACAAAACCTTAACCAAAAACTTTTAAATGTGAGTACAACCCCCTTCTAAAGTTTGCATTCCCCGGTGGATGCTGCAATACCCAACATTACCTGTGGAGCCATCCCAATTTACCAATTCCTAATTTCTGCGAGCCCTTTCTCTCTGGTGCAGGTTAGTGACATGGATTAAGTGAACCTTCCCAAGCACACGCACACGCACACGCACACGCACACACACTTGTACAGTTTCGGCTATTCCTGAAATATAATATAATTTAAAGTATTGCTGGAAATTACGTTTTTTCACAACATCCTACATTAAACTTTATTACCATCGCCGGAGGAGAGGGTATTGCATTTGGGTCCGTTTGTTTGTCTTTTTGCCTGTCTGTTTGTCCACACAGAACTTTACTGTTTTTTCCGCAACCACTTGTCGGATTGAGAAAAAATTTTCACCATAGGAGCGACTACTCATGTACAGAGTGGCCACAAATTCCCTATGCATGCAGTTATAATTAAGTTGGAATTTTTCTGTTTGCTTTCCTCCATTCTCCGCACAAATTTGAATTTTTCTCCATATTTTTCTGGACATCTTCCATGTTAAGGGTTGTAGGTCATAAAAGCAGCTCCTTGACAGCTGTTTTGAGGTCTTCAACTGTCAAGAATCAGCTATCCTGCTATCTTCAGCTCTCCTGCAACAAGATGGTGCACCAGCACATTATGCTCTCGCAGTTGGAGAATATCTCGACAATGAATTCAATGTTCAATGGATGATGGATTGGACGTGGATCTGAGATAGTGTGGTCTCCTCGAAGTCCGGACTTAACAATATGTGATAACTCGCTTTGGGGCACTGTGAAAGAGGAAATTTCTCATCACTGCCTAACAACAGTTGAAGACCTCAAGAAGCTGTCAGTGGCTGCTTTTATGACTTCCAACCCTCAACAGTCAACATGGAATAAGATGTCCACAAGAAAATGGAGAAAAATCCAAATTATTGCTGAGAATGGAAGGAAGCATAGAGATAAATTCTAATTAAATTCTAACTGCATGCATTGGGACTTTGTGGCCATTCTGTAGAATGTTATATTGATATTATGACGTCGTATAACCGCACGAAGGAAATAATTGTAACTTGGCACATGGCAAGTACTTCTCATGGGGAATGTGATTTTTTATGACATCATCCTTGCATATGTAGAATGCTACATCTGATCAACATGAAAGTTTGAGGGTCATCTAGGGATAATATGGTCCACAGAAAAAAATTTGATGATGTCATTGGTCACGTAATTTGGCAGATATATATATATATATATGTATATATATATATTAAACCTTCAAAAATCTTCTCTGAAGTGGCTGAACAGATTGAGGGGAAACTTTACACATATGACAGCCTATCGATGAGGAACAAAAGGTTCACACACATGATGTCATACGTCACATGGTTTGGCAGCCATATCGGATTTACCCTAAAACCTATAAAAAATCTTCCTCTCCAGAACGGCTGTCCAGATCGGGGGGAAACTTCACACAAATGTTCCCCAAGCCTTGGGTGTCCAGGTTTATAAAGGAATAATTGATGTCACATGGTTTGGCAGCCACATTGGATTAAAGAAAATATTAAATAATGTTTTCTCTGGAACCACTTAATCAATCGATGTAAAACTTCACAATTTTGATCGAGTCATGATGGGAATAAACCTTTTGAATTTTACCTTGATCGGTCACATGGTTTGGCAGTCAAAATTATTTATTTATTTTTGATATGGGTTATTTTTGATTTTTTTTTTTTCATAAGGCTCACTTGGTTGTGTCTGGATGAGTTATTGAGGGTAGCTGAGTAGCAGCTGAAATGTGAATCCAAAACAGGCTCCTCCTGATGACTTCATCTTTGCTTTTTGCTTGTTTGGGTTCCTTCTGATTACTGCAATGCAGGACTGTACCTATTTGGTGTTCCATTTGATTTGAGTTGAATTTATTTTAATCGCATTCTGAATTCAGTTGACAAATAACAAACGTCATGGGTCAGGGTCAAGTGTCCAATTCAAGCGGGATTGCATCAAAGCGAGACATCTTGGTATCCGGTCATCACTGCCAGTAGTTATAAAGTGGCAGTTCTAGTTATGTCTCTTATTAATTACACAACACACCGGTACACAAACATCATACAAAACTACACAAACACCAGACAAAACAAGTCCTGGCGAGGGTCTGCAAACTCTGATTGTTCTTTTTCTTGTTTAAATTGTAAACCTCAAAACATTGTTCCCTTACCTGAAGTAAGAACCTGAACCTGTAAGCAATTTAATGGTTTCCCGACCACATGGATCATCAGCTGCGCACAGTTCTTCCCTCGAGGTTTTGATCCTTTCAGCGCATAACTTCTGCAAGTAGCGGATCCACAACCTTGGTCAGGGATCCACATCAGTAGATTACTGACATCAGTTGATCCACAACCTCAGTTGCATCCAGGCAGTCAGTAAACGCATCAATGCAACATCACTAATCAGAATCTACTCACTGGAGGAGTAGATCACCCTCTTCCATTGAAGACATTGCAGGGGCTAAAATATTCTTCCAAAAACACACACACACACACGTGAAAGGAAAACCCTGTCTCCAGGTGTGTGGGGGACTGGAAAATAACTGAATATAAACCCAAAAGATCCAAAAGCAAACCCCAAATAACAAATGTAAACAATTGGTATTCATTACTATGTTGTTGAAGCACGCATGCAGTGGACACGTTGCTGCTGGTGACCAAAAGGCTCGGCAGAAACTGCAGACAGGTAAACCATATCGGCTGAATACCACCTTCAGTCTCTTCCCAGCTTCTACGTTCTACAGAAGGAAATGTGATGTTTTGCTTCAGATACTGATACCAGATGACAGCTTCGAAGTCACTTCTCTTGAGATGTTCATACATTGCGACCATACTCTGTGCAGAGCGTTGGTGCTGCCGAAGCAGTCTTCTTGGCTATTGGGCACAATCCTGGATTGGTTGCCACTATGACACAGGATACCATCAAGCTGGCACTCATTTTGCCAACCTCAGAAGGATGACAGGCAAAGTCAACCCTACCTGGTATTAATTCAACAGCCGAGTGGGATTTTATCTCAGGATCCTAGGATCCCAAGCACACCACCCTAGCTATTAAGCGAACACCAGGCATAGATGTTCATAAGTAGGCTACTACTCTCTTCTGGCAGGAGGCTGGAGCTAGATATCATCTTCTGCTTGTCACTCTCATTTGGCAGGAGGCTGGAGCTACAGTAGATATCATCTCCTGTTTGTCGTACATCCTGAACCGTGTGCTCACAAATTCCTTGTTCTCACTTCCTGCATACCTGCAGGTTCGATCATCGATAAAAGATGATGATCTTCTGAGACAGAAGAGGAGATTACACTTCCCTTGTTTCTCAATCTTCTTCAGTGGTTTCACTTTGCCAACCCAAATGGAAATGAAGTTGTATCACACACATCCTGTGAGGCTGTGATAGACAGAAGTACTTGATGAATCTCATCACCAAAGCCTTTAGAATAATCTACCACTCACGATCAATCTTCATCAACCAGTCTTATATTTTGGGCAGCAAACTAAATAAGCATAGGTGAGAATAACCAAGACATCTAAGCCTGGTGTTGGCTTAGTAGTTAGGGTGGTGGCTTAGGATCCTAGTGTCCTGAGTTCAAGCCCTGTTGGCCGCTGAATTAAAATACACCAGGAGGTTGACTCAGCCTGTCATCCTTCCGAGGTCGGCAAAATGAGTGTACTGGTAAGGGGGACACTGCATCAGCGGCATAGCCGCGTCCCAACCAATGATGCAACCAGCAGCCACAGGCTGCACTCGATAGAGAGAGAGACCAAGACATCTGTATCGGTTTACTTTACAACCACAGGGTCTTTCGATTTGGCTGCCTGGAAGACCAGCCTTGTGTCCTCTTCGTGGTGATTACTCAGATCAAGTTTCTCGATACTGAGCAGCGTTATCGACCTACCTCAATCACTCTCCTACCTCCATCATGTGACCCTTAGTCGTCCTGTCAAGTTTGGTTGCGATTTGAAAAAAAACCACCAAATGACAGTATCACAGTCAAAAAACGGACAGATAGACAGACAGACACCAAATTGCATGTTTTAGTAAGATTTTCATGGCTATTTTGTATTTTGGTAGACATATTGGATATGGGGGCAAATCCAGGGTGGCCCCAGGCCAAATTTTAATTGGCATGGTCATATAGGAAGCGGAAACAACTGAGAAAACCTTTGGAAGGAAAAGCTGGTAGTTTTTCCTCAGCTGAGACTTGGCTATTTACCACTACACACGACAAAGCAAACCACCAAGCACTTGATGTGTTGCCATAGCAGATCCCCACTACCCAAGAAGAACATGGCATCTGCTAGAAAGGTGTCGACTACAGTGTTTAGGGACTGCCAAGGACTGATCCATGTCGATTTACTTGACAGTGGAAGAACAATAAATCCCCAGTGTGACAGCAACCTCCTATGTGCCAATGCAATTTGCAGGCTGTGGCTAGGAATGCTACCCAGTGGGGCTCTTGTTGTGTGACCAGACCTCACACAGCAAATAACACTGCAACACTCATGCAGATAAGATGGGACTTTCTAAACAATTTGTGTTGCAGCCCAGATCTGTCACCTTGTGACTTGCAGCTTTTTGGCCCAGTTGAGAAACACTTTGGTGGCATTAAGTTTGGGATTGATGAAGAAGTGAAGACCAAAGTCCTAAAGTAGCAGCATACCTATCCCAAACACTTTTATGAAGCTGGCATTAATGCAATGAGACATGTCTGTTCATGTTGCTGGGGGGACATGTAATATGTTGAGAAATAGTGAGTTTCAACGTTTTTGGAAAATTATTTCTTTGTGTGGAAAATAAAGTGCAGATAGACCTTGAACTGCCCGCGTGGATATGTTTGTACGGCTTTCTTTTTCTTCTGTGAAGCATCTTAGGGGCTTGGACTGGCACTAAATATGAAGCCCTTGAGTGCAGACTCCTGCTGCTAGTGAACCCGAGCATTGCTTTAGAACCTCCATGAAAGCGACTGTCGTATCAAGATGGCACAAATCATCAGTTTTTTTCCCCTGCATCCTCTGTTTGACACGGCACATTCACTTTTGTCAAGAGAGAAAAACAAAAGGATTTATTTTGTTGATGTCATGGCCACTGGGCTGCAAGGTTACTGCGATTTTATTTTTTTTGAGATGAGCATCTGTTGTGCTCTATTATCCCTGAACAGCATTCTCGCAACAATGTGGCCTTTTCATACTTAAAATTGGAGCCTCTTCAAGACATTTGGATCCTCCCATTGTTTTGCAGCTAAGATCTTCACCCATGAAAACAAATCACTGCTCAGTTCTGTTGACCTTCTCATATGTCTTTAACGTGTGCAGATATTTCAATAATTAGTTAGCCTTGCAGAGCTGCAATAATCAGTTAAAACCTGGAGGTAACAGGGTAGGGATTTTTTTGCACAGCTAACCACCACACTTACCTTTAATGCAAGCACACATATACCAATCCAACATGATACAATGAGACAAAAGAGCCTGGATGTGGTTCAACACATACTCCATACATTTACACAAACCTTCATAAATTGTGTGATAGCTGCAGTAAATGGTACAGAGTCTGAGATGAAAGGATTTGTCAGCTTGAATGCATCTGATGCCCTCAGATCTGGAAGCTAACCAGATTGAGCCAGCTTCATATTCAGATGGAAGTCCTTGAATAATGCTGAATGTCATCTGACTGAGGACTGCAGGATAGCTAATTTTGTAGCATGCTCGCCTATGAGCTGTTTTTTTTCTTGAGTTTGTTCATTTTGGAGTTAAATACAACAACTTGCACCAGCAGAGGTACTGCATCTGCAAGTCTACATTGAAATCGTAGATTCTCTTTATGGAGTACACTTTTATGGACTCGAGTCTGTGCCAATATTCCTGCTTTTATCTTGAAATAAGTTTTGTAAGTTAATTTTATAAATGCATTTAGATGTGAACTTAATGGTGAAATTTATATTGATTTCTAATAGAGGACAGGTAATTTGTTTAGAGTGTTAAGTATCTCAATGGAGTATTGCTCTCCGCTATGGGCTGGTGTCCCAGCAACACACGTCTCTTTTGGATTCTGTGGAATGTAAAGCTCTCAACATTATTGGAATATCCTGTGATGAGACCAAAGCAGGTCTGTTGCTTTCACATTACAGGCAGGTTTGTGGTTTATCTGCTTTTTACTGTACCTTCTCTGATATTGCTCCCTCTGCTTTCTCAGTTTTCCAAGTTTCCCCAGCAAATATAGGATACATGCATCCCCCCAGTCACCCCCACCTGGTTAAACTTAGTAAGTCCAGGCTGACTGCACAACACATCTCCTTTGTTCCTTGCCTTACATGTCCATCTATGGAACCACTTTCCAGCGGCCATCCTTTTCCACTATTCTCTCCACAATTTTAAACATGCAGGCAGTACACCACCACCTCATCTCATTCTCCATCCTGACCCATGATATTTATTACTCCCACCAACCCTTCCTCACCCCTTCACATGATCTTACTTGCTGGTTTCAGTGTTTTCTTTCCTCCTTTCTTTTATTTTCCTGTTCGCTCATTCCCTTGTTGACTGAGCTCAATTGTTTCCCCACTACCACACTGTCAGTTCCACATTGCTCTGCCATGAACTGCACTATTGTAGAGAGAAAATAAAGTAAACACGAACACATGAGATGAGAAAGAGTGAAGCTTTAAGAATTCCGGTTTTGGGTCACCTGCCTTATCTACAGTGAAAATTCCAGTGCAGGTACAGCGAGAACCCCTTCATCAAATGATGGGACAAAGTGAAGTTGTGTGGAACAGTACAGCACGTAAACCTGAGCCACGGGAAAATATATTCTGAACACAATGCGCCTGTGATTAGCACATGGAAAGCTTTGGCAATGGTGTCCAACAGGCTAGAAGGCATGAGTTAATTGTATGCAAGTGTGTACGTATGTCGAGGGCGTGAGGCGAGAGCAAGTAGATTGGGCTTTTAATCAGGGCACGAGCATGACGTGGGGTTCCTCGTTAATGCCCTGCTTGATATGATGAATTGGCCACTTTACCTTATTGACAGCCAGCTAATTGCTACAGCCAGCACACAGAGCCGAGGTGATGCTCGCATGCACAAACCACATCAACCAGTAAAGAGCTGGAATCTCTCCACCAGCATTGTGTGTAAGTCACGTACATTTGATGATTCCGCTTGGCTCACCTGGCATATCCACCCATGATTAACTGGCCCACTTGTTTCAGCTATTTTAAAAGTGCTATCTCATTGTTACATTGGCATCTTGGCCACCGTGGATATGAGAACTCAGGGTGTGTGACAGGTTCATGATTGGGTGGAGTAATCTTGCAAAAGCTAGTTGAGAACAAGACATTCGGCAGAGATAAAATATATAGAAACAACACCATCGTGGGAAAATATATAAATAACTGGGATTATAAAAGTAGGCAGCAATCCTGGAGTGGATTGTTTGCACACAAAATAGATAGTGTCGAGTTGGTGTGAATTTGGATTAACTTGGCTTTCATTTTGTATCCAAGCTTCGTTAGGTTGTTGTTAACTTGTGTGCCAATTCCATGAGCTGCTCCTGTGTTTATTCCGACGTATTTTTATTGAGCGTATGCTGGGTTTACCCACCGAGGGCACTGTGGACTCACTTTTTGTTGTCCTTTCCTTTTGTCGACAATGGTGGCACAAAGCATTATCATATTGTATGCCAATTTTGAATGGTTAATCTTTTACTTTTGGGTGTGGAGGAAACGAAATAACAGGAAATCCATGTTTTTTGATTCAGCAATTGTAAATCTCTTAATTTGCATCAAAACATGAACTCGTGGAGAAAAAAATCGTTTCGATTTGCATTTTAATCCTGTGCTCCAGTTCACCATTTCTTCAGTTCTACTCTCATCTAAAATTAAGAGCTGATTCTTTTCACGCTAAGTATGCTGCAGTATCTTTCATTTTCGATTCCGGTTAAACTTTCCAAAACTATGGGAGGTTGAAAAATAATAATTGATTATACTTGTGTTTCTACAATAGCAATCGTGATGAAGATTGCACGTATTCTTTTTCAATATACACCTGTCAAAATTCATTCATGGTTCACAAGAGTTGGCCTGTTTCACATTCCAAGTTGAGCATTTTTTATTTTTTAGATCATGAAACTGCAATCCCAGGTTCAAATCTCACATACCATTTTGTTGATTTGTCTCTGATGAGCTTGTCCTGCATGTGAAATATTTAAAAGTGCCTTCATGAGCAAATGTCACATCATACAGTTTCAGATTTTACAAGGCAAAAGTAAAACATATCACAAATATGTTTGAGTTAAATACATTATGCAAATTAGCAGTCCCCTTCAACAATTAAAAGGAATAGTGTGACTAGAAAGAGGAATAGAGGTGATTCAACAGATGGTAATACAGAGATATATGAATAAAAGTAAAGTAGATGAACAAAACATTTATTACTCAATGCATGTAATGTCTTGGGGCTGAAAAACTATAAATCATGGATAATGAAAATGCAATTCCAAAGAAAATCTCGTGGAAGATAGAGAAAGCTGCTGCAGTGATGAGGTACACGAGTGTAGTCGCCACTTTTTTTGACTTTTCCACATATTTCAATGCACTGGTCTCTAAAGGTTTGCAGCATCAAAGAGTGTCAGGTGACTCACATGGGCACCTCCTGCCCAAGATGGTAAATGATGCTCCATTACACTGCATACAAATGCTTGAAATGAAAGTGTTTGCTCTCGGGAAGGCATTCCTGGAAGGAATTTTGCTTTGGAGATCTTGGAGTAATAGTTCACTTTAAAGCAATTAAAATGTCGCTTATATCATCATCTCTGAGATGATCCCACCACCATCCCTCATTAATGTGAAGCTCCAGCTTCTTGTGTCTTAATACAAGTCCAGATGATAGCTAATATAAATTAATTCCATCATTTTCCCTATGCACAGTCGCCATGGCAACTGAAGGTATTGTCATCTTCCTGGGAGGGAGTTCTTTACGATACTAATTATAATCTAACTGACAATTTTAGGTTCAAAGTAGTTGACATACAATTCATTACCTGCTTCCAGAGGGCTGGTGGATAGCTCAGAGGTTTGTTTGCATGCCCTTGATATTATCAAAATCTGGGTTGAATCACTACCCTTACTATAAACTAACAGATTGGTGCTTCACAGGCAGGATGTTGCATCATTGAGTAAGCCAGTCCATTGTAGGATGGATATAAAGTCAGTGACACATCTGCCAACATTCATGTATTGTTCATGGCCATTAAAGATCCTGTGGTGTTTCTCATTTATATTATTTAACAGGACACTCAGTCCACTCCAGGATTGTTTGCAGATCGACAGAATATAGAGATTTCATACCTTTTCTGGTGATGGCATTGAATTGAACTGGCCTGTGATTAATACTTTGTTTTAATGCTCTTTTTGTTTTACAGTTGCTTTCAATTTATTTTAGTACTAGCAAACACCACCCATTGCTTCGCTGATGGGAACACAGAGGGGGGAAGAAGAGAGGGGTGGGGGCAAAGTGAGGAGATAGAGGGGGAAAGAGAGAGAAGGTAGGGGGAGTGAGGAGGAAGGGATTGTGAGGGGGGAAGTGGGGGAAGGGAAGGCAGCGAGAGGTGAGAACGGCAGACGTGAAGTGGAGCATTAATTACGATTCATACAGTCTCGTAAAAATGATTCTGCAAGGAGTGACCTCAGATGGAAACAAAATATTGTCTGAAATCCATTTTCTACTGGTCATACTATAAATAACACCCAGACATCTCCGGAGACAAACACCACCTGGACACATCCAGAGACAAACACTGCCCAGACGCATCCAAAACCAAGCTGTCCGGAGACGAACCCCTGTCCACACATAAACACCGTCCAGACGCATCTGGAGACAAACACCGCCCAGACGCGTCTGGAAATATATACCGCCTGGACATGCCCTGAAATAAATACCACCCATACACGTCTGGACATACATACCACCCGGACGTGTCTGGACATAAATACTGCCCAGACACGTCTGGAGACAAACACTGCCTGGACACGTCTGGAGACAAACACTGCCCAGAAACGTCGAGAGACAAAACCTGCCAGAAGCATCCAGAGCGAAGCCATCCAGACACAAACACTGATCGGACACAACCGAAGATAAACTCACATTCAGACGCATCCGGAGACAAACTCCCTTCTGGACATAAACACCGCCAGGACAAGTCCGGAGACAAATTCCCATTCGGACAAGTCCGGAGATAAATACCATCTGGAGACAAACCCCGCCCGAAGATAACCACTGTCCAGACACGTATGGAGATAACTACCATTAGGATACGTCCAGAGATAGATAGACAGACAGAGAGAGTGGGGGGGGAGAGTTGTAGTGGTGTGGGAGGAGGGTGCTGCACTGTATTGGGAGTGGGTACAGCAAGGATGGGACAAAGAGAGAGAGGATTGGGGGTAGGGGAGTAGCAGCGAGAATGTGTTATGCTTTATGAACAACACACACACACACACACACACACACACACACACACACACACACACGCACACTTGGCTGATATCGGCAATTTTTCGGGAATCGGCAGGTTGGAGTCAGTTTGATTTCTGACTGCAGTACATCCTGTATACAACGCAGAAACCTTGAGTAGCTTTCGCTGAAAAACAATGTTGCATTTATATGGACGTTTCAGGGAAATGTTCTCAAACATTAATCATTATAAACACCTGCATGTGACGGGTGGAAAAAAAACATTGGCTCGCTAATTTAGAAAACACATTAGTCGGGCAAACAGCAAAGAAATCGGGTGTTATCAAATATATTTTGCTTTGAAACTCGCAAAGAGAAACGACGTAACCTTTGTAAAGCAAATCCGATAACCAAATGCTTTAGAAACAGGCGAGAGGACAAAGGAAAACCTGATAAAACCTCCATAAGATACGGGATGAATCTTTGCCACCACAGCACCCAAAACAGGCATAGCATGTCGACACACTGGCGGAGAGTCCGTACAGATCCAAATCTACTCATTTGTACCACGTCCCTGTGTGCTGTATATGTAGCGCTACCTTGTAGTAACTGGCGACTACATCCCGATCAGGACATGAACTGTACCGCTATCGACTGGCACGAACTGTACAGCTTGGTAAGTGGCTTAAGCACTCAATCAAGCACTACAACAGAACGCCTGGCTTGGCATGCGATTTCCCATTGCTGTTGATAAAACTATTCACCCGGAAATGCCCAAGCAATGTCCAAATTGGACAAATGAACACTTTTCTAGCATTGGAACTGCTGCTAAGTTCAAATCTGCAGCTTAAATTTTGTATTTCTTCTTAGCTTAAGAGATTCTTGAGGTTATCACATGTGCGGAAATGAAATAAAGCCACAAACATCAGCATCTCCGGGCGTTTATAACCATTACATTGTACCCAGCAATTCATAGCTATGATGACAAGCATTCAATAATATTAGTGAGGAAAGTGAAAAAACAAAAACTTTATCGTTAAGAAATCTTTGCGGCCTGTTGCAAGTCAAGATGGTTGAGGAGGCCAAAAAACAGGCGGCTTCATTCCTCGATAACTGAAGGGGTCTACTGAGGGAGTTTACTCTGGGGGGGGGGGGTTGCCCCCCCCCAAATATGTATTTGCTTTTTTCTCAGAAACGATACACACAATTTTGATGAAACTTCATTACAACCTTCATCACCCATAAAGTACCAAAGTTTGTTCATGACATTAGAAAATCAGGCTCTTGGTAGTTTAAGGGGGTTGCCCACCAAAATATGTATTTGCTTTCTTCTCAAAAACTACACATACAATTCCGAGAAACTTGACTACCATCTTCATCACCTGTGATGTACTAAAGTTTGTTCTCGACATTAAAAAAAAAAATTGGGGTCTCAGATGGTCTAGGGGGGAGGGGGGTTGTCCCCCAAAATATGCATTTGCTTTCTTTTCAGAAACCATGCACACAATTTCTATGAAACTTGACCACAACCATTATCACCCGTGATGTACCAAGGTTTGTTCATCGCATGAAAAAGAAATCCATAGGTATTCACTTTCTTCTCCGTTATATATTTTGTGGGTCATCCATGCCTACCAGTGGTTGCCTGGTTATCTTATCCTGCCACTACCAGGTGAGCATCTAGGGGTATTGCCCCTCTATTTAATATCTCTGTGAGGTGTTTTGTTATCATTTCTGTAGCTCCAGCTATCACTGGTACAACTTTGGCATTCTTCAGCTTCCAGGATATTCTCACTTAATTGAGGTCTTGGTATTGGTTATTTTCTTGATTTCTGTATCCTTTAGTCCATAATCACTGATATTAACACCTCAAACAGCAAGCCTTCTTCTCTTTTTGATACCTATGTATGATATCTGGTCGTGACGCCTTGTTTTCGATGTACACACTCGATGGGAACATTAGGTCGTACATGAGCGGTAGGTACTTCCATGTTTTCAGTGATTACTTTTTGTTCATGTTCAAAGTTTTTGCAGATGTGCCAGTGGATTACTTCACAAACTCTATTGTATCATTGTGTGCACAGCTGTTCTGACATGAGTTTTTTTTTGTATGTGTGTGTGTTCGGTCATTAAGCACAACATATCATTCTCTTTACTAACCCTACCTCCACCCTCATACATACATATATATATATAATATATATATATATATATATATATATATATATATATATTATATATCTCTCTCTCTCTCTCTCTTCCTCTCTCCTCTCTCTCTTTCTCTCAACCCCTCCTTGCACCCCTCCTCCCACGTTATATGGCAAGTTTGAGGCATCGCTCTCCCCACCTCCCCCCCCCTTCCTCGCTTTTCCCCCCTTCCTAGCTTCCCCTTCCTCCTGCCTACTCTCTCTCCCCTCCCTTCTCTCTCTCTTCCTCCTCCCCCCCCCCTGCAATACCCTCGTCAGCAAAGCAATGTGTTGTCGTTGCTAGTAATTAAATAAGGCCGTTAATTATCTTCAAGAGGGGTGTTTTAATTAACCCAAACAACCAATTTTCACTCGTGCACTTTCTTGGAATTCCCTTGGTGTGCATGCAAAGTTTCAGGGTGCTAGGTTTCATGGTTTTGGAGTTATGGAGGAGACACTCACGCACACACACATTTATTAGTATAGATGTAATTTTTCACCAACATCGATTGCTTATCTGTAGATGAGATCATTTTCCTTTGGTGCTTTTGATGCAGTTGGATATGTAAGTGTCATGTGTATGTTTTGATATGTCGTTAAACCTTTCAGCACCAACAGACACAGGTGTTTGGAGAAGGAAATGGCCATAAATGTGTACACATTAAAAAAAAAATTACTTTTAAAGTATTTAAACTGGATGGAATGGCTGCAACGGCAGAAATTTTTCTGTAAGGCTCACTTGGCTGTTGCCTGGATGGGTTTGAGGTTGTGGAGTAGCAGCTGAAACCCGAATCCTATCCAGGTTCCTCCTGATGACTCCATCTTTGCTCTTCACTTCTTCGGGTTCCTTCTTGGTCTTCCATTTGTTTATACACAGAGTATAATGGGGGCAGGAAACGGGAATGTATGACGATACAAAACAACAAAAATCAGCACAGCACAGGGAGTTTGAAATTGGCAAAACCAATCTTTATAATCGGAGATTGTTGATCTGCAATTGGAAAATTCAAACGTCAAACAGACCAATCCAGTGTTTCTCATCTAACATTCTTTAACATCAGTCGGCCGCTATATTAATCTATGTTATTTCCAAATATAATTAATTGCTTATTAAAGAACGTAGTTGTACAATATACTGTATATTTGTGTATTTATGAGATCAAATGGTGAGATTATGACTTTTTATCACCTGTATGGACTACTATGGATGATATTAGAATGAAAAACTATTTAATCTTCCTGTTGAAGGCTAGTGTTGATCTATGTCTGCAGACAGCTAAAACAATTTACAGTCCTTCGGAAGAAACTGATGTTTCAAACAGGAAACCCTTCATCGGAGCAAAAGAGAAAAGGGTCAGTGCTCTGAAATGTCAGCTTCTCCTTCCTTTCCACTGCGGCTTACAAGCCTCAATCAACGTCCTGTGGATTTCATCCATTATTAGTGAGATTTGACTGCCATGCTCGAACACCTGGGTTCAAATACGACTTGAGGTACCAATATTAAGAATTTGGAATCTCAGCTTCTGGAAACACCATGTTGCTTTTGGATTGGCATTAAAAACAAAGCTGGCACATTAATAACATTCAGGAAGGAGTAAATTGCTTTTCCTGTCTGGTCTGGTCTGGTCTATACATGGTACCAGTTAATGAAATGCTTTCAGGATAAATTATCGTCCTCATCCAAAAACAAGCAAGTCAGGAATAATACAATGCAAACAGAAAATGCTTTGAATTGAACAGACTTTTGTCTCTCCACCTGCCTCCTCCCCTTTGCAACCATTCAGACACAAATTGGAGGACAAATCTAGTGTGTAGCAATGTGCAGGCAATGGGAAATAACATCATAAAAAACAGGAATGAGCCAGAGAAAAAAACAAGATATCAGTGACTCGTTTTTAGGGAACGCAATTGCACTCGCTCACCATCGTGCTCATCATCCTTTTTGTCTCGGAGCGTTACTGATTGCCCGCTTGGGAACGTATTTGTGTACCTGTGTATTGCTATGTTTAAAAAAAATCCTGTTAACATTATGTATCTTGTTCATGTTCACCAATGAAAGCTAGTGAATATTGGTACAGGCCAACCTCATTTTCCACTTCCAATATGCATGAGCAATCAGGTATTCATATTTTCCCACGGTGTGGGGGGAAGTGGAAAATGCAATCACTCTCGAATTTTTTTTTAGGAGAGCGACATTGACAAGAGCGATCATTCTGACAAAATTTTTTCCAGGAGAGCAATTTGCAACTCTCACAGATTTTACAAACACGAGCCTCTGCAATATGGATAGAAAGATACAAGGTAAAATTACCCTGCAGAAGTAACAACGTTGCATGCACTGTGAAGGAAATCCTCAAGCCTTGAAAAAACAAGGAGAAATATGGTGGAGTTACCAATGGCTCTCATCGACATCGAGATGAAAAAATAAAATACTCTTTCTGCAAACTCTCCACAATATGAGATGTTGGCACAAAAAGGAGCTCATTTGACTGAAATGGCACTTGGCTTTTGAAGCAGATGGGTCAACATGAGAACATGAGCAGATATACATCAAAAGTGTTGTTTCCATTGACTCTCTGAGTTTCCGAATGAAAGAAATTGAACTTGAATCACATTGTTTTGTTGATTGGGGTGTGAATCTGAACATTTGGGATGAAGACTTTCTGATGTCGTGATCTAAAGCTCATGGAGAGGCTGCTACATAGATTTTGTGCAATGCAGAGTCATTAGAAGATATTAATGTACTTTTACATTATTTGCAAAGACATTGGTAGACAATGGACAAATCAACATTGTACAGTATATGGGATTTGAACCTGGGATTCGACTTAATGTGTTATATTTAATGTGGGAGACGATGCTGCAAGTAATAAAAACATTTTTGAAAATCCAAAAGGATGCAGGGATGTTCCTCAAAAAAGTATGTAAACAAGGTCGGGATGGTCACAAGAAATAATTATTCAAGTAAAGATGTTGGGATGGTATCACATGATCATTAAGCCTGGTGTTGGCTCAGTGGTTAGGGTGGCTTGCTTGGGATCTTAGGGTCCTGAGTTTGAGCTCTGTCGGTCACTAAATTAACACTAGGTGGGGTTGACTCAGCCTATCATCCTTCTGAAGTTGGTGAAATGAGTGACAGTGTACTGGTAGAGTGGCGCAGCATCAGTGACAAAGCTCTGCTTCCAATAAATGATAGCTACCCAGCAGCAACGCTGCCATATGGAAGAAGATGACATGATCATTTCTCATGGCCGTCCCTACCTTGTTTATATACTTTTCGGAGTAACATCCCTTCATTCTTTTCCATATTTTCCTCTGCTACCGAAGGTGAAGGAAGTTATGTGTTCAACTCTTTCTGTCTGTTTGTTTGTTTGTGTGCAGGATATCTCAAAAAGTTGTGGACGGATCCGGATGAATGGATGTGTGACAAAAACGAACTGATTAGATTTTGGTGAAGGTCCGGATCTGGATCCGACTATTGGAATTTAAAAAAATGATTCTTCACCATTGAGAGATAGGGCTAAACCAATATATAGCACGGTATCTCAAAAAATTGTGGACGGATTCGGAATAAACTTGGTGGACAGGTTGGGTGTGTGGCAAGAACGAATTAATTCGATTTTGATGAAGATCTGGATCCGGACCTGGTTATGAGAATTATTTAATTTTTAAAGTGATTCTTGACCATTGAGAGATATTGGGCCAAAAACGATATAGTACTGTTTAGCATGATATTTCAAAAATGTAATGGGCCCGATATGTTCTCGTAGATCAGATATTGCATGGCGGAGGTATGCGCTCTTCCGAGTGCCCTTCTATTTTAAAATGTTTTCTTGTTTCTTTAGTTTTTTTTTTTAAGAAAATATATATAATATATATATATATATATTTATTATATATATATATATATATATATTCTGCTACTGATTTACAAATGCTATAGTACAAACTTTATAGATGTGCTCACAATTGAATGGTACTGTACATACTTTATAGGTGATCTAACATTCTAAATAGTAAGTACTTCATGGAAATATGTGTGAGTTGTTGCTGTCACACATTTCCTGATAATATTCCACTGTTAACCACACCCATAGAGGTCTGACTGGCCCTTGGGCAAATGTGTTTTGCGGCTCTGCCCCATCAGGGTGATTGACAACCGTAGTCCCGCCCACCCCTCTAATCCCTTCCTATTCTTTTACAAAGAAATGCAGTTTTGCATACTTTTCATGGAATCCTTTCAAAGCGAGTAAAATTATGATAGCAAAGGATGCTGTACCAAGTAAAACTCTGTCGGATGATACCAGAGTTATTACCATTGAGAGAGGCAACTCAGAAATATGCCATCTGAAGATTATTATTATTATTATTATCATTATTATTAAGAAGAAGATTTTCTGGTTTTGATCGCTGTCTGTTTCTTGCTTTTTCCATTGGCCAGGGTACTGAAAAGTGATTCCAGTCCAGACAATCAGCTGAACATACCAGGTAGGCTCTCAAATGTCGCTTAAGCGACTTTTTAGAGAAGATTCTCCAACTTTAGTTTTGTATGTAGCGGGTGGGACCGACATTTTTTTTTCTGCACCATCCCCACATGAGTGCCCGTGCACTCTCTTATATAACGTGTACAATTAAATTTCTAACTGCTTGACTAACTACCAGATCAAGTGACAGGGCCTAAAGACTCGAGTTTAAAGGTTTGAGTCCCAGGTGCTGTCAAGTTTTTCGCCTCCCAAGTATTTGTTCCTTCCACGTGCCAAAGCTATATAAATGTCAATTTTGGAATCGGTGTCAGAAGTGAGCATTTTTTGCTAAAATCAGGCGTGAGGGCTTAATATCCAAGTCAGGCACGTGTAAATATGTTACAGGAAACATGAAGGAAGCCTGAAACGATTTCCTGCATGATCTTGCTTCGCAGGCAAATTCATCCTGAAGGACGTCAGGTACACGTTTCCAAAATGGAGAAATAACCAGATTCACGTTTTGTAAACCTCTCCGACCACATTGATGCTTTACGTTATCAACAGGTGTGCAGGACTTGCACATGTCCTCACTTTGAGATTTTCATATACGATTGATAATATTTTTTATATTAGTTCTATAGTTTTATATTAGTTATATTAGTTTTTTTTATAAGGGCCCCAGCAATATACCTGGCAAGTTTCAATAAGATCAGACCAGTGGTTGTCGAGAAACAGCGGTCGCAGACACACAGACACACAGACAGACACACACACAGAGATTGCTGGAATTATAGATAGACTAGTGCGGGCCCGTACGTGCGTGCCCGTATGTGCGTGGCCATACGTGCAAAAAAAAGAAGAATTGTGATGTCAATTGTGACGTCATAGCACCGTGTCCTGTCATTGGTTTGGTAAATAAATGGCCATATCTTGGGAACCACTTGTCCGATTAATATTAAATGTCCTAGTGCGTGCCCATACGTGCATGCCCGTACGTGCAAATAAAATTAAAAAAACTTTCAAACCGCGTGCCAGAAACAACAACCACACAGGCCGTTCCTTCGCTCTCGCGTGCCCGTACAAGCCGCTTGCCTAGCTGCTCGGCAAGGGGAGCAAGTAATTGAGAGATGTGCTTTGTTATGTTGGCAAAAATGGTTGCCGTAGTCATATTCTAAACGATACTACAACTAATTAAATGTTCAGAGGCACACCACTGTTATACGTTTTCTCATATTATTGAAATGTGCATTTCATAATTTAATTTTTATTCTAATTTTCATCCTAATTCTTTCAGATCGCCAAACATGCAAACCGTGAATCCCAAAATGCAATGGTATCTACACCATAGTCGATTTGCAGCAAGCAAAAAAATTTTTCCCCATATTTTTTTGTTATTTTTAGTCTTTTTGGTATTTCAGTGCTATTTAAAAAAAATTCCCCCAAAAAAATAGCCAAAAGATAGGTTTCCTTTCCTATTTTTTTTATTATTTTGGAGATTTTGGTGGTTGCAGTGCTATTTTTTCACTTTTTCCCCCTCGATTTTTTTTCCTGGACTTCTTTTTTTTTCACACCCGATTTGCTGCTATTTTTTCACTATTTTTCTATACTTTGTTCTTTTACACCAAAGTGGTTGCGATTTTCCCCCTTTTTGTTTTGTTCAAAAACTGCCAATTTAAAATATTTTTCTCCAATGTATTTCCTATTTTTTTCTTGGAAACTGGCTCTGTTACATTTACACACGAGTGATAGTGGTGGTGGAAACTGGCTCTGTTACATTTACAACCGAGTGATTAGTGGTGGTGGAAACTGGCTCTGTTTACATTTACACATGAGTGATAGTGGTGGTGGAAACTGGCTCTGTTACATTTACACATGAGTGATAGTGGTGGTGGGGAAACTGGCTCTGTTACATTTACACATGAGTGATAGTGGTGGTGGAAACTGGCTCTGTTACATTTAACACACGAGTGATAGTGGTGGTGGAAACTGGCTCTGTTACATTTACACACGAGTGATAGTGGTGGTGGTGGAAACTGGCTCTGTTACATTTACACATGAGTGATAGGGTGGTGGAAACTGGCTCTGTTACATTTACACACGAGTGATAGTGGTGGTGGTGGAAACTGGCTCTGTTACATTTACACATGAGTGAATGGTGGTGTGAAACTGGCTCTGTTACATTTACACACGAGTGATATGGTGTGTGGTGGAAACTGGCTCTGTGACATTTACACACGAGTGATAGTGGTGGTGGTGGAAAATGACTGTTACATTTACACACGAGTGATGGTGGTGGTGGTGGAAACTGCTCTGTACATTTACACATGAGTGATAGTGGTGGTGGTGAGAAACTGGCTCTCTTGCATTTACCTGAGTGGCTGGTGTGGTGGAAACTGGCTTTGTACATTTACATATGAGTGACAGTGGTGGTTGTGGAAACTGGCTCTGTACATTTACACACGAGTGACAGTGGTGGTGGTGGAAACTGGCTCTGTTACATTTACACCCGAGTGATAGTGGTGGTGGTGGAAACTGGCTCTGTCACATTTACACATGAGTGATAGTGGTGGTGGTGAAAACTGGCTCTGTTACATTTACAAACGAGTGATAGTGGTGGTGGTGGAAACTGGCTCTGTGACATTTACACACGAGTGATAGTGGTGGTGGTGGAAACTGGCTCTGTACATTTACACCGAGTGACAGTGGTGGTGGTGGAAACTGGCTCTGTGACATTTACACATGAGTGATAGTGGTGGTGGTGGAAACTGGCTCTGTTACATTTACACACGAGTGGTAGTGGTGGTGGTGGAAACTGGCTTTGTCATTTACACATGAGTGATAGTGTGGTGGTGGAACTGGCTCTGTTACATTTACACCCGAGTGAAGTGGTGGTGGTGGAAACTGGCTCTGTTACATTTACACATGATGATGGTGGTGGTGGTGGAAACTGGCTCTGTTACATTTACACATGAGTGACAGTGGTGGTGGTGGAAACTGGCTCTGTTACATATACACACGAGTGATAGTGGTGTGGTGGAAACTGGCTCTGTTACATTTACAACGAGTGATAGTGGTGGTGGTGAAACTGGCTCTGTTACATTTACACGAGTGATAGGTGGTGTGGAAACTGGCTCTGTGACATTTACACACGAGTGATAGTGGTGGTGGTGGAAACTGGCTCTGTTACATTTACACCGGAGTGACAGTGGTGGTGGTGGAAACTGGCTCTGTGACATTTACACACGGTGATATGTGGTGGTGGAAACTGCTCTGTTACATTTACACACGAGTGGTAGTGGTGGTGGTGGAAACTGGCTTTGTTACATTTACACATGAGTGATAGTGGTGGTGGTGGAAACTGGCTCTGTTACATTTACACCCGAGTGGCAGTGGTGGTGGTGGAAACTGGCTCTGTTACATTTAAACATGAGTGATGGTGGTGGTGGTGAAACTGGCTCTGTTACATTTACACATGAGTGACAGTGGTGGTGGTGGAAACTGGCTCTGTTACATTACACACGAGTGATAGTGGTGGTGGTGGAAACTGTCTTGTACATTTACACACGAGTGATAGTGGTGGTGGTGGAAACTGGCCTGTTACATTACAACAGAGTGATAGTGGTGGTGGTGGAAACTGGCTCTGTTACATTTACACACGAGTGACAGTGTGTGGTGGTGGAAACTGGCTCTGTGACATGTACACATGAGTGATAGTGGTGGTGATGGAAACTGGCTCTGTGACATTTACACACGAGTGATGGTGTGGTGTGGAAACTGGCTCTGTGACATTTACACACGAGTGATAGTGGTGGTGTGGAAACTGGCTCTCTTGCATTTACACACGAGTGATAGTGGTGGTGGTGAAACTGGCTCTGTGACATTTACACACGAGTGATAGTGGTGGTGGTGGAAACTGGCTCCTTGCATTTACACACGAGTGATAGTGTGGTGGTGGAAACTGGCTCTGTTACATTTACACACGAGTGATAGTGGTGGTGGTGGAAACTGGCTCTGTTACATTTACACACGAGTGAAGTGGTGGTGGAGGAAACTGGCTCTGTGACATTTACACACGAGTGATAGTGGTGGTTGTGGAAACTGGCTCTGTGACATTTACACACGAGTGATAGTGGTGGTTGTGGAAACTGGCTCTGTGACATTTACACACGAGTGATAGTGGTGGTGGTGGAAACTGGCTCTGTTACATTTACACACGAGTGATAGTGGTGGTGTGGAAACTGGCTCTCTTGCATTTACACACGAGTGATAGTGGTGGTGGTGAAACTGGCTCTGTGACATTTACACACGAGTGATAGTGGTGGTGTGGAAACTGGCTCTGTTACATTTACACACGAGTGACAGTGGTGGTGGTGGAAACTGGCTCTGTGACATTTACACACGAGTGATAGTAGTGGTTGTGGAAACTGGCTCTGTGACATTTACACACGAGTGATAGTGGTGTGGTGGAAACTGGCTCTGTTACATTACACACGAGTGATAGTGGTGGTGGTGGAAACTGACTCTGTGACATTTACACACGAGTGATAGTGGTGGTGGTGGAAACTGGCTCTGTGACATTTACACACGAGTGATAGTGGTGGTGGTGGAAACTGGCTCTGTTACATTTACACACGAGTGATATGGTGTGGTGGAACTGGCTCTGTTACATTTACACACGAGTGATAGTAGTGGTGGTGGTGGAAACTGGCTCTGTGACATTTACAGACGAGTGATAGTGGTGGTGGTGGAAAATGACTGTTACATTTACACATGAGTGATAGTGGTGGTGTGGAAACTGGCTTCTTATTTACACCTGAGTGACTGGTGGTGGTGGAAACTGGCTTGTTACATTTACACACGAGTGACAGTGGTGGTGTGGAAACTGCTTTGTTACATTGACACACGAGTGACAGTGGTGTGGTGGAAACTGCCTCTGTTACATTTACACCACGAGTGACAGTGGTGGTGGTGGAAACTGGCTCTGTACATTTACACATGAGTTATGGTGGTTGTGGTGGAAACTGGCTCTGTTACATTTACACCCGAGTGATAGTGGTGGTGGGAAACTGGCTCTGTACATTTATACACGAGTGATATGGTGGTGGTGGAAACTGGCTCTGTTACATTTACACACGAGTGATAGTGGTGGTGGTGGAACTGGCTTTGTGACATTTACACACGAGTGATAGTGGTGGTGGTGGAAACTGGCTGTTACATTCACACCAGATGACAGTGGTGGTGGTGGAAACTGGCTCTGTTACGTTTACACCCGAGTGGCAGTGGTGGTGTGGAAACTGGCTCTGTTACAATTTACACACGAGTGATAGTGGTGGTGGTGGAAACTGGCTCTGTGACATTTACACACGAGTGATAGTGGTGGTGGTGGAAACTGGCTCTGTTACATTTACACATGAGTGATAGTGGTGGTGGTGGAAACTGGCTCTGTTACATTTACACACGAGTGATAGTGGTGGTGGTGAAACTGGCTCTGTTACATTTACACACGAGTGATAGTGGTGTGGTAGAACTGGCTCTGTTACATTTACAACCGAGTGGCAGTGGTGGTGTGAAACTATCTCTGTTACAATTTACACACGAGTGATAGTGGTGGTGGTGGTTAAACTGGCTCTGTGACATTTACACACGAGTGATAGTGGTGGTGTGTGGAAACTGGCTCTGTGACATTTACACACGAGTGATAGTGGTGGTGGTGGAAACTGGCTCTGTGACATTTACACAGAGTGATAGTGGTGGTGGTGGAAACTGGCTCTGTTACATTTACACATGAGTGATAGTGGTGGTGGTGGAAACTGGCTCTGTTACATTTACACATAGTGATAGTGGTGGTGGTGGAAACTGGCTCTGTTACATTTACACATTAGTGATAGTGGTGGTGATGGAAACTGGATTGTTACATTTACACACGAGTGATAGTGGTGGTGGAAACTGGCTCTGTTACATTTACACACGAGTGAAAGTGGTGGTGGTGGAAACTGGCTCTGTGACATTTACACACGAGTGACAGTGTGTGGTGGGAAACTGGCTCTGTGACATTTACACACGAGTGATAGTGTGGTGGTGGAAACTGGTCTGTGACATTTACAACATCAGTGATAGTGGTGGTGGTGGAAACTGGCTCTTTAAAATCTATTTTTCATCTATTTTTTTCTATTTATTTTTGTTCCAAAACTGGATATTTAAAATATTTTTTTCTCCTTTTCTTTCCCGAAGTTTTTGTTTCAAAACTTTCCATTAATTTGTTTTTCTCCTATTTTTCCTGCTTTTTTTTCTTGTTTGTTCCAAAAATCGCTATTTAAAATTGTTGAGGTCTCAGGGCTTGAGCGTACTAGAGGGGAAAGTCCCCGAACTTACCCGGACCTGAGGCCACTGGAGAACGAATAACTTCACCCCATGGTAGGGTGTGATGCAACTACGAACACCAATCAAGCAGCCTCGGCTCCTCGCTCATGATAACAGTTCGTGAGGTAAACAGCAAAGAGGCAAAAGTGCCAAGAACCAGCAGTGCGACCTCAGGGAACAGTGTCCGGCGCCCGTTGACCTCGGGCCTCAGGGAACAGTGTCCGGCGCCCGTTGACCTCGGGCCTCAGGGAACAGTGTCTGGCACCCGTTGAAAGAATGACTGTGGTGTCTGTTGAAAGAGGGAAAACAAACGAGCCTCAATGACCATCGAAAGGAGCCTCAAATTTTCGTTGAAAGGAGTCTCAATGTAAACCACCGCTGAAAGGAGCCTTGAGCAAACGCTCTGGGGTTTGCTCTTTTATAAGGCCGGCCTGGAAGCTTCGAGAATGTGTACATCATTGGGCTGGAAGCTTCGAGAATGTGTGCATCATCTGCCTGCTCGCAGATTGGCGTTCCTCATCCCATCCCATTCCAGTTTCTGCAGCGAGACCTCTTGGTCGGGGCTTCTGGCTATCATTAGAGTCGGACCGCGCTTGCCCTTGCCACCGCTTAAGGCGAGCGAGCATTCAGCTGGTTTGAGGCATGCAAGAACGATTATGGGGAAACAAATGGAGCCAATTTCTATCAGGTCAATGCGACCAAACATCGCCCGGGCACGTGATCGCCATCATGAAGGCTTAGAATGGGGTTAATGGTTGAGGGTTGCATGGTGAGGGATCTCCTTTAGAGCAGGGGAGTTTGAGTTTGTGTAACTGTACTTAATGTCTTGATTGCCTTAAGTGTGTGTGGGAAGAGATCGTGTCAAACTACAGCTTGTATTAAATAAAAGTGTGTGTTTACATGTGGGGTGAGAAGAGACAGTGACAGAGACGAAATTAATGATAAAGGGAATGTAAGGAAGGGATCGGCACACACCCGCATCAAATGGCCGCCAACACCTTGTCGTCGACCTTCCATGTGCAAAAGAAAAAAATAGGGCGTGAATCCTAATCTACCCATCCCAATGAAGTTTGGATCCCACTCACCCGTCTAAAGGTAAAGGACTTTTCTAAACATTTATTACAGAAATAACTACGCTGAAGGGACCTACGTGTCGTGAGTGCACATTCACAATAGCGGTTTCTCAAAACTGCAACAATACATTTTTCTCCTATTTTTTTCCTTTTTT
>CM068956.1:55364162-55379489 GCA_035128595.1 Eptatretus atami | reverse complement strand
ATACCGCTGACATACTTCTTAACAATCACTTTCGCCCCAGAAACCACAGTCAATCTGAACCACACTGGCCTCTGCTCAGACACCATGACCGAAGACTACTGCACAGCTCTACTGCGCAGTTTGGTTAAAGGGGACTCGGCATTTTGGTCACGTGCGCGAAATTATATTTTGAAAATAAATGCCGACGTTTACATTTCGGTTTTGAAACTTTTGCACCTTCGGCGGAAATTTATAACTATAAAAGGCTAAAAATGTGTTTTATATTTATATTTCATTTCGGCAAATATACCGTCGGCAGATCTGCAAACCAAGTTATAAAATAACTAAAGCCTAACGCAATAAATTTGTTTGGGGAAGTTGTCACAAGAGAATCGAGTAAAGCTTAAAACGATAGCCCAGACACCATTTGTTCGAGTACAACGACAGCATTGTTTCCATGGAGACAACTGTCAAGTGGTGCAGAGAACTCTGTTACATTGGAGTGCTTGTTTGAGAGAATCGAGCAAGCAAGGTGCTTAGCAACCGAGAGTAAGCTGCTTGCTAACGGAACACACCCCCTGGTGTGTGCTTTACTAAGTTTATATCTTGATATATTTTGAGCTCCCATTGGACTTTGTCCGAAACAGGGGCTTATGGATTTGGTCTCAATTTTCGTGTGTGTGTGTGTGTGTGTGTGTGTGTGTGTGTGTGTGTGTGTGTGTGTGCGCATGTGTGCGTCCGCATTCCGCAACCATATCTGCCTCAAATAGCAGACATGTATGGACCAATTTTATTAGTTCTTGGCAAAAAGCCAACACATGATGGTGGACATATGCACATTATTTATTTTTTGACCAGAGATCCAAGATGGCGGACTGATGTCCATTTAAGTTGTAAAAAAAACCCTGGTGTTAAACACGTCCTCAACCATTTATCGGACATGCATTGACCGATCTTGTTCAAACTTGGCACACAGATTAACAAAAAAAAAATGTTGAAGCCTCCAGTCACGGAGTAAATAATCCTCATTGAGGCCAGGCCTTAAATAATAGAAATCCATTGATAGAAAAGTAAGGAAAGAGGATAGTCGAAGAGTTTTTGAAGCCATTTAAAGAAAAATCTGCTTTTTGAAAAGGGGAAGGTCATAAGTGTTTGGGAAGACGTGAGAAAGTAAATAGTTCCAGAGTTTTACCGGTGGAGGGGAAGAAACAAACATCGTAACGGCCCACCCTTGAGTTGCCAATTGCCACACAATAATCCTGTGATGTAGTTTATTTTTTTACTTTTTTTTTTTGAGGATTTGTGTTGTATTAAACCTACGCTGGAGTATCCACGCCATCCCTACATAAGAAGTCGAGAGATTTCCTGAAACACAACAGCAAGACATTATTTAAGCGTATGAGGGGTAAGGATATAGTTGAGAGGAATGTGGGCCAATTGAGGAATAGCAATGCAGAATTCTGGGACGATGAGGGTGAGATGGCACATTTATTAAAACGATTTCTTGCTTCAACATTTACACACGATGAATCGTCAGGCGAACTTCCAATAGCAGTGAGTATCTATGTCAGGGTGACCAAAGGACTTTTTCCAAGTAGGACGTGAAGAAACAGCTTGAAAATGAAGGGATGACAGCTCCAGAGTCAGATAATTGAGTATTGGGTGAGGTGGTAGAGCGGATAAGCATGGTTAACATGTTTGTTTGTTTTTAAGTCAGAACAGATAAATGTGGTTAAAAATTTTTATTTAAAATTTTTTTTTTTTTCCAAAAAAAAAATTTTTTTTGGGGGGTGTTGCCGGGTGGGAGCGGGGGGGAGTGGAGGACTTGGTGTTTGGGTGGTGGAGATTGATGACTTGAGGTGGGTGAGGGAGGGGCTGATTTAATGAAGTAACTATTCTTCACATTTATTTGTTTATTTATTTGTATGCAGCCTAATTTTCTGGAAGTGTGACTGTGCTGCTGATGCAGTGCCCCTGTTACAAGAAAGCTGGTACTCATTTTACCGACCTCAGAAGCATGACAGGCTAAGTCAACCCGCCTGGTGTTAATTCAATGGTTAGACAGGGGATCAAACTCAAGACCCTAAAATATAAGCAGCCACCTTAACCATTAAGCCAACATGAGGCTTATTATTAACATACTGTTGCTGAAGTTGCATATACATTTCGAGGAATTTCTGCAGGTACATGCTAGCGCACTTCCGTTTCTGTCGTGAGTCTCATGACCGAGGTGTAATTCCTATGTCGCTTTTAAATTTCATTTGAGGCCTCGATTTCCTCTTCAATGTGCAACTTGCTGTTTATCTCCACATTTTTTTTTTGACTCAATAAAGGGAAGGATATGGTGTTCTTCCGTGAGGCAGCCCTGCTATGCAAATTTTACCCTTCTACCTCTCTGATGCCCCTGGCTCACACAGACTGTTCGCTACACTTTGTGATTCGAGATTTCACTCTTCGTCATAGACATCAGACTCCACTTCTGGCCCTGCCATCATACTAGGCTATTGCCTTGAGCATTTCAATCCCCACATCTCCTGCTTTTCAAAGAACTTCATTCAACATTAATGAACGAAGAAGAAAGACTTACAACTTGTTCTCTACCCCATAAGCCAAACTTAAATTTACACTCCCACTGCAAAGGCATTAAATTTACACTTTCATCTCTGTTTATCCATAATGAGCAATCTACGCATGGTATCAGCACGCGGAGTGGTGATTAATGGAACTTCACAAGCAATTCCACCAATACATTTGCTTTTGACTTTGCCACTTTGAATGTGTGATTATGGCTATAATGGTTTGCTTCCAATATGGGCTGTGGTGTCTGCTATTGCGATGCAGAAATATTGTGTCTTCAGAAGTGCTTGGTTCAGCGGTTTTCGAATAAGTCTCAGTTTAGCAATCCCTTGTGTCATACGGTTCAACCTTTGTGTGTGTGATGCACTTTTGAGCCATCATGCTGTGAGCGCCATCACGGTATATGCTGCGGAAGATAGAGTTTTGGGGGATATTTTTATTTTATTTTTGCTTGTTCAGGCGGCTTTGCAGAAGGCTCAATTTGCAGGCGCCCCCGGCTTCCAATTTTGCAGATAGCGAGTTGGCTGCGCGGTTCGGAGCTCTGTGGGGCGCTTCACGGAAAACACAGCGGCACCATTCTTTGAATGGAAGTTCTGCCTGGGGTGTTTTGGACCCCAAGGTGAAAGTTGTTAAAAGATTATATATTTACGTTTTCCAGCATCGAATTGCTTTTTGAAAACAAGAATATCTCATCTCACTCAAATTGTCTTTCGGTCAAGTGTTTATGAAAGCCAATACGATAAAATTGTTGGCAATAGTTTGTTTCAGTTACAGTATTATTAGAGCTGAGTACAATCATTATCTGGCATGATTTTTGAATAATAGTGAAGGTATTATATTTACTCTGTGCAATTGTTTTTATAATCAAGAAAGTTTTATAGCTCAATTTTCTTGCCAATCATTTTGAAACCCATGACCAGGCATGTAATTCTAATTTTGAAATTATGATTCGTTTTATAGTCAGATGTTCAGGTAATGATCGAGGCAAGTCTTTTTTTTTAAACAAATTTACAAAGGGCTATAAGTAGGAATTAATAGTATTTGAGTAAAAATCCATACTCTCCAACTAAAGCGGCATTCTACCTGCCACGCATGTTGAAGAAACATCCGTCCTTGTGTCCTGACACTCCCTGGCATTGTGCCGAACACCTTACCCTTGAGATTTTGGATATCGTAGAGATTGCTCATATCAGTATTTTGCATGCATTCACTGAATTGCTCTCATGATGCGCTGCATGTATTTTGCAAGTGTTGCTGGTTGTGCCTTGAAGCATTTCTATTTCGTCGATGCAATGTTCTCTTGACTTTGAATACCTTTGTAACACCTTGGGTTCTTTTTGTCTCTTTGCTAATGATATAAACTCTTGCAAACCCACATAATCATTACATACTGCCCTTTTTTTATTAATGGATCATGAGACCACCTTGAGGAGATCTCTCTCTGAACTATTTGTTATTTTTGCTTAAAACTCTTTCCTTTCACTTTTTACCATCTGTGATTTATAATTCATCACTCATTACATTAGTAACATTTGGAAGCTGATCAATTAATTTGCTTTTGAGTTTCTCATTCTTTATACAAATCTTAATATGTTCATTTTGCATAATTATTTCATTTCTATTTCAATATTCTGGCTCATCAAAGGCTATCCATCTATGATGCACATAATGGAGTTGGGGAAGGGTGTGGGGGAGCGGTGGAGAAGTAAATTGAGAAAAAGGCTGTTGAAAATGATAAACGAAAGAAAGAGGGCATAAAAAAGTTGAATTTTACATGTGGAATATGTATCAGTATGGTCTGTAGAAGCCTCAAATGTTGGTAGTTTTTAAATGAGGATAAATGTAGGGAACACAGAGGTCATGGTGAGCACTGGTGAGAAAAGAGAGTGTGTGGATATTTGGAAAAGGACAGATATAGCATTAAAGGAGGTGAGAGGTTGCAATGAGAAAGGTGGAGAGAAAGGAGGAGGGGCAGCGAGATTGTGGGAGGGAGATATAGAGGGAGTGGGGAGAGGCTAGAAGGAGGGAGAGGGGGTAAGAGAGAGATAGATAGAGATAGAGACGGATGGATGATAAGTAAATCATTCCAGGGTGGAATCAGTGGAGGAGTGTTTCCGGGTTGAAACATGTTCGAGAGATTCTGGTTAAGCTGAGGGTGATGATTTGCAAAATCGTAATAAGATCAGTTCTTCTGTTTGGAGCGGAGTCCTTGGCCTTTAGAAAGGAAGAGGAGAAGTTGCTGCAGAGGAGAGTGATAAAGGAATGGCAGGCAGATCTGCGTTGCTTGGGGCATTAATATCCTTAGGAAGACTTTTGATATGGATGCAGTTGGTAGGAGAAGAAGAGGCAGATCAAAAGTGAGGGGGAAGGAGGTGGTGGAGAGGGTCATGAGAGAGATTGGGTTGAACAGATAGAATGCTTTGATAGAGGGGTGCGGAGAGAGAAAACTTTGTGCAGCCGACCACACAAGAAGGTGGGATTAATTGTGGCCATTAAAGTAGTAGTAAGAGCAATAGTAGCAGTGGTAGTAATACTGGTGGTGGTGGAGATTCAGTCAGTAAAGACCTTTAATTAACAGTCATGAACTCTTATAGGCTGATGAAAATCAGAAGAGTTCCCTGACATGATATGGGAAACTCATGCTTTAGAATCGTTTGATTCTTACCATTCTCCCTACATTGTTCATATGTGTAAGTAGCGAGTCTACTGCAGTCAAGCACCAATAATTATAAGAGTAGCTTGCAATGATAATATTTTGTGGCAAAAAGTCAAAAAGGATGTCGATCCAGAAATGCTACCTGAACATTGTAAAAAAATAATAATACATGAAGCAATGAAATACAGACAGTCCTCGACTTGCATAAGGGTTCCATTCTTGGGACCCTTATGTAAGTCGATTTTTGCACAAGTCGAATTTCATTGAGTAAAATCTGCAAAAAACTTAAAGGAAGATGATAATTAACTGAACATTTACATGTACGGTACTTGCACATACCTTAATTCCTCATGTTGACTTGCTCACATGTGGGGGACTTGCAGGTTGAAGAGATGGTGCCTCCATTACATTGGGGTAGGAGGAGGAGGATGGGGAAGAGAGCTCTTCCGTTGTGTCATCAACATCTTCAGGAGTTGAGGACTCACGTATGAGATGTGTGGGAGTTTGAGGCATTGAGGTCGATGGTTCAGGAAGTGGTTGCTCAAAAGTTGTAGGAGATGGAGCAGCAGAGGTTGAAGGCTCAGGAATTGGGGACTCTGTAGAAGGTTTACGAACCTTAACGAAAAGGTCGAGGGTGGACTGAACGGCTGCCCACTTATTCTCATCATAAATGATTTTGTAGCATGAGAGGCCATCTTAGATTATTCTACTGCCATTGTTGAAGTGTTCAGAATTTGGAACCATCCTTTCGAGAGCAACAAGTCCTGCATCAAAATGCTTGAAGGCCTCGGCTAAGTCCTTCATTGTAAATCTCTTTGGCGGTTCGCCAATGGCTGCTTCATCCGAGCTGTCCTCCTCAGCAGGTTTACGAGCCTCCAACTCCATGAGGTCATCATTTAAGAGCTCCTCCGCATGGCTCACGAGTAACATCTCGACATCGTCGACCTTCACTTGCAGCTGGAGTTGATGGGCCAAGTCGATTACTTTTTGGGTCACATCGTTCACGGTTTTGATAAAGCCTTTGAAGTTGTGGACGATTATGGGCAGCGTTTCTTCCACACACCATTCATGATTGTCACCTTTACCTCTGTCCAGGATGCTACAATATTCTTGATGTCATAGTGAACATTGTAGCCTTTGCAGAACTCCCTCAGAGTGTCTTCCAATCCTCCCCCTCAGTAGCCCCGATAGCCTGGGCAAATGTGTGGCATAGTGTGGTGCCCTGAGGGAGTAGCATGCCTTAAAAGTTGTGATCACCTCTTGATCCATCGGCTGCAACAGGGAGGTGGTGATTGGCAGTATATACACCACCTTGATGTCCAGATGAAAGTCATCGAGAAATTGTGATTGCCGAAGTGCATTATCGAGGAGAAGTAATAGGTTAAAGGGAATTGCTTTCTCTCGGCAATACTCCTTCAATTGAGAAAGCAGGTGGTGCCAGAACCAGGGCTCAAATATGGCAAGAGTAACCCATGGATTTTACTTCGACTTGCACACAACGGGAAGAGAGCCTTTGCTGATGCCCTTGAACACCCGTGGATTCTCAGTGTGGTATCCTTAGGTACACTAAAAGGGGCTTCAACGTAAAATGTCCTTCACGTTGCCGCCCAGCAACAACGTTATTAATTGTCAACACGGCCATGTTCAGATCACGTGCAATGGTGCTCAGTCATACCACCCTCGGAACGCTTAATTATGTCAAATTTTACATCAAGCATAATGGTATTGCACCTCTGATGCACCAGCACCTTCCATATCACCTTGGTGCCTGCTACTCATGATTGTAACGGTTAAGTTATGGCAGAATTTATGGAATGAGGGAACAACGCAAGCTTACACAGCACCAGCACTTACGATATGCATAACCATGTGAGACTGAGACAGATGCAGGAGGGAGGCTTGGCCACGGATCACCCACCACCACTCTGCGGATAGATGCAACACAACAAGTAGTGTAAAACTTGGCCGTATGAAAAGCAACATAAAGACGTAAAGGATTGATGAATCTGAATTTTGCACAATAATGGGCACTTACGTGAAGTCAAGTTCACATATGTCAAGGCTTACTTAACCAGAGGACTGCCTGGACTCGAAAATATGGGACTATCTAATTCTAAATGATGCATAAATGTAAACGAGGCCTTTTGTGCTGTGTGTTTTTCAGTGACTCACTTTCGCTAGACGGGGCACTTTACCCTTGCCATTGCCATTGCTCGGGCGAAATCTGTAAGTCAAAGAGTCTTTTTAACATAATTTTCAGCATTTAAATGAAAGTGGAAATTTCAAAATGGTTAACCATAATGGTTGTGTTCCAGGATGCAAATCGAACTGATGAAAAGACATCAAATATCCGTGCATGAGAAGTGTCATGTTCCAAGCATTTCCTGTTAATACAAGCAAGCGGCACACACACACACACACACACACACACACACACACACACACACACGCTTCTCCTTTCAGCAATAGATGCAAAAATCCAGTATAATTTATCTTGTGGTCCTGGAAACAAACAAATAATATATTACAAGCCGATAGGCGGCGATGGGTCACCGAGCATGGAAACTATAAGATATAGAGCAAAATGGATGTCATATAGTGGATAGGGAATCACCTTAAGATTATGCATATCAAATCTCATCCAGTTCCATCGACTGATAACTACTTGGTATCCATTTGAATGAAAAGTACCGAAAATGCGGTTTGAAATCGGAAATCCCCAAGTTCGAGGGGTGCTGTGGGTGAACAAAGATCTAAATGGAAAAGTTGTACTACTACTCATTGAGTACCATGAACCTGCAAAGTTTCATTCGTATCGATGCACTCACCTGGTCACTAGGGGGCCTTCAATTTTCGCCAATTTTCGCACATACCCTAATTGTAGGGGGCGCTGCGGGTAAAGTATTCCATATATCACAAAACCGGAATATATTTGATAGAGCATCACCTGTAGATCATTCGTGCCAAATTTCATAACCCTACGTGGGAGAATGGCTTTCGGAATTGATTTCGCGTGAACGGTACCGATTTTGAAGGTTTTTCGGTTGTTGCTAGGGAACAAAAGCGTCCCTAGCAACCATCACAATTGCCAAAGCACTAGGTCATAAGATGTACCTACCACCCGAGCTTGGTCAAAATCGGCCCACGTTTGCTACCAATTATGCTGATGACAAACGAACAAACATCCAAACCAACAGACAGAATTACTGACTGACACCTATTTCAGCGACCCAATAACAGCACTCACAGCTCCCAACTCCCACTCTCCTCCCCCATCCCACCATGATTAATAGTATCATTATGTTAAAAGTTGATTTTAAACACCTTGTGCATTCACAAGCCCTGGATATGATCTTCCAATCTCTGTTAAGAAGCACGCACACTGGATACGTTGTCTCCCTCATGGAAGTCTGCCTGGTACATTTGGCTCCCATGTAAATATAGCTGGTACAAGCTTTGTTTATTTTCACGTTGCGAAGATGTCCTTTGTCAAAGAGCTGGTATCTATTACTTTTTTGGAAATGACACACATCATCATCGCTCCAATTGCAGACATCTATGAAATAAATCACCAAGCCTCTCATGTTCACAGGATGCACTCCCGCAAGGTTCAAAGTATACTCACTGGCAGCAATCACCGAGGGTTTGGGTAGAACACGCCCGTCCACAGTTATTTGGGCCTTGCACCGGTCCACATCATTGGCAGTCTGCAGTACGGGCAGCTGCAAGATCTCAGCCCAGTTGGTGAGCTGAGAAAGTTCTCCAACTCTTTCGATGTGCAGAGGCAACCCCTTTCGCTCAGATACTTTTCCAAGTATTTTTGGACTATTTTTGAAGCCCTGTGGGACATTTTAGCTCACAATCCTTACCTCGCACACACGATATATTTTCGTGTGCCCTGGTGGCTACTTTTGCTAGGGGATTCTGCGCATGTGTTCGAAGCATTATTGAGCAGATTGCATCATTTTGAAAGTCTCATATTGGTGGAACCATTTAATGGTACATGAGTATGTGCAGCAGATGTTTGCAGTTATCAGCAGGTAAAGTGATCACTGATTTGAAGCATGAAGGATCACTTATATGCAAACTTTTCTGATCGAGATAATTCAGCTTTATAGGTCTCCAACTGCATCAAAAGGAGTTAAAACTAAAAATTAAAAAAAGACAGGGGCCTGCAGGCCTCCAAAAAAAGAGAAAAGGATGAAGCAGTTGGACATATATTTGAAACGCTTTCACAAGATTTGAGAAAGTCACAACTTAATCTTGTGACTGTCTCAAATGTCTATGTGAAACTCTCACAGACTAGATCTTACACTGGGATTTCTACCAATTTGAATCCTTTTGAATATTCTTTCTGAAGTGAACACATATTGCTATTCATGACTTTGTGCACAGAGCAGTGCAGGACCTGCTGAAACACAGTCCCTATACTACTTTCTTCACATTTGACCTTTTTCATTACAAAAACTCCTTTCTCGAACGTTTAAATACAGCACAGTGTTTGCAAAAAGAAAACTGTATGAAGAACATCTGATAAAACATGAGTGATCATATCTCTCTCTCTCTCTCTCTCTCTCTCTCTCTCTCTCTCTCTCTCTCTCTCTCTCTCTCTCTCTCTCTCCCCTTTATTGCATGCTGAAGTCTTGCACATATTGTATGATGTGGCATGCACGTGTTCAATTTTGGAGATTATGCCAAAAAATAATCATGCTACGAGAAGGGAAATCGGTAAAGCGCACACCTCCGCCAGGCTGATTAATTTATGTGTTGTATCCCACTGATAGGCTGAATCTGGATTCGGACCTGAACTAAAATTTAATGAACTTGTTCTTGACACCGAACCAACTCATCCACCAAGTTTCGTATGAATCTGTCTAAAACTTTTTGAAATATCGTGCTACATATCGTTTTAGCCCCATCACTCAATCGTGAAGAATCGCTGAAAACAATTCTTGGATCCGCATCCGGATCTTCACACAAATCGAATCAATTCGTCCTTGTGACATACCCAACCTGCTCACCCCGTTTAGTCCAAATCCGTCCACAATGTTTTGAAATATCATGCTACATATCGTTTCGCCCTATCACTCAATGGTGAAGAATCGCTTAAAAAATTTTGAGGATCCAGATTTGGATCTTCACCGAAAATTCTTCCTTGTTATAATACCCAACCTGCCCACCAAGTTTTGTCCAAATCCATCCAAAACATTTTGAGATGTACTGCTACATGTCGTTTTTGCCCTATCTCCCAATAGTGAAGAATCACGTAAAAATTATTGGATCCGGATATGGATCTTTACCAAAATCGAAACAATACTTCCTTGTTGCATACCCAATCTGCCCACAAAGTTTCGTCCAAATCAGTCTACAACTTTTTAAGATATCGTGCTAAATGTCGTTTTAGCCCGATCTCCCAATGGTGAAGAATCACTTAAAAATTCTCAGACCCTAATTCGAATCTTCACCAAAATCCAATCATTTCGTCCTTGTCATATACCCAAGCTCTCCACAAAATTTCGTCCAAATCGGTCGACAATTTTTTGAGATATTTTGTTCACAAACAAACAAACAGACAGACAGGGGTGAAAACATATCCATCCACCTTTGGTAGGGTGGTAATTATATTGGCAACAAGAAAGACAATTTTATTGGCTTATGAGACTAACTTTTGTGTGAATTACACAACCATTTCTAGACAATGGCCAAATCGTTAGATAATATAAGATTTAAACCTGGGATCAGTTGATGAGGGAGGTGCTCAGAGGATAGCAGCAAACATGCCAATCCAGATCAGAAGATAGCACCAGACATGCCAATCCAATTCAGAGAATGGCACCAAACAGGCAAATCCAATTCAGAGGATAGCACAAACCAGGCCATTCCAATTCAGAGAATAGCACCAAACAGGCCAATCTAATTTACTATTTTTGGCAAGAGTACTTTGTAGCATTGACGTTATGACAACCTTAATTAACTCCAACGTTTTCGAAAGGAAATCAACAAATTTATCACAATCCATTCGTATTTATCATTCGCTATACACTTGGCCTGTTTGATATATTGACTATTGGAAGTCGAGGGACACCCCTTTTCCAATTGTGAGATCAACCAAACCTGCAATTGATTTGCATAAGCATTCATGAATGTCATCAATAGACAGTATAAATCGCCAGAGAACAGTTTCATCACTCAATAACAGAACATGATGTGCTATAGCAAGCCATTAATGGAGTTGAAATGAGGAATGATAATCTTTTGTCATGGAGTTGGCATCTCCATCAGCATGATTTAAATTGTCCGAGCCATCCCCAAATTAACCGTGGGTATTTTCATCATGAACTGGAAGACTACAGGCATCAGCAAGCCGAAGATTGATCTTGCAGGTCACTGAAAATCATTTCAAGAAGGAAGAAAATGTTGATATAGATTATTAGACGAACAGATGTGGCTCTCTCATCACTTCAAATCTCCATGCGTGATGCATCGAAAGTGATTGGGATGTTCGGCAAGCACCAGTGCAATTCGAATGAATAATTCCATGGAATATCACAGACCAACAGTTAAACACAAACTTTTCAATCGACAGTTCAATGCAGTGTCACATGACATGGCACATTGAGCAGATAGCGAATGTGGAAGCGGTTTTTAAGAAGCAACACGTCCAGGCATATTTTGCTCAAGTTTGAGGGCATTTGTGGGATGCATTTGAATGCCGATTACAGGTTCGACGACGCGAACTAGAAATCTTACTTCAACACACAATATGCAAGGAAGGGGGAGAATCCTTCCTTGAGTCGCCCAAAAGCTGGTCACAGATGTTGCAGTAATGGTCTCGACTGGGATTAGGCCACAGAAAAGCATTGCAAGGTATTAAATTGTTACACATCATGGCATGGAATGCATTTTCAATTTAAAATCAAAGTAGTATGTCCCATAACTTTTGGTAAGTTAGTGTATAATTCTAAGGTAATTATAGTACCAAAAAATTACCCCCCGTGTGGGGATAACGGTCATCTCTATAATGTTTTTTACTATCATAATCGATGAACCGTTGCCAGATATCTCCTAAAATGACAGACTAGATAGGTTTTGAAAATGGCGACTTTCACAACTTTCATCACCTTGTGACCTTGACCCTGCCTGACCTTGAATCCCGGAAAAAAATATGTCGTTGGGTATTTTCAGATACCCAACCAAATTTCATCAAGATCAGAAGTAAAAAGTTTTCTTTGTACCGGGAGGTGTTTTTGACCATCTTCCAGGTTACGTGGCGGCCAAACGGGACGGAAATTCAAAAATCTGTCCGGTTAGATACAAGATAATATTTTTTACTATCATATCATAATCAATAAACAGTTTCCGAATATCTTGTAGAATGGCAGACTAGATAGGTTTTGAAAATGGCGATTTTTATAACTTACGTGACCTCGTGACCTTGACCCTGACCTTGAACCCGGACAAAAGTTATATCGTTGTGGAACACTCATCGACCTCTACCCACATACTAAGTTTCATCAAGATCGGAAAGAAAAATTGTTGACGGACGGACGGGCGGTCATTTGGTCCGGCTTTATTAGGTCATCTCGGTAGAGATGACCTAAAAAGGTTTGTGTTTGTAAATAATTATAATTTCAGAAAGTTATTCAACTGCTGCCATTGAATCTGTGCTGCATGATTATATTGAATGCTGAGAAAGTGTGAATAAGAAAGTAAATATCAAAATTAATTGGGTTTTTACAACAGCCACATGATGATGATGATTATATATATATATATATATATATATATATATATATATATATATATATATATATATATATATATATATATATATATAGTTTGGCTAAGTACTGTAGTCTTTGAAATGTGATCAGTTTGTGAATGCTGTTGTTTTTATCAAGTTGCTCGAATTTTACTTATCAGGGTAGAGGACCGTATTTAAGGGGAGTTGGTGGCCATGCGGGGCAAAGGGGTTAAGGATAAGTTTTCTACTCAAAAGGGTCAGTGCTTCAATCCACGGAGTATAAATAATTCCTACCAGATAGACAAATTCGCACGAGCGGAGAAATTGGTTAACTATCTGCCAGAGTTTTTGCCCTTCGGTGATTCATTTTCATATCTTGAAGACGGCAAAAAGTTATATTTGGCAAGGAGTGTTATATATTCACGTAAGTTACAGTGTACATTTTTATAGTCTGACATGTTGCCCGAAGCACAGCCGCAGTGAAACTCAGCTTTTCTGTCCGCAATCAACTGAGTTGCACTTGACACCATTTTTGATTTGTGGTGAGCGAAGCTAAGGGACAAAACATTGAGACGGGAATTTCTAAGATTGCTTCGAAGGAAAGAATATCGTGAGAAGGGCAGTTATGTTCATGCTGATGGGAAACATTTGGATTTGCAAATAATTGTGATGCATTTGAGGAGGAAACATAATTTCATGGGAGAGATAAGCAGCCTATGACAGGGAAGGCTACGCAGGCAAGCTGGCTGAAATGGTGAAGAATTGCTCAGCTCTTTCTCAGGCTGGGTGAAAGGATAGAATAATTGAATATTGATATATTTTAATAACAGTTTTTAAAATGAGTAAAGGAATTGCAGTTAAAAATCGAACACGAATAATTATTTTTTTGTATACAAGGTCAAGGCTCATGGAAGAGCCTGAATATGGAACAGATCAGGATGCAACAGAAGAAAAAGAACATGAGAGAGAGAGACAGGGGGAAAGCACCAGCATCAAGGTTGAAGGACAAAATCGAGGGAGATTTGGACAAATAAGGGGAGTTCGGAGGAATGGGGGTGGGGGGGTAGGAAGGGCACATGGGGTGGACAAGATGGACACAGAAGCAAGTTCTTCTGAGGAAATCTTGAGGGTCTGGGTGGGGGAGTTAATGGGGATAGAAAAGATCATGATTTTGGATGGTGGTTGATCCAAGATGGTGGTGAACAGCTGTCTTGAAGACCTGAAGGGAAGAATGACATTGAAGAGGATGTGGAAGTTGGTTCCACAGATAGGAAAAAAAAAAAAGAGGAACAAATGAGTGGAGTTTCACCAGAAAAGGGTTGATGGTGGACGACGTGCACCTTGCAGAAACCTGGAGGGTAGTGTGGGACAGAGCATGGAAAGAGAAGACCAGAAAGGAGGCGTTAGACGACAGAGAAACTACCAACCTGTCTGATGGGAAAGCAATAGGCCCATAGACTGAGATTCATCGCAGGAGATCCAAACTCTTTATTCTGCAGTTAAGTATTTTGTTTTCCTTCGGTGCAGAATCATCCATACTCCATTTATACTTCATCATCATGCATCTATCATTGCTCCCAGATTGACTCACTCACTGTTACCTCGGTTCCAAACCATTTTTCGAACTAACTTAACGGCTCGACTCGCAGCGAGCGACAAACAAGTAGGCTTAGACTGATGCTTCGAAATAAAACAAATACCATTGCCCACAAATCTGCGACTGTCTCTCTTCCATGAGCATGATTCCTCTAGATCCCTGTTCTTTATTGCACGGCCCACGAGCCACTGGCAGGCACTGGTGGCCTAAAGTGCAGCCTCTGATGATACACAAATGTGAAAACAACCCATCATAATTCGCCATAAATGCAATCAAATTGAGCAAATGGTTTCAAATGATTGTTACAATGTGAAGCATAAAAGTAACATGACTACATCAGTAGATGGTTGCAGTATATAAACTAGAAGGGTACTTGGTAGAGCGCATACCTCCGCCAGGTAATGCCTCATCCACGAGAACACCAGGCTTTCTCTCAATCGTGAAGACTCACTTAAAAAAAATTAAATAAATCTCGTGTCCGGATTCGGATCTTCACCAAAATTGAATCAATTCTTCCTTGTCACACACGCAACATGTCCACCGAGTTTCATCCGAATCCGTCCCCAACTTTTTGAGATATCGTGCTATATATCAGTTTATATCGTGATATATATATTGTGCTATATATCAGTTTATATCTATATATCATTTATTTTATATTTATATATTTTATATCTATATATCATTTATATATTATCAGTTTATATCTATATGCTATATATTGGGGTGTTCCAAAAAAATGAAAGTTTGATTTTTGCTGCTCCCTGATTTTGC
>CM068956.1:55314495-55359987 GCA_035128595.1 Eptatretus atami | reverse complement strand
TAGCATTTGCACGAAGGCACTTCCAGCTCTCGATATATTATCGATTTGCCTTTTGACCTCTGACCTAAGCAATATCGGTAAATATGTCCCGAGCGCACAGTTGCTGTAATCATGCGTTCTACTGAACCTGCAAAGTTTCATTACAGATCGATCGACCCAACTCACTAGGGGGCCTTCAATTTTCGCCAATTTTGGGACATACCCATTTGTAGGGGGTGCTGCAGGTAAACTAATCCATATACTCAAAAACAGGAATATATTTGGTAGACATCACACTAGAATAACATGCAAAATTCATAAGCCTACGTGGGATTGGTTCCGATTGATTTCGCAGGAACTGTACCGATCGACCACGCAGTCATCTTTGCGGAGACTTTAGATATCCTTTTGGGGGCCCTCGAGGGTGCTGAATGAGGAGTCGGAGCCGCTGGGTTCACGGGTTTCTTGGGCAAACTAACACATCGAGCTCGGCTGACACTTGGATCACGTCCGTCTGTGTCTGTTTGTGGTGAGGATGTAGAGTGTGGAGAGATTCACTTTACCTTGGCAGTGAATATCATCCAGCCTGCTCGTGAGTCCAGAGGTCAATAGACGTCGGGTCGCGCGCGAGTCATGGATTCACATCGAACGGGTCGGGGCCGCTGCTCGCACTGCGCGAGGACGAAAGTCCGAGTCCAGGCACTCCTCCAGTCCTACTCCACTGGCACCATCGTGCGGACTTGGACTCTGACCAAGGATCTAGAGACCGAGACTTAATTCCTTGGTACCAGTCTCTTCGGAGAATCCTTGGCTATCGCTGGTCGATTTGTGTCCAACGAGCGGTTGCTGAAGAAAGCATCGGATGAGATTTGTTACCTGCATAGTCCGGAGAGCGTCGTTCGGCGTAGGACAGTGGCTCGTTTTCCTGACGAATCCTCCTCACCAGATTCACTGCAGGGGGAGTCTCGTGAGTGGAGGAGGCCAGTGGCGACCACGTGCCCGTGGTTAGCAGAGTTGACCATCATCTCAGAGATGGGGATGGCCTGGCATCTGCTGGCGCGGTAGGCAACGTACGAGCCCCTGGAGTACGGCGGAAAGTGGACGCAGCGACGCGCGTTCTGGCACAAGCTCCCATACCTGACCTGACCTGTACCGATTTGAAGGTTTTTCGGCTGCTTAGGGAACCAAAGATCCCTAGCAACACACCAATATACCAAGCACAGGTCATAAGACTGTACTACCACCCTAGTTTGGTCAAAATCGGCCCACGTTTACTACCAATTTATGCTGATGACAAACGAACAAACATCCAAAACAACGAACAGAATACTGACATAAGGGCTCACCATTTCGCGACCCACAGAAAGCGGAGACAAACCTCTTCACCTTCGTGGGAGGTAATAATTACGCTTGCAGCTCCAGTTAGGCCCTGTCACACCTTGACTGTTTAGCCAGCGTATGGCAACGTATCAAATGTATGTAAAACGCTGGCGTACGCTGAACTATTGATGTTTTTTTTCAGTTTGGGCGTATTCATACGAGTTGGACGTATGCTAACGTATTAGAAACGTACACAGAACGTTTAGATAACTATAGATAACTTATACCAACGATGCTTAGCGTTGTCCGGCGTTCACAAACTACTGCCACAACGATACAACTATACATAGCGTGCGGCAGCGTATCGCCGACAATCACGCTGGCATAGCTTTATAAGGCTGCCATCACCGATCAAATCATAACCGCACTGACATCGAAGTGTCAACAACCACACCGTCATGCCGACGAAACTTCGAAGAATGTGCGCAAGAAGTCTCCTGGCTGTGGCCGTGGACGCGGACGCAAGAAGGATCCATCATCACCCACACCCTCCCCAGCACGCTCACCTACTATACTGACATGGACTCTACTACTACTACACTACTACTCACACAACCCTACCAACCACTAACTACACTGCTCGATGACATCACCTCTACATAACTACTGATACTGACTGGACATCTATCCATGAGTCTGGACCTGACGAGGTTCTCCTGTACCTATATTTATCCTTTCCCAAGGAATACGCATTGCATGGTAGCTGTAAGTTAAAAAGAAACACGTTCAGTAAGTTGGCTGGTGCCGAGCAAGACACGCTACAATATGTCTACATACGTCAATGACGTTGGAGAACAATTAACCATAGTTCAGCACATTACTATATATAATAGATATAAGTTTCGAGCTAAGAGACATATACCTCGACGTATTCGACTTATGAGTAACTTACAAGTACGTGTCGACGTGTGTAATGATCGCATAACGTGCCTACAACTTATGGCCAGCGTATGCGGATGTGTGAGTCATACGCCGAGCACGTCGAGAAATTTTGAGCATGTCCAAAATTTGTCGACGAGCTCGGCGACTACGATGTATGCAGCGTGCTCAGCGTGCTCTTAACGTACCAAACTTACCCATAACGTATTTTTGGTGCCAGCATATTCGCCAAATTTTTCATACGTCGGCATACGCTGGCTAACACGGCAAGGTGTGACAGGGCCTTGAACGGGAGAGGCTTAACCCTTGCGATCACCCACGGACTTACGCTTGACCTGTGATCCAATAATAGCCATATTTTTTTGGACCACCATATGACCGTGACCTTCAACATTAATTTATGGATAGAATATAAATTATGAAAATAGTCCCCATCATAATCTAATAATATAGCCTGATGTTGGCTTAGTGGCTGGGGTGGCTGGTTTGGGATCCTAACGTCTTGAATTCAAGCAACCTGTTTGGCTGCTGAATTAACACCAAGTTGAGTGACTCAGCCTGTCATCCTTCCAAAGTGATGAAATGAGTACCAGTGTACTGGTAATAGGGGCACTGCATCAGAAGCGCAACTGTGTCCTAACCAATGGTGAAAAGCAGCATCCTAAAGCTGCACACAAGAGTGTGTGTATCTAATAAATAAAACAATGGTATTTCTCTGTCCCCCTCATAAAGACAATTTGAGTAGGTGTTCAAGGCCAATCTTTTTACAACAGCTGTGTGTTCATTGTGGTCTGTTTTTGAGGATAAAAAATCAAAAAACATTTCCAGAAAAGAGTCATTACATCTCCTCTATGGAATTGTAGATGGCAACTTGTAGACGGCGAGCCTCAACGGCGGTGTTCAGATGTGTTTTTTCAATACCAACAAATACAAGGCACAGGGAGGTGAAATTCGCTGCACATGATGTACAACATGCACAGAGTAAAACGAATGTTCATTTAGTCCATAGGATGCTAATAAATAAGACGATATATGCACACCTGACGCTAGGCCGAGCTTCAGACTTTGGTAGACTCACGAGGCTGTTACTGTCAAAAGAAACATGCCAGAAGATAAAAGAAATATAGGGTCACATTTGTACATGTAGTGTTTTAGAATACGCTTCTTGCTATGAAATGTCAGAATTTCCAGTTTAATAAAATAACTCCAAGCCATCATTTGACTGGCTTTATTACAAGTTACCATAAAAAATCAACATCATGAAATTGGAGGATACTAATGTAAGTTATGATTGTAAAGGTGTTTTTTTGTAATCTGGTCACAATCCACAAAAGTCTGTCAAGAACACAAATCAAATATCAGGGCACACCATCAGTACAGGTATGCTATATTATGTTGCAAGATCACCTTGGAGGCCAATGATATTTGAGATTCTGCTTTGAAAATTGAGCGATGACAAAAAAAACAGAGATCACCGACCTGTCTGTGAGGGAAAAGTGATAGGTCATAAACTCCGCCTTATCGCAGGAAATTACAATAATCTTGAAGGCCTCAGTTTCCACAGTGTCAAGCTGAGCAAGGTGTGAGGTTGGAGCACCTGCCCGAGGGGAGAGCAGTATTCCATCAAGCTGTGGATGAGGATCTTTTTGTAGGTGGACAGGAGTTTAGGTGCTGCCAAGGAAGGACTTTGTATGATGAGGATGCCCGTTTGTGACTGGCGTTGACGGCAACTTAGAAATCTGGTTTGTATTAAAGATAATGGCTGGTAGGTGAGGCCCTGGAGTTTGAGTGGCTGAACTTTGTCAAGAGAATTGTCAAGAAAGTAGTAGGGAGGGTTTGCCAGACAGTCCCTTTGGAAAGAGATAGTGAGAGTGTGAGATTTTTAAGGATTGAAAGATGTTTTCCAAGACTTTGACCAGATTGTGATTTTGTCAATGTCTGAAAAGAGGGAAAGCTGCTCACTGCCAATCGAAGGATGAGGGATGTCACGGAAGGTGGAGTCATCTACAAATAGATAAACGGGATTTTCCAGAGAGTCAGAGAGATCGTTGATGAGATTAGGAACAGGATTGGGCCAAGAGCACTGTGTTGGAGCCTCCAACCTTAACAATGGATGGGAGATGAAAGGATTTGCTTGAGTCATTGTTGAGGCTTTCATACCTGGCTGAGTCATTGCCGAACACTCAAAAAGCGGTACCTGCTGATTCCTCCTTTGACCCTCAGCATTTAGAGGACAGAGTATTTGGTGAACCCCATCGATAAGCATCCCATTTGAGGCATGGAAAAGGGATGATGGGGGGGGGGGAGGGGCAGCGGTTATATTTATTCTCAATTGGCCTGCTGACTGCGGAGGGAAAAAGCAATGTCACTCATGATGATGCTGCAGGCTCCCAGAGTGCACCTCGAAGGTTGCATCACTCCCCCAAGGTCACCGGCTAGTTTGGCTGAAGTCAAGTCGGTGTTTTCTGATGTCGCTATCTGCGTATGTGTCCTGATTTGTGTGAAGCTCTTCCATTAGCCTAATATTTTGACCCTGGAAGGAAGAAAAAAAGCTGTACTTTTTATTTGTAACAACAATTGCTTTGTATTATCTTCTGCCTCCTCTCTAGACTATATTTTCCACAAGTCTTTACTTTATTATTCACAGCATGATTGCTTAACCAGGGGGAACATCAAACGAGTCTGTGAATTGCCTGAGTTGCACAGATAAAGCAATTTAAGATTTCAGTAAAAGTTCATTGCACACATTGTCTTTTACCAAGGTATACATTTTTTATGCACAGTTGAAAAAAATAGATTCTCCAATTTTGAAATTCTGTCTGAATATGAATGCATAGGTCAGTGAATATCACATCTCTCACTTCACAACCAATCTGTTCTGTACTTGGAATAATTACTGAGGAATATTTGTCTCAGCAGTTATTAACGGAGGTAATAAAAGCACCACTCTGCTCAGAGGGGAGGTTAACTTGGTACTGTGCCATTTGCAATGGATGAAAAGCCCAGAATCGCAGAAGCATCAGCTAATGCACCATATAGAAGAGCTCTGACGGCCAAGATATCCGATGCACTCGGTTTGATGGCTGCTTAGCAGCTCTTCAAGGTCAGGCTAGAAGGTGAGCACCTGCCGCATCAATGGTTGCCCTGTACATGCCCAGAGGATGGTAGAAGCAGGGAACCTCGTGTTTATGATTATATCACAAGCTCAATCATCATGTGATAAACAATACACCTTTAATATTCGAGAGCAGGTAAAACAAAAAATGAAGGAAGAATAAAAAAAGACTAATAAGCCAGATGTATAAAGACACAAGGTGAAAGGGCATGTGCAGGCAGTGTGCAAAACCCCAGGTATATAGCTCCACAACAGGTGTGGCTTAATGTGCTGAAACCAAGACATAAATCTAGCTATGTGGGAGGGAACAGCATCATATGTTGTTGATGACAGAGAGCTTTTCCGTGGCTGAACAGGTTTTCCTGCAGTGTCAATTAAACCATTTTGTGTTGGGCCTAGTTTTGCAATGATTTATTTGGGTGTGTAAGAGATGGAAACCACTCCATTGTTTGTCACCAAAGCTACAGTAGATGAGAAAAATGCTCTAATGTAGTGTAGTCATCAAATTGATACAACGCACCCCTCTGCTGGGAATGTCTGCTATTCAAGACGCTGTTAGAGTGTGGGCGGTGAGGCCCTGATAGTTCCCTGATGTGTAGAAATCTCCTTTCCAGCCCCTTGTGTATATGGCCTGAGCGCAGGTCATCGTATTTAGAAAGTTTTTTGCAATTTATGTCTCAATAAGCCTTTGATATGAAGACTATTAATGCACTGAAGAGGGTGACGCTGAGCAACGAATGATGTTTTACTCGAGATATCCTTGCCATTTCCAGTAGGGCAACTGTAATATGTTGTTGGGATCATGTAGGCAGGAATATCAGGACTTATTCTGAAACTTCACTGTTGGAAAAGTTTTTTTTAACTTCCATTGTAGCCACTGCTATGCACTGGCCCCCTCCACCAACCCCACAACCACAATGGCTGTAATGTGTGCAGGTGTAGCTTAAAGCTTCAACCCTGTAATACAGGATGCTTCAACATTGACCTTGACTCATGTTGTATCAGCAAGCTTATGTGCATTACTTTTCAGTAATTCCCAACTTGGACACACACTTCTTACATCAGAGGCTCCTTCAGCATGGAATTCCTTGTGAGTGTATGCAGTCAAACGCTGGACAGCATTACTGATGTCCTTGACATCAAAGACCTCTCACATCAATGCTCTCTCTCACTGGTACTCTAACTTGGATTTCTTGACATGGAGTAAACACCATTTTTTGCTGCTAAAAGTCAGTCAACTTATTTTTTTGGGCATACATTGTCAAGGCTCATAAAAAGCCAACCACAAGTACATATAAAAAGGGAGCAGGAGATAAGAGGTGTGGGAGAGGGAAGCACAAAATAGTGGGAACAGAGACATTAGGAGATCTGTGGATGGAAGGGAGTGGCACGGTGTATGGGGTAACAATATGAACACCACAGGGACTTTCCAGGAAGGAAAGCAGGGACTTTGATGAGGTGGATTAACGGGGATAGAAAATATCATGGTTTGGATTGGGGAAGAAAGAGATGGTGGTGAACAGCTGTTTTGAAAAACTGGAGGGAATGGGATTGAAGAGAGTGTGGAGTTTGTTCCAGAGGTGGAAAAAAGAGGATCAAAAAGTGAAGGTGAGCAGTAATATGATTTTGGCAGTTTCATCCGGAAGGGGGTTTCTGGTGGACCTTGAGCACTCTGCGAAATAAAAGGGGAGGGGGGCAGAGCACTGACAGAGCTTGGGGTACAAAGCTGGAGAGGAGATTATAGAAGAGAGTAAGAGCACCGACCTGCCTGTGGTGAGAGAGTGAAAAGAACCAAAGACTCGGCTTCATCGTGGGAGAATCCAATGATCCGAGAAGAACTGGTTTCCACAGCCTGAAGTCCAGCTGGTGTGAGGCAGGAACAGCAGCCCCCGAGGAGAGAGCAGTAATCCATCAGGCTGCCAATGAATGCTTTGTATGAGGTTAGGAGCTCAGGTTTTGTCGGGAAAGACTTTACATGACAGAGATTGCCCAGTCGGCGACTGGCTTTGGAGCCAGCTTGGAGATGTGGCTTCAGGAAAGATAATGGCTGGTAGTGAGGCCCTGGGGAGTTTGATTGGTTGAACTTTGTCAAGAGAATTGTTAAGAAAGTAGATGGGAGGTTTGCCAGACAGTCCTTTCAGAAAGAGATCGTGAGAGTTGAGATTTGTCAGGATTGAAAGACATGTCCTGGTTTTGACCAGCTCATAATTTTATTCAGGTCTGCAGAGAGTGAAGAGGCTGCTGCCTGCCAATCAGTGGGATGAGTGATGGTCCTGCAGAGGGTGGAGTCGTCAGCAAAGAGATAAAGAGGGTTTCCAGGGAAATCTGAGATATCATTGATAAAAAACCAGAAAAAAGCACAGGGCCCAGAGCACTCCCTTGAGGAACTCCAGCCTTACAGGAGAGGTGAGAGAAAATTCCATTAAGAGCTATCGTGACTGCGACAGAGAAGGAAGTCTGTGAAGCCATGAGTGGAGATTGCCTTGGATTACCATAGGAAGAGAGTTTGGTGAGCAGGTTGGGGCACAGATCGTATCAAAAGCTCACAACAAAATATATATAATATATATATATATATAATATATATATATAATGTATTATGGAGATGATTCTGGTCTCATGTCTGGCATTGAGGAACTTCATCCTTGTTTGGAAAAGCAGAAGCAGCATATCCAGGGTTGCGTGACCTGGTCTGAATCCAAATCAGACAACAGGCATGCTGTTTCATTGACCAGAGATTCATAATTATTGCTTTTCCACACCTTGTTGCCTTACTACCACCATCTTGATTTTCAGCACATCCATAGAAAGGCAAACACTTTTATTAGGAGTATTGGTTATCGACACGGTAATGAGACAAATTCACTCAAAACTATTATCCTCATCATGTCTTTCACAACCGAAATCCATGTCAAAAGCCCATGTAATTGCACCTGCATGAGATTTTGGAGTTGAGAAGCACTGATCACTGTAATATTTCATTTCAGTTTGACAAATGGAAGCACCATTGCTTGATGAGTAATACTGGCAGCAAACATTAACCAACCCAGTATTGTAGCCACGTGAACTGAAAAGTAACAAGCAGCTCACAGTTAGGCAAGAACAGTATCTGAGGCATAACAAAACTTGGTCTAACGTCAATACTCTTGTGCCGCTTTGTGCAATGTACTCATCACCAACATCCAATTCACCAAGCACCAGTATCCCAGGTTAATGGCATCATGAAGGCATCCTTTCACTTTGTTATTCTTCTTCCTGGTTGGCCAGGAAGATGGGGGTTCCTAATTGGCTGACTAAGCACTTTTAGCTCTGCGGCGCAGCACTAAACCTTAAATCATGGAGCAGGAATTGAGATGCAGTGCACAACAAGGCATACCGAAGCAATTATCCGCTCAGCCTGTAATATTGACCATCGGTTCCTCTGATGGAAGAAATATGGCAAAAAAGTCGTTCTTCTCTCTTTGTCAACTGCTTGTGATGAAGATGAGTATGTATGCATTTGTCATTTTAGTTTCCTCTGTGCAACGTCATGCATCAGTTAAATGGAAAGCAGCAAACCAAGGTACACACAATCAAAGCGCAAAAGCCAAATGAGTCTTTGAACCCACATCACCGAGGTGGTCAGCTTCCGATTTCCCAAGGCAACCTAAATGGGGTGAATCTATCTCCATTTACAGGCTAGTTGCTCGGTACAAAGTATTGTGGGTCAATGGTATTTGAAGCATCACCACAAACTGGAGTGATTCTCCTCTTGTGAATCAACAAGAATGCATTATCCATGTGCAGTGCAATGAAAGCAATTTTGGATTGGCTTTCATCGAAAGCCTCATTACGAACCATCTCGCTCAAATATTTTGGAGATCCTAGACATAGAGTGTTCTCGTCCCACAAGTCAACTTAGCTCCTTATTAAATATTTATTAAAACAATTTGGAACAAGCCCTTTCTCCCACATGCACCTGGTTTTACCATAACACGTGACTTCAGAATCAGACCACTGTAACGAGACATCCAGTTGGTTGATATTAATCACAACTGCACTTCCTGTCAAGTATTGTGTGTGTTTTTTAGTCTTGAAGATCTTCCTGCCGAAGGTTGCGCGATGCAAATGTTATGCAGGTTGTAACAAAATTCTGGAATCATAGACGCTTCCCACTCAACTTGACTGAGCTTGAACAATTTCCTTCAGAAGAATGTATAAAAACATTGATTATAAATGCATTCATCGTCTTCCCTGAAAGCACGATCATACTTTTTGCGACATGATTTTTGTGAAGAGTCTGATACCACAGATTTACGTTTATATGAGGTGCCTTAGCCAAATGCAACGATAACATCTGTTCTTGTGAAGTGGTTAAAAAAAAGGTCTTTCATTGCAAGGGTTCATATAAAATCTGCGTAAGCTGACATAGAACTGAGCAAAGGTTCAACCATCGATCGTATATCAGCTTGGCAAGGATTCGCACGTCGTTGTGGACGTCAATGCATTTGTTCGAATAAATGTATTTTATGTAATTCTTCATGTATTGGATCCTTATTTAATACTGGAATTAAAATTTCTGACATCAGTTTGACAGAAAAAACTCTCTAACGAGTTTTCTCTTGCATTTTTTTTTGAAAAACCTTGCATTTTCATTCCTCATACAGTCAGAGGATCTGCAGGACAGCAAAGACATACTGGCCTCTGCTCTTCTGTCTAGGCTGGGTCAGAATATCGACCCAGCTATAAACTGTTATGCTGGTGGTTCCCCCGGGTGATTCATCCATGTGTGTGCCGTCTCAGATGGAGCTAAACTGGTGTCCCATCGGTCAGCAAATAGTTGTGGACGTTAAAGATCCCACGGTGTCCTTCGCGAAGAGAAGGTGAGCAATTGCCGCAACATGACCAAATATTTTAAAAAGTCTGCCGAACCTCGTGTTTCCCCTGTCCCAAAGGAACCAAGTGCAAAGGGTCACCATTTGGGCCAATTTGTCCCTCAGCTAGGTATGCGGATAGTAGTAGAGTAGTCGTAGTAGTAGGTACGTTCCAGCAAGCCATAATGCTTCATGATTGACTATTTTTTTATCATCGACTTTAAGCCACCTTCACGCATCTAATTACATGCAAGGTTATTGCTTTACCGTTAATTTTGAACTTTGCTATCACATTCACTTAATGGCCTTTCTAGACATATTGAGTTACTTATACTGAAGAAGAACGTTGACATAAGGTGAAATCCTGCACAGTAATTACCAAGCATGATGGACACAAAGGGCTGAACAAAAAGCCAAGCTTGAGCGGCACAAAAGTGCGGGAAACTTGTAAAGTATGAAAAGCGAGAAAACAACCTGATGCAGTATGAAATGCATGCCAGGACAAATGACAGACCATATGTTGTTCGATCTCCCCTCTCTCTCCCCTAAATTGTTTTTTTTGAGAGATTAAAATTCCCTAAAAGCAGATTTAACGAAACGTGTCACGATTGTTCCATTATTACCTCCACCACCGAAGGTGAAGGAGAATGTTTTCACTCTTTTCTGTATGTCTGTCTGTGTGTGCAGGAATATTCAAAAGTTGTAGGACAGATTCTGATGAAATTGGTGGCAGGTTGAGTGTGTGACGTGGACGAACCATTAGATTTGGTGAAGATCCGAATCCGGATCCGGAACTAGAAATTTTTAAGTGATTCTTCACCAATTCGAAAGATTGGGCGAAAAACAATATAAGCACAATATCTCAAAAAAGTTGCAGACAGATCCGACGAAAGTGTGGACATGTTGGTGTGCAACAAGGAAGAATTGATTCAATTTTGGTGAAGATCTGGATCCGGATACAGTTCTGATAATTTTTCAGTGATTCTTCACCATTGAGAGATAGGGCTAAACGATATAGAGCACGATATTTCAACAAGTTCTGGACGGAATTCAGATGAACTAGTGGACAGGTTGGGTGGGTGACCATAACGAATTAATTCGATTTTGGTGAAGATCCGATCGGGATCCAACTACGAGAATTTTTAAAGTGATTCTTCACCATTGAGAGATAGGGCTCAAAAACGATATATGGCATGATATTTCAAAAATGTTTTGGGCCACATATGTTCTCGTAGATCAAGCATTACAGGGCGGAGTATGCGCACTACCGAGTGCCTTCATCGTTCAAGATGTGTTGCTCTTTCAAAAGATTGTGGTTGCAATGTGTGTTTTTTTTCCCCTCCCACTCCTCCCCTACCCTGATTCCTCCCTTTCTCCCACATGCACCGCCTTTTACCATAACTGTGACTTCAGTATCAGACCACTGTAACAAGACATCCAGTTGGTTGACATTATTCACAACTGCACTTCCTGTCAAGTATTGTGTGTGTTTTTAGTCTTGAAGATCTTCTGCCGTGCCAGAAGGTTGCGCGATGCAAATGTTTATACAGGATGAACAAAATTCTGGAATCATAGACGCTTCCCCACTCAACTTGACTGAGCTTGAAAAATTTTCTTCAGAAGAACGGATAAATATTGCCCAATCAAGATGTGCAGAGTTAGTAGAGACCTATGCAACACTCACAGCTGTAAATTGCTGTCAAAGTTGCTTCCAGCAATTATTAACTCAGGGGGTGACACACTTATCCAACCAAGATATTCTTTTTTTAAAATATTTAAATTAATTTCTGAAATTTTGTAGAATTTGTTTTTTCACTTGGAATCGTGAGTTACGATAGTGTAAATAAAGGTGGATAAAAGTCTGATTTAATGCAATTTAATCCAGGCAATAAGGAAAACAAAAGGTGAAAATTTGAAAGGGGGTCGAGACTTTCTGCAGGCACTGTAGGTACATAATAATAGAAGTTTTATGATTATAGGCAAGCATCATCGATCTCCTGCTAGATGAGCACAACATGGTGCACTTATTTTCGGATACTTTCATTTACAAGGATCCTGGTGTTGCCTTCATGGTTAGGGTGGTGCTGGGATCCTCAGGTGCTGAGTTCGAGCCCTGTTGGCCACTGCATTAACACAGGGCGTTGACTCAGCCTGTCATCCTTCCGAGGTCGGCAAAATGAGTACCGTGTACTTGGCCCGGTGTACGCCCCAGTTCGAATAGGTGTACCAATACCCTGTGTTCATATGAGTGACCTTCCAAACAGCTTGTCAGGAAGGGCATCTGGCCATAAAAAAAACATTGCCTCAAGAAGGGAACCATGATTGCAATGGAGCTGGTAAGAAGCTAACCCCAGCTCAGCAGGAAAAAATGCTGTAAAAAAGGTTGGTTTTTTTCATTTTCAAACAGTTTCCAACGTTCTGTGATTTTTCCTGGTGGATTCGTTTTGATGTCCATCAGCACGTGAATTTCAGCTTTCAATGTCATCCAGAAGGTGCTGAACATTAATATCAGTCATTCAGTGAGTGGTTAGAATGAGTTTGATGTATGAGATATACCGCACAGGTGCCCACAACTTTGTGTGAAAGAATTTCGAGTTTAGACATAAGATGATTTGTAATACCGCCTCCCACTGGTGGCGCTACCGATACACATTTACATAGAGAAAATTGGGATCTTCCACCCACTGAACCCCTACCTGTGGGTTTGAAAATGTTTCCTTGCATCTCCACTTTCCAAAAGGATTCCAAAGGCTGGTATGCAATATGAGGGGTTACTACGGTGGGCCGATCTATGTATGGACAGACAGACAGAAAACACAACTTTTTTCACTGAAAATAAATATTAGAAGATAGATATACACGTATTAATTTGTGAATGTCTGCGATTCTATGTTCCCTTCTTTTTTATATATATTCCTTTTATTTTTGATGAAACAATGCTCGATCTGAATATTTGATTTATATGAGTGACAGCTTATCAAAACAATGAAATTCAGCACATGACTAAGACGGGCCAAAAATCACATATTTCGGTACATGCATTCCAAAATCTGACCACTTCTGAGATGATGAAAGACATTCTGGATCCATCACTGCCAATATACTTGGAAAATAATGAACTGAGTTATTAATCTAGGTGATGTTTTTTTGTCGTATCTGTGATCAACGTTTATAATTGCCTCGAGGGTGACGGAGAGGGATTTGATGGTTGTTAAATTTTGCTCATCCCTGCAGCAGAACATCACTTTCCACTTGACAACACGACTCCCCTGTCTCCCATATTTGTACTCTTCCTTATCTCTAAAAGAGGCCATATATTATAGCTGGAATAACTTTTCACAGTCTCTGAACACAGTTATGCTGGATGGTGAAGATAATGTGTCACAATCAGCGACAGAGTAGTTCCAACTGTGCAGAACTTGTAATAAGATGTGCATTGACATGGTTCATTTGAAATTGAAGTTCAGGTGAAAGTTAAATTCCTCTGAGGTAGGGCAATGGCTTAAAACATCCACAACAGAGATTTTAAAGAACATCCACCATACGTTGACAACATTTCACAGGCTTGGGGGGCCTAATGCCTCCTCTATGTTGAATTCTTTGTAAGGGAATTTATGTTTTATTTTATCTTGATTAAAAAAAAAACATTCCTTGCTCACTCCTCGAGCATTCACAGGGTATTTGTCCAACACTAGCATGGAGCTCTGTGCTGTCCTCGAAGCTTGATTTGATTTGTGGATACAGCTCCATTGAGTCAGGAGATTAGGATTAAATTTTAAGACCAAGATTTGGGCTTAAGTTACGATTGCCTCAATGGCTGGGGTTAATCTTAGTAGGATTTTTTTTTTTTATTTTTTTAGATCAGGGCCAGTTTGACTGTCTGTAGTAACGTTCTGTAATATCTGAACTCAGATGCAAATTTCCTGGATTTCATCTGCTGTGGTAACTGTCTAATGTGTCACATTGATATTCTTGCAAGAGAAAGCATTTTGAATGATAATATTCTTCTGACATGAGCCATGAACTAAAGTGCATTTCATTAAGATATTCGTTGAGTAAGAGCTTACATTATGTAGTTAGGCAGGTAATTAGAGTTTGATGCATAAATAAATCTGCTTTTCAAATGTAACGTTGTACAGTATTTACAGAGGCATTGCTGGACCTGCAGCTGATATCATTAGTCAAGGAGTGAAGGGTGTGGTTCAATAGCATGGAAATAGGTTTGGAAAATATGATAAGGCATAGACTTGTCTTGTTTTCTGAATCTCCACAGCACAAGCCTTGGGGAATGCAGGGACCTAGCAAGCTATCCTGTCCCGACATATTGTCATTCATCAATGTGCGCCAGTGCAGGAACACGCGGCTTTTCTCTGTTCCCGTCAATGCGAGAGCAGCTTTCAAAAGGACATTTCTCACTGGTAGGATTTTAGATTCACAGTTTGAAAGCACAATGTGCACACATGCACGTATTAGTGTATGATGTGGTCATGGTGGGCTACGTGCAGGCTTTTGCTTTGTGCGAGATGATAACATTTTGATAACTGCTTGTGTTTTTGTACATTAACATACACATGGCATTGTGTAATAAGTATCGAAGCATTTCCTGCATCGTATCTATTCGTAAATATAGGTCGTTTTCAACTGGAAAATATGGAGTTAGACATAATAAAAGTTAAATTGCATTTGTGACTAAGGAAGGGCAGCTTGGCAGTAATGTTTAAAGAGAAAGAAGCTGTCTGAATTATAACAAGGTACTGTACTTTAATCCATAAAACACAACCACATCAAAAGGAAATCCAAACGTCCTTACCGAGCAGTGTTGTGGAATGGTGAGACGAACACACATAATCCATCGCTTGTAGCATAACAGAAACGCGAATTAAATTGTGACGCTATGACCACCAAAGTTCCCCCGATCAACCTTGGACACATTCTGAAGCACATTATACGCAGACGGGTATGGTTTGTAAAACTCTGGTGGTGCAAACAAGTGTGTTCTCAACTTTGCAATGCATGTTTGCTGGGATCCAAGTCAAATCCCAGATTCTGTGGCTCATTTGTCCATTACTTGTCCTCCTTTTGTCCTTCCTACTGAGATAATTTGTAACCAATTTTATGACAAAAAGTTAAACTAAACTTTACGTGACAGTATGAAAAAAGTCCTATCCACACAAGCAAAACTGGAATAAATAATAATCCAATAAATAAAAAATCTGTAACAAGACAGCACAGATAACATGCAATAAAATAGTCTTCATACACTTTACAATGAAGAAAACACAAATAAACATGACAAACATTTTTAGCCCACCGTTGGACTGAAGTCCAAAACGGGGAATATGGACTTGGTCTCATTCTTGTTTCCCGTGCGTGAGAGTGTGCGTCCGATACCATATCTCAGACATCTATGGATGATTTATTTGTAACCTGGCACAAAGGCAACACAGATCGGTAAAACATATGTTCGTCATTTATTTCGACATCAGATCCAAGATGGCTCGACTTGCGGGCCATTTTAGTTGTAAATAAACCAGTGTGACACAGGTCTCATCTATTTATCAACTAGCATTTACCATCTGTTCGAACAGGACACAGATAAGGAAATGATGGCTTACATAAGCATGTCCTTTTTTTTTTTTCGAGATGAGATCCAAGATGGCCCGACGAGCCGCCATTTTTATGTTGTAAAAACACCTGATGTTGAACATTGCCTAACCATTTCTGGAGAAGTATTTAGCGATGTTGCAATTGGCACACAGATAATGAATGATACTTATATAAGCATGTCATTTTTTCTCGAGAACAGATAAAGATCGGCGACTGGCGCAATTTTTGTTGTAAAAAAAAATACCCGATCTTGACACCGTACACTCAAAACCCTTTACGACAATACATCACCGATGTTGTTTAAAACTTCGCACGCAGATAGGGAATGTTGACTTATCATATGGACGTCATTTTTTTTTTTTTCGAGACCAGATCCAACATTGCCGACTGCGGCAATTTTGGTGACATTTTAGTTGTAAATAAAACATCCGATGTTGGAAACATGTCTCACCATTTCTAAGACATGCCTACTTCTGAATGTTGTTTAAACTTAGCATCCAGATAAGGAACGAAGACTTGTATAAGCCTGTCATTTTGTTTCGAGATCAAATCCAAAGATCGCTGCTCGCGGCCATTTTGTTTACTTAAACGTGTCCCAAATTTCTTCTCCGACATGTTGGTCCGATTTGTTCGAATTTGCACAAACACATTCCAACAATGGTGTACACCTGTCACCTAAATTATTGTGTGATCTGATTAAAGATGGACCGACTGGGTAAGACTGGAGGTCAATTTTAATTGAAACAAACCCAATGTGAAAGCATCCTCAACCATTTCTCGATAGCATTTACCTATGCTGTCAAACTTGGCATAAGATGACGAATTATGGCTCACATATCGCACATCATTTTTTTCAAGATCATTTCAAGATGGCCCACTTTTGTCGTTTTAGTTGTAAAAAAAACCCTGATTTGAAAAACACGTCTTCAACCTTTCTCAGAGTTGCATTCCCATTGGTGTTCAAACTTGCACCTCATATAAAGAATGATGGCTTATATAAGTGTGTTCATTTTGATTGGTGGATCTAGATCAAGATCAGATGGCGACTCATGGCATTTTGGTTACATAAATTGTCCGCAACCATGTCTCAGATCATGCACGGTCCGTTTTTGTTGCAATCTTGGCAGAGGGAACAGTAACATGGTGGGCATACAATGTCCCACCTTTATTTTGTGATCTGATCAAAGATAGCCGACTGGTCGACTGGAGGCCATTTTAGTTTTGCATAAAAGATGGAGGATGAAAAAAAAAAACAGGGGGGGAAAAAAAAAAAGATTGGGACGCATACTCGTGTCAGAGTCGTCAGTGGCTGCTTAAGCAGTCTCCTGGCTATTTGGCAAATCTTGCATGGGCGCCACTCCGACACAGTAATACAGCATGCTAGCACTCTTTTCCGACCTTCGGAGAGGATGGACAGGTCGAGTTCAACCCCACCTGGTATTCATCAACAGCTGAGTGGGATTTGAACTCAGGACCCTTGCTACAAGCCCACCACCCTAACATTAAGCCCACCAGGCAATAAATATGGGCTAGCCTTTACTCTATATCATAAAAATTACTTGAAACAATGGGGGCTATGACAGTTTTAATGTCTTTTTTTATTTGTTTTTTATCTGTGTCGACCATTCTACAAACAGTGACGGATTCCGTTCTATCTCTCTATCCTCTCTGACAACATGGACCAAACTTTAACGCACCCATCTCGGCTCTCTCTTGATTCATAATTTTCAATTGTCACCTATAGAAGCACCCGTCACGGACGCCGTCAAAGGAGTCATTTATTATATTTATGCCATTTTACCTCAAAGGGGTTCCCAGGATTACACCCCAAAAAATGGTGTGCGATCGGTTCAGAGCCATTTTTGCGTACTGGGATAGACAGAAGAGAGACGGTGAATTATAGTAAGAATGACATTTGGTTTGGTGTTGAATACCTTTTTCACTCGCCGTGGCAGCTTCGGCAAAGGAACCTCTGTGACTCCATGGGACTGACTCTTCTGTAATACTTTCTGACCTGGATTTCTCCCAATGGCAAAATCCTCCTTTCTGGACTTGTGATGACCAACATCCATCACTAATGTCTTCTGTTATTCCTACTGCTCCATTTGGTTCATCTCATTTGCTTGTGAAAGTAAAACATTTCTCATCACTTCAGTCCTGGCAGTTTCCCTCAAGCAGAGTATCCAGGGATGCAAGCAATCCCAGTCACACAAAACTGCTCCAGGACATTGCGTGAAGTGTAGTGAAGTGCTCATGAGAAGGGGAGAAGTTTCCTTTCAACCTCAACACTGATTCTGGCAATGGACGGAGACTACATAAGTTTGTGTGTCCTAAAAACCTGTCATGCTGCTCTTTCAACATCCCCTTTCTGCTCTTTCAACCAATCATTTGCACTAGTCATCTTCCATCTGATTGTAAGTGAGCCAATACAATAAAGTCAAACCAGGACCCGGTAGAGCACATACCTTTCATCAGGCTCACATTTAGTTTGTTCCACTGAAGGCCGGATCCGCTGCCTGAACAAATCTAATCTGCTTATTCCTTGCTCTAACCAACTCATCCACGCAATTAGTTTGTCAGAACTCTCCACAACTTTTTGATATCATGCTACATATAGGTTTAGCCTGTCTCACCCCCTTCATAGTGAAAAAAAATCAACTTAAACATGATCGTTCTGGACCGCAACAGGATCTTCAAACAAAATTTCAATCATTTGTCACATAACAATTGTCACCAAATTTTGTCTGAACCGTCCAGAACTTTTGAGGTATCCCTGTCAAATGACGACAAACAGAGAGACAGAACAGGGGTGAAAACATAACCTCCATCCCTTTGGGTGACGGAGGTATCAAAACCGATCTCTAAAACTACAACCATTCAGCTTACTTCGAGCCATCAGCAAGGTCATGGAATCCATAACACATTGACATCAAACCTTCCTTTCATGACATGAATGACTTTAAATGAACTTTTTGAAATCAAAATGCCCTGATCTCAGATAATCAATTGGATTCAATCAGGTTACTCTACCTTGGACTTTGCTGTTTCTGCTCTTTCAACAATAGAGGCCCTCAATATCAGACATGAGATCAGGGCCATCTGTCTGGAAGTATCTTCTATCGTCTTTGAAACAGTCTGGCAATCTGCCTTTGCTCTAAAAACTGCCTGCCTAGGAATCGAGAAGGCCAACTGTACTCTTGCTTACTGGACTTACTCGACTCTCATAGTCAATGTGTGGCCCTCTCACAGAATCCTTTCAATCTTTCTCCACTCTTGAGGCTGGGTTGCCCGCAAAGCAGTGTTTTGGCCCGACCTATCCTTACTCTTCTCAACGATCATCTGACTTCTGGAAAATACTCTTTATCTGCTTTGGGCTGATGATCCGTTCTCTGCCATAACACTTCTTATCCTTCTGACAGACAGCAGCATTGCCTCTCCTCTCCTCAGAACATTGACAAAATCACAAACAGGTCAAACAAATTTTGCTTATGTATCCATATGTCTCACTTTGTGTTCTCGCTATCCGCATCATTCTGCCTCCCTTGTTTGTCTGTCTCTGTCTCTTTCCCTCGCATCCTGCTGTTAGTGTTTCCCTTTCCCTGCTGTTCCTTTGTTATGTATGTTGGTGTCCTGATTTGTTCTGTTTTTCATTTTTTTACCTATTTTGGGCTGCTGCTGTCTGGTCAGAAGGTTTGTACCTGTTTTTTTTTTTCTTTCATGTTTTTGTTTTTTTTTTACCTAAAAACCTATTTGGGGTAACAACCCCCCATTAACCGCCCTCCAACCAGATTTTTTTTTTTATTGGTGTGATTGAACTTTGGTACATCACGGGTGCTGAAGTTGTGGTGAAAGTTTCAACGAAATGTGTATGTGTGTGTAGTTTTTAGAGGAGAAAGCAAATACATATTTGTGGGGACAAACGCCCCAAATAACCCTCATAAGACGCCTGATTTTTATGCCATGAACAAACTTGTTGCATATGGGTAATGAAGTTGTTGGTCAGTTCATATGAATTGAGTATGTTTTTCTGAGAAGAAAGACAAATACCTATTTTTTTGGGGCACCCCCCATACAACCCTTCGAACCCGCCAATGTTAAATGTCACTAGACGACCTGTGAACCTGTTGGTTTCCCGTTGGTGACAGCGGTTGCTAAAAAAATCATTTCAAAAAAAAAAAGATAGCTCTCAGCTGAACTCTACTGCTGAGGTTGTTTGCATTGATCAAATTCTCCCGAAGAGTAACTTGACTGATTTGGGAATTTGATTTTTTTGATTTTTTTCTTTGCCCATTTGAACGAAACTTGATACTGCACACCGCTGTTAGGAAATGGTAAGGGTGGCTCTCATTTTTTTGTGCATCCTGTACCGTTTTGCTGTATTTGGAACATACATACATACCTACATACATACATACATATATACAAGAGAAGTTTTAGTATTATAGAGAACAAACTTTGGTAACATACAGGTGAAGTTGTAGTAAGTTGTATCGGAATGGTGTGTGTAGTTTCTGAGAAGAAAGCAAATACTTCTTTTGGGGGGGGGGGGCAACCTGTAAACTCCTCCATAGAACACTCAGACGCCTGATTTTTTTATTTATTTTTAATGCCATGAACAAATTTGGTACATCATGGGTGTTGAAGGTTGTGATAAGTTTCATAAAATCGTGTGTGAGTTTCAGAAGAAGAAGTTGCAAACTGTTGTTGACAGACCGGCAGATGGATGGAATGTATACAGACTGACCGAACTGAATCTGGACGACTGTGCCATCCCATAAGCTCACCGGATCTACAATTCCAGGTGAGCTAAAAACTGGAGAAAAGGATAGCAAAATGAATCTTGAAGCGTAACTTGTTCCCCCTCCCGCCAAAATTAAATAAACAGCAATTCAAAATTTCTCAGAATGAATACAAAAAGCTGTTTGACATTGATGATTTTCAATTGGCAGCCTGTAGATCCCGTAGCTGATTTAGTAGTGCCTTTTTACTGTATGTGTCCTTTCCACCGTTTGCAATAATTCCAACGAAGGGCAATTACATCAGACTGAATTATTTTATTCTTTTTTTTGTATCACACTCTGTTAAATCACAGCGATATGAATTTGGGGGTTTGCCCCCAAAGTTTTTTGCCCCAAAAAATATTTTTTGGGGGGGGTTGATAAATGTAGGCTCAGGAAGAGCGAAGTGGACATTGAGATGAGGTAATGTACTAAACAATGGATGCCATAGTGGGGCAGTAGAACAGCAGTGGATGGCAACAAACAAGGGGTGATGAAAAAGGTGAAATCGAGGGAAAGGAACAATGTGGCAAGCTCTAGGGGTTGGTTTTGAGGAAGGGTTAATGAAGATACAAAAATGTCATGGGTGTGACTCGTAATGACATGAGATGAGGTGCACTGCATGCTTGAATCCCTTAACAGAAGTGTGGGATTGAATCGACTGGGGAAAGGCAGTTCCACAGGTAAACAGAAAAGACGAAGGAGTGGAGGTGGCAATGAGCCTGGATTTTTGGCAGTTTCACAAGGAAAGTTTAAATACATGTGACATGGAGTGACTGTGCAGTGATGGAAGGATCAGAAAGCATACAATATTTTAAAATGTATAGTATATATATTTGGAAGGAAATGACACACCACAGTATAATCTTGCCAAGAAAATGCTTCGGCATCACAAACGTCTGTGAACAGAAGTAGCGGTAACCACTCCGAGTCAGAATACACCACAGGGTGTTTCAAAAGTAAGGATGCACTGAAAGAATACTCAGTTCATGTTTTGTTAATCGTAATACCAAAATGTATGCTTATCTTACCTGCAGTTATCAAATTTGCTTGCTCATCAATGAACTTCCGCTCGGTGGATGCTAATGGTGTATCCCTAAGGCATCCCTAAAGAATGCTCCTAAATAAGAAGAGCGTTTTTTGGGAAACGCAGCATGTTTTTCGCTATGATGGGAAGTCACTGCGAGTGTGCAGGATTTGTTTTAGAAATTTGGTAAACACTGCATTGCCTCAATCAAAAATTGCTTAAAAGCATTGATTGAAAATTCGCGAACTGGGTCGATGGCAGACACTCTCAAAAGCGGTCGCCGGAGTTGTGACAGATGTGGTATTACAGGATACTTGGGAACCATTTGCAAGACGAAGAACATCGCTCAGATGCTTGTTGCAAACAAGTTAGATGCCTTCACTAACTCAACACAAGAGTTGGTACAAGAATAAAATGGTAGTTGTTCCCTATAAAGTGGCATGTTGTTCATGAACTGCAATTGGAGACAAAGTAAAGCAGCTGAACTTCTGTCAAGGGCTCCAAAATTCATAGCGGAAAAAAGGTGATGAGGTTTTAGACTGCTCTTTCTTCTGGGTGGGATATGGTTCAACATGTCTGACTATATTAAGAGCTAAACACCCAAGGTTTGGGCTCAGGAATCCCATGGCTACTTCTAAAAACCATTGCATGATCAAATATAATGGCAGTATGGTGTGCCCCCTTTCCAGAAGGCGTGTTATTTAAAAAAAGAACCCTTAATATTTTTTTTTTAAGTTACCATAAATTGCGAACGGTACATTTATGACATTTCCAGCAGTTTTTCAACGAATTAACTGAAGAGGAAAAACGAGATGGATGGTTTGAGCAAGTGGTGCACTGCTGACCTAAGCAATATCGGTAAATATGTCCTGAGGCAAAGTTGTAGTAATCATTGCGTTCTATGAACCTGCAAAGTTTCATTCAGATCGATGCATTCACCTGGTCACTAGGGGGCCTTCAATTTTCGCCAATTTTGGGACATACCCCATTTGTAGGGGGTGCTGCAGGTAAACTATTCCATATATCACAAAACAGGAATATATTTGGTAGAGCATCACCTGTAGATGATGCATGCCAAATTTCATAAGCCTACGTGGGATATGGCTTTCGAATGATTTCGCGTGAACTGTACCGATTATCAGTCATCTTTGCGGAGACTTTAGATATCCTTTTGGCGGGCCCTCGAGGTGCTGAAGAGGAGTCGGAGCCCGCTGGGATTACGGCGTTTCTTGGGCAAACTAGATCCAGGCTTTCTGTGACATCTGGATCTGCTGTCCTGTCTGTGTCTGTTTGTGGTGAGGATGTAGAGTCGTGGAGAGATTCACTTACCTGGCAGTGATATTCATGTCTCTGCTGCTGTGAGTCAGAGTCAATAGACGTCTGGGTCGGGCCTGCGGAGTCATGGATTCACTGGATTCATGGGGTTGTGGCGCTGCGGTCCTGTGCGGGAGGACGAAAGTCCGAGTCTTCAGGTCCTTGGTACTTCCAGTCTTGCTCTATGGATGCGAGACTTGGACTCTGACCAAGATCTGAAACGAGACTTAATTCCTTTGGTACCAGGTCTCTTCGGAGAATCCTTGGCTATCGCTGGTCGATTTTGTGTCCAACGAGCGGTTGCTGAGAGAGAACTCGGATGAGATTTGTCCTGCATAGTCCGTGAGCGTCAGTTGCGGCGTATGGGACATGTGGCTCGTTTTCCTGACGCTGATCCTGCCTCACCAGATTCTCTCAGCGGGGGAGTCTCGTGATGGAGGAGGCCAGTGGCCGACCACGTGCCTTCGTGGTTGCAGCAGGTTGACCATCATCTCAAGGAGATGGGGATGGCCTGGCATCTGCCTGGGGTGATGGCAGACGGGAGGCCCCTGGAGTACCGGCGGAAAGTGGACGCAGCGACGCGCTGTTCTGGCACATGCTCCATACCTGACCTGACCTGTACCGATTTTGAAGGTTTTTCGGCTGTTGCTAGGGAACCAAAGCATCCCTAGCAACCATCACAATTACCAAAGCACTAGGTCATAAGATGTACCTACCACCCTAGTTTGGTCAAAATCGGCCCACGTTTACTACCAATTATGCTGATGACAAACGAACAAACATCCAAACAAACAGACAGAATTACTGACAATAAGGGTCACCTATTTCGGCGACCAAAAGAAAGGGAGAAAACAAACCTCCTTCACCTTCGGTGGGGAGGTAATAATTACGCTTGCAGCTCCAGTTGAGGCCCTGTCACACCTTGACGTTTTAGCCAGCGCTATGGCAACGTATCAAAAATGTATGTAAAACTGGCGTACGCTGAACTATTGATGTTTTTTTCAGTTTTGGGCGTATTCATAACGAGTTGGACGTATGCATAACGTATTAGTAAACGTACCACAAACTTTTGAAAAAACCTTTATTTTTAGATAAACTTATACCAACGAATGCTAGCTTTGTTGTCGGCGTTCACAAACCTATGCCCAACGATAGTCTAACTTATGCATAGCGTGCGGCAGCGTATCGCCGACAATCACGTGGCATAGCCTTTTAAAAGGCTGCCACTCGACGATTCAAATCATAACCGCACTAGACATCGAAGTGTCAACAACACCGTCATGCCGACGAAAACTTCGAAGAATGCTGCAAGGAAGTCTCCTGGCTGGGCCGTTGTGGACTGCGGACGCAAGAAGGATCCATCATCACCCACACCCTCCCCATCACGCTCACCTACTACTACTGACATGGACCTACTACTACTACTACCTACTACTACCCCACCATACCACCACTACTACTACTACTACTGATACGCTCACCTACTACTACTACTGATACTACTGACATGGACATCTACTCAACATGGAGTCTGGAACACTGACGGGTTCCTCCTGTGAACCCCATTTTTATATACCAATTCCCCTAAACGCTGCCAATACGCCATTGCATGGTAGCTGTAAGTTAGAAACACGTTCAGTAAGTTCTGTGGTCGTCCGGAAGACGTCAAATATGTCTACATACGTCAATATGCGTTGGAGATACATTACACATAGGTTCAAAGCACATTACTCATAGGTTAGAAATAAGTTTCGGGTATGCTAGACATTACCTCGACGTATTTCGACTTATGAGTAACTTACAAGTAACGTGTGTCGACGTGTGTCAATGATCGCATAACGTGCCTACAACTTATTGGCCAGCGTATGCGGAATGTGTGAGTCATACGCCGAGCACGTCGAGAAATTTTGAGCATGTCCAAAATTTGTCGACGAGCTCGGCGTACTACGATGTATGTCAGCGTGCTTCAGCGTGCTCTTAACGTATACCAAACTTACCCATAACGTATTCTTTGGGTGCCAGCATATTCGCCAAATTTTTCATACGTCGGCATACGCTGGCTAACACGGCAAGGTGTGACAGGGCCTTGAACGGGAGAGGCTTACCCTTGGCGATCACCCACGACTTACGCTTGACCTGTGATCCAATAATAGCCATATTTTTTTGGACCACCATATGACCGTGACCTTCAACATTAATTTATGGATAGAATATAAATTATGAAAATATGTCCCCATCAATAATCTAATAATATAGCCTGATGTTGGCTTAGTGGCTGGGGTGGCTGGTTTGGGATCCTAACGTCTTGAATTCAAGCACCTGTTGGCTGCTGAATTAACACCAAGTTGAGTTGACTCAGCCTGTCATCCTTCCAAAGTTGATGAAATGAGTACCAGTGTACTGGTAATAGGGGCACTGCATCAGAAGCGCAACTGTGTCCCTAACCAATGGTGAAAAGCAGCATCCTAAAGGCTGCACACAAGAGTGTGTGTATCTAATAATATAAAACAATGTATTTCTCTGTCCCCCTTCATAAAGACAATTTGAGTAGGGTTTCAAGGCCAATCTTTTTACACAGCTGTGTGTTCATTGTGGTCTGTTTTTGAGGATAAAAAACTCAAAAAACATTTCCCAGAAAAGAGTCATTACATCTCCTCTATTGGAATTGTAGATGGCAACTTGTAGACGGCGAGCCTCAACGGCGGTGTTCAGATGTGTTTTTTCAATACCAACAAATACAAGGCACAGGGAGGTGAAATTCGCTGCACATGATGTACAACATGCACAGAGTAAAACGAATGTTCATTTAGTCCATAGGATGTCTAATAAATAAGACGATATATGCACACCTGACGCTAGGCCGAGGCTTCAGACTTTGGTAGACTCACGAGGCTGTACTGTCAAAATGAAACATGCCAGAAGATAAAGAATATAGGGTCACATTTGTACATGTAGTGTTTTAGAATAACGCTTCTTGCTATGAAATGTCAGAATTTCAAGTTTAATAAAATAACTCCAAGCCATCATTTTTGACTGGCTTTTATACAAGTCTATCCATAAAAATCAACATCATGAAATTGGAGGATACTAATGTAAGTTATGATTGTAAAGGTGTTTTTTGTTAATCTGGTCACAATCCACAAAAGTCTGTCAAGAACACAAATCAAATATCAGGTGCACACCATCAGTACAGGTATGCTATATTATGTTGCAAGATCACCTTGGAAGGCCAATTGATATTTGAGATTCTGCTTTGGAAAAATTGAGCGATGACAAAAAAAACAGAGATCACCGACCTGTCTGTGAGGGAAAAGTGATAGGTCCATAAACTCCGCCTTATCGCAGGAAATTACAATAATCTTGAAGGCCTCAGTTTCCACAGTGTCAAGCTGAGCAAGGTGTGAGGTTGGAGCACCTGCCCAGAGGGGAGAGCAGTATTCCATCAAGCTGTGGATGAGGATCTTTTTGTAGGTGGACAGGAGTTTAGGTGTGCCAAGGAAGGACTTTGTATGATGGAGGATGCCCGTTTGTGACTGGCGTTGACGGCAAACTTAGAAATCTGGTTTGTTATAAAGATAATGGCTGGTAGTGAGGCCCTGGAGTTTGAGTGGCTGAACTTTGTCAAGAGAATTGTCAAGAAAGTAGTAGGGAGGGTTTGCCAGACAGTCCCTTTGGAAAGAGATAGTGAGAGTGTGAGATTTTTTAAGGATTGAAAGATGTTTTCCAAGACTTTGACCAGATTGTGATTTTGTCAATGTCTGAAAAGAGGGAAGAGGCTGCTCACTGCCAATCTGAAGGATGAGGGATGTCACGGAAGAGGGTGGAGTCATCTACAAATAGATAAACGGGATTTTCCAGAGAGTCAGAGAGATCGTTGATGAAGATTAGGAACAGGATTGGGCCAAGAGCACTGTGTTGGGAGCCTCCAACCTTAACATGGATAGGAGATGAAAGGATTTGCTTGAGTCATTGTTGAGGCTTTCATACCTGGCTGAGTCATGCCGAACACTCAAAAAGCGGTACCTGCTGATTCCTCACTTTGACCCTCAGCATTTAGAGGACAGAGTATTTGGTGAACCCCATCGATTAGCATCCCATTGAGGCATGGAAAAGGGATGATGGGGGGGGGGAGGGGGAGCGGTTATATTTATTCTGAATTGGCCTGCTGACTGCGGAGGGAAAAGCAATGTCACTCATGATGATGCTGCAGGCTCCCAGAGTGCACTCGAAGGTTGCATCACTTCCCCCAAGGTCACCGGCTAGTTTGGCTGAAGTCAAGTCGGTGTTTTCTGATGTCGCTATCTGCGTATGTGTTCCTGATTTGTGTGAAAGCTCTTCCATTAGCCTAATATTTTGACCCTGGAAGGAAGAAAAAAAGCTGTACTTTTTATTTGTAACAACAATTGCTTTGTATTATCTTCTGCTCCTCTCTAGACTATATTTTCCACAAGATCTTTACATGTATTTATTCACAGGCATGATTGCATTAAACCAGGGGGAACATCAAACGAGTCTGTGAATTGCCTGAGTTGCACAGATAAAGCAATTTAAGATTTCAGTAAAAGTTCATTGCACATTGTCTTTTACCAAGGTATACATTTTTTATGCACAGTTGAAAAAAATAGATTGCTCCAATTTTGAAATTCTGTCTGAATATGAATGCATAGGTCCAGTGAATATCACATCTCTCACTTCACAACCAATCTGTTCTGTACTTGGAATAATTACTGAGGAATATTTGTCTCAGCAGTTATTAACGGAGTATAAAAGCACCACTCTGCTCAGAGGGGAGGTTAACCTTGGTACTGTGCCATTTGCAATGGATGAAAAGCCCAAAGAATCGCAGAAGCATCAGCTAATGCACCATAGAAGAGCTCTGACGGCCAAGATGATCCGATGCATCGGTTTGATGGCTGCTTAGCAGCTCTTCAAGGTCAGGCTAGAAGGTGAGCACCTGCCGCATCAATGGTTGCCCTGTACATGCCCAGAGGATGGTAGAAGCAGGGAACCTCGTTGTTTTTGATTATATCACAAGCTCAATCATCATGTGATAAACAATACACCTTTAATATTCGAGAGCAGGTAAAACAAAAAATGAAGGAAGAATAAAAAAAGAATAATAAGCCAGATGTATAAAGACACAAAGGTGAAAGGGCATGTGCAGGCAGTGTGCAAAACCCCAGGTATATAGCTCCACAACAGGTGTGGCTAATGTGCTGAAACCAAGACATAAATCTAGCCATGTGGGAGGGAACAGCATCATATGTTGTTGATGACAGAGAGCTTTTTCAGTGGCTGAACAGGATTTTCCTGCAGTGTCAATTAACCATTTTGTGTTGGGTCCTAGTTTTGCAATGATTTATTTTGGGTGTGTAAGAGATGGAAACCACTCCATTGTTTGTCACCAAAGCTACAGTAGATGAGAAAAATGCTCTAATGTAGTGTAGTCATCAAATTTGATACAACGCACCCCTCTGCTGGGAATGTCTGCTATTCAAGACGCTGTTAGAGTGTGGGCGGTGAGGCCCTGATAGTTCTCCTGATGTGTAGAAATCTCCTTTCCAGCCCCTTGTGTCAATGGCCTGAGCGCAGGTCATCGTATTTAGAAAGTTTTTTGCAATTTATGTCTCAATAAGCCTTTGATATGAGACTATTAATGCACTGAAGAGGGTGACGCTGAGCAACGAATGATGTTTTTACTCGAGATATTCCTTGCCATTTCCAGTAGGGCAACTGTAATATGTTGTTGGGATCATGTAGGCAGGAATATCAGGACTTATTCTGAAACCTTCACTGTTGGAAAAGTTTTTTTTTAACTTCCTATTGTAGCCACTGCTATGCACTGGCCCCCTCCACCAACCCCACAACCACAATGGCTGTAATGTGTGCAGGGTGTAGCTTAAAGCTTCAACCCTGTAATACAGGATGCTTCAACATTGACCTTGACTCATGTTTGTATCAGCAAGCTTTATGTGCATTACTTTTCAAGTTATTCCCCAACTTGGGACACACACTTCTTACATCAGAGGCTCCTTCAGCATGGAATTCCTTGTGAGTGTATGCAGTCAATGCTGGACAGCATTACTGATGTCCTTGTACATCAAAGACCTCTCACATCAATGCTCTCTCTCACTGGTACTCTAACTTGGATTTCTTGACATGGAGTAAACACCATTTTTTTGCTGCTAAAAGTCAGTCAACTTATTTTTTGGGATACATTGTAAAGGCTCATAAAAAGCCAACACACAGTACATATAAAAAGGGAGCAGGAGATAAGAGGTGTGGGAGAGGGAAGCACAAAATAGTGGGGAACAGAGACATTAGGAGATCTGTGGATGGGAGAGGGATGGGGCAGGGTGCATGGGGTAAACAATATGAACACCACAGGGACTTTCAGGATGGAAAGCAGGGACTTTGACGGAGGTGGATTAACGGGGATAGAAAATATCATGGTTTTGGATTGGGGAAGATAAGAGATGGTGGTGAACAGCTGTTTTGAAAAACTGGAGGGAAGAGTGGGATTGAAGAGAGTGTGGAGTTTGTTCCAGAGGTGGGAAAAAAGAGGAATCAAAAAGTGAAGGTGAGCAGTAATTCATATTTTGGCAGTTTCACCAGAGGGGGTTCTGGTGGACTTGAGCACTCTGCAGAAATAAAGGGGAGGGGGGGGCAGAGCACTGACAGAGCTTGGGGTACAAAGCTGGAGAGGAGATTATAGAAGAAGTAAAGACACCGACCTGCCTGCGGTGAGAGAGTGAAAGAACCAAGACTCGGCTTCATCGTGGAGAATCCAATGATCCAGAAGAACTTGGTTTCCACAGCCTGAAGTCGAGCTAGTGTGAGGCAGGAACAGCAGCCCCGAGGAGAGAGCAGTAATCCATCAGGCTGCCAATGAATGCTTTGTATGAGGTTAGGAGCTCAGGTTTGTCGAGGAAAGACTTTACATGACAGAGATTGCCCAGTCGGCGACTGGCTTTGGAGGCCAGCTTGGAGATGTGGCTTTCCCAGGAAAGATAATGGCTGGTAGTGAGGCCCTGGAGTTTGATTGGTTGAACTTTGTCAAGAGAATTGTTAAGAAAGTAGATGGGAGGGTTTGCCAGACAGTCCCTTCAGAAAGAGATCGTGAGAGTGTGAGATTTGTCAGGATTGAAAGACATGTTCCTGGTGTTTGACCAGCTCATAATTTTATTCAGGTCTGCAGAGAGTGAAGAGGCTGCTGCCTGCCAATCAGTGGGATGAGTGATGGTCCTGCAGAGGGTGGAGTCGTCAGCAAAGAGATAAAGAGGGTTTTCCAGGGAATCTGAGATATCATTGATAAAAACCAGAAAAAGCACAGGGCCCAGAGCACTCCCTTGAGGAACTCCAGCCTCTACAGGAAGAGGGGATGAGAAAATTCCATTAAGAGCTATGCGTTGACTGCGACAGGAGAGGAAGTCTGTGAGCCATGAGTGGATATTGCCTTGGATACCATAGGAAGAGAGTTTGGTGAGCAGGTTGGGGCACCAGATCGTATCAAAAGCTCACAACATATATATATATATATATACATATATATATATATATATATATATATGTATTATGGAGATGATTCTGGTCTCATGTCTGGCATTGAGGAACTTCATCCTTTGTTTGGAAAAGCAGAAGCAGCATATCCAGGGTTGGGTGACGTGGTCTGAATCCAAATTCAGACCAACAGGCATGCTGTTTTCATTGACCAGAGATTCATAATTATTTGCTTTTCCACCACCTTTGTTGCCTTACTCACCACCATCTTGATTTTCAGCACATCCATAGAAAGGCAAACACTTTATTAGGAGTATTGGTTATCGACACGGTAATGAGACAAATTCACTCAAAACTATTAATCCTCATGCATGTCTTTCACAACCGAAAGTCCTTGTCAAAGCCTATGTAATTGCACCTGCATGAGGATTTTGGAGTTGAGAAGCACTGATCACTGTATATTTTTCATTTCAGTTTGACAAATGGAAGCACCATTGCTTGATGAGTAATACTGGCAGGCAAACATAACCAATACCAGTATTGTAGCCACGTGAACTGAAAAGTAACAGCAGCTCACAGTTAGGCAAGAACAGTATCTGAGGCATTACAAAACTTGGTCTAACGTCAATACCTCTTGTGCCGCTTTGTGCAATGTACTCATCACCAACATCCAATTCACCAAGCACCAGTTATCCCAGGTTAATGGCATCATGAAGGCATCCTTCCACTTTGTTATTCTTCTTCCTGGTTGTGCCAGGAAGATGGGGGTTCCTAATTGGGCATGACTAAGCACTTTTAGCTCTGCGGCGCAGCACTAAACCTTAAATCATGGAGCAGGAATTGAGATGCAGTGCACAACAAGGCATACCGAAGCAATTATCCGCTCAGCCTGTAATATTGACATCGGTTTCCTCTGATGGAAGAATATGGCAAAAAGTCGTTCTTCTCTTTTGTCAACTGCTTGTGGATGAAGATGAGTATGTATGCATTTGTCATTTTAGTTTCCTCTGTGCAACGTCATTGCATCAGTTAAATGGAAGCAGCAACCAAGGGTACACACAATTCAAAGCGCAAAAGCCAAATGAGCTCTTGAACTTCACATCACCTGAGGTGGTCTAGCTTCCGATTTCCCAAGGCAACCTAAATGGGGTGAAATCTATCTCCATTTACAGGCTAGTTGTCTGGTACAAAGTATTTGTGGGTCAATGGTATTTGATGCATCACCACAAACTGGAGTGATTCTTCCTCTTTGTGAATCAACAAGAATGCATTATCCATGTGCAGTGCAATGAAAGCAATTTTGGATTGGCTTTGCATCTGAAAGCCTTCATTACGAACCATCTCGCTCAAATGTTTTGGAGATCCTATGACATAGAGTGTTCTCGTCCCAGCAAGTCAACTTAGCTCCCTTATTAAATATTTTATTAAAACAATTTGGAACAAGCCCTTTCTCCCACATGCACCTGGTTTTACCATAACACGTGACTTCAGTAATCAGACCACTGTAACGAGACATCCAGTTGGTTGATATTATTCACAACTGCACTTCCTGTCAAGTATTTTGGTGGTGTTTTTAGTCTTGAAGATCTTTCCTGCCGAAGGTTGCGCGATGCAAATGTTTATACAGGTTGTAACAAAATTCTGGAATCATAGACGCTTCCCATCAACTTGACTGAGCTTGAACAATTTCTTCAGAAGAATGTATAAAAACATTGATTATAAATGCATTCATCGTCTTCCCTGAAAGCATGATCATACTTTTTGCGACATGATTCTTGTGAAGATCTGATACACAGATTTACGTTTATATGAGGTGCCTTAGCCAAATTGCAACAATAACATCTTGTTCTTGTGAAAGTTGGTTAAAAAAAAGGTCTTTCATTGCCAAGGGTTCCATATAAATCTGCGTAAAGCTGAACATAGACTGAGAAAAGTTCAATTTTCATCGGATCGTATATTCAGCTTTGGCAAGGATTCGCACGTCGTTGTGGACGTCAATGCATTTGTTCGAAATAAATGTATTTTATGTAATCTCTTCATGTATTGGATCCTTATTTAATACTGGAATTAAAACTTCTGACATCAGTTTGACAGAAAAACTCTCTAACGAGTTTTTCTTGCATTTTTTTTTTTGAAAAGCCTTGCATTTTCATTCCTCATACAGTCAGAGGATCTGGCAGGACAGCAGAGACATACTGGCCTCTGCTCTGTCTGTCTAGGCTGGGTCAGAATATCGACCCAGCTATAAACTGTTATGCTGGTGGTTTCCCCCGGGTGATTCATCCATGTGTGTGCCGTCCCTCAGATGGATGCTAAACTGGGTGTCCCATCGGTCAGCAATAGTTGGTGGACGTTAAAGATCCCACGGTGTCCTTCGCGAAGAGAAGGTGAGCAATTGCCGGCAACATGACCAAATATTTTAAAAAGTCCTGCCCGAACCTCGTGTTTCCCCTGTCCCAAAGGAACCAAGTGCAAAAGGGTCACCATTTGGGCCAATTTGTCCCTCAGCTAGGTATGCGGATTAGTAGTAGTAGTAGTCGTAGTAGTAGGTACGTTCCTAGCAAGCCATAATGCTTTCATGATTTGACTATTTTTTTTATCATCGACTTTAAGCCACCTTCACGCATCTAATTTTACATGCAAGGTTATTGCTTTACCGTTAATTTTTGGACTTTGCTATCACATTCACTTAATGGCCTTTTCTAGACATATTGAGTTACTTATACTGAAGTAAGAACGTTGACATAAGGTGAAATCCTGCACAGTACATTACCAAGCATGATGGACACAAAGGGCTGAACAAAAATAAGCCAAGCTTGAGCGGCACAAAAAGTGCGGGAAACTTGTAAAGTATGAAAAGCGAGAAAACAACCTGATGCAGTATGAAATGCATGCCAGGACAAATGACAGACCATATGTTGTTCGATCTCCCCTCTCTCTCCCCTAAATTGTTTTTTTTTGAGAGATTCAAAATTCCCTAAAAGCAGATTTAACGAAACGTGTCACGAATTGTTTCCATTATTACCTCCACCACCGAAGGTGAAGGAGGTTATGTTTTCACTCTTTTCTGTATGTCTGTCTGTGTGTGCAGGATATCTCAAAAAGTTGTAGGACAGATTCGGATGAAATTTGGTGGCAGGTTGAGTGTGTGACGTGGACGAACTCATTAGATTTTGGTGAAGATCCGAATCCGGATCCGGATACTAGAAATTTTTAAGTGATTCTTCACCATTGAAAGATTGGGCGAAAAACAATATATAGCACAATATCTCAAAAAAGTTGCAGACAGATTCCGACGAAAGTTGGTGGACATGTTGGGTGTGCAACAAGGAAGAAATGATTCAATTTTGGTGAAGATCTGGATCCGGATACAGTTCTGATAATTTTTTCAGTGATTCTTCACCATTGAGAGATAGGGCTAAACCGATATAGAGCACGATATTTCAACAAGTTCTGGACGGATTCAGATGAAACTTAGTGGACAGGTTGGGTGGGTGACCATAACGAATTGATTCGATTTTGGTGAAGATCCGGATCGGGATCCAACTACGAGAATTTTTAAAGTGATTCTTCACCATTGAGAGATAGGGCTCAAAAACGATATATGGCATGATATTTCAAAAATGTATTGGGCCACATATGTTCTCGTAGATCAAGCATTACAGGGCGGAGGTATGCGCACTACCGAGTGCCCTTATCGTTCAAGATGTGTTGCTCTTCCAAAGATTGTGGTTGCAATGTGTGTTTTTTTTCCCCTCCCACTCCTCCCCTACCCTGATTCCTCCCTTTCTCCCACATGCACCTGCTTTTACCATAACATGTGACTTCAGTATTCAGACCACTGTAACAAGACATCCAGTTGGTTGACATTATTCACAACTGCACTTCCTGTCAAGTATTGTGTGTGTTTTTTAGTCTTGAAGATCTTTCCTGCCGAAGGTTGCGCGATGCAAATGTTTATACAGGATGTAACAAAATTCTGGAATCATAGACGCTTCCCACTCAACTTGACTGAGCTTGAACAATTTTCTTCAGAAGAACGGATAAATATTGCCCAATCAAGATGTGCAGAGTTAGTAGAGACCTATCCCAACACTCACAGCTGTAATTGCTGTCAAAGGTGCTTCCAGCAATGATTAACTCAGGGGGGTGGACACTTATCCAACCAAGATATTCTTTTTTTAAAATATTTTAAATTAATTTTCTGAAATTTGTAGAATTTGTTTTTCACTTGGAAGTCGTGAGTTACGATGTGTAAATAAAGGTGGATAAAGTCTGATTTAATGCAATTTAAATCCAGGCAATAAGGAAAACAAAAGGTGAAAAATTTGAAAGGGGGTCGAGACTTTCTGCAGGCACTGTAGGTACATAATAAATAGAAGTTTTATGATTATAGGCAAGCATCATCGATCTCCTGCTAGATGAGCACAACATGGTTGCACTTATTTTCGGATACTTTCATTTACAAGGAGCCTGGTGTTGCCTTCATGGTTAGGGTGGTGGCTTGGGATCCTCAGGTCCTGAGTTCGAGCCCTGTTGGCCACTGCATTAACACCAGGGCGTTGACTCAGCCTGTCATCCTTCCGAGGTCGGCAAAATGAGTACCAGTGTACTTGGCCCGGTGTACGCCCCAGTTCGAATAGGTGTACCATATCCCTGTGTGTCATATGAGGTGACCTTCCAAACAGCTTGTCAGGAAGGGCATCTGGCCATAAAAAAAAACATTGCCTCAAGAAGGGAACCATGATTGCATGGAGCTGGTAAGAAGCTAACCCCAGCTCAGCAGGAAAAAATGGCTGTAAAAAAGGTTGGTTTTTTTCATTTTCAAACAGTTTCCAACGGTTCTGTGATTTTTCCTGGTGGATTCGTTTTGATGTCCATCAGCACGTGAAATTTCAGCTTTCAATGTCATCCAGAAGGTGCTGAACATTAATATCAGTCATTCAGTGAGTGGTTAGAATGAGTTTGATGTATGAGATATACTCGCACAGGTGCCCACACTTTGTGTGGAAGGAATTTCGAGTTTAGACATGATGATTTGTAATACCGCCTCCCACTGGGTGGCGCTATCCGATACACATTTACATAGAGAAAATTGGGATCTTCCACCCACCCTGAACCCCCTACCCTGTGGGTTTGAAAATGTTTCCTTGCATCTCCACTTTCCAAAAGGATTCCAAAGGCTGGTATGCAATATGATGGTGTTACTACCGGTGGGGCCGATTCTATTTATGTACAGACAGACAGAAAACACAACTTTTTTCACTGAAAATAAATATAGAAGATAGATATACACTGTATTAATTTGTGAATGTCTGCGATTCTATTGTTTCCTTCTTTTTTTATATATATTCCTTTTTATTTTTGATGAACAATGCTCGATTCTGATATTTTGATTTATATGAGTGACAGCTTATCAAAACAATGAAATTTCAGCACATGACTAAGATGGGCCAAAAATCACATAATTCGATACATGCATTCCAAAATCTGACCATCTTCTGAAAGATGATGAAAGACATTCTGGATCCATCACTGCCAATATACTTGGAAAATATGAACTGAGTTATTAATCAGGTGATGTTATTTTTGTCGTATCTGTGATCAACGTTTATAATTTGCCTCGAGGGTGACGGAGAGGGATTTTGATGGTTGTTAAATTTTGCTCATCCCTGCAGCAGAACATCACATTCCACTTGACAACCACGACTCCCCTGTCTCCCCATATTTGTACTCTTCCTTTTATCTCTAAAAGAGGCCATATATGTATAGCTGGAATAACTTTTCACAGTCTCTGAAACACAGTTATGCTGGATGGTGAGATAATGTGTCACAATCAGCGACAGAGTAGTTCCAACTGTGCAGAACTTGTAATTTAATGTGCATTGACATGGTTCATTTGAAATTGAAGTTCAGGTGAAAGTTAAATTCCTCTGAGGTAGGGCCAATGGCTTAAAACATCCACAACAGAGATTTTAAAGAACATCCACCATACGTTGACAACCATTTCACAGGCTTGGGGGGCCTAATGCCCTCCTCTGATGTTGAAGTTGTTTGTAAGGGAATTTATGTTTTATTTTATCTTGATTAAAAAAAAAACATTTCCTTTGCTCACTCCTCGAGCATTCACAGGGTATTTGTCCCAACACTAGCATGGAGCTTCTGTGCTGTCCTCGAAGCTTGGGATTTGATTTGTGGATACAGCTCCATTGAGTCAGGAGATTAGGATTAAATTTTAAGACCAAGATTTTGGGCTTAAGTTACGATTGCCTCAATGGCTGGGGTTAATCTTAGTACGGATTTTTTTTTTTTTTTTTTTTTTTTTTTAGATCAGGGCCAGGGTTTTGACTGTCTGTAGTAACGTTCTGTAATATCTGAACTCAGATGCAAATTTCCTGGATTTCATCTGCTGTGGTAACTGTTCCTTAATGTGTCACATTTGATATTCCTTGCAAGAGAAAAGCATTTTGAATGATAATTAATTCTTCTGACATGAGCCATGAACTAAAGTGGCCATTTCATTAAGATATTTCGTTGAGTAAGAGCTTACATTATGTAGTTAGGCAGGTATTCGAGTTGTGATGCATAAATAAATCTGCTTTTCAAATGTAACGTTGTACAGTATTTACCAGGCATTGCTGGACCTGCAGCTGATGTCATTAGTCAAGGGAGTGAAGGGTTGGTTCAATAGCATGGAAATAGGTTTGGGAAAATATGATAAGGCATAGACTTGTCTTGTTTTCTGAATCTCTACAGCACAAGCTCTTGGGGAATGCAGGGACCTAGCCAGCTATACCTGTCCCCGACATATTGTCATTCCATCAATGTGCGCCAGTGCAGGAGACACGCGGCTTTTCTCTGTTCCCGTCAATGCGAGAGCAGCTTTCAAAAGGACATTTCTCACTGGTGGGACTTTTAGATTCACAGTTTGAAAGCACAATGTGCACACATGCACGTATTAGTGTATGATGTGGTCATGGTGGGCTACGTGCAGGCTTTTGCTTTGTGCGAGATGTATACATTTTGGAACTGCTTGTGTTTTGTACATTAACATACACATGGCATTGTGTAATAAGTATCAGAGCATTTCCTGCATTCGGTATCTGATTCGTAAATTAATGGTCGTTTTCAACTGGAAAATTATGGAGTTGGACATAATAAAAGTTAAAATTGCATTTGTGACTAAGGAAGGGCAGCTTGGCAGCATGTTTAAAGAGAAAGAAGCTGTCTGAATTATAACAAGGTACTGTACTTTAATCCATAAAACACAACACAATCAAAAGGAAATCCATAACGTCCTTACCGAGCAGTGTTGTGGAATGGTGAGACGAACACACATAATCCATCGCTTGTAGCTGATAACATGATGAAGCAGAAATTTAAATGTGTTGACGGTATGACCACCAAAGTTTCCCTCGAATCACCTTGATGTAACATTCTGAAGCAAACATTATACAGCAGGAGGGTTATGTTTGTAAAACTCTGGTGGTAGCAAACAAGTGTGTTCTCACTTTGCAATGCATGTTGCTGGGATCCCAAGTTCAAATCCCAGATGTGCTGTGGTCATTTGTCCATTACTTGTCTCCTTTTGTCCTTTCCTACTTGAGATAATTGTACAATTTTTTTATGATCACAGTACTTTTACGTGACAGTATGAAAAAGTCCTTATCCACACAAGCAAACTGGAATAATAATAATAATTCCAATAATAATAACAATCTGTAACAGCACAGCACAGATAACATGCAATAAAATATCTTCATACACTTTACAATTGAGAATAACACAAATAAACATGACAAACATTTTTTAGCCCACCGTTGGACTGAGTCCAAAACGGGGAATATGGATTTGGTCTCAATTCTTGTTTCCGTGCGTGAGAGTGTGCGTCCGTAACCATATCTCAGACATCTATGGACTGATTTTATTTGTACCTGGCACAAAGGCAACACATGATGGTATACATATGTTCGTCATTTATTTCGACATCAGATCCAAGATGGCCGACTTGCGGCCATTTTAGTTGTAAATAAACCCAGTGTGAAACAGGTCCTCATCTATTTATCAGACATGCATTTACCGATCTTGTTCGAACATGGCACACAGATAAGGAATGATGGCTTACATAAGCATGTCCTTTTTTTTTTTTTTCGAGATGAGATCCAAGATGGCCGACGAGCCGCCATTTTAGTTGTAAAAAACACCTGATGTTGAACATGTCCTTAACCATTTCTTGGAGAAGTATTTAGCGATGTTGTCAAACTTGGCACACAGATAATGAATGATAGCTTATATAAGCATGTCATTTTTTTCTCGAGAACAGATAAATGATGGCTGACTGGCGGCAATTTTTGTTGTAAAAAAAAATACCCGATCTTGAACACGTCCTCAACCATTTATCTGACATACATCTACCGATGTTGTTTAAACTTCGCACCCAGATAGGGAATGTTGACTTACATATGGACGTCATTTTTTTTTTCGAGACCAGATCCAACATTGCCGACTGGCGGCAATTTTGGTGACCATTTTAGTTGTAAAATAAAAACCCCGATGTTGAACATGTCCTCAACCATTTCTAAGACATGCCTCTTCTGATGTTGTTTAAACTTAGCATCCAGATAAGGAACGAAGACTTGTATAAGCCTGTCATTTTGTTTCGAGATCAAATCCAAGATCGCTGACTCGCGGCCATTTTGTTACTTAAACGTGTCCCCAACCATTTCTCCGACATGTTTGGTCCGATTTTGTTCGAATTTTGCACAAACACAATCCACAATGGTGTACACCTGCACCTAACTTTATTGTGTGATCTGATTAAAGATGGCCAACTGGTAGACTGGAGGTCATTTTAATTGAAAAAAACCCAATGTGAAAGACATCCTCAACCATTTCTCGGATATGCATTTACCTATGCTGTTCAAACTTGGCATATAGATGACGAATTATGGCTCACATATGCACATCATTTTTTTTCAAGATCATTTCCAAGATGGCCCACTTTGTCGTTTTAGTTGTAAAAAAAACCCCTGATGTTGAACACGTCTTCAACCATTTCTCAGAGTTGCATTTCCCATTGTTGTTCAAACTTGGCACCCATATAAAGAATGATGGCTTACATAAGTGCGTCATTTTGATTTGGTGGATCTAGATCAGATCCAAGATGGCCGACTCATGGCCATTTTGTTACATAAATGTGTCCGCAACCATTTCTCAGACATGCACGGTCCGATTTTGTTCAATCTTGGCAGAGGGAACAGTACATGGTGGCATACATGTCCCCCACACTTTATTTTGTGATCTGATCAAAGATAGCCGACTGGTAGACTGGAGGCCATTTTAGTTTTGCATAAACATGGAGGATAAGGAGATTGGGACCATACTCTGTGCAGAGCGTTAGTGCTGCTTAAGCAGTCTCCTTGGCTATTGGGCACAATCTTGGATGGGTCGCCACTCCGACACAGTATACCAGCATGCTAGCACTCATTTTGCCGACTTCGGCAGGATGACAGGTCGAGTTCACCCCACCTGGTATTCATTCAACAGCTGAGTGGGATTTGAACTCAGGACCCTTGGATACAAAGCCCACCACCCTAACCATTAAGCCAACACCAGGCATAAATATGGGCTAGCCCTTTAACTCCATACAGAAAAATTACTTAAACAATGGGGGCTATGACATTTTATGTCTTTTTATTTGTTTTCTCTGTGTCGTACCATTCTACAAACAGTAACGACTTCCGTTCTATCTCTCTATCTCTCTCTGACAACATGGACCAACTTTTAACCACCCATCTCGGCTCTCTCTTGATTCATAATTTCAATTGTCACCACTAGAAGCACCCGCTCCCTACAGAAGCTGTCAAAGGGGTCATGTTATAATATTTATGCCTATTTTACTCCAAGGGGTCCCAGGATTACACAGCCAAAAAATGGTTGCGATCGGTTCAGCCATTTTTGCGGTACCTGGGATCAGACAGACAGCGAGACGGTGAATTATAGTAAGATGACATTTGGTTGGGTGTTGATACCTTTTTCACTTGCCGTGGCACTTCGGCAAAGGACCTCTGTGACTCCATGGGACTGACTCATTCTGTAAACTTTCTGACCTGCATTTCTCCCAATGGCAAATCCTCCTTTCTGGACTTGGTGATGACCAACATCCACACTAATGTCTTCTGCTATTCCTCTGCTCCATTTGGTTCATCTCATTTGCTTGTGAAAGTAAACATTTCTCTCACTTCAGTCTGGCAGTTTGCTCAAGCAGATTATCAGGGAATGCAAGCATTCCCAGTCACACAAAACTGCTCCAGGACACTGCGTGAAGGTGTAGTGAAGGTGCTCATGAGAAGGGGGAGAAGTTTCCTTTCAACCCTCAACACTGATTCTGCAAATGGACGGGACTACATCAGTTTGTGTGTCCTAAAAACCTGTCATGCTGCTCTTTCACATCCCCTTTCTGCTCTGTTCAACCAATCATTTGCACTAGGTCATCTTCCATCTGATTGTAAGTGAGCCACATTACATAAAGTCAAACAGGACCCGGTAGAGCACATACCTTCATCAGGCTCAACAATTTATGTTTTGTATCCTACTGATAGGCCGGATCCGCTGACCTGAACCAAAATCTAATCTGCTTATTCTTGTCATCTAACCAACTCATCCACCAATATAGTTTTGTCAGAACTCGTCCACAACTTTTTGAAATATCATGCTACATATAGGTTTTTAGCCTGATCTCTCAATAGTGAAAAAAAATCACTTAAAATGATCGTATCTGGATCCGCAACAGGATCTTCAACAAAATTCAATCATTTTGTCACATAACCAATTGTCCACCAAATTTTGTCTGAATCCGTCCAGAACTTTTTGAGGTATCCTGTTCAAAGACAGACAAACAGAGAGACAGACAGGGGTGAAAACATAACCTCCATCCACCTTTGGGTGACGGAGGTATCAAAACCGATCCTCTAAACTACAGACCTATCAGCTTACTTCGAGCCATCAGCAAGGTCATGGAATCCATAATCACAGTTGACATCAAACCTTTCCTTTCAATGACATGAAATGACTTTAAATGACTTTTTTGACATCAAATGCCCTGATCTCAGATAATCAATTTGGATTCATATCAGGTTACTCTACCTTGGAGTTGCTGTTTCTGCTCTTCCAACAATAGAGGCCCTCAATATCAGACATGAGATCAGGGCCATCTGTCTGGAAGTATCTCGAGCTTTTGAAACAGTCTGGCATCCTGCCTTGCTCTAAAAACTGCCTGCCTATGGAATCGAAGGCCAACTGTACTCTTGGATTACTGACTTCCTCGACTCTCATAGCCAATGTGTGGCTCTCAACAGAATCCTTTCATCTTCTCTCACTCTTGAGGCTGGGTTGCCCCAAAGCAGTGTTTTTGGCCCCGACCTATCCTTACTCTTCCTCAACGATCTCTGACTCTGGAAAATACTCTTTATCTCTTTGCTGATGACTCCGTTCTCTGCCGTAAGACTTCTTATCCTTCTGACAGACAGGCAGCATTGCCTCTTCCCTCTCCTCAGACATTGACAAAAATCACAAACAGGTCAAACAAAATTTTGCTTATGTATCCATATTGTCCACCCTTTGTGTTCTCCCTTATCCCTCATCATTATCTGCATCCCTTGTTTGTCTGTCACTGTCTACTTTTTCCCTCCTCCCTGCTATTAGTGTTTCCCTTCTCCTGCTGTTCCCTTTGTTATGTTGTGTCCTGATTTGTTCTGTTTTTTTTTTATTTTTACCTATTTTGGGCTGCTGCTGTCTGTCAGAAGGTTTGTACATGTTTTTTATTTCATGTTTTTTTTTTAACCTAAAAACCTAGTTTGGGGTACAACCCCCATTTAACCCCTCCAACCAAGATTTTTTTAATGGTGTGATTGAACTTTGGTACATCACAGATGATGAAGGTTGTGGTGAAGTTTCATCGAAAATGTGTATGTGTGTGTAGTTTTAGAGAAGAAAGCAAATGCATATTTTGGGGACAACGCCCCAAAAACCTCATAAGACCTGATTTTTTTAATGCCATGAACAAACTATGGTGCATCACGGGTAATGAAGGTTGTGGTCAAGTTTCATATGAATTGAGTATGTAGTTTCTGAGAAGAAAGCAAATACCTATTTTTTGGGCACCCCCATACAACCCCTTCGACCCCAATTTTAAATGTCATTAGACGACCTGTGAACCTGTTGGGTTCCCGTTGTGACAGCGGTTGCTAAAAAAATCATTTCAAAAAAAAAAAAGATAGCTCCAGCGAACTCTACTGCTGAGGTTGTTTGCATTGATCAAATTCTCCCGAAGAGTACTTGACTGAATTGGGAATTGATTTTTTTGATTTTTTTTTCGTTGCCCGATTTGAACGAAACTTGATACTGCACACCGCAGTGAATGGTAAGGTGGCTCTCAATTTTTGTGCTATCCTGTACCGTTTTGGCTGTATTTTGGGAAACATACATACATACATATATACAAGATGAGAGTTTTAGTAATATATAGATGAACAAACTTTGGTACATCACAGGTGAAGGTTGTAGTCAAGTTGTATCGGAATTGTGTGTGTAGTTTCTGAGAAGAAAGCAAATACTTCTTTTGGGGGGGGGGGGCAACCCTGTAAACTTCCTCCATAGAACCACTCAGACCCTGATTTTTTTATTTATTTTTAATGCCATGAACAAATTTGGTACATCATGGGTGTTGAAGGTTGTGATCAAGTTTCATAAAAATCGTGTGTGTAGTTTCAGAGAAGAAGTTGCAACTGTTTGTTGACAGACCGGCAGATGGATGGATGTACAGACTGACGAACTGATCTGGACGACGAGCCATCCCATAAGCTCACCGGATCTACATTCCAGGTGAGCTAAAAACTGGAGAAAAGGATAGCAAAATGAATCTTGAGCAGTAACTTGTTCCCCTCCCCCAAAAATTAAATCACACAGCAATTCAAAATTTCTCAGAATGAATACAAAAAGCTGTTTTGACATTGGATGATTTTCATTGAGCACTGTAGTTCCGTAGCTCGATTTAGTAGTGCCTTTTACTGTATGTTTCCTTTTCCACGTTCTGCCTAATTCCAACGAAGTGGCAATTACACAGACTGAATTATTTTTTATTCTTTTTTGTATTCCCACTCTGTTAAATCACAGCGATATGATTGTGCAGTTGCGTATTTTTTTTGGGGGGTTGATAAAATGTAGGCTCATGGAAGAGCGAAGTGACATTGAGATGGAAGGTAATGTACAAACAATGGATGCCATAGTGGGGCAGTAGAACAGCAAGTGGATGCAACAAACAAGGGGATGACTGAAAAGGTGAAATCGAGGGAAGGAACAATGTGCAAGTCATAGGGGTTGGGTTGAGGAAGGGTTAATGAAGATACAAAAATGTCATGGGTGTGAATCGTGATGACATGAGATGATGGTGCACTGCATGCTTGAAGCCCTAAACAGAAGTGTGGGATTGAATCGACTGGGGAAAGGCAGTTCCACAGGTAACAGAAAAGACGAAGGAGTGGAGGTGAGCAATGAGCCTGGATTTTGGCAGTTTTCACAAGGAAAGTTTAAATACATGTGACATGGAGTGACTGTGCAGTGATGGAAGGATCAGAAAGCATAAAATATTTTAAAATGTATTATGTATAATATTTTGGAAGGAAATGACAAACCACCCAGTATAACTCTTGCCAAGAAAATGCTTCGGCATCACCAACGTTCTGTGACAGAGTACGGTACATCAGAGTCAGAATACACAAAGGGTGTTTCAAAAGTAGCAATGCACTGAAAGAATACTCACGTTTCATGTTTTTGTTAATCGTAATAACAAAATGTATGCTTATATACCTGCAGGTATCATTGACTTGCTCATCAAATGAACTTCTGCTCGGTGGATGCTAATGGTGTATCCCTAAGGCATCCCATAAAGAATGCTCCTAACATAAGAAGAGCGTTTTTGACGCAGCATGTTTTTCGCTATGATGGGAAGTACACTGCTGAGGTGCAGGATTTGTTTTAGGAAAAATTTGGTAAACACCGATTGCCTCATCAAAATTGCTTAAAAGCATTGATTGAAAAGTTTCGCGAAACTGGTCGAGTGGCAGACAACTCTCAAAGCGGTCGGCCGGAGGTTGTGACAGATGTGGTATTACAGGATATTGGGAACCATTTGCAAAGACGAAGAAAATCGCTCAGATGCTTGTTGCAACAAGTAGATGCCTCACTTAACTCAACAGAGTTGTACAGAATAAAATGTAGTTTGTTCCCTATAAAGTGCATGTTGTTCATGAACTTGCAATTGGAGACAAAGTAAAGCAGCTGAACTTCTGTCAATGGCTCCAAAATTTCATAGCGGAAAAAGGTGATGAGGTTTTAGACTGCTCTTTCTTTCTGGGTGAGATATGGTTCAACATGTCTGACTATATGAAGAGCTAAAACACCAGGATTTGGGCTACAGAGAATCCCAATGCTACCTTCTAAAAACCATTGCATGATCAAATATAATTGGAGTATGGTGTGCCCTTTCCAGAAGGCGTGTTATTAGACTAATATTTTTTTAAGTTACCATAAATTCCGAACGGTACATTTATGACATTTTCCAGCAGTTTTTCAACGAATTAACTGAAGAGGAGAAACGAGATGGATGGTTTGAGCAAGGTGGTGCAACTGCACACACAGCACATGCACGCATGCATGCAGTCAGTACAGTTTTTCAAGATCGCATCATTTATCGTCGTTTATGGCCACCTCGTCCTCCCGACTTAACCCCTCCAGACTTTTATATGTGGGGAAAGCTCAAAAACACGGTCAATGCAAACAATACCTACATGAGAAAAGAGCTCAAAGCTAACATTTCAGAGACTATCCATTGTATCCATGCTGAAGAACTGTAGTGAGTGTTTCAATAAATGTGTAGATTTATCCAACTTTGTCTTCAAATGAACGGGTCACATTTTCAGCAATAACTATAAATTTGCTGCAATTTTTCAGTAATTTTCAAAATCAAATCTTCTGTTACCTCTGATATACTGATATATCTCA
>CM068956.1:55284851-55297006 GCA_035128595.1 Eptatretus atami | reverse complement strand
ATATGATATTTTGCCTCCTCTGTCCACTAAACTCCCTCATCCTTGTTAGTAATGTCCCACATGTCTATGTGGTGAAAGCCTGGTCTGAGAATATAATACATTGCCACCTACGGCTCAGATCACATTCTCTAATCTGTCAATAACCTTGAGCGGTGTCTGTCCCGTATTCCCAAGCGAATGAACAAGATTAAATAGAGCAGTGCCTGTCCCATATTCCCATGTGAATGAATAAGATTAGATATAGCCGCGACCGTCCGATGTTCCCATGTGAATGAATAAGATTAGATATAGCCGCGAACGTCGGATGTTCCAATGTGAATGAATAAGATTAGATATAGCCGCGACCGTCCGATGTTCCAATGTGAATGAATAAGATTAGATAGAGCCGTGTCTGTCCCGTGTTCCCATGTGAATGAGTAAGATCAGAGAGAACCATGCCTGTCCTGTGTTCCCATGTCAATGAGTAAGATTAGATAGAGCCCTGCCTGTCCCATGTTCCTAAGTGAATGAATAAGAATAGATAGAGCCATACCTGTCCTGTGTTTCCATGTGAATAAATAATGTTAAATAGACCTGTGTTTGTCCAATGTTCCCATGTGAATGAATAAGATTAGGTAGATAACATTCATAGTGATTCCGAACAGTGGATGATTTACTTTATATCTGTTACCTCAGTTTTGTTTTGTGTGTGTGTGTGTGTGTGTGTGTTTGTGTGTGCCTGTCTGTCTTTCCCTCTCTCCCTCTCTCCCTCTACCTCTCGACCTCCCACTCTCTCTGTTGTAACAAACCTTTTGTTCATAAAAACCTGTTTGTGTGTGGTCATTTGAGGTATAGGACTTCTCCATTCAGCGCGCGTGAATTGGCTTTAAAAATGCCTGTCATGTATTCATGTATCAGATCAACTGGAAGCACGGTCATCGGGAAGCTGGAACATAGTCGGGCACGACGAAGCTGGGCCCACTGATGGTTCTGATGTTTCTGTGCATGGAGCACAATAAAGTACTGATGGTGGACTCAAACTGATTTCGCTGCCTGATACATTACATGGCGACGAAGATGGGATTTTGATGAGCTCGTGGAAAGTAAGCTGAGCTACTGCAGTAAGTTGTTGTCCTACCAACTCATTATTTCCCTGCATACGCTACTTGATCACCACGTCCTACGGCTGTATTGACTCGGTCAACCCACGCGAAGTAAGCTCAGAGGCGAACATTGAGCGTCTACAGTATTAGTAACAAGCTAACAGCATGGAGGATGATGCCAGGAAGAAAGCAATCCTGATGTTGGTACATGGCAGCGAGACGTTTACTATTCTTAAAAATCTCGCCATGTCCAGGACCACAATGGATTTAACACACGCCAAGCTTGTGGCAGCAATGAAGGAGCACTGCGAACCCACACCCTCAGTCATTGTGAGTCAATTCAATTGTTACATGTGTCGTCAAACCTCGACACAGTCCATTTCGGCATTCGGAGCTCGCCTGAAACACCTTGCCCAGCTATGTTCCCACCTCCCGATGACCGCGCTTCCGGTTGATCTGATACATGAATACATAACAATACGGTATCGGGCCATTGGGAAATGTGCATTTGAAGCACTCGTAAAATATGAATGCATGCTTTTGAGAAACAGCACATTTAATGCACTATGAAAAGATTAACTCGACCCCACACCTCATCCTTGTCAGCCTCTCCCACGGTTATATCAGACGTAGCTGATTCTTCACACGGTCACGGATGTTTAACCCCAATATGGTGCCGTTCAAAAATTGTTACACTATCTTTAGGGAGGTGTGTATGGGCTTCATTAAACCTTTAATACTAATATTTTTATTCCACGGTATGATTCGATTTTTCAGGATTCCTCATCGTGATAAACACTCGACCCAAACAAAGCCAATGGAAATCTGTTGCAACAAATCCGGACAGTGTATAATCAGCAAAGGCCTACTGGCCGAATGTGGTAGACCCACCATAAAACCAAGATGGTGGCCATATCATTTTGGCACGGTGCCTTGGTGGGTGGAGTAAAGCGACGGATGTGGGTGTGATCCGGAAGCTGTCCAACCAATGGGTGCACATTTCAAAGATCGATCCCCAACAATATGTTTTTTTTGTTTTTTTTTAGCATTGGGATGTAGCATTGGGATTCTCATGAATGTACTACTTGTGAATGTCTGTAGCTGCAGAAGAACCTGGGAAGGGTTTGAAACAGCAAAAGGACTTACCTTGTGTTGCTTTTCTTGGTTGTTTTATGCAGCTTTCTTTGGCTAGAAGAGCATCCATTCATCCATTTGGCCCATACTCTGTGCAGAGCATTGGTGCTGCCTAAGCAGTCTCCTTGGCCATTGGCCACAGTCCTAGACGGGTCTCACTCGGACACAGTATACCAGCATGCTGGCACTCATTTTGCTGACCTAGGAAGGATGACAGGCAGATTCCACCCCACCTCGTGTTAATTCAACAGAGAAGTGGGATTTGAAGTCAGGATCCTTGGATCCCAAGCCCACCACCTAACCATTAAGCCAACACCAGGCAAAGAAGCATGGGAGTTAATTTATTCCATAATCGCAGCCACCTGGGTAATTGATGAGGTAAGAGCTGATTTGTTACCCTCTCCAATTAATCTATATATATATATATATATATATATATATATATATATATATATATGTATATGAACATGTATACATATACATGTATCGTTTTCTCTCATCTATTTTTTTGTTGTTGACCTCACATTCCATAAACTCAAATCTTTTATTTGACAATTTTTTGAACATCTCGTCTTTCAATGCTCTAATTTCCAAACTTTTTTTCTCCTCCACTCCTTTATGCTTGTTTAATTACTGGCTCATTTGCAAACCTGTCTTGTCTCCTATTGTGTCCATACAATGCTGTCTATCTTCTTGTCTTTAATCACCCCTCCATTCATCGTAATCCTGATGTCAATCTCCAACTTGCTGACCTTGGGATCCTGAAAACAAAGTCATTTTGCAGTGAGTGTGGGATGGTGGTGATTAACCCCCTCCTGTTTTTTTTAATTTTGCTTCAACAACTTCCCTCCAACTAAAGTCAAATTAACAAGTCCATAGTTCCCAATTTTTTATCTGCATCCTTTAAGTTACGGTGTTACATTGGCCTTCCCCTCCAACCATCTGGTACCTGTTTTGACTCCAGTGGGCTATTCAAGATTTCGGCTGACATCTCACTTATCTGCTCTGCCACCTCCCTAAAAACTTTTGGGTGCATATTATCTGGCCCTGGAGCTTTATATACTGTGAACTTTTCCAGCTGTTTCTTTCTTTTACTTCCTCAAATCTGACCTGGATCTTCTGTCAAGCCCTTTCTCACTTCCTTGATAGATACTCTCAACTTTTTGGGAACTCCCCTGAATGATGTTGTGTAAATGTTTAAGCAAAATATCTGTTTAACAAGCCTTCCATCTCGCTTTCATCACAAACCAATCTGCCTGTGCTATTCCTCAATGGGCCCACACTTGGCCTAACCTGTCTTTACACCATATATATTTAAAGAATGCCTTGCTATTATCTATACTAATAAAGTCAGTCTGTGTGTGTCTCCTCCATAACCACAAAACCATGAAACCTATAGCCACCCAAAACTTTGCATGAATACTAAGGGAACTCCAAGTGAGTGCATGAATGAAAATTTGGTGTTGGAGTAAATTTAAACACCTCTTTTGAAGATAATTAACGGCTTACCTTCATGAAAGACTTATCCTTGGTTATCCCAACTTCACCTTGCGGGGTCTTAGCCACCATTTTGATTTGGTCTACTAAAAATGACTTGCCTTGAAAACACAATATACTCTCACGGACTAGTTAAAGTATATAATCAAAATATGATTTCGGATTTGAGGATCGCTCTCGTGGACTAAATAAGTGTCGACATCTGGAGTGAAATCTAAAAAAAATTCAGAAATTAGTGATTCTCATAACTAAGCGTATATCTTATAAGCTGAAGCAAGGCTGTGCACCATCATTCTCCATATTTATAGAAGAAAATGTGAAATTGCCAAAGCATTAAACTTAACGTTTTTCTACTGCTTTGTTTTTCTTCTGTTTTTCCCAAAGTGTAACTTCATTGAGTGCAACGAAAATAATTATGCAGGCGAACGCTTCTACGGTGTGAGCAGGGGTGTGACGACTGTGGCTTGGTTCTCCGTGGGGATATCCCTGGAGTGTAAAAGGCAAGATATATTGTTACGAATTTGGAAATCTATCACACTCAACATTCAGGTCCTTTAGCTCAGTTATCTCGGTAAGTACGTGTTTTATAGATAGCTCGCCTTCCCTTGTTTAATGGGTAAATTAATGTAAATGCGCTGTGATTTATTTTAATAGTTAGGAGTTCTATCAGAACAACACCAAAGAAGAAGAACGACCCTCCTCTACAAAAAGTATGGTCAGAAAGGAACGACAACTCCCGCCCCGATATTCTGGGGTGGGTCCCACAGAGCGGCGTAAACAGAAATGACGGTTGGGGCAGGTCCCTCAGAAAGCAAGGTCAACAACCCCCACCCGCGGAGGTGCTGGGCAGCGCGCGGAGGGGGGAGGGGTCGCAACATGGACGGAGCACATAAAAAGCGAGGAAGGAAGCCAAAGAGAGGTTCTGGTTCTGGTTCTTGTGGGACACCGATGGCGGCAGCACAAGAAAAGCCAGGGAGAAGCGAACGCGAGAGAAGTCTAAAAGAGCGCTCCTGTTTTCGCCGTCATCTTCTTCCTCCTCCTCCGCACGGTCGCGAGTTTGGACACCACCCCGTCTCACCTCAGCCGGGCTCGGCTGCGTGGGTCCATCCTTCGGCGACCGGAGCCCCGGGAAGGGGATGCCCAGCCGTGCACTCGCGGCCAGGTAGCCTGCCTACCACTGATCTGCAGCCCGACTATCCTCCGGGCTGGAGATCCCATTAAAGACCATTGAGGTCCACTTCTGTCTGTGTGTGCATGTCTGTGTGTGGGCGCCAGTCTTTAAGTAGTGAAACTGTTTAAGTGCCTGTGCTGTATATATACTTGCATTTATTATATTCGGTATAAATCTGTTCTTACATGCTCCCATAATCCCCCCCATTATTGTTAATAAATACCCCCATTGTTGAATGTATCAGCTCGTTTTGTGTTTCTTTTATTGGCTCGACATGACACGTGTTTGAGGATTAGTGTTGGTAACTTGTTCATTTGGTCCAGCCCGACTTTGATAATTCCGCTCGGTTACGCCGGATCCGAGTCGGCGATAGCGACTTGATTCGGACAAAGTCGGCCGAGGGTGAATTTCCCCGGTAGATTTCCCGCGTGGATACTTATGTATATAGAAATTTGGCTATTCACCCTATTCCACGCGGGTGGCCTGTTGGCGAGTTTGGTCCGAAAGGGACCTGCACTTTTCCGGACTTTTCCGAAAAGTACGACCTATACATTCCGGGCGATCAGTCGAGCCGACTTGCGACTCCGTCTGGCGGTCGTGCTCGAGGCCGACGTCCCGGCCCCGCAACAATATTAGATGATTAGAATGGGTAAAGCAATGGGACAAGTGAACAGCGAGTTCAAGAGAGAGAATTGGAAAATGTTTTCAGTGGCTACAAAGCAATGAATCTCCACACCACGGCAGGATGGCCGAGAGGTATGCATAGTCGGTCTAAGCTGTTTGAATTGTTTCAACTTTTTCTGCGATCTGCTTTCATTTAGGATGTTATTTCATTTAATTAGGAGCTCTGAGCGATGTTATCTTCTATACAAAAGTGAATGAGATGTTTGTTTGTTTGTTTGTGATGCTACTCCTCTGAGCTCCCAAGGTTAATCGCTACAAAACTTTACAGGATAGCATTGTTTTTTTTTACCATGATACACCTTACAAGTACTTTTAAAGTCATTTTTCTCATAATTCATAACTCATAAACACAATAGCCACCACCTGTCGTGGGGCAGGAGTTGGGGTCTGAAGGGAGGGGTGGGGTGGAAGGAGAGAGATAAGGAGTGGGGATGGAGTGGGAGTACAGAGGGAAGGGAAGGGGTGGAGTGGGAGTCTGGAGGGAGGGGAGGTGCGAGAAGGAATGGGAACGGATGGGGTGGGAGTCCCGAGGTGGGGGGGGGGTGGGTGGAAGAAGAGAGGGGAAGGGGGTCGGTGGGAGTCTGGAGGGAGGGAAAGTGGTGGGGTGGGAGGAGGGAGGGAAAGTGGTGGGGTGGGAGTAGGGAGGGAAAGGGCTTTTGTGGGAGGAGAAGGGAGGGGAAGGGGTGGGATTTTGGAGGGAGTTGCGTGGAGTGGGAAGAGACAGAGAAAAGGGTGGGAGGAGGACCCGGCGTTGCTTGGAAACACTGGGTACCTTTGCTAGTGTTTACTATTCTTAGCCATGTCCTTCTCATGCTCTCTTTTGGCTTGCCATATTTTCTTGACTTGCCTCTGTTTACTCCTACACTCTTTTGATATGGGTCTGACTCCAGTCCTGGTATTTTATATCTCACAAATTCCTCCTGCTTCTCCTTAACAATACTCCTTATCTCACTGCTCATCCATACCTGGCCTCTTTCTGTCTCTATTTTTACACCTACTCGAGACCCTACAAATTTGCTCCTTGAAGGTTACCAATTTCTCTTGAGCTGATTGCCCTCTTTTTGGCTTCTATCAATCTCATCTGTTGAATTCCAGCTCTTTCTTCATACCCTCATGGTTTGCCTTCATGAAATCCAACAACCATACGCTACTATCTCAAACTATAACTCTTAAAATAATCCTTGCACACACAATGTTATTGTGACAGTGGAAATAGACGTAAAGACACAGGGTGCTCGACCAACAAGGACGCACCAACTGGGATGCCTCAGAGCATCATTGATTAACATGTGCTTCGAGCTGTGGTTGACGTGGGCACCACCATTACAGCCTTGCAATGATTGATGCTCCGATTGTACTGATTAAGCGTCAAGGAAAAATTCTGGGTTATATCTTTTCACCGTAACCTTGAACGCGATGGATAGTAATTCTAAGGCATCCCAATTGGCGTGTCCTTGTTGGTCGGATCACCCCGTGTCTTCACGTCCATTTCCCACATCACTTTATGGTCACTTGATTCTAAATTATTCACTACCTGCACCTCCTCCGCCATGTTGGCATAATTACTTCAAAGGAAGTCTCACACTACACTCCCCCTTGTGGGCTTATCTACAAACGGGGTTGAAAAGCAATCCTGGACTATATCTTGAAATTCCTCATCTGCTCTTCCCTTTCCCTTTTCCTGGACCCATTCTATCCCTAGCAAGTTAAAATCCCCCATAATCAATACTCTTCCCTTGCCACATTCCTTTCTGAATTATTCATGTTGCCTTCCTTCCTCCAGTCATTACACTGGGAGCCCTATAAAATAATCCCACCAGTATCCTACTATTTTACAATCTCTAATCTCTATCCATACAGAATCCACGACATTAATTCCCTCCTTAATATCACCTCTTTCTCTCGATGCAATATACTGTATTTTACCCAGATTGCGACTACTCCTCCTATTTTTCCTTTCAATCACACTGATACATATTGTGGAATTCTAATCCTGTCCTCCAATTGCTCTACTCATTAACCCAGATCTCTCTTCCTCAAACTATATCATAATCCTCACTATCTACTTTGGCTTCAAGCTATTCCATCTTATTATTTAAACTTGTGGCATTGGCACAGAATTCATTTAACTTTTCCCTTCCTGAAATTGTGTTTTCCTGCCTGGCCATAGCAATCACAATCACATCATTAATTCCTTTTTTAATAGCTTCTCCCTGCTCTTGTAACCTAAAAAAGCTTGAATTCCCTTCTCAATTCCCATTGCAAACTTTGCCGACCCATTTCTATTTAGCACTAGTAAAGGTACCCTGTGTTTCCGGGCAATGCCGGGTCCCTGTTCCCACCCCTTCACCTGCTTCCTCCCACTCCAGTCCCCTCCATCTGGACTTCTCTCACCCCTCCCTCCCTTCTCCTCCCCCCCCCCACCCCACTGACTCCCACCCACCCATTCACCTCCTCCAGACTCCCAACCCACCCCTGAGTGGAAAGAGTGGAAGTGCATGTGGTATGAGGAGAAGGGAAGGGAAGGCCATGTGAGATGAGAGGAAGGGAAGCAAGCTCAAGGGGAGGGGAAGGGAATTCTGCATGAAGGGTGGCAAAGGGCGTTAAAACGTGCCCAAAGAGCAACATTTTCTTTTTAACCACCGGATTCTATATAATACTGGGTGGGAGCATTGAAAAACCTAAGTATCTACCTGGCAAAGACCTGCTTGCATGCATGCATGCTTGTACTTGCAGCGACGTTTGCACCCCTCAGTTGGCTCACTCTGAATCTGATTCATATTGATACCCTATGGGGAAGCAGTTTTAAATTCAAAACTAAACCGACAGTCCTTAACAGTCCATCAACAGAGGGAAAAGGGCAGGGGAGCAGGGGAAGTGGTGCGAGAGAGATGGAGGGGAGAGGGGAGGGTCCGAGAGAGAGAGAGAAGAGAGAGAGAGAGAGAGAGAGAAGAGAGAGAGAGAGAGAGAGAGAGAGAGAGAGAGGAGGTGGGAGGAGGGAGAGGGAGAGGGGTGGGAGAAATGGAGATGGGTGGTGGGAGAGAGGGGAGTGGGAGAGAAAGAGGGAGGGGAAGAAAAATCGGGGAAGAGAGAGTGCGGAGGGGGAGCAGAGAGGGGGGCTTCCAGCAGATATGATGCCCAGTTTAACATCCATCCAAGAGACACTACACACATTGAAGAGTCACCCTGCCTGTGAAACACCCAGATGACAGTTTAGAGTAGCGTCAGGATTCAAATCAAGGCTGAATAGCTTAGAGCGAGCATGCATACCTCTCATACCTCTCGGATATCCTTCCGTGATGTCGTGATTCATTGCTTTGTAACAACTGCAAACACTTTTTTACTCAATGTAATCATCTCATATATTTTGCCTTTCCAACTCCAGTATCGAACTGCGTATCACCATCGAAGCTTGAAGCGCGCTCGCCAAGTGGTTTAACGAAGAACTCCAATGAAATGGTTGAAGAAACATTTAATAACAAAACGTTTAATTTTTTTAGATGTATTTATCTTCACTGAAGTGATGAGTCGTGTAATGAAAGAAGATCATACAAAATCGAGAAACGTAGTGTAAAATATAATTGCACATTTTCAGCGAGCTAGCTAATGCCCAATGCACCACAGAACAAGGCGGGGCCAAACACAGGCGAGTGGCCTTTAAACTTTGTTGAAGTCTATCAGTATACAGTATTCAATGACAGTGTGAATATTGTAGAGCACTCGCCAAGTGGCTTAAGCACTCAAGAAAGCACTCCAACAAAACAGTTGATAAGGAATGGCTGGCTTGGCAAGCAATCAGTGATCACTGATCCATCATCAGGGTCAATTGGTGTCAGGTCAGGCCAGATTAGATCTGTGAGTTGCTCCAGGTATCATGTAAACCTGTACTAACCTGTTCCATGGTAGGGTTGTTGGCGACTAAACCGTCTCCCCCACCAGGTTTTTTTTTGGTGAGGAGGGTGTTTGGATATGGACAGTGGACACCAGCAGGATTAAAAACAAAACCTGTAAAAGGGTGGAGGAGCTCCTTGTGAGCCAACAGCCATCCATATCTAGTGCCAAACTGTGTCTGCGGATGTCCTCCTGCAGTTGAGTTACTTCTTATTAGGAGGTTGGTGGCAGGATTCGAACTCCGGCCACGGTAAAACCCTTCATTCCGCAAAACATAATAAAAGCAGAAAAAAAATCTGAAGACGCACTCGGTGGGAGTACCTCCTGTGCAACTGCTCATCACAGGGCAGCTCACCGGATGTTGGGATTGGGACAAAGCGTTCGGGGCCCCCAATATTTGATGATAGGAGGGAAACCACAAGGTGACCTTCCTGTGTCAGATTGCAGTAGTGTGTTTCAGGGTAGTGCTGAGGTGTCATCCAACAGACGGCGGTTCCTTGGGTTAACCTGAGGTGGTCACTTTGGGTGGGTGCCTGGAATGTCCTATCCCAAACAGAGGATGATCACCTGTCGCTGTTATCATCTGAGATCAAGCGTTCGGATATCGGTATTGCAGCACTTGCTGAGGTTCAGAGAATGGATTGCGGCGAGATCATTGAGCTGTTCAGCAAGCTGATGCGTGAAACTGCATGTACACGAAGGGTGGACAAGCAGGCCTTTGTGCGAGTAATCTATGAGGGGGTAGAGCATCACCTGTGGTCAAGTAATTCTCATCCTACTTACAGGGGAATTTGCGCATTGCATTCCTCCAAGCCTGTCCCTCGGTGTACTGCAGTTAGAGGAGAGTGTGGTGGGCTATTGACAAAGGAGTTCGAATTGAAGGCTTGCTGGGCCGGTTACTTTGAACGGCGATACCAGGCTGATCCAACAGCAGTCAAGTTGGATTGCAGGGGTGTTACAATCCCTATTGCTGAACCTCCAAGCAACTGTGGTCCACATTCGTTTCTGGAAACACAGGCTGCGATGAACGGGTTGAAATGGGGTAAACCTCCTGGGATATGTGGCATCCATGCTGAACTTCTCAAGGCTGGTGGAAATGCTGTACTCGTGTCATTGCATGTGGTTCTGTGCTCTGCCTCGAACACAGGCACCATCCCAACTGACTGGAAGAGGGGCCTTGTTGTCCGTCTCTGGAAAGGGAAGGGTGTTCGCCAAGACTGCAACAACTACTGAGGGGCGACACTGCTCTCAGAGCCGGGCAAGGTCTTTGCTCAGATAATTATTGATAGGGTTCGCCACCATCTGCTTGAGCACCAACGTCCAGAGTACTCAGGCTTTACACCAAAGACGTCAACGATTGACCGTATCCTTGCTCTTTGGGTCCTCACCAAATGCAGACGAGAGTTTCGGCAGGGGCTCCTTGCAGCCTATGTTGATCTCTGTAAAGTGTTTGATTCAGTGAATTGGGAAGTCCTCTGGAGAATTCTTGGTCTTCTTGGGTTGCCACCAAAACTGATCAATCTGATGTTTGAACTACACTTTGGAACTGAGAGTACTTTGAGATGTGGTGATACCATCTCCAACTTATTTCCAGTTATTACTGAAGTTTGTCAGGAGTGTGTACTGGCCCCCACTCTTTTTCGTGCTTGCATGCACTGGATTCTGGGAGGATGTCAGAGAGATCAAGCTGTGGTGCATCATTTGGGAATGTCAAGATCTATGACCTTGATTTCGCAGTTGATGCAGTCATCTTTGCGGAGACTCAAAATCCTTTTGGGGGCCTTCGGGTTTCTAAATATGTAGTCGGAGACACTGGGATTATGGGTTTCCTGGGTCATCCAGGCTTTCAATGACATCTTGGATGCTGCTATCCTGTCTGTACCTGTTTATGGCAAGGATATTGAGGTCATGGAGAGATTCACTTACCTAGACAGTGATATTCATGTCTCTGCTGGCTGTGAACCAGAGGTGAACAGACGTCTGGGTCGGGCCTGTGGAGTCATGGATTCACTGGATCATGGGGTGTGGTGCTGCCGCAACCTGTGCGGGAGGATGAAAGTCGGAGTCTTCAGGTCCTTTGTGCCTCCAGTCTTGCTCTATGGATGTGAGACTTGGACTCTGACCACGGATCTGAGTCAGCAACTTAATTCCTTTGGTACCAGGTGTCTTCAGAGAATCCTTGGCTATCGCTGGTTGGACTTTATGTCCAACGAGCAGTTGCTGAGAGAGACTCAAATGAGATTTTTTACCTGCATAGTCCGTGAGCATCAGCTGCGGCTGTCTGGACATGTGGTACATGGCACATTATTGTATTTGCCCCCAAAACGTTTTTCTGTACAAGGTTCGAGGCTCACGGAGGAGCTGGGACATAAATTGATCAAGACTTACCAGAACAAAAGAAACAGTAGAAAGAGAGGGGGAAAACACCAATGGCAGGGTCGAGGGAACAGACAAGAGGGGAAATTCGATCATTAAGGGATGTGGGAAAGAATGAGGTGTAGGACACTTGGGGTGGATAAGATGAATACAGCCATGAACTCTCAGGAAGGAAAAACTGAAAATTTGGAAAGAGTTGGACTTTGAGACGGTTCATGCAGGTGGACAATATCATGATCTGAAATGGAAAACATCTGTCTTGAAAACCTGGAGGGAAGAATGAGATTGAAGAGAATGTGAATGTTGGTTCCATTGGTGGG
>CM068956.1:55255186-55267595 GCA_035128595.1 Eptatretus atami | reverse complement strand
GTTTATATTGTTGTAGATTTTCCCCCCGCGCTATGCGATCGACCGCGTCTAACCCAATAGCGGTCCCTTCCCATAATGGACAATTCAGTCGCGGCTTTTCCGCGATCACCCGGAACCAGCCACGGTGGTTGAAAACCACACCACAACCTTTCCGCATTCTAACCGCGGTACAGGTCGATCGCCAAATCTTCGATTTACTAATATTCGGCAGGTAGGTTACCGGGAGATATGTACAGCTCAACGGAACGCTTGCGAAAGAAGCCGCATTAAGCAGCTTCGTTTCCTTTTGAACGAGCGGGGTATTATCCGCAGTCCGTTGGACCCGAACTTACCTGGCTATTAAACGCACTATATTCGAGTGTACAAGATGTGGGCAGTTCATGAGGGATGGACAGCAACGACAGTTTACATTCAACAAGCGACATTTATTTATAATAAAGCACGTATCAATGTAAACAAGGCAAAAGAGGTATGCAATATCACAAAGCATAAGAGCACGACAAAAGAAATAAACCTCTACTTATTATATAGCAGTCACTTACTTAACAGCATTCCTACTTTTAGAAGCGGCCGACGGACACTCACGTCGCACACCCACAACCCAAAAAATGGGGGCTAGAGCTTTTTATAACCGAGCTCCAGCTCGGACGACAGTATCTGAACCAGAACTATCTCGAACCTCACCCTCTTGTCTTCAAGTTGTCTGCGACCCGGCCAGCGAGACAGCTGGATCCAATTCGCCCAATGACTGCGATGCTTCCCGGCTCCGCGATCCTCCCTGCGTTCTCAACAACGTGCTGGATGAGAGAGCGCCATCCTGTTCCCGTCGATGCGTCGGCTTCCACGAGAACCACCTCCACGTAAGAGGTCGATGGCACCAAGCGAACAAATGGAAAGCAAAGAGCTCACGAACCAAGAAGAAGAAGAAGCACCATTGCAGCTCGATCCCGAGCAACCGGCTCAACTTCCTTCCAAAAACAAAGCGCTCGAAGCAAAAGCTCTCCCGAGCCAACAGAAGCCGAAGCTCACTGAACACCAAGCAAAAGCCTCCTCCCCGAGCCAGGCCGCACCGAAGCTCACTGACAGCCGAAGCAAAAAGCTCTCCCCGACAGGCGCAGCCGAAGCTCACTGAGCAGCCGAAGCCAAAAAGCTTCGAAGCTTCACCACTAAAGGCAAGTCCAACGGACCGCCGTCTGCTGAACGTAATCCTTCAATCCTTCTCCAACTCTGCCCCCGAACAAAGAAAAATCTCCTCTTATCCTCTCCCGCCCTCCGTCCGCGTGACTCATGACTCTTGCCCTCGTGCTGCCATCCCCTCAAGCCACGGTGGGAGGGAGTTGTGACATCATGAGTCAAGCGCAAGGGTGGTCTTTCCTCTTCACAAAGAGGGGAGGGATGTTCCATTGTTCTTCTAATTATAAATCGATCCGCATGCGCATCTATCGATTGCTGACATTTAAACAAAGAAGTGTGAGCTATCTCGGAACAAGCTTTCGAATAGCTGACTAAAGAACCTGGAATGTGTGTGGCAATCGAATTCCCAAATTTGTAACAATCGATTAAAACACAAAAGAGAACAGGATATATATGTATATAAGTAAGGGAATACAAACTGATTAAACTTGGGAGATGGGAGGTATTTTCATGTCATTATATTAATCTGTCATATATTTCTGAAACATTAAATATCAGCAAGAAGCTTCAAGAAAAATTAATTTCTGTTCCAAGCATACCTTCAAGAAAAGGTATTGTATTCTAATAAATATGTTCTTCAAACTAAGAATGGTATTTCAATAAAAGATGGCTTATACGATGTTAATAAACCAACAACTTGGATTTAACTGAAATGTTATAATAATGTAAAGAATTTAAATTAGAAAACGCAAGGCCGCTTTCGAAAATCGGAAGAATGATATTGCTTTCTGTTGTAAAAAAAATTATCATTTGATGAGGAATATCAAGAATCCAATAATATATGTATTAATTCTTGGTGAAGTGGTTCAAGTAGATAAGAATGAGAGAGTGAAAAACTGAGAAGAAGAGAAGGAAGAGGAAAGAAGGAAAGAGGAGAGAGAAGAGAAGAAGGAGAAGGGAGAGAAGAGAAAGGAAGGAGAGAGAAAAAGAAGAGAGAATAAAATAAAATTAAAACATGGAACAGTGGATTATAAAAAGATCCAAAGGTATTTATAGAAAATAAATAATCTCACGCACCGAGGAGGAAAACCAGAATGCCAAGTCTATCAGGAAAATATAGGGTTAGCTTAACATCGGTTTCAGGAGATATTTCAATGAGAAAATGGAATGAAGAAGATAAAGAAGAAAAATTATATTATTATTGATTGTTGGTTTAATTGACTTTGATTAGTTACATTTTTTCTTAAATAAAGGGAAGATGAAGACATTTCTCGGATTCTTTATGTTTTAAAAAATTAAATTCAAGTCATGTTGAAACTAAAAGGTTTCGCACTCTTCGGAATTTTCAACGTAAATAAATAGAGTTATTGTCTAAAATGAAAGAAAACCAAGCAGTAAAATTCTCGTATGTTAAAGTTAAAAATATAGTATACAATAAAGGTACATGTTCGATTGGTTCCAAAAAAGATAAATTTACCCAATACAAACGGGGGATATACAAAAGTTTTTATAGGAATAAAATTTACAAACACAAATTACCAGGGAGGATTACTCTACAGGGTTCTTTTCTTGTCCAGGAACAAACTTGAATTAAACATTAGATGAGGCTGACATCCTTAAACCGTGAGCAACCTATTCTATAGGTTGATGAACAGTGCATGTGACACAATATGCTTATGGAAATACAAACGTGAGAAAAACATGAACCATAGAGAAGAAATGTTGTAAATTTGTCTCTGATAAATCCTACCTTGAGAGAAAAAGTTATCCGGATCATCGTGAAGAAGTGATCAGTTCTAATTTAAACTTACTTGGAAATTCACAAAAACTTACTGCTCTAATATGTCACTGAATTGAAGACAATTACTGATAATACATAAACAATATCACAAACTTCATAGAAGGAAGTTTATCAAGGAAGTTGATTAATCTGGTCACTATTTAATTGACCTCATATACGATAAGAGTACATATTTAACCTTATTATTTGAGAGTAAATGAGTGGTTTCCCTTGAAAAAACAAAACAGGTAATACTCTTATGTTAGCTTTCCAACTGATATTCAATAAAAGCAAAAAAAACTAATAAAAAAACTGGACTGATAGGTACAGATTCTACAACAAAATATTATGAATTTTCTTAAATAACAACATTACATTAACAGCCCTTTAATGAAGAAGCGGTTTTATAAGCGTTTCAATTGACACTTTAAAAGACAGAGACTATATAAAAAATTCACTCAACTCAGTTCTCAACAATTTATCATTAAATTCTTGACATTGCGATAATTACACCATACATTCATACTCTCAACGGAAAATTAACCATCAATGCATTACAATTAAAAATTGAAAAAAAATTAATTGCCAGAAAGCTAAGTCCAAAGTTGGTGATATAGTAAGATTACAGTGGAAATCTCATTTTGAAAAAAAGTTAGTTACCAAGCATGGAAAATGAAATTTAAAATGTTATGTCATCTTCAGTCCTTGGACTTACAACTTATGTATTTAAAGGGAAGAGATTTAGGTTCTTTTATTCACAGGAATTACAAAATAAAGCATAATGAATTTTTTTTTTGACTCACCCTTTTTTACTCCGCCTCCTTTGACTTCCGCCCACCACAAGCAAATCCACACAAACCCCACTCACAAAAGCTTACATCCACCAGCCCACTCACATAAACCACATCCACACAATCACCCCACATAACCATATCCACACCAACCCCACTTCACAAAACTACATCCACACAAGCTCCACCCACATAACCAGCATCCACGCAAACCCCACCCACATAAGCCACTATCCACATCCATCATATCCACATAATTAGTATAGTATATTACCAAAAAAAACAGGTTTATTTAAATTAAAAATTGTCTCCCCCACCACAACCCCACCCCACACAACCCCACCCACACACAGCCCCACCCAACAAGCTCCCGAGCATTACGAAGCCCGAGCATACGAAGCATAAATACCTCTTTGATGAATAAGGGAATACACAACAATGGTTTTCAGTCTGTCCCACATAGGAAATGACCAGAATTTTTTTGACTTGTTGGGTGAGTCCTTGGCTGACTCACGACTCATTTTTACACGAAAATAAACAGCTTGCTTTGATGATTTGAGAAAACTACGTTTAAAGTGTTTTCTTGTTTTGCTAAACTTTGTTCTTTATTTTCTATATTTAAATATTAACATGAGAGACAACGATACAGAATTACTTCCTCATTTTCACACACGACTGTCTCTTAAAGACTTCCCCATTTTACAGAACTGAAGGAGTAGTGAACTTCCTTTTCTTTCGTGCTTGAAGCAATAAATTAATATACTCGATTGCAAATGAATTTTGTAAGGAAAATTAATTTTTCCCTAAAGCAGAACATGACAAATATTTCGTTGTTCCCCTTCTGAATGAAGAAATAATGAAGAAGTGCTTAATCAGTAATCTACAATCTTTCATAGCTTCATTTACATTTGCTGTAATGGGGGGGAGAGATAGATGGCGGAGAAAATGAGTCTCAATTTAACAATCTTTTATCAACCGAAATGATAGTGGGATATAAATATCAGTCTCCCTATTTTGAGCTTTTGAATTGGATCAGAAAGTTTTCCCTTTCCCCCATTCATTTGAAATGGGCCGTCCAGAAACCCCATTTATCATCTACTCAGGCCTAATGTCTAAAATTATAAGATTATGCCAAAGCTAAAATATCACATATCTCAAAAAGTTGTGACATTATGACAAACAGTATAGTGGATAATGACAAAACAACGATTGGATTTGGTTCGGATCCAGCCCATCATGGTACAAAACTGAATGTTCAAGCCGGCAGAAGTATTTTACTGATCAGTGGTTCATTTTTACTCTTTCTGTTTTGCCAAGTGTCACTTCTATGATACTTTTCTTATTCTGTCTGTCTGTGCTGTCTTCTTTCACCTGCATGGTACAATTTTAACGAATCTTTCACAAACTTCACTAAGTTTAGATAGTCTCAACTGAAAGCCTATGATTTAGCGTCACTGGTCATCTTGAGATCATTTTTCGAAAAATCCCATTTTCACACTTACTCAATTTGAAACAGATTGCATATTGCTTCACTGAATGGATAACTTTTTAGATCAAGATAAAGTAACTCAAGTCAAACTCTAAAATCATCAATTCAATCTGAAAAATAATTCAATTTCACCATCTTACCTAGCTTTGATAAGATGGCAATTTATAATCTTTAATTGATGGCCAATTGATGTATCACGCAACCTTGGAGAGGGTGGGATTTTGCAACTTATCCTGCTCGCACACATCTTTTACTGCAAAATCAGAAATTTCCAGTAATTGTTCGTCGATTTTGTATTCTGTCTGTTGTCTATTTATCGCTGCAGGCACAATTTTAACCGAACTTCAAAACTTTAACCCATGTAGAGTTGTCAATAAGAAGAAGCCTATTGTTTTAGATCAAAAGGCAATTAGCCAAAGTCAACAACTTTGGTGGCGATTCTAAAATCCTAATTTTCACCGATTGAATTTGAAATTTGAAGAGGATTTTATATTCAGTCGCGGAATTCACAGCCATTATTTTAGTCAATCATAGTACCAAAAGGTCAATAGGCCATCAACAAACAAGGTATTTCTAAAATGCTTCAATTTTTTTATCCGATTGACATTAAATTTGAGAGATTCCTAATTGGGTCCACTATATTTCAACCACAAACTAGTTTTGAGTCAACATCGGCCGAATTTCTAAAATTGCCAATTTTCATCCAATTACTTTGACTTTAAATGAGTTGCATTTTGTCAATGAAACTCAACCACCAATTATTTTTAGGTCAAATTGTTTTATGGATTTTGCAAGTTATAGTGCTCTCACGACCTCATCTTCTTCTTCTTGTTCTTTGCCTGTCAATCGTCGGCAGGTCACAATTACCAACCATTAGTCATTAAACTTTACTAAGCTTGTAGTCATGTCTCAACTAGAAAGCGTTCATTTGAGTAAGTCATCTTGAGATTCGAATTTCTAAAATCGTATTTTTTCATCCATTGACTTGAATTTAAACTAGATTGCACAATGCATCATGTATGGAAACACTATTTGAGGTCAAAAGGTCAAGGTCAACTCAAGGTCAAACTTCTAAAATCATCTATTTTTATCTGAAAAAGCATCAATTTTCATGCAATGACTTGAAAATTAAACAGCAATTTCATAGTCATTACAATGGAATACCAATATGCTTGAGAACAAATGGTCAGAGTCAATTCCAAAGCAAACTTCAAATTATCAATTTTCAATGAAATTCAATTACATCCTATTGACTTAAAGTAACAGGATTTACTAGTGTCATCACTAAATTTGGAATAAACAACTATTTGAGTCAAAGTCAAAGGTCAACTCAAGGTTAAATTTCTAATATCATAATTCCAATCTGATAAAATAATCAATTATTCATCCTAATTGACCTGACTTAATAGATTGGCAATTTTAATGTTATTGACATAGACCAATTTAATCCATCCATGCACTTTAGAGAGGGGGTGGATTTTTCAAGTTTCTGTTCTGCACGGTCTTTTTCTTGTTTTTTATTAAACAGATACTTCAAAACGTTGATGACGGATTTGCCTAAATTGGGAGAGCTTGGTATTGCACATGACGAAATATTACATTTTGGTTTTATGATAAATATTAATCTGAATCCGATCTGAATCATAATTTTTTTCATATTCTTACCATTGAATTTTGCTAAAAGATATATAGCACTATATTTAAAAAAGTTAGTGGACATGATTCGATAATTTATTGTGCTTTGGTATGCAAAAGAGAAATGATTCATTTGTAAATCTGAATCCGGATTCTGAGAATTTTTCATGATGCGTCACATTGAGTACGGCTAAGATGATTATATAGCATGCTATTTCAAAAGTTCAAGACATTTGCAATCTTGTGGATGAGTTGGATCTAGAAGAACAAGGCCGATTAAATTTTTATTCAGTCCGAATTCAGTCCATCATCTCAGTGATACAAACGTAAACTACTCGCTCAGTATGCGCTCTTCCGAGTGCCTTCTAGTTGGAATGAAACATCGTTTTTAAACTTTCCTCCTACTTAACGATTATTTTTTAATCTATATCCTAACATTTATACCTTTGATTTGAAACTCCACAATTGTAAGTTCTCTTCTTCAAAGTTAATCCTCCAATTATTTTAATTGTTCAATCTATTTCGTTGCGATTTCTTCATAATGTTCCTTTCTTTCTTAACATCCTTCATTTTCACATATTATTTTTAAGAAGGAAGGGGAAGGGGAATAATAGGGGGGGGGGTGGGAGAGAAACTATGGTTTAAATTCAGTACACAAGCAATCAACCTAATTTAAGACCGACCAAAGCTACCAATCAATTAACCCACATTACCACACAAATAGAAATAGTATTTATACATTCAGATCAATAAACTGTCACTGATGTTCCTTTGACTCCTAGAGACGTCGCGAGTAGCGAAAGGGCTAAAAAGAACCTTTTATCTAATCAAAGACAAACTCATTGAGAGAAACTTAATTGACACACTTCAAACTAATATAAATCTACTGTTTTTCTTTGATGACTGTCACCACAGTTGACTTTCCTGGATGCTCCTTGTGTGTCGGTGTTCTGCTCGATATAGTGAAGCCATGCTATTACGTGAGACAAATGTACCTCCCACAATACAGAAAGGGAAATAATGAGTTTCACCGAGAGAAATTGGAAGCTCACGCGTATCTTTCTGGAGTTGTTAATTTTTAAAAACCATGGGAGAAATGATTGCTTCTTCTTGCCTAGAGACGTGAGATAACTGTTGAACCTTGCCAGAAAACCAAAGAACTTGTGGGCGTGTACGACATTTTGATAACACATAGTTTAAACAGCTGTCTCAAATTTGTATAAAATGAACATCAGTTCTTATGTACGAGAAAAACATTGGTGAGCAGTGGTATATGACCTATGTGCCCGAATCAATGTGATCACAATGATCCATGAATTTGAAGCTTGGCAGAAGGACGACTGCCCAGTTGTGTTTCTTCAACAGTAACATAGTGTCTCTTATTGACATTATGTGATGTATGTCGTGCAAAATGATATTAATGTGTAGAGTTGCAGAATTAAACTAGATAATAATGCTACACATTCGTTTTTTTGCTCTATCACTCGAATGGTGAATAATCACTTAAAAAATTATGATCAGGTCTCGATTTCACCAGAATCGAATAAATTCGTCCTCATCACACATGTAAACTTGTCCACAAAATTCTCTTCCGAATCCATCTATAACGTCTTGAGTATCCTGCCTCACAGACAGAAGACAGGCGATGAAAACATAACCTTCGTAACACCTTTGGTTGTGGAGGTAATCGCACAAAACAGACATGAAAAAAACAAAAAAACAGTCACTTTTTTTAATTTTAGGGAAATATACTCAGCCATCTAAAGATTATGACTCCTGAAAAATGTATAAATTAAATTAGCATCTCAAGTCTTGAATATTACAGTTTCATAACTTACGCCCAACATTATACTGTTGCGGGCCAGGGATCGTTTCGAACACAACGCGAGGTGGACGTAGGCGTCGGACTCTGCCAAGACGACCGAATTTATAGGTTCTTCAACCCGATAACTCCAGACCAACGGGTCCTTATCGCGACAAGATCGCCAATAAGCGGCCCGTTGGATAGTCGATTGTCAATTTAAATTTACCTAAATACCCACGTTATCCAAACTTACGGGAAATTCACCCTCGGCGGAGCTCGAGCGGAACGAGCAAGTAGCGCTCAAACCGTGCGATAACCCGAAGTGGCGGTTACCGATTCCATCGTCCAAACGTACATCTATGGGCAAACAACGGCTTTCTAATTCCCCAAGCAAGCACCGTGTTAAACAATAAAAGAAAACACAAAACGTGAGGCTGGATACATTTTTTAAGCAAATAGGTATTATTACAGTGTGGGGAAGGAAGGAATCACGTAAGGCAGATTATACGACTTATAGAAGCAGGCAGATAATGTACACATGCACTTATCCAATCCTACTTACAGATAGCCCAAGTACACACACAACACACTACACACACACACACACACACCCACACACACCACAGAAAGGACATCGACCTTCCCGCCTCGTGCTTGTCTTCGATGAGATGAGCGACCCAGACCAGCATCGCGATCGTCTGAAGGACCAGGTGCCAGTGATCGAGGAGGAACAGGCCAGCGAGACCGATCAGAATCCAAGCTCCCTTCACGCTCATCCCGGCAACCAAAACTACTCCTCTGTATCCCAAACTGTCGAGAAGCAGTATGTTTCTCTGCACTTCTCCATGTCTTTGAGTTTGAATGTCAAAAGCGAGCTTACTCCAACTTGTTCAAACCTGCCCATCAGAGAATTGACCCAACCTTGTCCTGTTCTGATCTCATAACTACCTTCAAACTCCGCCTCTTGTCTGATTTGCGCCGCACCTTATTTCTACCCTGTCCAGGGCGGGGAGGAGACGCCCCTCTCCCTCCCCACTTTCCCTCACTGACGGTTTTGGCACTGCAACAATGCGCTCTCACCCTTTATTGGCAAAACGGGCGCCGAAGGCCGTTGCATTGACCGGGTGGGGGGGCATGACGCCGTTGCTGCAGACCACCCACAAACAGCCAGAGAACATTTTCTCGTGTGGCTTCGCCCACGTACATGCTTACATGCACGTAGGCAATGCGTCGTCAGGAGCGAGGTAAGTGAGGTGTGATTCTGGGTGTTGTATTATGAGGATTCATTATGAAAAATAAAAGAAAACCATGACTATCAAAGTACTCCGCAGCGCCTATATTGAAATTAATTATCCATTAGACACAGCAGGGGGCCCTAATTATAACACATACTTTCATATAACTGTTCTATAGACTGTAGTGAGTCTCATGGCTCCAGATTCGTAACATGCAACCCCACTATAACTGAAGACACAGGTACTTTGAGACGTCTTGTTATTCGGATGATTACATACCAATTAGAATCCAGACATTCGCAATAATACAATATAGCTTGCTTTCCCCACTGCCACTTATCCATCAACAACCCCCCCCCCCCAAAAAAAATCAATTAGAAATTACAAACCAGTTTCACCTGATTAGTCTTCAATGAATGGGCAAGTAGTTGTACAATCTTGTGTCTGATTTGTTGAACCAACAGTTGCATCTGCAATGCCGGTGTGCTTAGAAAAAAATGGTTAGTTGGTTGCTTGAGATCTATATGGTCCTCAATTTTGAGATCCCTTCGCTGCTGAATTCTTACCAGGGGTGGTGATCAGCCTGCTCTCTAAAGGCCTCTGCACACCTTGCACATTTATGCCAGAGTGCCTGACGTATGAAAAATTTGGCTCAAATCTGCACACGTCGATACTAGGGTAAGTTTGTATACGTTAAGAGCCTCTTGCATACATCGTAGTGCGCTGGATATCGTAGTACGCTGCATATCTCGTTCGTACGCGGCTGTTAGATCAAATTTTCCTATGCTTGAAATTTTTCAGTATGGCCAGGTATGACTCACCTTCCGCATAACGCTGGCCATTAGTTGTAGCACGTTATCGCGATCGTTTGACACACGTCACAACGTTACTTGTAAGATAATCATAAGTCGAACACGTCAGGTATGTTTAGCGTACCCGAACTTATTTCAACTTATAGTACGTGTTGTAGGCACCGCTACGCATCGTTGACACACAGTCCACACTACACGTCTTGTAGTTTTACTCATAAGTCGAAACACTCAAGAATGGTTAGGTCAGTGTCCAGAATCTCTCTGTGTTTTTTGTTGTTTTTTTGTTCGTTGTTGTTTTTTTCTGCAGTATGACGTTGATGTTACACTTCTATTTCTAGTTCGGTTATAATATAACTATTAATCAATAGCTGCCGCTCAACGATTTAAATCATAACCGCAATAGAGAAATCCAAGTTGTTCAAATTCACCGTTCATTACTGAAGACGAAAAAGAAGAAAAAAAAAACGGAAGTCTGGGAACACTACGCTAACATTAACCTCACGTGTTTCGACTTAATGAGTAATATACAAGTAACGTGATGTTCGACGTGTGTCAACTGATCGCGAACGTGCCTAAAACTATGGCCACGTATGCGGAACGTTGGCATTACGCGAATACGTCGAAATTTTCAACATGCTGAAAAATTTCTCTACTACTCGGCGTATGACGACGTTATGCCAGCGTACTACACGAATGCCAGCCGTTTACTAACACGTATGCCAGCTTGCTCTTAACGATATACAAAACTTACCCTAACGATTCGACGCTTGCCAGCTATGCTGCGGCAAATTTTCATATGTCGGCAATACGCTGGCTAAAACCTCATGTGTGACACGGCTTCACATCTTCGATGTCTTAGTCGTTATGATTTGAATCGATTGAGCAGCAGCCTATGAATGCCTACGCCCGTGATCGTCTGCGATATGCGGGGTGCCACGCGGCTATGCATAATTAGATATTCGTTGGCATAGTTGTGAACGCGACAACACGCTCAGCATTCCTTGGTAATATTCTTATATGTAGGAAAACGTTCTGTTACTGTACGATACGTTATGAACGCCAACACGTATTTATACGCCCAAAACTTAAAAAAAAATCAATAGGTTCAGCGATTTGCCAGCTTTTACATACATTTTGATACCTGGCCATACGCTGGCTAAAACTCAAGGTGGACACCCCTTAAGTGTTGGTGAAACGACACGAGTACTATGATAAGTGCACTCTAGCCAGCATAATCTTGTCCCTCACAATGAATCAATCACAGCATAACTGTCTGTCCCTCACCCAATGAATCAATCAGCAGCCACAGTTGCATTTGAAAAGTGTGTGTGTGTGTGTGTGTGTGTGTGGTGTGTGTGTTGTGCTGTTGTGAGTGTGTGTGAGCCAAAAAAACCAAAATATAAAAGACATCTCATGACCAATGTCCATGTAAATCTTATTATATGGCAACTGTAAGGATATTTTTGATGCCAAATGGAAGGGAAAAACATGGAAAGGTAATTTCTCTTCCAACAGCAATGTTAGAAGTGAAAGTATAATGAGATCAAGGAAGGGAAGACATATGGGTGAACAAGTGAAATAACACAGCACAGAAGAACTCCCTCTTTTTATGGCAAAACCATTATTGATTTTATCCTTATTAAATTCTTTTATTTGTTGTTTGCTAATCGTGCTTCCAGAAACTCATTCTTGGCACCAAGTGGATAATATTCTTCCTTATGAGACTGAT
>CM068956.1:55215048-55227425 GCA_035128595.1 Eptatretus atami | reverse complement strand
TCTTGTGGCGCCGTGTCTTGTAAGTAGAAACTGTGTAAGTGCTTGTAAATAATAATTATAGTCGGTTGTAGTGCTTTTGTCTTGCTCGTGTCTTTGTCCCCATCCCGTGCACGATTAATTTTCATTGCATTGCCTGTAAATTGCATGACTGCCCTTGCTTGTGTGTTATAATAAATGTCGTTGTGTGAAATGTATCCCGTTCGTCGTCTTTTCCCCTTTTGAAAGTGCCATCTCTTGAATCGCGGAATAAATTGGTAGAAGGGTGTAAGCACCCGGTAAATAATCACGAAACGTCGAGGTCGACAATAACTCCGCTCGGTTATCCCTGCAGCACGGAACGAGCCGCTTAAGCGGTTCGTGTCCGGAGTCGACCTGCGCGTGGTACAACTCCTCGGTACGCTACCCGCGTGGGTACTTAGGTATATCGACATTCGGCGATTAACCCTATTTCGCGCGGGTAGAATGCGGACAGAGTTGTGGTGAGGTTAAACCCCCACCCGTGGCTAGCTCCTTGGCGGTAGTTCCAAGAGGGTCATGACTGAATTGGCCGTTCCGGTGGGCGACGCGTCGCGATTAGAGTTACGTGGCCGATCGCACGCCGGGCGGTTGTAATTCGTAACAATATTAAGCCATTGAATTTCTGACCATCTCATCTTAAAAAATAATTCACATTGAAAAATGAAGGCAACTCCAACACAAGTATATCTGCTCACTGGACAAAGGCTCAAATCTGACATATGGACCACCGAGTGGTCTTCATCCAGGATAAAATCAGTCATGGGATGACATAAGTGTAAACCCCTTGGTCTTCAAAACGTCAGACCTGCACTTTGCCTGCTGGGCAACTGTACATGTTGGTAGTGCCTTCAATTTTCAATATGGATCTTCCAAACTACAATGTTTTTTTTGGTTTGTTGTTGTTTTTTTTTAGCAAGAATTCAAACTGGGTGAGGTAGACATGAGATTTGGGAACCTGGGCTTGCTCTCTGTCTATTGTGGTGCCATCGTATGAAACTACTCAAGTTGTTTCGGTCGTTACTTATCCAATTTCAATCAAACTTGACAGGAAGATTAAGGGTCACACAATGGAGGTTGCAGCGACTTAATTTGCCCCCCTACCAAAGTGGGTGGGGGGGGAGTAGAGGGGGGGGTTCACCATAGACAAAATATGTGTTAAGGTGAATATCTGTGTTGAGATAGCTAACCGTGGCTTTTTCCAAGAGCTTTTTCAATAACGAAAGTAATAACAACACTAATGATAATGGCATAATATTAAGGTTATTACAAACAAATAGTAATCCTGGACTAATCATTTCCCCTCCCCCAATAGGGTTTCTCTTCCTTGGACTAACGCTGTGTTAATGTACATAAATAACTTATCATGGTGTTTTGTGGTGCACCCCAAACAGAAGTAAAAACTATGATAAACCACAAACACATACGATTACCTTTTTAAACAGTCGCTACTGCTGTTTAACACTAAACTGAAAGGGAGGAAACCCAAGCTTCATGAGGCATTCTTTGAGCCCAGGTAGTCTGTAATCTATATACCCCAGAGAGGATAATACCACGACCCTTCCTGTCTCTCCCATGGGGAGTTGTGTGTACTAATCTCTTAAAAGAAAGAAGGGCTCCAAGAGTCAAAGTTTCTCCTATCTTTGCCTTGTGACCTTAGGTTCCAACCAATAGCGTTGCCCTTGTGTTGAAAAAACGCGTTTCTTTGTGAAAATTGTCCCTTTAGAAATTGTCAATAAATTGATGACCAAAGCATCCCAAACTGATCAAGATGGTTGTAGGTCTGCCAGGTGGGCAGCAGTTCAGAAGTGAGGTTCGGCTCGGTGGTTTGAATGTGGGATAATTTGGGGGGAGGGGGGGATGAGTCGAGGTGGTTGAGATGATGCAGAGAAGGAGTTTGAAAGTGTTGTGTGTGCAGGAGACCAAATGGAAAGGAGACAGGGTGAGGAGTTTGATAGGAAGATACAAGCTGTTGTACGTGGGGGGGATGGAAAGAGTAATGGCATGGGAATAATAGTATCGGAAGAGATCAGCAAGTAAGTGGTCAGAGTGGAAAGATGTGAGGGATGGGATAGTTACGGCATGGGTGGTGATACAGAGGCAAATTGTTTGTGTTATGTCGGTATATGGGTCACAAATGGGAAGGACTGAGGTGGAGAAGCAGGAATTCAGGGACACACTGGAGAGAATGATGGGAATGGTTGAGCTTAACTTGATGCTGTGCATTGCAGGGCACTTTCAACGGCATGTGGGAGTAGCAGAGCCAGGTGAAGAGGAATGTTTTGATAAATTTGGTTGGGGACCAAGGAATAGAAAGGGTCATCAGCTGTTGGCAATAAATGGGATGACCATTGCTGGTTCATTCTTTCAAAAGCGGGAAAGCCACAAGATCACCTATAGGAGTGGACAGCATAGAACAAAACTGGATTTGGTGGTGGGAAGGAAATGACAGTTATGGAGGGATAAGGATTGTAAGGTAGTGATGGGAGAGCATGTTACCACCCAGCACAAGCTAACGATTGGTGTTTGTGATAAGGATGGAGAAAAGCAGGGAGGTTAAGAGCAGGGGTCAGAAGATTATTTGATGGGGGAAATGTAGGGGAAATGTCATCATTGAGTACAAGGAGAGGTTGAGGGCTACGTATGAGCAACTTCACAAAGAAGCAGAATGTTTGAAGTAGGAGTGGAAGAAGTACAGAGAGTTATTTAGGGGAATTACAGAAGTTTTGTGGAAGGACATCAGAAAAGGGTGCATTGTTGAGTGATAGAACCAGGTATGATGGACAGATGAGATTGTGAAGGCAGTTGGTGAAAAAAATGAGGTTTGGAATAGGATAGAGAAGATCAAGGATATAGAGAGGCAGCTGGATGCAGGGTTGCTGCACCTGTATGGGAAGAAAAACAAAGCAGCAAGGAGAACTGTGGATAAGGCATGGAATAATATGGAAGAGATGGTGTACCACAAGTTGGAAGAGGATGGTGGGAGGAAGATGACACATAAATTGGCTCATGACATGGATGAGAATGGTAAGAACATGAAGTGCAGGGTGGTGGTAAAGATTGGTTGCGGGAGGCTATTGACAGAGAGAGGGGTAGTATTGAAGGTGTGGGAAGGGTATTTCAAAGAGCTGTTGAACTGGGAAGGAAGCAACAGCAAGCTGGAGCTACCGGGTTATGTAGAGGGGAAATTGAAGTTGGTGGAGATCACAGAGGAGGAAGTGTGGATGGCATTGAAGAGGATGAAGAAGGGAAGAGCACCAGGCACTGATGAGGTGTGTACAGAGATGATAATTGCCACATAAGAAGTTGGGTTCAGTTGGATAAAGAGGCTGCTGAATATATGTATATGTATATAGGTATCTACATATATATATATATATATTATATAATATATATATATAATAATGTATATATATTGTTACGAATTTGGAATTCAATTGCACACACATACAGGTTCCCTTAGTCAGCTATGTCGATAAGTGCTTGTTCCCTAGATAGCTCACCTTCCATTGTTTAAATGTTTTGAAATCGATTAGATGCGCTGCGGTCGATTTAATAGTTAGGGAGCGAACAATGGAGACGTCCCTCCCTCTTCTGCGAAGAGGAAGAAGAACCCTGCGGTGACGTCAACAACTCCCTCCCACCCGTGGTTGAGCGGGGGTGGATCACGAGGGCATGAGTCACGCCGGGTGCGGGGGAGGGGGTGCAGGATAAAGAGGACATCTTTTCTTTGTTCGGTGGGAGTCCCGTGGTAGGGCTGAGTTCGTGGGCTGGTTCATGGGAGTCCGTGGCAGAGTTCGTGAAGAGTCCCGTGTGCAGAGTTCGTGTGCTGAGTCCCTGGGAGGTAAGCTTTTTGCTTCGGAGAGAGCAGTCATTCAGCAGCCATCGGGTCTGCTTGGCTTGAGGCCTTCGGAAGCTTTTTGCTTCGGCTGGCTCAGTGAGCTTCGGCTGCTGCTTTGTTTTGGAAGGAACTTGACCGGTTGTTCGGCTCGAGCTGCGAGTGGAGGCTTCTTCCTCTTCTTCCTCTCCTTCTTGGTTCGTGGAGCTTTTCGTTCTCCATTTTGTTTCCCGGCTTGGTGGACGCATCGGCCTCTTCTTGGAGTTGGATCCTCGGGAAGCGACGATCGACGGAAGGATCGGCGCTCGTCTCACCGGACGTGTTGAGAAGCGCGGGAGGATTCGCGGGAGCTCGGAAGGATCACGGCGATTGGATCCGCTCGCTCGCTGGAGCCCGGGTCCGGACAAGTTGAAGACCAACGAGGTGGAAAGGTTCGAGTCAAGCTCTGAGTTTCAGCTCACCTGTCCTCCGACTGGAGCTCATGATTAAAGGCCTCAGCCACCGTTTTGTGTGTGTGTGTGTGTGTGTGTGTGTGTGTGTGTGTGTGTGTGTGTGTGTGTGCGCGCGTACGTGTGTCCGTGGGCCCGTCTAATAAGTAGGAACTGCTGTTAAGTGTAAATGACTGTACATAATAAGTAGACGGTTGTAGTTTCTTTGTCGTGCTTTTGTTGCTTGTATAATTGCATACGTGTTTTGCCTTATTTAATTGCATACGTGTTTTATTATAATAAATGTCCTTGTGTAAATGTAACCTGCTCGTTGCGTCCATTCCCTCATTGACTGAACATTTCGTGTGTTGGGAGTTAGAAAGCCGTTGGTTTGCCGTAATAGGGGGACATTTGGACCGACGGTTCTCGACGATTACGCCGCTCGGAATCGCGCACGGACAAGCTCGCCTCGGCGGTTTGTTCCGTACGAGTTCCGTCGAGGGTGGAATACCCGGTAGTTGGATCACGTGGTATTTAGGTACATTGAAGATTGGCAATCGAACTACCCCACGTGATCTGCCGATTGGCGTATTTCGGTTCTTGTACAAGGACCCGTCGCTCGGAGTTATCCGGGCGGCGATCTATGTTCCGGGCGATCGGTCGGGCCGACTCGACTTGCGGCTCCGTTCAGAGCGGTCGGTTGGCGGCCGAACCCCCGGCCAGTAACTATATATATATATATATATATATATATATATATATATATTATATATATACTATATCTACTAGTATATGCATGAGAGAGGGTTGAATTTTGGAGGATTGGAGGACAGGGTTAATTTTGCCGATTATGGAAGGCGAAGGGTGATATTTATGATCCGGCGAAGTACAGGGAAATTATGCTCCTAAGTCATGTCATTAAGGTGCTGGAGAGGAATCTCGATGGGAGGGTAAGGAGGAGGGTGGAGATGGAGATCGTAGAAGAGCAGCAAGGGTTTTAGAAAGGATAAAGCGACAACAGATGGGATGTTTGTGCTGAGACAGCTGGTGGAGAAGAGGTTGGAATTGCAAGATAAGATAACATTGGGATTTGTTGACCTTGAGAAAGCCTACAGCACTGTCCAGAGAGAGGTGGTGATGGTGACACGGAGATGGGTGGGAGTGCTTGAAGCAGAAATCAGGTTGGTGGAAAGGATGTACAAAGGATTGAAGGGAAGAGTTTTGGTTGGTCCTGTGATGTCTGAGGAGTTCAGCATGAACATTGGTTTGAGGCATGGAAGCTAGGCAGGAAGGTGAGCTTGAGGGTAGTATGGGGAGGATGCTGTGTGTATTTATCTGGCTGTTGTGGTGGAGAGTGGGCGGGAGAAGCAGGAAGTACTGGGGGAGTGAAAGGAGGCTTTTGGGAAACATGGGCTGAAGATGAGTATGGAGAAGACTGAGATGATGTGGGTCAGGCAGCAGAGAAAATAAATGAATATCAAAATTCAGGAGATCAGGAGGGCAAGGAGATCAGGCAGGGAAATAGGTTTGAGTATTTGGGTAGAACAGTGACCGGGGATGGTAAGTCCAAGGCATAGGTGCAGAGGAGGAGTCAGGTGGGTGAAAATGTGTTGATGAGGGTGGAGGGAGTAATGGCAGACAGAAAGAAATCAAGAAAATAGAAAGGGAAGGTTCTGATGTCATGTTTAATGCCAGCCTACCTTTACAGTCTGGATACGGTAGCAATGACAGAGAGACAACAACAAAGGCTGCAGGTTTGCGAGAACAACTGGGTCAGGATGATTGTGGGAGTGAAATGGGTGGATAGAAGTAGGATGGATGAACTGAGGGAGGAGATTTCTGTGCAAATGAGTTTGATGGGTAGATTGGTGAAATGCTTTCTGAGATGGGCTGGACACTTGTTGCAGATGGGGGAAGAGAGAATGGCAAAGAGAGTGGATAGCTTGAGGGAGTGAGGCAGGAGGAAAATAGGTAGACTGAGGCTGAGGTTAGAGGATTGTGTGAGGAGAGAAATCCATTTGGTAGAGATGATTAGAGAGTGGAGAGAGTTATCTGAGGACAGAGGGAAGTGGCGGAGTATCGTGGTCAAGGCAGGGCAGAAGCTTGGTGCCATTGGACCTCACCCCTTATAAAGGGAAAAGGAGGAGGAGAAGAAGAAGTGAAGCATTCACTTTAGCAAGTTTTCAATCATAGTTTTAATATCAATAAGTTGATACATCAGTGAGAGAGAGAGAGAGAGAGACACAGAGAGAGAGACACAGAGACACAGAGACACAGAGAGACAGAGAGACAGAGACCGACACCATGTCTTTGTTGAAGCAATCCGTTGTCAATGTTCAAGTGGAAGACACAGTTTACCAGACTATTCTGCTTGAGTTATGTTTCATCATCAAGGTAGCTCTCCAGAAATGTAGTAAAATGCAGTGATGCAGATTTTTATGAAGACATGATCAGAAGAGCCAAATATAGTCGAGCAAGATTGTTTGCAGGAAGGTTGTACATTGTTTTGGTTGGTAATGAAGATGATGAAATGAGTTGTCCATATCTCCTTACAGAGTGTTGATGCTGCTGAAGCAGATTATTGGCACGGCTTATTCTCGGTCGTTTGCCATTGTCCTCCGTCAAGGGACTCCGTCAGCAATCAGTCAGGGTAGGAATTTGGAATGTGTTCAGGATGCCGGCGATAACTCACATATACTTCCTGATGGACTCCGTGGGGTTTTTAATGTCCACCAACTAATGCTAGCACACGAGATGCCCAGGTGAACATCAATCCAATGGAGGGAATACACATTGATGAATCATCCTGCTTGAGAAACAGCAGTGTACAGCAGTGATAAGCTTGGTCAGGATTCAAACCCAGGCATGACAGTTCAGAAGCAATTGTGCATACCTCTAGGTTATCCTGGCAGCCCCAGTATTGAAGAGGATGTTTAATGAAGTGACATTGAGAATGTTGACACAATGAGTGTGACCTTCATTGGAAAAGACCTTTATTCCTGTGCCGTGGCTCACTGCCATCCGTCATCCACTGCCATGGTGGAGGCTGAAATTGGGGATGGGGGTGGACATTCTTTACCCCTTTACATTTAATATTAGAAATAAAACTTATTGCAATGTATTTCAATTTACCCAAATTGTAGCTCTTAGTCACAATGTGCTGAGTCACAAATTAGTGCAGATGTAATATTTTGAACTGTTTTTAGAAACTGCATCCTTCCACCTTTCCCTTACTAATAGAGAATGTATCAATAGAATTGTTGTTCCAATCTAAAACGTACATTTTCTCCCTCCTTTCACCTTACCATTTGCGTGTCTCAGGACTCATACGTGGTAACAAGTACAAAACACTAATTGTCAGTTCAAAATGGGCCAAATCATTGTGAGAAATTTTCACAATTGAAACAAGGTAGTCAACCATGCTCTTGTTTTCTTATGACTCATTTCAGGATGTTCACTCCCACGAATGCTCTAAAAATTAATCGGAGCCTGAGCAGGTGACTTTCTCGTTGACATTTGCGAATAGCAGGCATTTTACCAAATAGGCATAAAATCTGATATGTCAAAGCTATGAGGTTGAAGCATGGTTTTAGATTTAGACATACAAGAGTCGTCAGGTACTGCGACTTGCCTTTGCACAGTTTGCATTCAATCTCTGTTTGGCTTTTTCGAGAAGTCTTGAGATTGCTTTTGTCTTGCTTGGCTTCACTCCCTGGGTGAACTTTGTCAATATGTGTCATTGTTATTTTATTTATTCGCATCTTTCATGGCCTCTGGGAATGGTGACCCAGGGGAACGGCTCACATTTGAGAGCAAGAGCTGCTGCAATGAATGATCGGCCATGGAAATGTTATGCTTGAGTCGACATATGTTGTTGTTTGGGTTTGTATGACAAATCCCAGTAAATATTTTAAATGCGTGAATCCCTTGGGGTAGCTCTGAAGACCCGAAGTGACATTTTGTACTTCATTGCCTGCTGTTGCACCTGCTGCTCTTGATGGGAGGTTCTTCCTACTTGCACAGCAGGGGATTAAGCTATCAAGATGACAAAGCATTTTTAAAAGGTGATGAAATTGTGTGAGCTTTCGAAAGGTAAACGACAAATGTCAACATCAAAATCACTCTGCAACTTGCTCGGAGTATAGGGTAAAGCACCACCAATGGAGGAGTACATTTGACGCAGGTTATATCTTCCTTCACAAAAATGGCGGATTGCTTCACTACATCCTTCTCCCTGAACCATTCTCGCCTTATGTTCCCCAATACAACCCCCTTCTTTCTCAAAATTTTACTCCTCCTGCCAAAATCTCCCCTCCAATTTCTCCTCTGTCATCTGCCACCTCCCTGGCCTTCTTTCACAATCTGGGGGAAAAGAGTTCACGTCTGAGAGCAGAATCTGCATTGAATGGCTGACCATGAAATCATGTGTTTCAGTGGAGAGAGATATATTGTTTATTTCACGCTTTATATGGAATCAACAGAACGTTGATCGAGGCATGTTAACAGCTCTAGCCTCTGGGAATCAAGGAGAAGCTGACATCTCGGCCGTTGACCTTTTGTCACAGCAAAAGCGACGAAGGGTAAACGTCTGACAAGTCAGATTCTGGGTTTTCCACTTTTAAAAGTGGGATTCTTCTCAAATCAACTTCGGAAGTTGACTTGTCTGAGATACCTTGAAAAATGTTTTCCCTTTAAGTAAAGCTGTCTCAGCACAGTCACCACTGAAATACGAGTAAGGCAATAATGCAATCCAATACAAATCATTCAACTGTGATGCAAGCATCAAAATTAATACAAATGGTACTGCTCGAGGTAACATTTCTGAACATATATGTATAAAAATCTTCCGTCCAATAATTCCACTGACTTTTATGGAGAGCAACATTTTTTTTTTCTAATGTATAACTTTATGTGAGGCCTTTGGTGTATTGCTCACATTCTAGTCTGAAAACTTTCCTTATAAACTACTATGTTTTACAGTATATAAATGATGCGTCCATTGTGTCCACTGCGGTGAACTGACTGCAGAGCGGAATGCATCCTTTAGGAATAAACTGGTGGTTGGATGGTGGTTTTGGGAGGTGACTTCACTTTGCTGTCTATTTAATCCACTATAATAGCAGCATGAGGGTCTGCCTGGGTGAAAATGCACATTTATTGGTGTGCTCTTCATGCAGCAGTTTAATTAAACCACACATTGGCTCCTGTTATGACAGATGTAAAAATTCATTCAACTTCATATGTCAGCTTGTACGCTTGCCACCACCAAGAAATCTTGACAACAGGGTCTGAATGGAGTTGTGAAAATACAACAGGCAGTCAAAGCCTCTGGTGAAGTGAAAGTAGAGGATTTTTGTCTTGGAAAATCAATGATGAGCAGATTTCTTACCTTTCGGCATAAGATGCTTCTTTCTTCAATCATTTGGAAGGTGTTAAAATATGTCGCTTGGCTCTTCTCGGATGTATTGATATTTTCACCTGTATCTCCTTCTGAAATAAAATTTATAACGTCACTCAGGAAGGTTGACAATGCTTGGAATGTTCACTGACACGCAATGAATCGACAGTCCCACACAATATGCCCTTTGAGAGGTCCTTTGCAGGATTTTGTTTAAGCCATCCTGTGAGGTGTTCCACTTTACTGATCCACCAGTAAATTGCAAGGAACATTTCAAAGGGCGAATTTCATGTTTTTATCAAGATATGGCCTGGGCTTGATCTCGAGAGACAATTTGATCAAGAGGCCGTTTGATTCTGTTTTTTTTTTTTCCCCCATATCTTCTCCGGTCTAGGGATTTCATTGCATCGACTGGAACTGAAAGGGATGGTTATGAGACATGTTTTGGTCCCCATGGGTCTGGAACTGTGGACCAGAATAGAACTAAGTTCTTTGACTTTGCAAGAAGTCATGGACTTAGGGTGGCTGGCTCATCGCTGGACTTGGTATTCCATCACTGGCGGTGTGGCAAAGGAGATTGACCATGTGCTTGTTGATGGTCGCTAGAGGATGATCCAGAACTGTGGGGACTACCGGAGTGCTCAGTTCCTCAATACTGACCACAGGCTTGAAGTAGCAACTCTGCAGTTGCAGCTTAAATCCAGGAGATTGGTACCATCTCAGCCTCGGCTGGATGTTGGCAAGCTAAAGTATGAGAGGGAAGCTGAGGAGGCTGCAAGCAGGCTGAGTGGAGATTTGGGGGTCTGAGTGCTTTGGGGGATCCTAGAGTTGTGGAGTGCCTTCAGGACCACCGTCCTTGATGTTGCTGGTGGATGCCTTGCGACTCACCGTAGGGCGAGGAAGAATTTTGTCTCTCAAGGGACACTGGATACCATTGACCAGAGTCGCAGGGCCAGGTAGAATGGCAGAGCTGAGCTGTTCAGGGAGCTGAGGCGTAAAATGGTTCATGCATTAAGGGTGGACAAGGAGGCCGACGAGCGAGGGAGCCTCGTGAGTGGTGGGCTGACCACATGCCTTGTGGTTGTAGCAGGTTGATCAGCATCTCAAGGAAATGGGGATGGGCCAAGCATCTTTCTGCGGGATGGCCAGATGGAGGCCCCTGGAGTACCGGCGGAAAGTGGATGCAGCAACGAGCTGCTCTGGCACATGCTACCATACCTGACACAACCTGACCTCCGGTCTAGCTCCTGCGCTCTCTCTCTCTCTCTCTCTCTCTCTCTCTCTCTCCCTTTCACATTAAATAATTTCCTTGGCAGGATGGCCTAGAGCCCTAGACAGAGGTGTGTACACTCGACTCGAAGCTTTCTCGCCTGGATTTGAATCTCGGCCCGGCTATTAACTGTCATTCCGGTGTTTCACAAGCAGGGTGATTCATCACAATGTGTGTGGCATCGCTCAGATGGACGTGAAACAGGGCTTCCCATCTGTTAGCATTAGTTGGAGGATGTTAAATGTCCCATTGTGCCCTTTGCGTCGAATGGACGAGCTATCGCCAGCACCCTGGACAAATTGCCAATTCCTATCCAATTCTACAGAGGGCATTGCATCAGTGGCACAGCCATGCGCTCAGCCAATTATGCTACCCTGCATCTTGTGCTCCATATGCAAAAAGAAGAAGCTTCCCCTATTGGTCAAACTGTTTCCCTCCTGTCAGTCTCTTGCTTATTTAGACTTTATCCTCAATTATTTCATTCGTTCATAATCCCCGACCGATGCTATCTAAAAGAAAAACAGAATAGAGTAAATCATGAATGTTCTGATGAATACTTTTTTTTTTTTTTAAGAAATCTCCTGATTTGAGTCAATGAATCCTCTAACAGCCATGTTATAAGATGTATCCAGTTTCAAGGGGGTGAGAAGTGGATTGAGGAGGTTCACTTTGCCTCATATACTTCATACTTTTTTTTTTTTCCTTCTCGAGGCTCGTATGAGAGCGAACACACAATGCACAGCAAGGGGGGTATGAGACAAGAGGGCGGGAGTGGGAAGGACAAAACAGTGGGGAACAGAGATTAGGAGATCTGTGGAAGGAGAGGGATGGGCGTGGAACGTGGGGACATTACAAGATGGACATTACAGGGACTTTCAGGAAGGAAAGCAGGGAATTGAAGGAGGTGGGGTTGGATGGATTATCGGGGGTAGAAAAGGTGGAGGATTTGGATGGGGGATGATAAGAGATGGTGGTGAACAGCTGTTTTGAAAGCCTGGAGGGAAGAATGTGATTGAATAGAGTGAGGGAGTTTATTCCAAAGCGGGAAAAAGAGGAATGAAAGAGTGAAGGTGAGCAGTGATTCGTGATTTAGGTAGTTTTACCAGAAGGGAAGTTTTGGCACACCTTGAGCACCCTGCGGAAATGTGGTGGAACAAATCGCAAGAGAGCAGGGGGGGGGCGAGGCTGGAGAGGAGACGGAGACAGAAAGACCTCCGACCAGCCTGCGGTGAGAGAGTGAGAGGCCCAAAGACCAAAGCCTCATCGCGGGAGATGCCAATGATCCGAAATGCCTTGGTTTCCACAGCATGAAGCCGAGAAAGGTGAGAGGCAGGAGTACCAGCCCAGAGGAGAGAGCATACTCCATCAGGTTGCGGATGAAAGCTTTGTAAGTGGTAAGGAGCTCAGGTGGGCCAAGGAAGGACTTTG
>CM068956.1:55196030-55207771 GCA_035128595.1 Eptatretus atami | reverse complement strand
TAATTAATAAAGGTCCTTGTGTAAATGTAACCTGCTCGGTGCGTCCATTCCCTATTGACTGAACATTTGTGTGTTGGGAGTTAGAAAGCGTTGGTTTGCCGTAATAGGGGGACATTTTGGACCGACGGTTCTCGGCGATTACGCCGCTCGGAATCGCGCACGGACAGCTCGCCTCGGCGAGTTTGTTCCGTACGAGTTCCGTCGAGGGTGGAATACCCCGGTAGTTGGAATCACGTGGTATTTAGTACATTGAAGATTGGCAATCGAAACCTACCAGTGATCTGCCGATTGGCGTATTTCGTTCTTGTACAAGGACCCGTCGCTCGGAGTTATCCGGGCGGCGATCTATGTTCCGGGCGTCGGTCGGGCCGACTCGGACTGCGGCTCCGTTCAGACGCGGTCGGTTGGCGGCCGAACCCCCGGCCGTAAACATATATTATATATATTATATTATTATAATATATTATATATATATATTTATATATATATTATATGCATGAGAGAGGGTTGAATTTTGGAGGATTGGAGGACAGGCGTTAATTTTTGCCGTTATGGAAGCGAAGGGTGATATTTATGATCGCGAAGTACAGGGAAATTATGCTCCTAAGGTCATGTCATTAGAGTGCTGGAGAGGAGATCTCGATGGGAGGGTAAGGAGGAGGGTGGAGATGGAGATCGTAGAAGAGCAGCAAGGGTTTTAGAAAGGATAAAGCGACACAGATGGGATGTTTGTGCTGAGGACAGCTGTGGAGAAGAGGTTGGAATTGCAAGATAAGATAACATGGGATTTGTTGACCTTGAGAAAGCCTACGCACTGTCAGAAGAGAGGTGCGTGATGTGACACGGAGATGGGTGGGAGTGCTTGAAGCAGAAATCAGGTGTTGGTGGAAAGGATGTACAAAGGATGAAGGAAGAGTTTTGGCTTGGTCCTGTGATGTCTGAGAGTCAGGCATGAACATTGGTTTGAGGCATGGAAGCTAGGCAGGAAGGTGAGCTTGAGGGTAGTATGGAGGAATGCTGTGTGTATTTATCTGGCTGTTTGTGGTGGAGAGTGGGCGGGAGAAGCAGGAGAAGTACTGGGGAGTGAAAGAGGCTTTTGGGAAACATGGCTGAAGATGAGTATGGAGAAGACTGAGATTGATTGGGTAGGCAGCAGAGAAATAAGATGAATATCAAAATTCAGCGAGATCGAGAGGGCAAGGAGATCAGGCAGGGAATAGGTTTGAGTATTTGGGTAGAACAAGTGACCGGGATGGTAAGTCCAAGGCATAGGTGCAGAGGAGGAGTCAGGTGGGTGAAATGTGTTATGAGGGGTGGAGGGAGTAATGGCAGACAGAAAGAAATCAAGAAAATAGAAAGGAAGGTTCTGATGTCATGTTTAATGCCAGCCTACCTTTACAGTCTGGATACGGTAGCAATGACAGAGAGACAACAACAAAGCTGCAGGTTTGCGAGAACAACTGGGTCAGGATGATTGTGGGAGTTGAATATGGGTGGATAGAAGTAGGATGGATGAACTGAGGGAGGAGATTTCTGTGCAAATGAGTTTGATGGGTAGATTGGTGAAATGCTTTCTGAGATGGGCTGGACACTTGTTGCAGATGGGGAGAGAGAGAATGGCAAAGAGAGTGGATAGCTTGAGGGAGTGAGCAGGAGGAAAATAGGTAGCGAGATGAGGCTGAGGTTAGAGGATTGTGTGAGAGAGAGAAATCCATTTGGTAGAGATGATTAGAGAGTGAGAGAGTTATCTGAGGACAGAGGGAAGTGGAGGAGTATCGTGGTCAAGGCAGGGCAGAAGCTTGTGCCATTGGACCTCACCCCTTATAAAGGGAAAAGGAGGAGGAGAAGAAAAGTGAAGCATTCACTTTAGCAAGTTTTCATCATAGTTTAATATCAATAAGTTGATACATCAGTGAGAGAGAGAGGAGAGACACAGAGAGAGAGAGAGACACAGAGACAAGAGAACAGAGACACAGAGAGACAGAGAGACAGAGACCGACACATGTCTTTGTTGAAGCAATCCGTTGTCAAGTTCAAGTGAAGACACAGTTTACCAGACTATTCTGCTTGAGTTATGTTTCATCATCAAGGTAGCTCTCCAGAAATGTAGTAAAATGCAGTGATGCAGATTTTTATGAAGACATGATCAGAAGAGCCAAATATAGTCGAGCAAGATTGTTTGCAGGAAGGTTTGTACATTGTTTTGGTTGGTATGAAGATGATAAATGAGTTGCTCATATCTCCTTACAGAGTGTTGATGCTGCTGAAGCAGATTATTGGCACGGCTTATTCTCGGTCGTTTGCCATTGTCCTCCGTCAAGGGACTCGTCAGCAATCAGTCAGGGTAAGAATTTGGAATGTGTTCAGGATGCGGCGATAACTCGATATACTCCTGATGGACTCCGTGGGGTTTTTAATGTCCACCAACTAATGCTAGCACACGAGATGCCAGGTGAACATCAATCCAATGGAGGGAATACACATTGATGAATCTCCTGCTTGAGAAACAGCAGTGTCAGCAGTATAAGCTTGGTCAGGATTCAAACCCAGGCATGACAGTTCAGAAGCAATTGTGCATACCTCTAGGTTATCCTGGCAGCCCCAGTATTGAAGAGGATGTTTAATGAAGTGACATTGAGAATGTTGACACCATGAGTTGACCTTCATTGGAAAAGACCTTTATTCCTGTGCCGTGCTCACTGCCATCGTCATCCACTGCCATGGTGGAGGCTGAAATGGGGATGGGGGTGGACATTCTTTACCCCTTTTACATTTAATATTAGAAATAAAACTTATTGCAATGTATTTCAATTTACCCAAATTGTAGCTCTTAGTCACAATGTTGCTGAGTCACAAATTAGTGCAGATTAATATTTTGAACTGTTTTTAGAAATGCATCCTTCACCTTTCCTTACTAATAGAGAATGTATCAATAGAATTGTTGTTCCAATCTAAAACGTACATTTTCTCCTCCTTTCACCTTACCATTTGCGTGTCTCAGGACTCATACGTGGTAACAAGTACAAAACACTAATTGTCAGTTCAAATGGCCAAATCATTGTGAGAAATTTTCACAATTGAAACAAGTAGTCAACCATGCTCTTGTTTTCTTATGACTCATTTCAGGATGTTCACTCCCCAGATGCTCTAAAAATTAATCGGAGCCTGAGCAGGTGACTTTCTCGTTGACATTTGCGAATAGCAGGATCTTACCAAATAGGCATAAATCTGAATGTCAAAGCTATGAGGTTGAAGCATGGTTTTAGATTTAGACATACAAGAGTCGTCAGGTACTGCGACTTGCCTTTGCACAGTTTGCATTCAATCTCTGTTTGGCTTTTCGAGAAGTCTTGAGATTGCTTTTTCTTGCTTGGCTTCACTCCCTGGGTGAACTTTGTCAATATGTGTCATTGTTATTTTATTTATTCGCATCTTTCATGGCCTCTGGAATGGTGACCAGGGGAACGCTCACATTTGAGAGCAAGAGCTGCTGCAATGAATGATCGGCCATGGAAATGTTATGTTGAGTCGACATATGTTGTTGTTTGGGTTTGTATGACAAATCCCAGTAATATTTTAAATGCGTGAATCCCTTGGGTAGCTCTGAAGACCCGAAGTGACATTTTGTACTTCATTGCCTGCTGTTGCACCTGCTGCTCTTGATGGGAGGTTCTTCCTACTTGCACAGCAGGGATTAAGCTATCAAGATGACAAAGCATTTTTAAAAGTGATGAAATTGTGTGAGCTTTCGAAAGGTAACGACAAATGTCAACATCAAAATCACTCTGCAACTTGCTCGGAGTATAGGGTAAAGCACCACCAACTGGAGGAGTACATTTGACGCAGGTTATATCTTCCTTCACAAAAATGGCGGATTGCTTCACTACATCCTTCTCCCTGAACCATTCTCGCCTTATGTTTCCCAATACAACCCCGTTCTTTCTCAAAATTTTACTCCTCGCCAAAATTTCCCCTCCAATTTCTCCTTGTCATCTGCCACCTCCTGCTTCTTTCACAATCTGGGGAAAGAGTTCACGTCTGAGAGCAGAATCTGCATTGAATGGCTGACCATGAAATATGTGTTCAGTGGAGAGAGATATATTGTTTATTTCACGCTTTATATGGAATCAACAGAACGTTGATCGAGGCATGTTAACAGCTCTAGCTCTGGAATCAAGGAGAGCTGACATCTCGGCCGGTGACCTTTTGTTCACACAAAAGCGGACGAAGGGTAAACGTCTGACAGTCAGATTCTGGGTTTTCCACTTTTAAAAGTGGATTCTTCTCAATCAACTTCGGAAGTTGATTTGTCTGAGATACCTTGAAAAATGTTTTCCCTTTAAGTAAGCATGTCTCAGCACAGTCACCACTGAAATACGAGTAAGGCAATAATACAATCCAATACAATCATTCAACTGTGATGCAAGCATCAAAATTAATACAAATGGACTGCTCGAGGTAACATTTCTGAACATATATGTATAAAAATCTTCCGCCCAATAATTCCACTGACTTTTATGGAGTGCAACATTTTTTTTTCTAATGTATAACTTTATGTGAGGCCTTTGGTGTATTGCTCACATTCTAGTCTGAAAACTTTCCTTATAAACTACTATGTTTTACAGTATATAAATGATGCGTCATTGTGTCCACTGCGGTGAACTGACTGCAGAGCGGAATGCATCCTTTAGGAATAAACTGGTTGGTGGTGTGGTTTTGGGAGGTGACTTCACTTTGCTGTCTATTTAATCCACTATAATAGCGCATGAGGTCTGCCTGGGTGAAAATGCACATTTATTGGTGTGCTCTTCATGTAGCAGTTTAATTAAACCACACATTGGCTCCTGTTATGACAGATGTAAAAATTCATTCAACTTCATATGTCAGCTTGTACGTTGCCACCACAGAAATCTTGACAACAGGGTCTGAATGGAGTTGTGAAAATACAACAGGCAGTCAAAGCCTCTGGTGAAGTGAAGTAGAGGATTTTTGTCTTGGAAAATCAATGATGAGCAGATTTCTTACCTTTCGGCATAAGATGCTTCTTTCTTCAATCATTTGGAAGGTGTTAAAATATGTCGCTTGGCTCTTCTCGGAATGTATTGAATATTTTCACCTGTATCTCCTTCTGAAATAAAATTATAACGTCACTCAGGAAGGTTGACAATGCTTGGAATGTTCACTGACACGCAATGAATCGACCGTCCCACAATATCCCTTTGAGAGGTCCTTTGCAGGATTTGTTTTAAGCCATCCTGTGAGGTGTTCCACTTTACTGATCACCAGTAAATTGCAAGGAACATTTCAAAGGGCGAATTTCATGTTTTTATCAAGATATGCCTGGCTTGATCTCGAGAGACAATTTGATCAAGAGGCCGTTTGATTCTGTTTTTTTTTTTTTTTTTCCCCATATCTTTCTCCGTCTAGGGATTTCATTGCATCGACTGGAACTGAAAGGATGGTTATGAGACATGTTTTGGTCCCATGGGTCTGGAACTGTGACCAGATAAGAACTAAGTTCTTTGACTTGCAAGAAGTCATGGACTTAGGGTGGCTGGCTCATCGCTGGACTTGGTATTCCATCACTGGCGGTGTGGCAAAGGAGATTGACCATGTGCTTGTTGATGGTCGCTAGAGCATGATCCAGAACTGTGGGGACTACGGAGTGCTCAGTTCCTCAATACTGACCACAGGCTTGAAGTAGCAACTCTGCAGTTGCAGCTTAAATCCAGGAGATGTGGTACCATCTCAGCCTCGGCTGGTGTGGCAAGCTAAAGTATGAGAGGGAAGCTGAGGAGGCTGCAAGCAGGCTGAGTGGAGATTTGGGGTCTGAGTGCTTTGGGGGATCCTAGAGTTGTGGAGTGCCTTCAGGACCACCGTCCTTGATGTTGCTGGTGGATGCCTTGCGACTCACCGTAGGGCGAGGAGAATTTTGTCTCTCAAGGGACACTGGAACCATTGACCAGAGTCGCAGGGCCGGTAGAATGGCAGAGCTGAGCTGTTCAGGAGCTGAGGCGTAAAAATGGTTCATGCATTAAGGGTGGACAAGGAGGCCGACGAGCGAGGGAGCCTCGTGAGTGGTGGGCTGACCACATGCCTTGTGGTTATAGCAGGTGATCAGCATCTCAAGAAATGGGGATGGGCCAAGCATCTTTCTGCGGGATGGCCAGATGGAGGCCCTGGAGTACCGGCGGAAAGTGGATGCAGCAACGAGCTGCTCTGGCACTGCTACCATACCTGACACAACCTGACCTCCGGTCTAGCCCTGCGCTCTCTCTCTCTCTCTCTCTCTCCTCTCTCTCTCTCTCTCTCTCTCCCTTCACATTAAATAATTTCCTTGGCAGGATGGGCTAGAGCCCTAGACAGAGGTGTGTACACTCGACTCGAAGCTTTCTGCCTGGATTTGAATCTCGGCCGGCTATTAACTGTCATTCCGGTGTTTCACAAAGGAGGTGATTCATCACAATGTGGTGGCATCGCTCAGATGGACGTGAAACAGGGCTTCCCATCTGTTAGCATTAGTTGGAGGATCTTAAATGTCCATTGTGCCCTTTGCGTCGATAGACGAGCTATCGCCAGCACCTGGACAAAATTGCCATCCTATCCATTCTACAGAGGCAGATGCATCAGTGGCACAGCCATGCGCTCAGCCAATTATTCTACCCTGCATCTTGTGCTCCATATGCAAAAGAAGAAGCTTCCCCTATTGGTCAAACTGTTTCCTCCTGTCAGTCTCTTGCTTATTTAGACTTTATCTCAATTATTTCATTTCGTTCATAATCCCACCGATGCTATCAAAAGAAAAAACAGAATAGAGAAAATCATGATGTTTTGATGAATACTTTTTTTTTTTTTAAATAAATCTCCTGATTTGAGAATCAATGAATCCTCTAACAGCCATGTTATAAGATGTATCCAGTTTCAAGCAAGGGGTGAGAAGTGGAATTGAGGAGGTTCACTTTGCCTCATATACTTCATACTTTTTTTTTTTCCTTCTCGAGGCTCGTATGAGAGCGAACACCAATGCACAGCAAGGGGGGTATGAGACAGAGGGGGGGAGTGGAAGGACAAAAACAGTGGGGAACAGAGACATTAGGAGTCTGTGGAAGGGAGGGATGGGGCGGGACGTGGGACATTACAAGATGGACATTACAGGGACTTTCAGGAAGGAAAGCAGGAATTGAAGGAGGTGGGGTTGGATGGATTATCGGGGGTAGAAAAGGTGAGGATTGGATGGGGATGATAAGAGAAATGGTGGTGAACAGCTGTTTTGAAAGCCTGAGGGAAGAATGTGATTGAATAGAGTGAGGGAGTTTATTCCAAAGGCGGAAAAAGAGGAATGAAAGAGTGAAGGTGAGCAGTGATTCGTGATTTAGGTAGTTTTACCAGAAGGGAGGTTTGGCACACCTTGAGCACCCTGCGGAAATGTGGTGGAACAAATCGCAGAGAGAGCAGGGGGGGGGGCGAGGCTGGAGAGGAGACGGAGACAGAAAGACCTCCGACCAGCTGCGGTGAGAGAGTGAGAGGCCCAAAGACTCAGCTCATCGCGGGAGATGCAATGATCCAAATGCCTTGTTTCCACAGCATGAAGCCGAGAAAGGTGAGAGAGGAGTACCAGCCCAGAGGAGAGAGCATACTCCATCAGGTTGCGGATGAAAGCTTTGTAATTGGTAAGGAGCTCAGGTGGGCCAAGGAAGGACTTTGCACGATGGAGGATTCCCAGTCGGCGACTGGCTTTGGGTGTGTGGTTTGAAATGTGCTTCCCGGAAAGGTCATCACAGATAGTGAGACCAGAAGCTTGAAATAAAGGAATTCTTCCAGGGATGTGTGAGAAAGTGGATGGGGGGTTTTCTAAGCGTCCTTTCAGAGAGACATAGTGAGAGTGTGAGATTTGTCCGGATTGAAAGACATGTTCAGTGTTGACCAGTTGTGATTTAACCAGATCTGCAGTGAGCGAAGAAGCTGCTGCTTGCTGGTCTATGGGATGACACATGGTGCGGCAGAGGGTGGTGTCATCAGCAAAGATAAGGAGGTTTTTCAGAGAGTCGGAGAGATCATTGATTGAAAACCAGAAAAAGAACAGGCCAGAACGCTACCTTGAGGAACTCCAGCCTGGACAGTAAGAGGGGATGAAAGAACTCCATCTAGGGCCACACGTTGACTGTGACAGGAGAGGAAGTCTGCGGGCCATGAGTGGAGATGGCCTTGGATACTGTTGCGAATTCGTGCCCGCCGGCGTGCGATCGGCCACGTGACTCGAATCGGACGCCTCGCCACCGGACGGACAATTCAGTCGTGACCTCTCGACTAACGCCAGGAGCCAGTCATGGGTGGGGGTTTAACCTCACCACAACCCAGTCCGCATTCTACCGTGCGAGTGGGTGATTGCCAAAAGTCGATATGCCTAAGTACTCGCACGGGTAACCTACCGAGGGGTTGTACCACGCACAGGTCGACTTCGGACACGAACCGCTTAAGCGGCTCGTTCCGTGCTACAGGGATAACCGAGCGGAGTATCGTCGACCTTGACGGTTCAGATTAATTATCGGGCGGTATCCCGCCCACTCAACCCTTTACGGAAGCAAGATGGAGACCCAACAGAGGAAAGGACGCAGCGAAAGCGGGGCAACATTCAACAAGCAAGCATTTATTTACACACACGGACACAAAGCACACATATAACACAGAATGCACACAAAAGCAAATGTAAGATAAGCAACGACGACGCAGAGCTACAACCGGACTAACGCGAACACTCGGCCAACACTTATACAGGTTTACTTATAAGACACGGCCCACACACACACGTTCACACAAAACCCAAAAGAAAATGGAAGTCGCGACTTCCCTGCTCGTGTCGAGTCCTTGGCGACCGTTCCGCCGACGTGGCCCGCTTGGCCGTGACTCCGTTGCTCGAGCGTAGGTCGGCGAGGTCTCTCCGGCGTGCCTCGTGCCTGCTCGTGTGGCCCCTCGACGCCACGGACCGAGCACCGACTGAGAAAGACCCGAACCAGAACACACCGGACTGAGAGCCAACTGAGAGAGAGAGAACGAACCAAGCCAAGAGAGAGAGCCGACTGAGAACACCGAACCAAGAGAGGAGGAATGCTCTCTGCACCTCCGACTCTTATACCCCCGGCCCCGCCCCGCTGCCCTGCCCCGTTCTTGGCTCCACCCTCCTTCGAGAGGTTCTGGAACAGGGGCGTTCCCTCACCCGACCGCCTCACACTGTCCATCCGCCAATCGGCGGCGAGCTGCCCTCCCTCGCTTCTCTCCTCCAAGCGCGGAGAAGCCAGACGGGACAAACAGGCCGTAAAACGTGTTCATCCTCCTGCTAGCGCTGCGGAATCGTAGCCGCCGGAGCTGTGAACGGCGAGGGGGCGAAGATGTGGCTGCGTGGATGGTGGGGGGGTGGCCGCGGTTGTTGAGAAGCGGCGTTGTGGTTGGTGGTTGTTGTTCAAATTAAAGAAAGGACAGAAAAACGGCTATTCTCGAAGGATCGCAGCCCGAAGAATCACATAAATTCCCTCTAACAACGGGTTTGGCGCTAACTATACATGTACTTCAGAAATACCTCACCTACGGGACCTGAATGATGGTTGTGAATTTCCACAGCCGTAACACTACCCCCTCCCTTTTTACAGACTCGTCCCGAGTCGTCAAATTCTCGTGCCCTCATGTGTAGTTCTCCCCTAGTACGTTTTACCTACGGATCCCTGAGTGCGACATTCATGGTATTCGTGTCCCCAAAATAAATAACCTGAGGGCTGGAGTAACTAACTAAACAAACCCACTCACACAGTCGACTAAATAAAATTGCCGGCGCTATGACAGACATGCCGGGGGCGCACTCGTATTTACAATACATCTTAACCTTAACTTACAATTTTACACTAAACATGGCCCAGGATCAATGGACTCTGCAGGAAAAAGGTAAGAGTCAACCGCGCACGGGTCGCCACTGCAGGCCCGTGTTGTAGCTGCCAACAGGACAGTTCCCGCAGCTTGCAAACTGTTGCTTGATGATCCTGGCGCACATGGCAATGAACAATGGGGGGGGGGGAAGCAAAACTGAACGGGCAAAATGAAATGGGCAGTGGGCATGGGCCAAAGCAAAGGCAGGCGGGCAAGGCATGGCAAAACAGGGCCGCTGTAGCAAACGCAGCCGCAGTGAAGTGACCGCGCACAGGCCTTGCAGAACCAGCTGCTGACGATCCGGCCGGTACAGGCCTCGCAGCAAAAACACAGCAGCGATGAAGTTGGCCGGCCTCTTGCCATGCAGTGCAGGTTGGTGGAGGGAGTGCGGTGGTGCTGGCCACACAGAAGGCGGGCTCAGACCTACCTACCTGTTCCTCCACCTATCGCCTTTGCCTGTCACTGTCCATACCCACCCCCTTAATTTGTAAAAAAAAACCCAATTTAGCCCCACTTTTTTTTTGTTGTTGTTGTTTTTATTTTCATTTCTTACCTCCCACTATAAATCGTCCCTAACCCCTTTACTGTCATTGTTCGGCTAACTATCGTCCCCTAGCCTACTCCCAACCCCTACGTTCCTTCCTGGAGGGAATAAGGAGAGTTAGCGTCCTGTGTCGAGGCCAATTCAAGCCTCAGGATGGCCTCTCCAGAGATTCAGCGACTCTAACCCAAAGGCTCCAGCGGCCACAACGGAGAGCGGAAGGGATGGATGGTGCGGAGGGGTACACTTCTATCTACCCATCCATTAACCTTAAACTACCCCGGGCTTTCAAAAAGCGCCTCTCGCTTAATCTATTGGTTCTAAACAACCCAGATTCCCGTCGCCTGTGTTGGTTGCCTTACAATTTCGGGCTCGCCCCAATTTTCTCTCCGTGCCCTCACACGGTTTCGTGCTGGGACGCGTGGCTCCCCCTTGGCAGGCACGACCCTCTGCCGAATCCCTACAATGGCACCCCGGGCACTACACTGCCTCGAGCCTACCAGCTCCCTAAACACCGGGGAGTGCCTCCACTGGCGACTCCCCTGAAACGCTCACGTGGCGGAGGCTGGCTTCCCGGGCCCCTTTCCGAGGGTCAACCATGCCCACGACACTGGCCCGACGCGGCTAATGGCGCCCGGGCCCCCACACCAAGCGGGCGCACCCGTGCCCACTAGCTAACCGGCCCCCCATGGCCCTTGGCCTACCACGGCCCAACTAGCCCGGTGCCCGGGGTACCCACTCAGCAGATATCACCGTTCGCAGCCACGCTCCCAAGCCCGTCAACAGGGCATCTGCACCCTCCAAATTGGGTATCGAGCCTACATTCCCACAACAACAAAACGACCCTCCATTTTCAATTAACTAACCACTAACTTCACCCTACACTGACCCGGGGTTCCCTTGGGCGGGAGTCACTCCTCCCCCCATCACTCATCGCACCATGCATTTCGCCATTCGCCTCCATTCACACAGACACCGCTGGCCTCACTCACTCACCAAGTACATTTTCTACACTCTTCTTCAACTTCTCACCATCCATCGCCTGACTCACTTTGCCATCTAGCACACTGACTCCCCTAACTAAACTCCGTGCCTCCCACGTCGGTCCCTTACACTATAGCACGTTCCATTTAACACTACGTAGCTAAGCTACGTCCCCGCTACACATCCACAGTCTGTCTTTGTCTTCTAAGATCCCATTTTTCCATTTCCCAACCTAAATCTGCCTACAATCCCTCTAACTAATCCATTCCACGGACTCCATGAGGACTTACCCCTGCCCCAT
>CM068956.1:55176549-55195452 GCA_035128595.1 Eptatretus atami | reverse complement strand
TCGTGCGTTGCACAGCACGGACCTCGCGCTCGCTGCTGGGTGAACCCGGCGCGGTTCCCACAATAGCTACGGCCGCTACTCGGCCTCTGTCCCTTACATGTCGCCGTCGTCGTCATTCAAACCACGCACACCTGCATGTCACGACGCACAGACTCCACTCCAACACACTCACCCCAGGGATGACAACCACGGTGCGGTGCTGTCCCGATGCCGACCGTCATCTCCCTCACATACAGCGACCTTACACACACTGTCTCTCTTCACACCGGACCTCCTCACTCCCACACAACTTTCACTTGCACAGGGGTCTCACTCACACCATGCGTGCCGGAAAGCACGCATCTCCGCACACTCGCAAACACACACCCTGCACAACCACACTGGGATTCGTGTCCCACAAGGGTTCCCGGCGCCTATACCCCCCAAACTGCACAGCTAGCATCCACACGCACTCGCCCTTCACTCCCGCTTGGCACGAGCCGAACCCACCTGGTCGTGATTCGCCTCAAGGGGGCTACTACCCTCCCTCCGTTTCTGGAGGGCGCATCCAGCTGCTCAACGGGTCTCTACCCAGTCTGCCAGCTCACCCCCATTAAGCCTCGCTAACTCTGTGTGTGTTTGGTTCCGTTCCTTTAACCCCGTCTTTATTGTGCAGTCTCTCTACTTTTTCTGTTTCCCCGTCTCTATACATTTATTAGTTTCTGTTTCTTTCTGGAGTTTTTCTCATCTCTCTGGACTTCAATTTTACACTCTCCTTCAGTTCATTAATTTCAACTCGTTTTGTTTTTGTTTTCTCTCCCACTCTTCCTCATGCTTTTCATTTTCCAATCTCATCGTTTTCTTTCAATTGGCTCATTTCCTCCTGTGTTTCATTCGCTGTTCCTCTCATTACTCTCCTCGTTTCCTCTCCTGTCCTTCTCTCCAGTTTCATGGTTTGCTTCATTTGGTTAATTCCTTCTTTGTTTCATTTGCTGCTGTCTATTACTCTTCTTGTTTCCTCTCCTGTCTTTCCTTCTCCAGTTTCGTGGTTTTCTTCATTTGGTTCATCTCCTTTTGTGTTTCATTCGCTGTTCTTTTGTCATCTCTTCGCACTCCAGCCTGCCTTTTCTTTCAATTGGTCAACCTCGGCTTCATGTTCCTTGTTTTCTATCCCATTGTTCCTCTCGTTCTTCCTCTCCAATCTCGTTGTGTCCTTCAATCTCCTCATTTCTCCTTCCTGCTTCATTCCTTGCTCTTCAACTCTCGTATTCCAACCTATTTCTTTTCGTTTTGTCATTCAGTTTAAATTCATACTCTTTCAGTTTTTTATTCCACTGTCTCTCTTGTTCCTCGTTCTGCAATCTCGTTATTTCCTTCAACTGACAGATTTCTTTCTCCTGTCTCATTCCTTGTTCTTTCAGTACTCTTTCGTGTTCCTCATTCTTTAATCTGGCCTTCGCTTCCAGCTGTTCGATCTGTACAGTGGTTTCTTAACGTTTCTTTTCCGTTCTCTTCCTTTCTCTTTTAACACTCTCAGTTCGTTTTGTAGTTCCGTCTCTTTGTTTTGGTGTTTCTGTAACTCAGTTTTCTTCTCTAATTTTTCCTCATCTCGCACCCTCCGACCTTGCTTTGGCTCTACTGTTCTTCCGGCTTGCCCTTGTGTTTGTCTATCCGTCTTCCCACTTCCTCTGTCTCCGTTTTACCTCCCGTCCCAGCTTATCAACTCTCTTCGTCATGTCTTGAAGTCTTCCCTCACACTCCACTATTTTTTCCTTCGTGCACGTCTCCGTCACCCAATTAATTTTTCCCTCTCGGTTACGTCATTTTTCCGTCACTCCCAGCTTCTCGCCCAACACGTGTCCCGAATTATTTTTTTTCACCGCGCTTCACCGCGGGCCTGACAACCGTTGCACCCCCTCCCAGCTCGTTCGCTCCACACGTGGCGTCGCCATTGCGCACTCCGCTGTTGTTGCCTTCATGCCCGCCTGCGGCTTCGGCCCATATTCGCGTTTCACCCCGCATTTCTTTTATTTCTTCCTTCATCCTTGCGCATTTGTTTCCATATTCGTTTTCATTTCGTTTGTGTTTGTATCCATCTGCTTGTTCACTCCTTTTATTGTTTGTGTTTGTATCCATCTGCTTGTTCACTCCTTTTATTTCGTTTTTCATTTCGTTTGTGTTTGTTTCCATCTTTTCGTTCATGCCTTTTATTTCGTTTTTTTATATTCGCACTTCATTTGCTGCGCATCTCGCATTCATGTGCCAGCAGGCGAATAGCTGGGCCATGTGGGTGCACTCGGCTGAGCCGATTCGGCCAGGATGGGGGGCCTTGGTGGAGGGGGAGGGGAGGTGTTATACACCCGCGGCCGCCGCCGCACCCATTTCGGGCCCTGGGTTCAGTTGGGGGGGAAACTGTTCCTGCTCACCACATGTCCTGCTCGGGGTTTACATCCTGGGCCATGGATTCTAAAAATTCTACATCCATATCTACCCCGGCACGCACTCCGCTCGCTTGAGACGCCATCTTATTTTCACGTAATGGGGTTAATTTAGCTCGCTCGTAATTTAGAGGGAATCGGGGTCGCTTCTCTCACCCCTGGACCGATTCCCTGTGAATTTAGCTGGAGACAGGAGGGTTCGTTTTCCCGCTCTCTGACACCAGTGTGGCGAATTCGCCCCCGCCGGCGTGCGATGCGCCATGTGACTCGAATCGCGACCGCCTCGCCCACCGGACGGACAATTCAGTCGTGACCCTCTCGACTAACGCCGGGAGCCAGTCACGGGTGGGGTTTAACCTCACCACACCCAGTCCGCATTCTACCTCGTGCGAGGGGTGAATCGCCGAAAGTCGATATACCTAAGTACTCGCACGGGTAACCTACCGAGGGGTTGTACCACGCCACAGGTCGACTTCGGACACGAACCGCTTAAGCGGCTCGTTCCGTGCTACAGGGATAACCGAGCGGAGTTATCGTCGACCTTGACGGTTCAGATTAATTATCGGGCGTATCCCGCCCACTCAAACCCTTTACGTGAAGCAAGATGGAGACCCAACAGAGGAAAGGACGCAGCGAAACGGGGCAATCAACAAGCAAGCATTTATTTACACACACGGACACAAAGCACACATATAACACAGAATGCACAAAAGCAAATGTAAGATAAGCAACGATGACGCAGAGCTACAACCCAGCTAACGCGAACACTCGGCAACACTTATACAGGTTTACTTATAAGACACGGCGCCACACACACACGTTCACACAAACCCAAAGAAATGAAGTCGCACTTACCTTCGTTAAGCGAGAATGGAGTCGCGACTTCCCTGCTCGTGTCGAGTCCTTGGCGCCGTCCGCTCGACGGGTCCGCTGGCGTGCTCGTGCTCGAGCGTGTCGGCGAGGTCTCTCCGGCGTGCCTCGTGCCTGCTCGTCGCTGGCCCCTCGACGCCACGGACGAGCACCGACTGAGAAAGAGCCGAACCAAGAACACACCGGACTGAGAGCCAACTGGAGAGAGAGAGACGAACCAAGCCAAGAGAGAGAGCCGACTGAGAACACCGACCAAGAGAGAGAGAATGCCTCCTGCGCCTCCGACTCTTATACCCCCGCCGCCCCGCCCCGCTGCCCGCCCCGTTCTTGCTCCACCCTCCTTCGAGAGGTTCTGGAACAGGGGCGTTCCTCACCCCGACCGCCTCACACTGTCCATCGCCCAATCGGCGGCGAGCTGCCCTCCCTCGCTTCTCTCCTCCAAGCGCGGAGAAGCCAGATGGACAAACAGGCCGTAAAATGTGCGCATCCTCCTGCTAGCGCTGCGGAGATCGTAGCCGCACGGAGCTGTTGAACGGCGAGGGGCGAAGATGTGGCTGGCGTGATGGTGGGGGGGTGGCGCGGTTGTTGAGAAGCGGCGTTGTGGTTGGTGGGTTGTTGTCAAATTAAAGAAAGGACAGAAAAACGGCTATCTCGAAGGATCGCAGCCCGAATGAATCACATAAATTCCCTCTCAACAATGGGTTTGGGGCTAACTATACATGTACTTCAGAAATACCTCACCTACGGGACCTGAATGATGGTTGCGACACAGCCGTAACAATACCATAGGAAAAGAGCTTGGTGAGCAGGGCAGGGTGCCAGACCATGTCAAAAGCATGCGATATGTCTAGGGATTTGGCTCTGATTTCATGTCCGGCATTGAGGACCTCCATCCATTGTTTGGGAGAGCAGAAGCAGCATATCCAGGGTAGAGTGACCTCATCTGAAACCAAATTGAAGATCGGAAATCAAGCCATTGGAGAAGAGGAAGGATTTCATGTCTGAAGCAAAAATAATTTCTGGAAAAATGTCAAATATTGACAGCGTATCCTAAATATTACTTTGTTGTATAAACAAGTGCAGTCTGAATGGAGTTTGGAGGATTTACAGACCACATTTGCACATTAGATGATTAATGCATGGCTAATCCATGAAGAACAACTTTTAGTTCAGAGAGTTCCCCATACAAAAACAGAAAAATGCATCACAAACTCTCATAGTTGGCCATTGGTAAGACTTGTCCCATTGTTTTGACCAGTGAATCATCTTCATCTGGGACTATGCAGGCAATGTGAAACAAGTGCTCAATATGCTATGGAGAGGCACGAAGGAAGGAAGTTTAACCATTGGGGGTGAGGGGGAGGAGAAGACATTTGTTCATGGATAGAATGCGAGACCTACATCATAACTCATTGCCTCATTCGGTGTGGTTGTGCATCTCTTCAACATGTGTATGTATATAGAGGTTGGTGCTTGTTGGCAAGGGTATTGTGTATGCATGGCTACCATTGTTCATGAAGCACCATACGTGTTGCTCAAGAAACACAGACCTTGCTCTGGTAATGGTCACCGCATTAAAAACTCACTTGTCCTATTCCCAGCTGTGCTAGAGTATGTTTGGGGAAAGACTGGAAGATATTGCCTTGGATCTGTGTTCTGTTCAATCAGCACATGTCAATTTGGTGAAGCAAACCTCCAACAATCAGCACATGTCAATTTGGTGTACCAAACCACGAACAAGCAGCACATGTCAATTTAGTGTGACAAACCTCCAACAATCAGCACACGTCAATTTGGTGTGCCAAACCTCCAACAAATCAGCACATGTCAATTTGGTGTACCAAACCACCAACAATCAGCACACATGTCAATTTAGTGTGCCAAACCTCCAACAATCAGCACATGTCAATTTGGTGTGCCAAACCTCCAAAGTTAACCTGTGTTTGTTGCAGGGTGTTCTGCAGAACGTGGTGTATCAAGATGCAGAGATGAGACATACATTTGACTTACAAGGGAAATGGAATATCGCTAGTAGCCTACCCCAGACAAACATTGGAGGCACAAAAAAATTGATTTCATAACATGGTGAATACCATAAGAGCAGTAAATTTGTTCCACAGTTGTGCTAGTCACCTAGTTTCCTGGAGCTTACACATTCAAATCTGCCTGAAAACAGCAACATTTCAGTTTTGAATTGATATATTTTGGAAACGAGGCTTATTTCAGGAAAATTGCCATACTGATACCAGCTGGATCATTTGAGCACCTTTAGGGATAGTGTAATCTGCCTGCTTCACCTGGTCTGGTGTTCATGTTGCACCAGTTCAAATACTAGAGTTGACTCTTCATATTCTCCAGCAAATTTGCAATGTGCACTGATAGTGGGGCAGATTAGTGTCACAATCGACCAAATGGTGATACAAGCACCAAACTTTGCATATACACCCCCTTTAGGTTACCTCTTACAAAAAAAAACGTTCGCCACTTGAAAATCCAAGATGGCCACCAATCATGACATTTTCAGCCAAGAACTTGATACAGGTAACCGATTTGAATGATCTTGGTGTTATGTTATTGGTGTTATGCTCAAGCCAATTCTACATATTTGAGACATCTCAGATACTTTATTTTATCATTTGTGACCATTTTAACCCTCGCTGATTGGTTTCCAGTAATATTAAGTATTTGCTATGCAGTTCATTTGCTATTCTCATTTACCTATAAATAAAAAAATACCTATGCAGTTCATGCTCTGCTTACTAACTGCTTGGCTATCATGGCTAAACTCACTATCAAAGCCATCTGGTTGCTGAGTACGAGGTAGCATAAGGTGCTAAAAATGCAATAACAGCTTTACCCTTCAGAATTACCCTTTATACTTTATCCTTTAGAACCCTTTAGATTTACCCTTTATAACCCTCTAGAATTACCCTCTAGAACCCCCCAGAATTTACTCTTTAGAATTACCCTTTAGAATCGACCATTTATAACCCTCTAGAATTACACCCTAGAATCCCTTTGAAGTTACCCTTTAGAATCCCCTAGAATTTCACTTTAGAACCCCTTAGAATTATGCTTTAGAATTTACCCTTTCAAACCCTCAGGAATTGCATTCAAGAACCACTTAGAAATTTACCCTTTAGAATTATCACTTATAATTTACCCTTTGGAACCCTTTACAATTTCCCTTTGGAACATTGGAATTTACTCTTTATAATTTACCCTTTAAAACCCTTTGGAATTACCCTTTGGAATCCTTAAGAATTTACCCTTTCAAATTACCCTTTAGAAACCTTTATAATTTGCTCTTTAGAACCCCTTAGAATTTACCCTTACCCTATATAATTTACTCTTTGGAATTACCCTTTAGAACCCCTTAGAATCCTTTGGAATCCCTAAGAATTTACCCTGTCAAATTACCTTTTCGAGCCCCTTTGGAATTTACCCTTGAGAACCCCTTTCAATTCACCCTTTGGAACACTTTAGAATTTACCATTTAGAACCTTCCTCTCAAGCAGTGCTTTTACTGTGGAGTGTGGAGGTTATGCAGGCCCTTGATATTACTTATGATTACTATCTTTTTTAATTTTGAGTTGACAGGTGACTGTGACGAGTTTCTGTGAAGTCAGTGATGGCCTCGAAGGGGAGCAGAAAGCGATATATATTCCAGTGTCTCGACGTGAGAATGCCAGTTTGCTTTTATGAGCGGGAGGATGGTGAGAGTAAAGATGGGGCAGCTTTGGAAGGGGGAGGTTGAGGCTTTGGGGGGAGGTGGGGTTAAGGTCTTTCAGTGGGGTTGGAGAGCAAAGATGGGACAGATTTGGGAGGGGAAGGCTGAGTCTTTTTTGTTAAAGAGTTGTCAGAATTGCATTAGTGAGTTCACCCACAGTAAAATACTGTGTGTGTGTGTGTGTGTGTGTGTGTGGTGGTGTGTGTGTGTTGTGTGTGTGTGTGTGTGTGTGTGTGGTGTGTGTGTGGTCTATAGGGGGGTGACACAATCACCCTCTGGGTAATGTGCTCGTGCCCTTGAAAAATCCCTCTCACTAAAATAAAAATAATAATTAATTACTGGTACTTGCCATGCTCACTGCTTATAAAACGAGCACAATGAAGACCAATGTAATGAAGCTCTTCATTATCCAATGGGTTTGCCACAAGTCCAAGTTGTGTTTTGGAAACATACTGGCTATCGTCAATGTGCTCTGCATTGTCACTACTCATAGTCTGACCGAAGTGCATCCCCATGGCTTTTCTTATGCTATGCACCTTGCACTGAGACATTTATTTATTCACTCATTTTCCTTCTTTCATCGTTAAACTACGATGTATTTGTCTCGCAAAATGTTCCTTGCGGTTACTGCTTTGTCACTAACTTGTCTGTTTTTATCATTTTTCTTTGTAGCTGAAAGTAAACATTATTTTAAAGAGCTATGTTTGATATCCATATTGCATCAATGGTTGTTCATTCGATCATTGTCACAACAACTACAATGACAACAATATCAACTCTTCTCTGATATTGCTCCCTCTGCTCTCTCTCTCTCTCTTTCTCTCACCCTCTCTATCTACTCCAAGATTCACATGTTCTTCCAGTAAGTAACCCTTTTCTGGTTATACTTCCAAAATTCAGGCTGACTGCAAAATGTCAACTCCCTTGTTCCTCACTTCTCCCGTCAATGGAACTGCTTTCCAGAGGCCATTCTTGCCCTCCAGGGCTTCAAGCAGGCAGTGCACCACCAGCTCATGTCATCTCCCATCCTGACCATGATCTTTACCACTCCTCTTAACCCTTCCTAACCTAACTGTAGAAGTACTTTTGCACAAAGACATGCACATGTACCCACCTACATTGTTAACAGACACATACATACCATTGCTACATATCAATAAATTATATTGAAACATAGTGAACTGAGTGCTAGGTAACTAAATGCAACTGTTTGTACTTTGTTTGACCTTGTGTGACCCAACTCTTATCTTTTAAAATGATATGAGCTGTTTGTACTTTGTTTTACCTTGTGTGCCAAACCCTTATCTTTTAAACTGATATGAGCAGTTTGTACTCTTTGTTTGACCTTGTGTAACCCAACCCTTATCTTATAAACTGATGTGAGCTGTTTGTACTTTGTTTGAACTTGTGTAACCCAACCCTTATCTTATAAACTGATGTGAGCTGTTGTACTTTGTTTGACCTTGTGTGACCCAACCCTTATCTTTTAAAACTGATATGAGCTGTTTGTACTTTGTTTGATCTTGCTTGACTCAACTCATATCTGCTTGGTTTATGCTTGTTTTATTTTGCTTGACTTAACTTTTATCTGCCTGGAACTTTGGAGCAGATAACCACACTCTAAAAATACATAGTCTAAAAAAAAAATTTTTGTACATTTATCCTTTAAAACAATTTGGCGTCGTAATTTAGAATCATGGAAGAACTTCACAAATATTTGTCAATGGTGGTATTATGCAAAATCTCAAATCCGAGTCTTTTGCCAGCAATATAGGAACAATTTCACTAATGTAAAAACAATCCAGAGTATACATTTTTTTTTAATCCTTCATTTGCAAGACAACACGGTTAACATTGTTGAGAATGTGCGATGCCAGCGGCTTCAAGAGAAGCAAGCCCGAATAAAATATTTACTCAAGAAGATGCTCTTGAAGTGCTATACGACTGAGTCTCAGGTCTATCCACAACGGAAACTTGTTGAAAAGACTTTTTCAGCTTTGGAAAAATCGCTAAGTCATAATCGACTGCTGTTAAGCTTATGTTCAAGTGATGAACAAATTATTGAAGCCAATGCCTAACTGGAGTGTTTTATTAGGAACCTTTTTAAAAGAATGTTTTTACCACAAAGAAAAGTAATGAACAAGCAATGTTTATTTTCTGAAAAATCTCTCCAATTAAAGGAATCATGACTGCATTCTGTAGAACAAGATTTTACTGCAAAGGAACTTTTTAATAGCTCTTGATAACCTTAATGATCATAAAGAACCTGGTTTTGATGGTGTACCTGTTGAATTTTACAAAAATTCTGAGATTTGCTGGACCAACACTTCAGTTGTTTTAAATTATAGTTTACAAGAGGGTTATCCAGTCAAGAGGGTTTATACATCCAGACAGATATATCCTCGAAGTTGCCACCGTGCAATTGTGTGCCATATTCTAAAGGAGGAGATTTACAGTCTTCACAGAACTGTTGGCCTATTTCTCTGCTTTATACAGATTATAAAATCTTTTCCAAAGTCCTTGTAAATCGAATAAAGCCCTTTGTTAGTTTTTTAATACACTTTGATCAATCATTTTGTATTGTAAATCAGTCCATTCATGACACTGTTTTTTTTAAAATTCGAGACTTGTGGGAAGTTTGTGCTTTCAAAAACAGGATGCTGGTTTGTGTTGACTTGACCATGAGAAAGCCTTTGATACTATTAGCCATGAATATGTATTCCACACCTTAAAACTGTTTGATTTTGCAGCGACTTTTTTTCTCATGTGTTATTGCTGTACAATCATGTTTTTAGTGTTTTAAGTCAGCAATAGTCTATGTGCACCATGGATGGTTGAGAGAAGAGTCCACCAAGGTGTCCTTTATCAGGCATTCTCTACTCTTTCCTCTCTGCATCAAACCCCTACTAATTTGCTTCGTGCTAGTTTACCGGTTTGCTAGCCGAAAGGCTGAATGTAATCTCAGCTATGTGATGTGTGGTGTTGTGGTGCGTAATGGTGATGATGTCACTTCGCCACAAAATCATTTGGAAAAATCTCTTTAGCCTTGCGGAAGAAAATAATTATATTAATGTACTCTAAATTGTAATTGTTGCTGGTGTTTTATAAATTTAATTTTTATGTATAAGTCAAATTGCTGTCAGTGTTCCATCCTTTAGCCAGAGTCTTTTGCCCTAAATGTTGATAAAAGGAGTGTCTTGCTATGGAACAAAGTGACCTGGTTTGATAACACCAACTTTGTTATGATTACATCATTTGCTTTTCACCTAGAAGACACGTATTGCATTTTGGAGTTCTTTGGCTAATGTTTAACAGCCCCTTCCACTCTCCATGAAAGCATATAAATACCAGAAATTGTAATCTTGTTTTAGTGCAAGCATGTGAGGATGTATACCATCTCAGTGGGTTGCACTCCTTGGGACTGGCCAAGTACCAAGTATAATAAAACTCTCTGATGTAATGTACTTTCACGTTGTGGCAAGTGAATTGATCGGTGTCTGTCATTTGAATAACAGGATTTGCATCGAGTCGGTTAAACGGTTGATTAAAAGTGAATACAGGACCAAATAAAACGTTAGGCATAACTTCCACAACAGCCTACACAACTGCAATAAATTGGAACAAATGTAAAGCTTTATATATTGGCCATAACCCCACTGTTGGTTTGCCTTCTCTTCCCAGAGGCTTGCAATGGGAGAAGGAAGCATCCATTATCTAGGTGTGTACATTGGGACTCCAGCCTTTATGGTGAAGAACTGGGTAAATTTAGTTCATAAAATTGATAATAGACCAGGGAAGTGGAGAGGAATATTATCTACATTGTTGTACAGAGGTCGTGCCTTAGTATTAATAATGTGGTGGCTTCCTTGTGGCACAAAATGATTTGTGATTGAAAATGATTGCTTCCTACTCTCCCAGAACACTGTTGACGACAATCCAGAAACACCTGCTTAATTTGTTCTGGGGCAGCAAGCATTGGATCAAGCCTGACGTTCTTTTACCTTCCATTGGAAGAAGGTGGCCATGGTCTCATTGACATTGTCAGTCGAGCCATGGTTTTTCGAGTTTCTGCTGTTCATTGTTTTCTTTTTTTCAAGTCACTGCCATGGCTGCCACTGCCAACTATCTGCTTTAAAAGGCTGGCATGCTTGATTCAACAAGAAACTTTTTCTCATGGATCTGCAGCACGTGGATATCTCTCCATTGCCTTTGTTCTACCAAGAGTTGTTACAAGCTAGGCAGCCTTTTGTGGTGCAATGAAATATGGCTCATTTCGACAACAACAACAACAACAACAACAATAACTTTCTTGACGAGCCTATTTTTTACAATGCACTCTTCCCAATTATCCTCGATCACGTGCTTCTGTACAATGTTCGTAGGTTCTGGTGTACATGTCATACGAGAATGAAACATGGTACTCAAAGAACATATCACAACTATTGTTGAAATGCGATCTCTGTGAACTCTCACAGCTTTTCAGGAAGTTTTGCATAACTTTAGAAGTTTGGGACTCCATTTTGGTATCAACAGCACTGGCCTTGCATTGCAAGTTTCTAACAACAATGTTGGCCTCACAGCTCAGTTACATATAGCATCAGGCTGCATTAACAGACACTGTCATCATGTCTTCTTCTCGACTTCCTAGTTATTAAAAATAGTGTTGGTACCACCTTTGTGTTGCTATTCAGCATCTTTACGTGCGCAAATATAGGTTTGGATCCCAAAGTTAAGGGATTCTCCCACCAGTGTCTCCCCGCAATCACAATCGGTTGTCATGTATGTCCTGCCGATTGTAAAACGGACTGGTGATATCTCTTGGAGAATTGTACATATGATTTACCTACTAATGTTTTACTACACCATTTTCTTCTTTTAAATTCTGTATTGTGTCCCTTTTATATGGCCTCTGAAGGTTATACCATGCCTATGTTGGTTGTGCAAGACTGACCCCATTATCACAATTGTGCTGTCAATTGAATATTTATTTCTTCACGTACCTTTATTTTCAGTTTGATACTTAAAATACTGTAGCACTCCTCTTACAATTTTTTTTTTTATAACCGAAGGGAAATTAGCAGTTTATAAATCAAGTAAAGCTCAACTTTTTGCAAACTCTGATGCTGTCTACAATGTTTTAACAGTTTTAAGGCCCTTGTTGAAGCCGTGTGTTGGCTTAGCAGTTAGGGTGGAGGGCTTGGATCTTAGAGTCCTGAGTTTGAGCCCTGTCAGCCATTGAATTAAACACCAGGTGGGGTTGACTCAGCCTGTCATCCTTCTGAGGATGGCCAAATGAGCACCAGTGAACAGGTTAGAGGCATTACATCAGTGGTCCCCCCATACTCGGTTGCAGTGGCAATGCACCGTTGTTCATAGCCAGTTGAAGCATGAAATCATGCCACCACAATAAGTGGAAGTATTAAAAAAAAATTTTTTAAGGCTCTTGTATGGCTACACTGTGTATAGAGTTTTGTTTTCACCAAAATATTGATTATTTAGAATGGTTTAAGCAGAAATGTGTCATAGGAATACACTATGAATGGAGACCATAATGATCTCAAATTTCATTTCAACTGTGTACATACCATTTTAATCTTCTTTTTTTTCTAACATTGTTCAAATCAAGGTAACAAAGTCTCTCTGTCTGTCTGTCTGTCTGTCTCTTCTCTCTCTCTCTCTCTCTCTCTCTCTCTCTCTCTCTCTCTCTCTCTCTCTCTCTCTCTCTCTCTTCGTTTTCCCTCCCCTCTCTCTCTCACTCCCGTTGCTGTTCATTTATTCTCTTGCTGGTTGTGCCAATTGTTGCCCTGACATCCCACTGTCAATGTTACTTTGCTCTATGAGCCTCACTCTTGTGAATAAAACTATATAGCATCATGGACACAAACCATCTTCAGGTAATAAATTCAGCCAGCTGGTTCAAATGCAAGGAGGATCCACCATAAGTGTCACAGATCACAGACACGCTTATGATAAGTAAGAAGAAGATGAAAGCTTAGTACCACTAACCATAGCTTTAGGAATTAACCTGAAAACCAAAGTTTATTGCCGTTTTAATTAAGTGATGCTTTCATGCCGCATGAGTCATATTCCTATGACACTAGCGAGGAAAGCGTAAGTGTTGTGAGCTTAAGTAAACTATTTTTCATTACATAGGTTTACATGGAAGAGAAGAGACACAGCTGGACAAATCCTGTACACAGTTGTTTTCTGGTGTGTTTTCCAACAATGGTACGAAGCAAATTTACTTTATTTAAAAAGCATCAATGCCTCTTTGACTCCATGCAGGCTGGCAAAGCCTTTTGACCTTTTGGTACTACATACCACCCAGACCTTTTGGTACTACAGCCCCTTAATTCATGTAGTGCTTGGTGGGTAATTTTGTGCATGACGTTGCAGCAGTGTTGGATGACGAAGCAGCAGGATCATAATTTGGCTGTTTCCGGATTATTCACCACATAAGAAATAAAGGTGCTTTATAATTGGTGTCAATCATGATATACAATCATGATCAGTAAGAATGCTTGATACTGCTCTTTTTACTCGTTCAAGATCGGCACATTGAGGGACCAGGGGTAAAACATTTCAGAAATAGGCCTCTGAGTCAGCCAGTAACCTTGCCATAAACCACATTTTCCGAATTAGGACTCTCTGAGTTTATAACTGCTCTGATGATCTCATGAGAGTTATTAGAATGATGTATTTCAGAGATACCCACTCTTACAGATTGTAGCTGCGCTGGAGATCTCGCTTGTGGTGCTAGGATATATGGACATGTCTAAAATGCTGTAGATCATGTTTAATAGGGTATAGAATTCCTATCATTTTGAGGCTGCAATATTAATATGCTCGTTGTTTCTCCATATGCAGGCACCACTTTTTGCATTTGATTCCTCTTCTGAGCGATTTTAAAATATATAGTTCGAGTCGGTGCACAAGATGAAAAAATGTCATTCTTATAATTCAAATTATAGTGTTATTTTCACAATAGCTTTATTGTAACAAAGGGTGAGAGTTCTGTGTCCATCTGAGTGTAGCAAATTCCTTTACTCCCCATTTGCCAGGCCTGTGCTGAGTCTCCCATCTAATGATGTTTCGGGCTGAAGAGCGTTATTCATCTCCTCAATTACAGTGGCCTGCAAAAGTATTCACCCCTCTCCAAAGTTTTCACATTTTGATGTCAACTGAACTCATTTCATGATGTTTTAAAATCAATCTCAATATGTAGTCTTCACAACACTCCAAGTGATAAAGCTAAAAAAATTAAAATCAAATGTGACTAAGTTAGATTACAGAGAAAATTCTCAGTTGCATAAATATTCAAACCCTTTGGCTTATTAACCCCAAACCACTTCAGTAGCAAATTATTTGTTTGAAAGGTTACAAAATCAGTGTATCAGGTTTCACCTGTATGTAATGAATGGTTTAACTTAAAAACCAAGCTCCCTTAGTCATCTAGGAGTTTTAAGGTACAACTCACTTGGTTAACAACAAAGCAAACATGAACACGAAAGTGCTTTCCAAAGAAGTCAGACATAAAGTGGGGAGAAGCACCGTTCAGGAGAGGTTTTCAGATGATTTTAAAGTCACTCATTATCCCTTGAGTACGGTGACATCCATCATTAAGAAGTTGAAGACATATCATACCACCCAGACTATACCCAGAACAGGTCGACCATTCAAAGTTGGAAACTGGTTCGGGATGTCACTGTAAATCCAATAATGACTTTGAAAGATCTGCAAGGCTCTATGTCTGAGATGGGGATCAGTGTTCTTCAATCAGCAATATCCCGTTCCCTTCACAAGCTGGCCGCTATAGACAGGTGGCAAGAAAGAAGCATTACTGACAAAGATAAATTAAAAAGCTCGTGTGGAGCTTGTGAAAAGCATCTTAATGAAACTGCAGGCATGTGGAGAAAAGTTGTGTGGTCAGATGAGAACAAAATTTAACTTTTTTTGTCTAAATTCAAAGTGTTACATCTGACACCAGCCAAAAACTGCACACCACCAAGTCAACACTATCCTTACTGTCAAGCTGGGACTGCATTTCATCATGTTTATGGGACTGCATTTCATCAGCAAGGACTGCAAGCTTGTCAGGACAGAAGGGACAATGGATGGTACAGGAGAATCCTTGATGAAAACCTGCTTCAGTCAGCCATGAATCTGAAACTGAGTAGGAGATTCACACTTCAGCAGGACAATGATCCGAAACACAAAGCTAAACACACACTGGAGTGGCTGAATAATAAGAAAATTAATGTCTTGAGTGGCCCACTCAAAGTCCTGACTTGAACAAAATTGAACATTTATGGTGAGACTTCAAGATTGCAGTCTATCAATGATCCCCATCAAACTGGTAGACCGAGAGCAATTTTCATATGAAGAATGTGGAAATATTCCACCATCTCACTGTGCAAAGCTGGTAGAGACCCTCCCAAAAACATCGGAGCAGTCATTGCTGCAAAAGGTGATTCCACCAAGTACTGAACTAAGGGGTGAATACTTTTACAACCAGTGAATTTTGATTTGTACATGTTTTTTGCAAGTATTCTTGACATGTAACCTTCTTCAACTATAAGTGTTTAGTTTCATCTCTTCACTTATGAAATAAAAAAGTTAATTTGGAAAAATTGTTCTACATATTTGATGTAAATGTGTCATTATTGGTTGGGGTGAATACTTTTGCACTGTATGTTACATCGTTACTCCACAGGCATTCTTGTAATGATGCTTATGCGATGAAGCAGTGTCCGTAGGTGAGTGAGTCAGTCAGTCCATCAGTCACAGTCAGTCGTAAACACTTCAGTCATTATCGCTTGAACCAAACATACGATTTTGATGAAACTTGGCAACAAGCTTCAGATCTGATTTCCCAACGAAGGTGTATTGACCGCATCCAAATTTGCGCTCATTAAGGGTCTATGAGATGGGGTTTGACCCCTAACATAGGTATTTGCTCTCTTCTCAGAAACTACACACACGATTTTTCTGAAAGTTCACCACAACAACAACCTTGATCACCTATGATGTACCAAAGCATATCAGCCGCATCAAAATCTTCACTATCAAAGGGGTTTACAGGAGTGTTTGACCCCCCCCCACACACACACACACACACACACACACACACACACACACACACACACACACACACACACACACACAAATAGGTATTTGCTCAATTCCTGGAAACGACACACACGATTTTGATGAAACGTGACCACAACCTTCATCACCTGTGATGTACCAAAGTTTATCGACCACATCAAACTCTGCGCTCATTTCGGGAGTCTATGGGGGGGTTGACCCCACAAATAGGTGTTTGCTCTCTTCTCCGAAACTACACACACAATTTTGATGAAACTTGACTACTACATACAGCACTCTTGATGTACCAAAGGTTGTTCACGGCATTAAAAAAATTAGGGTCGAAGGGGTCTGTGGAGGGGTTTGAATGACTGTTGCTCCTGATCCAGGTGAGCTTCAGGACAGGTGGTCCTATTTTTTTGTTGTTTCATTGGGTTTTTTAAGCCATGCTTGTTTGTAATCAAGGTTTGCTTTCTTGGTAAACTTTGCTCCTGAGATGCTCAGAAAATCAGCAAAATTTCAGGATTGCTCACAAAGCTTTAAAACAGGGGTTGCCCTGCCTGTGCATTTCCAGCAAGAGATCAACTCAGAGTACCGTATAGTCTCTGCTACAACAATGGAAGGAAATTACATTCCTTTAAGTGCAATATTTTTGTTCTTCTTTATTACCTCCACCACTAAGGTGGACAGAGTTATGTTTTCACCCCTGTTTGTCTGTTTGTGAGCAGGATATCTCAAGATGTTATGGCCGGTGACAAGAACAAGCCGATTAGATTTAGTGAAGGTCCGCATGCAGATCCAGCCTATCAGTAGGATTCAATACTTAAAATGTTCAGCCTGGTGGAGGTATGTGCTCCACTAAGTGCAATTCTAGTTACTATCTGTAATTTAGTAAGAGAAGCCTGGAACCTGCAAGGAATACATTGTTATTTTTGTTGCTGCTGTTGTTATTAAAATTTTTATTAATATTATCATTATTTGAACAGTATTTGGTTTGTAGTTCTGGCCAAATCAGATATGGATCCAAAGGGACATTCCAATGGACAACATGTGGGGAATTATCTTGTTTTTACTTTTGAACCAGTTCCAGCTATCACATTTGTATGCATATAGGTGGTTAGAGACAAATTTTCACTTTATGGGGACAGACCGGATAAAAGCACCAAATTTTTTTTCCACTTGTTCCTTGATGCATTAGTTATGATATTTGGTAGGACCCATCTAATCAGAGCATGCTGAGGATATTTAATCAGCTAATTTGTCCGTCTGTCTTCTGCCCATCAGATCAGCCATTTTTCTTGCGATTCAAATGGTTACTGCCCTGAAAGAACATAACTAAGAACATCTATCTTATAGTAAATTTTGTATATTACCACAGGGTATGAGTATTATAATCTCAGATAACCTTGACTATATTTATGGCCAAAAACTAGGTCAAATTGTGATAATTTATATATTTTATTACTATTCACTTATCGAATTTGATGGTTATTTCTCGATAACCCATTTAACTATTCAGTTTATATATATATTATTAATGTTTGCGATAAAGTAATTATATTAGGTGCATATATCAGGATTATCAACACTGTAGAAGTCTGTCACATGGTGACCCTCAAGGTAAGAGGGAGGGCCTCAGAGATCGGTGCTACAGTTTTTTGCTGGAATTTCCTGTCAGAAAGTGTTTCCTGATACTACTGTTACATAGGACTACAATGGGTTTTGCTGTGAAGATTTGGATGTTTGATCAGGTAATTGTAATACAATTTCCACTTAAAAGCCTTTGAACATTTTATAGAATATGATGTAGATACCATACAATATCCTGCACCACCATAACAGATGACAGGAAGAGTTAGCTGGATTGCTGCTGTCTTTAAGTTGCTGCTGTCTTTAACAATAGTAATCCCTGTTGACATCATCAGGCCATGTCCTAGAATTATTACATCAGGTCATGACCTATATTCCTATATAAGAGCTGAGCATTAAACTATTAAAGGAATGACCAACAGTGCAGGCCTCATGATTTAGAAAGTGTATGTATCCGGGGTATGTATCCATATTCTCATCCCAAATGGTTACTTTGTAATGTGAAACTAAACAGTCAGAGCATACTGAAAAGCCTATAGAACTATACTATGTGTTTTGGCTGGCAACTATCCTAATATGTATCTGATTAAAAAAAAAAAATTCTATGAAAAGCTCAGAAAATTCCCTTTCAGAACAAAATATATACATGGGTAGGGTAACAGGGGCATGTGCCGAGTGCCCTCCTTTGGATTCACCTCTATCTATATGAAAGAACTAAATTTATTGCTTTAAGGGGGTTGATATTTTTGTTTAAATAATTTCCACCCCCTTGGTACATACACCATACAATGAATTAAGAAATGTTCACCCACCCTGTCCTCCTGTCAAACAGTTAACATATCATGTCTTTTCGTGACAAGTTTAATCAGTTGCTACTGACTGAATGTGAAATGAACTGGAAAATCATGAGTTCATTAATATAGCATTTGAATGCAGATGCAGAATATAAGTTATCATGACATGGTGAACATGTGTGACATATGGTAACTAATATTTTCTCCTTTTTGCAGATAAAATGGACTGGACACTATGTGCTATTTGCCAGTTACCCACTGGTGAGATCCAAAGTGTCCATTAAATGCAATGGGCCCAGGAGACAAATCAGAACCATACAGATGTTTCCTCAACAATGTTACTGAATTCAAAAAACTTAACAACTACCAGTGCCACTCAGTTTTAGAGATGACATCACTGTGAATGACTTTGTTG
>CM068956.1:55166549-55174049 GCA_035128595.1 Eptatretus atami | reverse complement strand
AATATATTTATTTAACTTTCATTCCTCGATTGAATCTCCATTCCCTATACCCTTTCAACATGTCACAGCTATCATGTTTTCACTGCATCCATATTTTTTACTTGTGCTGAACTGTGTCACCTTGGCAAGCAGAATTGCCTGATAACTCACAGATTTGTGATAATACATTGCTCAAAACAGTTTGCAATGCACTAGTTATGACTGGCTTCTTGCTGAGCAGTTTCTGTATCTCCTGGAATGGTCTACATGTGTTTTTTTTTGTGTGCTGACCTGTTTCACTCTGGAGTTCAAACCTTTTATACACTGGTGCTAATTTACATATCACATCACATGATCATTTTGAAAATATATTCAGTGAGCAGGTAGGGAAGGGTGTGTGGCACGAATTATTTAACAGGCTTAATTTTGCTCTTTCAAAATTCTCGAGGAGAAAAATGAAATTGTATATCATTGTTTTCAGCAGTCTATGTTTGTGTTGAATAAGCTATGAATTGTTGTGGAATGTAGACTTTGATGCACAAATTGCCTATTTTAATAGTAGTTATATATGAAACTGCAAAATAAATTGCCAAGTACTACCATTACCGGTATCTTGTTGGAATCACAAAATAATTTAGTTATATCTCAAGGTAATTTCAGCCTTCATATATTTTTGTTAAAGTCAACACTCACGGTTATCTAGAGTAGAAATGACAGAGGATTATAGAGTTACAATTAACAACAATGGAGAGCAGTGAGTATCATATGGATATTGGACAGATGTCCAAACAGGGTACGAAGGGGAAAGGTGAGCATCAGGTGGAAGGTGAAAAAGATAATGGAAGGGGTGGGAGACAACATAAGATGGTGGTGTGTTGCAAGCTTGAAACATTGGAGGGATGAGTGTGAGTGGACAAACACAAGAAGGTGACTTAAAGACCTGTTTATATGATTTTAACGTCCAAAAGAAGCCAAAGAGGCCTCTCGGGATGGAGCATCTATATGTTTTCGTACATTGGCATTTAAGCTACCCACTCAGTCCACCCAAAGGAGTAGGATGAATTTCTCAGCCAAGGTGGTTCAAGGAAATGTTTTCATCACATACCAAATTTCATGGCATGTTGCCATGAAGCAAGGTTTTGTGGTCGCAAACTCCTGAAACATGTTTGTTCTTCATCACAGAAGAGTGAGAGCTGCAGTGATTTTCCTTACATGAGCTGCACTTTATGAGCAATGGAAAATACTTTTTCAACTCACTCAACCTCGTAAGGGCACGATGACCCTGCGAGATCACTGTGATTAGTTAATATGTGAGGAAAGTTGAGTAATTTACTTGTGAAGTGTCATGTCATTCTGAGAAACGAGCAACGCTGGACCATTTGCTGTTGTCACAGATGGCCTCATTGGCCATTTTGGCTGGGTTGACTTGGACGCGATAGCTGTATTTAAAAATGGGCCTCAAGAGGGATATGAAGCTTCATCTTGTCTTTCTTTTTGGACACAGTTGAGGCTCATAGAGGAGCTAGAACACAGAACAGAGCAGACGATACACAAGTGGTTTCAAACCTTTTTTTAGTGGCGACCACATTTCAGAACTCTCTCTACATCGCGCGACCCAAAAGATTCAAAACCCAATTCACAATATATAGATAAGAATTTCAATATGACACAGAGAAAATTTACTGTTTACTTTATTCACCATCGTCAATGTTTTCATAGACGAGTAAACGAGAATAGCCGACAGATCCAAATAGTACAGTTGAATGTTTCAGAAGTTTAGTCCAAATGACATTAGATATATCAGTGAGAAGGATGAACCTGTTTTTCAGAAACCAACTTCTCTATTTCGGGAGAAGTAGATGACAATGCCAGGATCATATCATGCTCCATTTCAGGCATCGTTTTTACTTTGTTTTAATCACCACCATGTGGAGAACGACTGCTCACAAAAGTATGATGAAGGATATGGCATGAGAACCCTAATGGCGTGCCGTGACAGGGTCCGTACGACGGCAGCATTTTGCACCAGAATGTCGACAACGAATTCGTCCCGCAAGAGCCTGCCGTCCTGAATCCTGCTGGAGCTGTACAAGCTCTCCTGTCTGTATCATCTTCATCAGCAATCGAGTCCAGTGGACCGTGAAAGGTCCCCAACCACAGAAAAGGACTGCACATCCAGCTCAGGGAAATAGATGCTCGAACTGTTCAATGAGTGACCGAAGTGTGACGTGCTATCTCCCCAGAAGTAGTGTTCGAGCCAGTATCATCATACTGGCAGGTCGTTAGATGCTCCACCAGACGGGGAAAAGGCTGAAGCGCTTAACAGCTGCCTTGTCTGCCAGTAATTTTAGAGTCGCCAGAAAATCCGTCATTTGTCGTGAAAAATCATGAGGTTGGCGTCTTGCCTTGAGGAGCGATGAGGACATTGAGACGTTCAAAGATGTCAATGAGATAGCACAGTTCTGACAGACCAAGAGTCCGACTCAAGCAACGCTACCCATGCCGTTTTCCCTTGTGTGCGTAGGAACTCCTTCAGTCATCTTTGAGCTCGTAAACGCGCAGAAGAAGTTCTCGAAGATAACCATGACTTGAGTGTAAAATAGTAAATTCTTATGGTCCGGTCCATCTCCTGGCAGAATAGCCTCGAATAACTAGTGTTGAGGGCGCTCGATTGATGTGATTCACCATTTTACGACTTCTGAGAGCACGCTCTGCAAGTTTCGGCAAAGTACGAGAGGCGAGCGCTTCTCAGTGAATCAGGCAGTGTACCATGGAGGTCGGAGCACCTCAAGCAATTTAGCCTTGAATCCAGAATGCACTCCTAACATTGCTGGTGCGCCGTCTGTTGTAGAACCAAGCAACTTTCGAAGTCCAGATCAAGGTCACGATAAAACTGCTCTACTTTTCCAAAAATGTCTCGCCTTTGGTGGTGGCCCCAATGTGTTTGATGAGCAGAGGCTCATCGACAAAGTTATCAGCCTTGATGAAGCGGACCCAGACGATGAGTTGCGCGTACGATGCAATATCAGTGGACTCGTCCAACTGTATGCGTGCCGCGGCGATTCCTTGATCTTCTTACGACCTGCGCCGTTACGTCCAGATCATATCTTCAATTCTGCGTTGGATGTGTTGTCAGAGAGGGGTATAACTGCCAGTTTCTTCGCCGCTCCTCTCCCAACCATCAGGGATACCATGTCTTTGCACATGGCAGCACGAGTTCTTCCGCAATGGAGTGAGGCTTTTTAGTCTTGGCAACATGAGCGACACTCGATACGAGGCTCCAATGCCCGAGAATTGGTCTGATGGCATGTACCCTCTCTGTCAAGATGCGTATTCTTGAGTGCAAGAAGTTTCCTCTCAAGAACGCTCTCTCCTTATCCTGATAATGCGCATAGTCAAATGCCTCTGAAACTATTATTTGTGTTTCATAGACTCCGTAGAAAAGCACTTTCGCAACAAATCGCTTACGTACCTGTGCCTCTCTTACCGCCATCTTTTAGTCACCAACTTAGTATCTTGCCTTGCCATACCAAATTGATATACACTCACGTAACTTCGACGGACTCCCAGGACAATTTATATTTCCTCTCCTGTTTACACAATTATGCATCGTCGGACTTGTGTCTGACCAGCAATGAATCCCCGTCTTCTTCTCGTGAGGAGTCTTGCTCTGGTCTATATGCTCCTTTGTATAACGCCGATACCGACTGCCTCGGATGCCTGCCATCCACCAAATCTAACGGTCGGTCGAGCGTCGTTCATCGCGTAAGGACGACGTGAAATACAGGTAATCACTTAGGTCCGGTCGAGCTTATAGGGACTCTATGCTGACTTAACGACTCTTCGATCATTACGACCACGAGTGTTTTTTTTTACTCTTTGTATGGTAATGAAAATCAATTTTTGTTCTCATTTTTTGCTATGTAAATAGTATTATAACATGTGTCCTCGGACTTACGACCAAGTCACTTTAACGACCGATTGGTCAGAACCAATTGCGGTCGTAAGTCGACGACTACCTGTAGACGTTAATGATAGAGTCTGAGTCTGAGAGGCCGTGGATCAAACCACTAATTTCCCGCCAAAATGAGCCGCCCTTCAGCGAGCCCGCGCATCGGCTGGATCCCATTCCAAGCGTCATGTTGCGCCGGTTCCCATAGCTTTGAACGAACCGTTATATTACATCCCGTAAAAAGCGAACCACGATCGAAATAGACATTTTTTTTCGCTGCAAGCGGACGCCCGCGACCCACGAAATTTGCTCGGCGACCCCACTTGGGGTCGCGCCCGCCGGGTTTGAAAAACCAAGAACCATAACAGAATAAAAGGAACAGTATAAAGAAGGGGGGACATACCAACAGCAGGGTAAAGGGACAAAATTGAGGGGGACTTGGAGGAATAAAGGACATGGGGAAGAATGAGAGAAAGGGAAGGAGGATACAGACGATGAACAAGATCGATACAGCTGCAAACTTTCAATCACAGAAATGGAAGAGAAAACTGTGGAAGAAGCAGAAATGGAGCAAATCTATATAAAAACTGAAAATGCAAAAACTGAACAGGATGAATGAGGAGGGGGGGGGACCAGGTGATCTGGAAACTCACAGGGAGTTTCTGTCCTGCTTCAGATTTGTCCAGACAGAATGCCTTGATTTTCATGTCTGAGAATGAGGGTCTCCATCCATTGTTTCGAGGGCAGAAGCAGTAGGTCTTGCGTAGAGTGACCATGTCCGAATATGAACTGATGGACTGACATCCAGTCTTTGGCGAAAAAGAAGGATTTGATGCCAACTTTCTTGACGGATTCCCTGACCATGCTGATGATTGGAAGTAAGCTGATAGGTCTGTTGTCAAGAGCAGCAATTTTTGTGCCATGTTTGTGTATTGCATTGATATTGATTAACTTCCAGGCAGATGGAAACTGACCCCGAGAGAATGATCAGGTGAGCAGAGCAGAAAGAGGGTGTGTAAGAGTAGCAGAGCAGATTTTTAGGACTCATGCACTGATGCCGTCTGGGCCTGTTGCAGAATCGGAGTCGAGATTTGCTAGAAAACTCTCCACCTTCTGAGGTGAAAAAGCTATAGTATCCAAGAGCAGTTGAATATGAGAGGAGAGGAAAGGTACAGGGAGTGATTAGGTTGGGTACACAATATTTGGAAGCAAACACAGAATTGAAGCATTTGGCCTTCTCACGAGCAGAGTCTGCTGTGGTGCCATTTGAAGCAAGGGAATAGATGTAGGGGGAGAAAATTCCAGAGACAAACTTGACAAGTCACCACCAGGTTTAAGGAAGGAGACAGGTTTTAAAGTGCAGTCTTGGTGTTGGCCAGATGTTGTTTTCTGGCTGTTCTGAGAGTGGGCACAGTCTTGTTGCTGGCTTTTGTGAAATGATCTGAGGTTTCCTTCAGTCGGATTTGCCTTCCAGGAAGAGAAGAAAACTAATTTCAAGGAAACTAGCTCACTGCAGGATTCAGTATTACATGGGTGAGAAGATGGGTATGATAACTGAAGATTGTGATGGAGACAACACTAAAAGGCTGAAGCTGAGAAATAAAGTTAAAGTCTGTGGATGTGAAGGTGTTTGAGCTGTTACTCACTCATTCTTGGGGAGGATGGGGATTAAAGGAATAATATACACATCCTTTAACATTCAAACTCCGTTTTTTAAAACAATAGGGATTGTAATCAAAATAGTATGGTGATAAGAGATTAGATCAAATATGGGAAATAAACTCACTCAAAATGACACTTTGTGCCAATTACCTAATTGGCAAGCCGAGCATTGGCTTAGTGGTTAATGTGGCTGGCTTAAGATCCTCAGGTCTTGAGTTCAAGCCCCTGTTATCCTGTTGGATTAACACCAGGTGGGTTGACTCAGCCTGTCATCCTTCTGAGGTTGGTGAAATATGTACCAGCTTACTGGTAACAGGGGGCATTGCATCAGTGGAATGGCTGTGCCCCAAGAAAATGATGCAGCTAAGCAGCCACAGGCTGCATATATATTGATAGAGAAACCTAATTGGCCTTATCTGGCAATTAACTCAGTTGGATTAGCCACTCCTCTTATACGCTATGTGGGAATGTTACATGATGATTGTTGGCAGTGAATGCCAAGTGATGAGTCTGTGTGTCACTTGAATCACTTGCTTTCTCTGCCTAATATCACTACCTTTTTGGTATTAAAGTATGGCTGGTGGTTTGTTGATGAGATTTCACCACTGCGTCTGGAATGCACTCTGTGAGACTCGACCTGTGCTGACTAATCTGGGCTTTCGGGGACTGTTTTTTCTCCCCAATGTAATAATCCTTGTAGTCCACCTGATTACATCTTACGCCATACACCACATTCTATTTCTTTCCCTTGGGGGAGTTGATTATTAACGTGCACCAGTTATCTCAGGATGTTTTGGAGCTTGAATGCAGTGGATATCACAAATCGAAGAAGGATCGTCCTACCCTATCTAATAAGCCTGCAACATACGGTATGGTGACCAAAGTTTTTTTTTTCTTCATTTTCTTTACTGACTTGAATGATGGACTGTAATTGTGCCTGCTTAGGCCCTTTATCTTTTTGAAACCATATTTTGGTAACCACAAACAATAGAATGCGTGTAGAATCTTTGAAAACAAACAATAAAATCTTGGGATGACAAACAATAGAATGCACTTGATTGACAAGGGTCTGATTCACTGAAAGCTTGTGAATTAATTGGTATTGAGAGTCACTTTGTATGGGTTCATTTTCCATGCATGCAAAATTGTAAAGAGCCTCCGATCCATCTTTGACCTGTTGTACTTCACAGTCCTGAAAGGTTTACTTATTGTCTTTACAACCCTCCTGTGTGAACTTAATCAGAATAATGATCATAGATGAACGTAAATAAATCATGCTGTTCTGAATTCTTAAAGACTACAAATGTGTCATCAACATATCTCAGCCAAATTTATGGTGTGATACCAGAATCCGACAAGTCTTTCTGTTCAAACTCCTGCATTAAAAGTTCACTACGAGGGGTGAGATAGGTGAACCCATAGCAAACCTGTGCTCTTGTACACAGTGCTTTCTTTTGAAGGAGAAATCAGTCGTGTTCAAGCATATTGACACAATTTCCACAATTTGATTGATATTAAGTGATAACATTCATTATTCATAAGTTTCATGAAACTAAAATAGCATGGCTTATTTAAGGAAGTTGGTGATGAATGAGGAATTAATGTATGAATGAGCTATGCCCAGACTGGGTCACAACTGCCTGGAAGAGACATAATAAGATGCAGCTTCTTTCCTGGGCACCAAATTGTCCTGACATGAATGCCATCATAAACATGTGGGAATATATGGATCAGGAGCTGCAGAAAAGTGACCACCACTGAGTAATGCTCAAGAGTTGCAACACAATATCCTCAACATTTGTCTGATTAACCTGTCAGACATGGCACCTGGTGGATCTCTGAGACCACGAGGAAAATAAACTTTCAAGAACACGTGATATTGTTGCGGGGCCGGGTATCGGCGATGA
>CM068956.1:55146209-55165193 GCA_035128595.1 Eptatretus atami | reverse complement strand
TGAAAGAAAACCCTGACTATCAAAGTAACTCACAGCGCAAGTACATTTATTCACCTATTAAACGAGGGATGGGGACCCTAACTATAAACACATACTTACCGATATAACTATTCTATAGGACCTATAGGTTGAGTGCAGTAAGCTTCCAGATTCGCAACAATATGAAGAGTCGAGGCAAATTCATGAAGAGCAATAAATTAGAGGGAATATTAGAGGTGATCAAGGCAAGAAGAGAGTGGCATCCAGTGAAGGAAATATGTGTCTGCTATGTAACAAATCGAGAGAGACCAGAAGTATCACAAAAGGCCTTGTTGCAACAATATGGACAGTGGTGTGAGAAATGACACAAAGAAAGCTGGAATGATGACAGTTTAAGTAACTGCAGATTCGGAAAACAGAGTTAGAATGGGAGGGTAGGAGAAAGTAGAAATTTCTTGACAGAACCTTACAAAAGGAGTCTTCAGAGTTGGGAGGGCAGCAGGCCATGCACACATAACACATTATTGCGATATGAAGAGGGAAACAGATGCATATATGTTCCATTGGGATTGGTGGGAGTTAGAGGAGGTTCAGAAACTGTAGAAAAAAGAGAGAGACTCACCACAACACCACCATCAGCATGAATTATGTATGTCCAAATGGTGCAAGTAATAAAATGGGGAGATAGAGGAGTGATTCTGAGACATTATGATCTGTCAACTGGTGTCTGATGCATAAATGTATAAATGACGAATGTGATCATCATTAGTTAGATATTTATCGGTATGCCATCCTGATGAGGGGAAATAAGCCCACAATCAGGATCGGTGGTTCTGTTTGATATTTAAATGATGATGACCATAAAATCTTTGTCTGTTTGACAGAGACACCAGGCCGAGGCCTCTGTATTGGAGGCGACGCTTTTGGTGTGGACTGTGTCCAATGGGAATCAGCGGAGTGCTCGTCACCCTCCACAAGTTTTGATTTTCTCGCCGATCACATCACGTGCCTTCTGGTTGAATGGTTTGCATTAGCAGGATCAATCATCTGGGTGGCAGATGGGTGGTTGTTATGTGCTGATTATGCGGTTTTACCGTGAGACAAAATCCACGGCGATGCTCACCAGAACAGACAGGAGGTGCGTCTGATGTGTGTACACATATATATATATATATATATATATATATATTGTTACGAATTAGCCGGTTCGGACAGGCAAGCACGACCGCTTAAGGGGCAACCGCAGTCGTGCATCCGCCGAAACCCGGAATTCAGTCGTAGTTTCCGGACAACTCCGGAAACCTGCTACGGATGCCTTAACGCACCATAAACTGTCAATATTCTGTCCACGCAGTACAGGGTTAATCGCCGAATCTCGATATATCTAATTATCCGCACAGACAGAAGTACCGAGAATTTATACCTCGACAGAACTCGTACAGAAACGAGCCGCTAAGCACGCTCGTTCCGTGTGCGATGCCGAGCGGTTTTAATCGCCAAGTTCAGTCAGACCAATTGATCACTTTAATTGGCTTTAATAGCCTGCTAATTTCCCGAACGCGCCGCCGTGGAAGTCAATGGGTGGAAATGACGCAACGAGCAGATTGACAGTCAAACAATGGGGGCATTTATTATTACACAGGCAATCAATGGGGGAAAAGGGACAAGACACGAGAAAAGCCTACAGCCGATGTCTATTATGTACAGGCACGCACTTAACCACAATTCTACTTATAAAGACAAGGCACCACAGAACACTTTCATACAAAACCACAGAAAAGAAACGGGCTCATGAGCATTTATTCCAACTCGCAGCCTGGATGACCAAAGGCTTACAAGAGGCCGGGCAGGTTACCTTGCCGCCCCTTGTGACAGCTCGAAGGTCTTCGGATCGGTGACCCCGGATGTTCCTTTTTGGCCCTTGTGTCGCTACGCGCCAGTCGCTTGGCGGCCGGACGGCTTAAGCAGCTTGGCGAGTGGCTTGCTCGGTTCCCCTCGGTCGTCCGCTTCTACTGCATCCTGGTCGGTCGGGCCTGGCCGGCGACGTGCTCGGAGGAGTGAACGGGTCTTTTGCTCTTTTAGATTTGATGCTCTTTGGGCCCGTTCACTACCTCAGCGTCGCTCGACCATCTCAGGGCCGTTCGCCCGGACCACGATGCAGCTGCTCGACTCCAGAGAGGGAGGAATATCCCGAGTGCCTGCCTCTCCAGAGAGCGATGAATCTCCTCCCGTGACTACCCGTCTCCAGAGAGCGATGAATCTCCTCCCGTGACTACCCGTCTCCAGAGAGCGATGAATCTGCCGAATCAGCTTCAAACTCGTTTGTGCTCCTCCCTTATATTGGCCCGAGGCGAGCCGCTCATTGATCTCTCAACCCGAGGCCAGGCTCCGCCCACTTTTCACCTCCGACCTCTCACCCCTGGAAACCCCAAGTCCGACGTCACGGGTTGGTGTCGGGGAAACCTCGTTTTGATCTGATTATGCAAATCGGCTCGCGCCGCGGCGGTGGTGGCTTGAGCAGTGGTGGCGTTGGGGAGCGTTGCTTGTCGATGGTGAGGAGTTTTTGTAGGAGATGATGGCGTTGCGATGTTTGTAGGAGATGAGGGAGTTGTTATGTTTGTGGTAGATGATGGCGTTGCGATGTTTGTTGGAAATGATGGCGTTGCGATGTTTGTTGGAGATGATGGCATTGCGATGTTTGTTAAAATAAAGACAGAGAAAGAATAACGGCTACTCAAAGATTCGCAGCCCGGCACACGAATAAATTCCTTACACATCATGGGGATTCTAACCTGAAACACTTACTTATGCTTCCCACATTTGGCTCGGCGGCCGTAGGGTCTAAAAATCTACGGCCACTAGCAATTATAGGGCGGCCACAGTATTTCCACGGTCACACAATGTAGCAGTCACATATGTTTTTATTTTTGGGTAGCCGCACGGGGTATTTAGAAATAGACCGAAAACGTGGGGGTGCCATAGGTATTTGATTTGATGTCGCACGGTGACCTTAGGGCGTCCCTGCGGCGGCCATAGAATTTTCAGGGCAGACGCAAGGTAGCCTCAAGGTGCCCGCAAGGCGACGCAGGGGGCCCTAAGGGGAACGTGGAAATAGTGGGCCGCCGTAATTTTTTGGGGGTTGGCAAAATTCATTTTTCATTGATAAGAGCCTACGGAAAAGCACGAATAACGCAAGCCCACCGTACGCCCTACGTACAGTCGACGTGGAACACATCTACGTCATGGCTACGCTTGTCGAATTGCTACGGCCAACCTAGAAATGTAAAAAGTTATAACTCCGCGTTTTAATTCCACGGAGACCCCTACGGCCTGTAAAAGATAGCCATACGGCGTAGGGCCACCCTGAGGCCACCTCAGAAACTCTGTGGCCGCCGCATGTTTCTGTCAATTCAGGGGGGGGTACGGTGCCGTATCCTAGCCATAGAGCAAATGTGACTCATGCTTTATCGAAATAACTGATCTTCGGGGAACCTGATGGTGTCTTGTGAATTTCCACATCCACAACAATATATATAAATATATATTTTTTTTTTATTTTTTATTTTTTTTAATTATTGCCAGAAGCATGTATATGTATTTATATATGTATTTGTATATATTCGCATGGGCACACGGGACAGACACAGCTCTATCTAATCTTATTCATTCACATGGGAACATGGGACAGGCACAGCTCAAGGTTAATGCGACAGTTTAGAGAATGTAAACTGAGCCTTTCAACAGCAAGGATGAGGGAGTTGAGTGGACAGAGGAGGGAAAATATATTGTTGCGGAACGACCAGTCCTGAGGCTGCCGGGCACAGACAGCTCCGTGCACCGGATTGTTGCTTTGAACCCACGAACGCCGATTGGCATGGCCAATCCGGTCAGGGTTACACTACTTTACATGATGCCTTACCTGTGTACGGCTGGCCAATTATGGTAACATGTCTTCGATGCATACTTGCATTTATCTTAGCAGATCAGGTGCAGCTGAATGGAGCTGTCAAGTATGCATCGGTAATAATAACAGATTGTAAGGTGTAGAACTTCCCGGCTAAAATAATGTGCAGACCATGTTGGACCAATGAAGGAAAAGACAAAAACAAGCTGCGTATATCTATAGTAAAGCAATTAATTACAAGCAAGCATGAGGAAAATGATGTGGCACCGTAATTGTTTTATTCGTAAAACGGACAGCAGGGGAAAATAAGGAATTTGTGGGTGCGGCAAAATAAAATAGAGTTATTGTAATTATAAAAGACACAATGCAGAGTTAACCAGAGAAACTTCTACAATCTTACTAATGTTACACACGTTATAGGCACCAACACACACACACACACACACACACACACACACGGAAATTTTATTTAGCCCAGAAAGAGGAGAAATAGTTGAGGTGTAGATGACCTCACTGTACCTAGCACGGTCGACAGATCTACGGAACCCAGTCGCTTCGGAAGGGGGAGGAAGGAAGAAAACTTGTGTGTCTACAGTGTATGAGTGGGAGATGCAAAAATGTAGTGTAGTATTATGCAAGAGGAAGGTGTGAAAGGTCCAAATCGGTAATGCTCTTTCGTGAACGAGGCACAGATTGAGAAAAGATGCATGAGAGAAAACTTAGCGGGAATGTGGGAGAAATCTGTAAATGTTTGGCTAATGATAATTGAACACCATCAAAGCCGTGAAAAAATGACCCGGTGATGTCCCGGCAATGCTTGCTATGCCCTGCTTGTTTCACTCAGTTACACTGCTCTCTCAGCTTGGATGACGATCATCTTGGCAAAGGCTCTGGAGGGGTTCCGCTTCGAGGCTGGACGAAAGCAAGAGAGCCTGGATGAAAGAGAGAGATCGATCCTCATTTGCTCTCTTTTACAGAGCCTGGGCAAGAGAGGAGCCAAAGAGTGGATCAGGAAACCTGGTAAGCATTTCTAAGCTCTTCCATTGGTGCATAGCCGTCAGCCTGTGCCATAGCCAGGCCCCACCAGACTCCGGAGTCGAACATGTGGCACGCGGAAGATACCCGGATGTCGTTGAACAAACCCCAGGGCACGTTTGCGCTTCGAGTTGCATGTCAAAACACCCTGGCTCACAATGTTGTTCATTCCTCCGGCACCCTCAGAGACTCTGATGAGCGTCCAGGGAGCTAACTGTGCTTGGGGTGGTTTGTAGTGGTTGTTGTTAAGTTGAGGAAGTACTCTGACATTGGTGGTGAAGGCTTTGAAATGTTTGGACTGGTTGAAGTGATTGTGGTGAGGTGACTGAAGTGGTTGGTCGGGGTTATGGAATTTGTGGTGAAGAGGTCGGGTGTAGATTGTTGTGGGGATTTTTAGAAGGCGTTTGTAGTGATCATGGTGAGTGTTGTAGTGCGGTGATGAGTGTGGTGAGGGTCTTAGGTGAGGCATCCGTTGGATTATGGTGCGCCGTTCGAACAGGAAAATGGCACGCCTATGCAAATGAGTTGTGGATGCTGCTTCCTTCCATTGGCGAGTAACTTTACTGGTCTGGCATGCGTGCTTGCATGCTTGATGTGTGAAATAAAAGGAAGTAAAGAGAATAAAGGGTTGAAGACCTATCTAAAAGCCCTAGCAATGCATCTTGTCCCATTTACCCACCAGATATATGCAAAGGGCTAACTAAACGAATATTAATGAGATAACTGTTGGGGTTGCTATATGTTGGATTCCATTGTCTCGTAGGAGTGCTGGTTTTGCAGAACTGCAACAATATAATATATCTTGTGTCACAGGTCGTGACCACAGTGCGGTCATTCTTGTTTATTTCTAATCTGCACGTCGTTGCTGCTTTGGTCTTAATTTGCACGTGACTGCACTTCTTTGGATGTGGTATATCGAGTAACTTTCTTTGTGAGGAATTTTTTAAAACTTTTCCTAAACTCTACAACATGAGCGGAAAACGACCTCTATCTATTCCATCGAACACTCTTCGCAAGAGGTCTTGCCACTCTATTACTTTAGCTGGGAAATTCGATGTGGTAAAATGCAGAGTCACCAACAATGAGAAAATATATAGTGGTAGGAGGGAAAGGATCCATGGTGTGAGTGAGCAAAGCGACCGAGGAGGGGTTGGGGAGGGCCTTGGAAGGGGACACCCTCCCCCCCCCCACCCTCTTCCCATGGTTTGAAAAATTTTGTAATTTTATCTTTAAATTTCTACTTTGTAAGACACTCGTTTGTGCAAAATTAAAGCTGAATAATCATGTTTTCCTGATTAACATAAGTTGTTTTTTTTGTTACATGTAACTCCAGAATATGTTTTGGACTTTACATTGGACCTCCATGGTCCAATGGCCTCCATGTAAAGATAGTGGCCTCCATGTAAAGATAGTGGCAGCAGAAACAATAGCTAAGTTTAAATTGAAATTAGATAGGTACCTGGAAGTTATGGAGATAGAGAGTTATCAGGATGCTGACAGGAAGGATGCTGATGCTGACGGTAGTTTGAGCTGACGGTAATGATTGTGTGTATGTGTACGGAGTGCTGTTGGTGGGCGTCTCGCCAAGGGGTGTTGTGTGGTTGATGTGTGTTTATAACCAAGCCCATGCCCCCTACCCTGAGTGGAAGAATAAAAATATAAAATACAAAAACTACAAAAACTTAAAATAAATAGATTTAAAAAATAAAAATAACAATTTGCATTTTCTTCCTTGGATCTTGTGTAGATAAATTAGTATGGTGTTTACACAGGCATGATGGGCTGAATAGTCTCCACCTGTGTCTGATTTTCTTGAATTCCTTGTATTGTATAACATATGTTGTAATGAGTAAAATATAAACTCAAATTTAAAGATAAACTTACACTTGGCAATGCCCTACTCCTCTCCAATACAGAGTTTAGGTAGATGTACTGCAATGACATCATGGCCACCTGGATAGGTGATATCATGTACGTGTGTGCACGTACAGTGATGTGCATGTGACTGGTACATGCGGCGAATGCAGCTGTATGTACAGGCACAGTTCTCATTGGTACAATGCTTTGCTCTGGGTTACATCATGTCATTTTTCGCTATACACACTACTTTCCTGGAACGAATTTACTTCGTATAGCGAGGAGTGATGGTACATCCATTCTGGTGAACGATACCTTGCTACAGAACGTTGGGGCTGATGATGTGGTTTCTTGGCAAGAGTCGTGCTGGGCGATTTGCTATCCCTCTCCCAGCAGTAGTTAGGGCAGGAGTTTGTAATTTGTTCATGGTTCCAGTGAGAGCTTGCTTTCTCTTAGCGAAGGACACCATGGGATCTTTAACGTCCACCAACAAATGCTGGCAGACGGGATTACCGTTTATCGTCTATCTGAGGGAAGGGACACACATTAATGAATCACCCAACGGGATGACATTTTATAGCTTAGTCGGGATTTAAACTCAGGCTAGATGGCTTAGAGACGAGTGTGCTTACCTCTAGGACGTGTGTGCGCACGCACGCACACACACACACACACACAGTATATATATATATATATATATATATATATATATATATATATATATATATATATATATATATATATATATATATATATATAGATATATCGGACACTTCAAAATTGATCACAGCGTTTTACATCAAAAAAACGGTACAGGATTAGCAAGGCAAAATATGGTTATAGTATAATCCCAAAAATATTACCAGGTGTACAGTATGTCCCTGAAAACACATCACTTTGTGGAAATGTATCACCAATTTCAATTGCCCACTGAACTGGGCTGAGATGGTCAATTCCACCTGGAAGATGGGTGTGTGTGTGTGTGTGTGTGTGTGTGTGTGTGTGTGTGTATATGTCGCATAAGCTGGAATAATGTTACATAAATGATCTAACTCTATCCACCAAATTGTGTTGGCTTCGTGAAAATTAGGTTTTTAATGACAACGATCTCTTCATGGGACAGACCCCTGATGTGAGGCGGTTTGGTCGATCTAACACAAAGAAAGCTGGAAAGAATCCGCTTTATCTTTGAAATGACCACAAGACACAATGGCGAATTGCATAAGCATTACTTTTATAGTTACTTGCCATTCACTTGTGGGTTCACAAAATATGGCATTGTCTCCAAATATTCATTCAATGATCCCAAAAGAGAGTGCGGGGAAATTACATAGCAACAGCTTTTACAGTGTTGCGACATACACCGCCTTCCCAGCTGCCTGAATGGTTAAAACTGCCATGGGAATGAGTTTTAGAAGCAATCTCACCTTCATCTCTTGAGGTTACCTTTCAGTTCTGATTGATTTTTCCCTGTGCTGCTGTTCCCAATTCATTGTTTTTTTCTTTGTTTTTAATTAATCGCAAAACTTTCTTTACCTGTGTCGTGTTGAAAAGACTTGCCAAAACTACTTACCTTTGCTTCAGGGATCATTTCAGGTGAAGGTCACTTTCATAAACAGTCTCAGGTAAACGTATTCTGCCTTGCAACATGTACACTGCTGAATGGTGTAAATCAGTGCCTTGGGTTTCTCTTTTACAGATAAGGGTTTATGAAGATAATAAGTCCTGTTTCACAAGCAAACAGCATTAGCGGAGCTAAATTCATGGTTTGCTTGCTTATGATGGCCGACAAATTGGTTTGCCAAGCGAGGCATTCCTTTTATAAACTCAACGGTGTCCTTTTCCCGATAGTCCTGAGAGAACGGGGTGTTTTGTTACGCTTCACCAATACTGTTGGCCATATGTGTTGGTTCGACTGTGGTGCAATGATTGGCAAGACATGTGACACAGCGGGTACTTCTCAGTGCCAGCTGCTTTGCCATGACTCACCCCATGGCATTAGGCCGAGCACTGAATAAAGACTTAAGCGAAACTTTCCTTATAGATTCTTAAGGATTCATAATGTTTTTGAGATGGATAAAAATGAACCGCAGCATTCTCCTTATTGAACGAAGAAGCATATTTTCAAGAGCAACCTTACCACGACCCAATATCAGCATTTCGTCCAAACATTAAATGTGAAAGGTGGGAGTTATATAAGGGGAGTGTAATTCCAAATATCCTACTTTCTTTATTTCCGCAAGCCGTATGGTCATCCCTCCAACATTCCTCGCTGACCCCTGTCTACGTATAAATCGCCAAAGCTACCTTGCTTCAGCCTATCCTTTCAATATCTGGCACCATGAGCTTGGCCTCATCATTTCACAAACGAATCCAATTTTTTAGAGGTATCATTGACAGGGTGGAGTTTGCAAGAGTGGCATGGGGGAATTGATGAGCAGGGAGCACAGTGATCATGCTATTATTTTGTGATGAAACGGCAGCAGCATTCCCCAAATAGCCCACCTGCCACCGCCGTGCAGTGCGAGGGGAACACCCAGCGCTGTGCTGAGCACATGCAATATGCACATTCTGGCCTCGTAAATATCAGCATGATGTTTCACCCTGTCGTGTAGAAAAGGTGCACGTTTTATGAGCGGCATCATTGAGCCAGGACGGGTGAGGAATTTAAAAAGGAAACAACCTGTACCTTATCCCGATGTCCGTTGTTTGAAGTCTGCCTTGTTTACATGTTTGATCTGCCAGTTATAAAAATAGACACCAGGGAATTTATGTCAGCCCATTGGTGTTTGAAGTCATTTTGGTTGCTTTTGAGTGTTCCATGGAGTCGATAAAACATGGAGATATAGGAAAAGAGAAAAATGATTGATAATCCTACATATGATCCCCCTAACCCCACCTCTCCCCACCCCACTAAAGGTTAGTGGTTGAGTAAAATAGTGAATACCGACTGGCTGTGGAACTGACCCCCTGTGTCTGTTAAGTTGCACTCTTCCTTCCACTCCTTCAACATAGCTGCCCATCGTCACTTCATGATTTCTCTGACACTCGCTCTCAATCTATTCCAATGTTGCTGACCCTGTAACTCTGTTTCCTCCCCCATCACTCCCATTGTCTGAACCATGTGTTTGGTTTTTTTTTCTGCTTGTTCCTCACTGTCCCTTTGTTGATCTGTCAATCCACTGCGCACTGTCGTTTAGGTCCTCCGTTAGCCTTGACTTCTATATACTGTATAAAGAGATAGCCCAGGCACAGATTGTAGACATTAAGCTAAATATTCCAAAAAATACTGTTTCTGTTGTGCTGTTGTTTATCCACTATATCCCAGAGACAGCAACTGAAAAATAAGCAATCTTAATGTGTTGGTTCAACTTATCAGTGAAAACAAACAAGAAAATAGAATAAACAGGAAAATAATGTATGAGGGACATTCAAAAGTTCTCACAACGAGAGCCAAACAATAGTCCAAAACATGCCAACTCCTTTCTTTTTCAGTATGAAAGTACAGTGTGTATAATTAATGAGAAAACATGATTTCTCACTAATTAAAATGTTGGCCTGTCTTTGACTATTGTGAGTAGCTCGTTCATCAAACTTTTTGAATGGTCCTTGCACCACATATTTTATGTATTGTTTATGATCTCACTGGCTGTTTTTTTTTTTTTTTTTTAATAATTCACCTCTAATTTGATGGCTGGAAGCTCAACTTCAGTCTGTTTTTGGAATGACCAGGAAGAAGTAATAAAGGGCTCAGCCGAAGACATGAATAATGAGAAAGCAAAGGTAAAATGCTTGAAGTTCTGCCAACATACTTCCTCTCCATTCACCCATCCACACATGCCTGGCAGAGCATTCTGCTTGGCGAGCATTCTGCCGTGGTGACTCCATGCCCGGAATCTGGGAGACATCTGTCACCCTTGTGCAATTGCCAGGAGACCAGTGGCCTGAAAAGACTTGGATTGGATTAATATGGCTGCAAGAATGGTGAAGGCCAAGGGCAGTGATTGCACGGTCGATGTAAGCTGAGAGCAGCGCACCAGGCACAGATGTCAAACGGGCTTCCCCGTGGCATGTAATCCTATAATCGTAGGGCATTGCAACATCATCACCTGCTGCGTATGCACAGTCAGAAACAACACTTCCTGCTGCGGCAGCCATTGCGACATCACTTCCTGTCAGCAACTAAGGCAGAAAAGCCACAATAAATAGTTCACACTAGAGTGAGGTTGAGCAGTTTATCTTGTTCTTCAAATGCAAATCGGTTGGAGACAAAGTGCTCATCATATTTATTTTAAAAGTTTAAAGGAGGTTTAGTTGATTAAGGTATGATTCATTTGGTGATGAATGATTTCATATCTCACTAAGTATGTATACAATCGATTGGTTCTTCATATTTTTACCCTGTAGCAAATCTCTAATTTAAAAAATATCTGCTGTCTTTGCGATTTTTCCGAACATTCAAATCTCATTACTTTTTCATCACCTCTTCACCAAAATCTCGTTTTATGTTTTGTCGACTCATGACAAAGTATGGAAGATTGAGATTAGTTTAGATAATTACAAAATATGACCTACTTCTGTTGAATATTAATATTTTGATTGAAATCTTCACACACAAGGAATTTAGGCACAGGAGCTGGCCATTCGGCCAATCATATCTGTGCTGCACCAACTCCAGGATCCATCACCCATCCAAACACAAGCTACCTACAAGACGTGCCAATATCCCTCTATCTCCAATACTTCCAGGTTCCTACCTAATTCCTATTTAAACATATCTACCGCATCCACCACCACTACCTTTCTGGGGAGACAATTCCATGCATTAACAACTCTCCGATTGAAAGACCCCACCTTAAAACTGTCCGAACACTATCCACTCTGCTGAAACACTCCACTGCACTTACATCTTGTCCAGACCCTTCATTATCTTTAACATCTCTATCAAATCCACTCATAATTTCCTCCTTTCCAATGTATAAAGCCGCATGTCCTTCAACTGTTCCTCATAGCTTAATCGAGCTAACCCTGGAATCAATTGTGTAGCCCCTGTGCTGTACCCTCTCTCTGTCAGCTATGTCCTTTCTCAGATGTGCTGACCAAAATTGAACACACTATTCTAAATGAGGCCTCACTAAATTCCTAGACAGAGTTGATACAACCTCTTGATTTATAATTTATCCCCTTATGAATACAACCTAAAATCCTGTTAGCTTTACCTGCAGCTGCCTGGCACAGTGCTATCTTCTTAATACCTCTCCCCCCCCCCAACCTGTATCAATAACCAACCCAAGATCCTTCCTGTGTGACATGTTCTCAGATTGCCCCTTTTATCATGTAATCTCTATTATTGTTATTCTTAACCATTCCCAGCACTGTACATTTCTGTGCGTTAAAATGCATCTGCCAATCATTCACCCAATCTATTAAAGTACCTAGACTTTCCTGAATCTGATCACCCCATCCCCATCCCCTCTCTGCTATCGACCTTAGTCAACAGCTTTCTACGTGGTACCTTATCGAGTGCCTTCTGAAAATCTAGAAACACTACATCCATTCATTTCCCTCATCGACCCAATTAGATACGACTTCAGAGAATTCCAATAAATTTGTTAAACATGATCTCCCTTTGGAAAATCCATACAGACTACCTTTAATCAGTTTGAAATTATGCAAATGGTTTCATATCCATTCCTTAATTAATGTCTCCACCACTTCTCCAAAATGGAAGTCAAACTACAGGTCTATAGTTCCCCCATTCCAATCTGGATCCTTTATTATATAGCAGTATTACATTTGCTACTCTCCAGACTCCATGAGCTGTTAAAGATATCCACTAAAACCACATCATGCTCTCGGGTGCATTTTATCTGGCCCACTTGAGCTTTATCATCACTTAATATTTCTAGCTGTCTCTTCACTTCCTCTATTCCTACCTGGATCTCCTTTTAAAAGCCCTTGCTCGCCCTTGAGATAGATACTACATCTCCACATGTGTACGGTAAAGGGAATAGGAGAAGAAGAAGACAAAACTCCCAAATCACTTCTCATACCTTCAAAGTTTGCCTTCCTAAAATCCAATAGCGTTGCACCACTATCCCAAACTTCATATCTCAACAATAGTGCAGCGCTTAATTATTATGTTGTTGTGCTTCATAATTTCAGAAAATTTCCACTCTGAAGCATCAAGGTTGGTGGCCTTGCAGTCTTTTTCTGGCTCAATTTTGGTCTTGCTGTTTCTGACCTCTCAGCTCAATGCCGAACCCTGACCTAAACATGTCACACACATTCTAACAGGAAAGTTTACCTTGTTACCCAAGTCTAAGATTAACATTCACATCCATTCATTCTACCCCTCTTTTAGCACATGTGGATCTCCTTCCCAAGTCTGAAATCATGTGCTCTTCCTTCTTAATGGTTTCTCCCATTTCTATCTCTTCACTTTATAGGACTTGCTGAGACCCTGCTCCCTCTCACCTGTACTCCTCTCCCAATGCTGTAGTGCATATTTGCGTTTGTGTCCTCTTCTTCCACCTTCACTCCACTTTGTGTCTATCGATTCCCCCCGATCCTCCCCCCCACCCCCACACCCCCTTAGTTTGCTCTCCATTGAACCTCGACACCTTTTATTGAAAAAAAGGTCACTCATCTTCGTCGTGTTCGTGTGCATATTGGCAAACTCATAATCTTCCAACATCTCAAAGATTTATGGTATCACCATTATATCTCTTCTTTGCTCAAATGAATCTCACTCAAGAAAAAAACACTTTTATGAGTAAATGAAATCTCATTATTGTGCAAGAAAGTTGGGGGAAAAAAAAACTGGAAAAAAAAAGTTGTTTAAAATTAATCCAAACCTCCAGGAATTTTTTATTTTTCATTCAAAAGAAAAAGACAGCGGTGTATACTGTATAGGCTGCAGGGCCGTGTGCCACGAGACTGGTTGGTCTGCCTCGAATGCTCAATCCCAATTTATTTTTATTTTTTTTGCCGTTAAGAAAAGAAACCTTGAACCAAGGTACCAATTTGAACTGAGGATCAGAAATTTCATTGTGTGAAATGAACCAAGATCCAAATTTGAACTGAGAATTGGCACTTTCATTGTGTGAAATGAACCAAGGTACCAATTTGAACTGAGGATCAGAACTTTCATTGTGTGAAATGAACCAAGGTACCAATTTGAACTGAGGATTGGCACTTTCATTGTGTGAAATGAACCAAGGTACCAATTTGAACTGAGGATCAGCACTTTCATTGTGTGAAATGAACCAATGTACCAATTTGAACTGAGGATCGATACTTTCATTGTGTAAAATAAATGAAAGTACCAATTTGAATTGAGGATCGGCCCTTTCATTGTATAAAATGAACCAAGGTCCCAATTTGAACTGAGGATCAGAACTTTCATTGTGTGAAATGAACCAAGATCCGAATTTGAACTGAGAATTGGCACTTACGTTGTGTGAAATGAACCAAGGTACCAATTTGAACTGAGGATCAGAACTTTCATTTTTGTGAAATGAACCAAGGTACCAATTTGAACTGAGGATTGGCATTTCATTGTGTGAAATGAACCAATGTACCAATTTGAACGAGGATCGATACTTTCATTGTGTAAAATAAATGAAAGTACCAATTTGAATTGAGGATCGGCCCTTTCATTGTATAAAATGAACCAAGTCCCAATTTGAACTGAGGATCAGAACTTTCATTGTGTGAAATGAACCAAGATCCGAATTTGAACTGAGAATGGCACTTTCATTGTTGAAATGAACCAAGGTACCAATTTGAACTGAGGATTGGCACTTTCATTGTGTGAAATGAACCAATGTACCAATTTGAACTGAGGATCGATACTTTCATTGTGTAAAATAAATGAAAGTACCAATTTGAATTGAGGATCGGCCCTTTCACTGTTATAAAATGAACCAAGGTCCAATTTGAACTGAGGATCAGAACTTCATTGTTGAAATGAACCAAGGTACAATTTGAACTGAGGATTGGCACTTTCATGTGTGTAAAATGAACCAAGGTACCAATTTCAACTGAGGATTGGCACTTTCATTGTGTGAAATGAACCAAGGTACCAATTTAACTGAGGATGCACTTTCATTGTGTAAATGAACCAATGTACCAATTTGAACTGAGGATCGACGATTTAATTGTGTGAAATGAACCAAGGTACCAATTTGAACTGAGAATGAGAAGTTTCATTGTGTGAAATAAACCAAGGTACCAATTTGAACTGAGGATTGGCACTTTCATTGGTGTAAATAAACCAAGTTACCAATTTGAACTGAGGATTGGCACTTTCATGGGTAAAATGAACCAAGGTACCAATTGAACTGAGGATTGGTACTTTCATTGTGTAAAAGGAACTAAGGTACCAATTTGAACTGAGGATTGGTACTTTCATTGTGTAAAATTAACTAGGTACCAATTTGAACTGAGGATTGGTACTTTCATTGTGCAAAATTAACTAAGGTACCAATTTGAACTGAGGATCGTACTTTAATTGTGTGAAATGAATCAAGGTATCAATTTTAACTGAGGATCGGTACTTTCATTGTGTGAAATGAACCAAGGTACCAATTGGGACTAAGGATTGGTACTTTCATGGTGCAAAATGAACCAGGTACCAATTTGAACTGAGGATCGACGATTTCATTGTGTGAAATGAACCAAGGTACCAATTTGAACTGAGAATGAAAGTTTCATTGTGTGAAATAAACCAAGGTACCAATTTGAACTGAGGATTGGCACTTTCATGGTGTAAAATAAACCAAGGTACCAATTTGAACTGAGGATTGGCACTTTCATGGTGTAAAATGAACCAAGGTACCAATTTGAACTGAGGATTGGTACTTTCATTGTGTAAAATGAACTAAGGTACCAATTGAACTGAGGATTGGTACTTTCTTGTGTATAAATGAACCAAGGTACCAATTTGAACTGAGGATTGGTACTTTAATTGTGTAAAATTAACTAAGGTACCAATTTGAACTGAGGATTGGTACTTTCATTGTGCAAAATTAACTAAGGTACCAATTTGAACTGAGGATCGGTACTTTAATTGTGTGAAATGAATCAAGGTATCAATTTAACTGAGGATCGGTACTTTCATTGTGTGAAATGAACCAAGGTACCAATTTGAAAAGATGATTGGTACTTTCATTGTGAAAAATGAACCAAGGTGCCAATTTTAACAAAGTTGGTACTTTCAATGTGTAAAATGAACTAAAGTACCAATTTGAACTGAGGGTTGGTACTTTAATGTGTGAAATGAATCAGTATCAATTTAACTGAGGATCGGTACTTTCATTGTGTGAAATGAACCAAGGTACAATTGGGACTAAGGATTGGACTTTCATTGGTGCAAAATGAACCAGGTACCAATTTGAACTGAGGATCAGAACTTTCATTGTGTGAAATGAACCAAGGTACAATTTGAAAAGATGATTGGTACTTTCATTGTGAAAAATGAACCAAGGTGCAATTTTAACAAAGATTGGTACTTTCATTGTAAAATGAACTAAAGTACCATTTGAACTGAGGATTGCTACTTTAATTGTGTGAAATGAATCAAGGTATCAATTTAACTGAGGATCGGTACTTTCATTGTGTGAATTAACCAAGGTACAATTGGACTAAGGATTGGTACTTTCATTGTGAAAATGAACCAAGGTGCCAATTTTAACAAAGGATTGGTACTTTCATTGTGTAAAATGAACGAAGGTACCAATTTGAACTGAAGGATTGTAATTGTGTAAAATGAACTAAGGTACCAATTGAACTGATGATTGGTAATTTCATTTGTAAAATGAACCAAGGTGCCAATTTGAACTGAGGATAGGTACCTTCATTGTGTAAAATGAACTAGTACCAATTGGAACACAGCATTGGAACTTTCAATGAATAAATACACCAAGGTACCAATTTTAACTGAGGATAGGCACTTTAATTGTGTAAAATGAACCAAGGTACCAATTTGAACTGCGGATCAGTACTTTTATTGTGGTAAAATAAAGAAAGTACCAATTTGAATGAGAATCGGCACTTTCATTGTGTAAAATGAACCAAGGTACCAATTGGAACTGAGGATTGTACTTTAATTGTGTAAAATGAATGAAGGTACCAATTTGAACTGATGATTGGTACTTTCATTGTGTAAAATGAACCAAGGTGCCAATCTGAACTGAGGAATAGGTAACTTCATTGTGTAAAATGAACTAAGATACCATTGGAACACAGCATTGGAACTTTCAATGTATAAAATACAACCAGGTACCAATTTTAACTGAGGATAGGCACTTTAATTGTGTAAAATGAACCAAGGTACCAATTTGAACTGAGGATCGTACTTTCATTGTGAAAAATAACGAAGGCACCAATTTGAATTGAGGATTGGTACTTTCATTGTGTTAAAATAACGAAGGTACCAATTTGAAATGAGGATTGGTACTCTTGCATGTAAAATGAACCAAGGTACCAATATGAACTAAGGATTGGTACTTTCATGGTGTAAAATGAACCAAAGTACCAATTTGAACTGAGGATTGGTACTTTCATTGGGTAAAATGAACCAACGTACCGATATGAACTAAGGATTGGTACTTTCATGGTGTAAAATGAACCAAGGTACCAATTTGAACTGAGGATCGGTACTTTCATTGTGTAAAATAAACGAAGGTACAAATTTGAACTGAGGATTGGTACTTTCATTGTGTAAAATGAACTAAGGTACCAATATGAACTAAGGATTGGTACTTTCATGTTGTAAAATGAACCAAGGTACAATTTGAACTGAGGATTGGTACGTTCATGGTGTAAAATGAACCAAGGTACCAATATGAACTAAGGAATGGTACTTTCATGGTGTAAAATGAACTAAGTACCAATATGAACTAAGGATTGGTACTTTCATTGTGTAGTAAATGAACAAGGTACCAATATGAACTAAGGATTGGTACTTTCATGGTGTAAAATGAACAAAGGTACCAATATGAACTAAGGATTGGTGCTTTCATTGTGTAAAATGAACTAAGGTACCAATTTGAACTGAGGATTGGTACTTTCATTGTGTAAAATGAACCAAGGTACCAATTGGAACTTAGCATTGGAACTTTCAATGCGTAAAATACACCAAGGTTCCAATTAAAACTTTGGATAGGCACTTTCATTTTGTAAAGGAACCCAAGGGTCCAATTTGAACTGATGATTGGTACTTTCATTGTGTAAAATGAACTAATGTACCAATTTGAACTGAGGATTGCTACTGTCATTGTGAAAATGAACTAGGGTACCAATTTGAACTGAAGGCTGGTACTTCCATTTTGTAAAATGAAATTAAGGTACAAATTTGAAATGAGGATCCGAAATTTCATTGTGTGAATGAAATGAACCAAGATCCAATTTGAACTGAGAATTGCCACTTTTATTGTGTGAAATGAACCAAGGTACCAATTTGAACTGAGGATCAGAACTTTCATTGTGTGAAATGAACCAGGTACCAATTGAACTGAGGATTGGCACTTTCATTGTGTGAAATGAACCAAGGTACCAATTTGAACTGAGGATTGGCACTTTCATTGTGTGAAATGAACCAATGTACCAATTTGAACTGAGGATCGATACTTTCATTGTGTAAAATAAATGAATGTACCAATTTGAATTGAGGATCGACCCTTTCATTGTATAAAATGAACCAAGGTCCCAATTTGAACTGAGGATCAGAACTTTCATTGTGTGAAATGAACCAAGATCCATTTGAACTGAGAATTGGCACTTTCATTTGTGTGAAATGAACCAAGTACCAATTTGAACTGAGGATCAGAACTTTCATTTTTTGTGAAATGAACCAAGGCCAATTTGAACTGAGGATGGCACTTTCATTGTGTGAAATGAACCAAGGTACCAATTTGAACTGAGGATCAAGACTTTCCTGTGTGAAATGAACCAAGGTACCAATTTGAACTGAGGATTGGCACTTTCGTTGTGTGAAATGAACCAAGGTACCAATTTGAATTGAGGATTGGCACTTTCATTGTGTGAAATGAACCAATGTACCAATTTGAACTTGAGGATCGATACTTTCATTGTGTAAAATAAATGAAAGTACCAATTTGAATTGAGGATCGGCCCTTTCACTGTATAAAATGAACCAAGGTCCCAATTTGAACTGAGGATCAGAACTTTCATTGTCTGAAATG
>CM068956.1:55116816-55136453 GCA_035128595.1 Eptatretus atami | reverse complement strand
TACTTCGTATAGCGAGAGGATGGTACATCCTTCTGCTGTGAACGATACCTGCTACAGAACGGTTGGGCGCGATGATGTGGGTTTCTTGGCAAGAGTCGTGCTGGGCGATTTGCTATCCCTCTCCAGCCGTAGATTAGGGCAGCGAGTTTGTATTTGTTCATGGTTCAGTGAGGCTTAGTTTCTCTTAGCGAAGGACACCATGGGATCTTTACGTCACCACAAATGCTGGAGACAGGGATTACCGTTATCGTCTATCTGAGGGAAGGGACACACATTTAATGAATCACCCAACGGATGACATTGTAGCTTTAGTCGGGGGATTTAAAACCAGGCTGATGGCTTAGAGAGAGTGTGCTTACCTCTAGACGTGTGTGCGCACGCACGCACACACACACACACACACAGTATATAATATATATTATATATATTATAATATATATATATTATAGTATATTATATATAGATAATATCGACACTTCAAAATTGATCACAGCGTTTTACATCAAAAAAACGGTACAGGATTGCAAGGCAAAAATATGTTATAGTTATAATCCCAAAAAATATTACCGGTAGTACAGTATCCCTGAAAACACATCACTTTGTGGAAATGTAATCACCAATTTCAATTGCCACTGAACTGAGGCTGAGATGGTCAATTCCCACCTGAAGAATGGTTGTGTGTGTTGTGTGTGTGTGTGTTGTGGTGTGTGTATATGTCGCATTAAGCTGGAATAATGTACATAAATGATCTAACTCTATCCACCAAATTGTGTTGGCTTCTGCGTGGAAAATTAGTTTTTAAATGACAACGATCTCTTCATGGGGACAGACCCCTGATTTGAGCGGTTTTGGTCGATCTAACACAAGAAGCTGGAAAGAATCCGGCTTTATCTTTGAAATGACCCACAAGACAACAATGGCGAATTGCATAAGCATTACTTTTATATACTTGCCATTCACTTGGGGTTCACAAAATATGGCATTGTCTCCAAATATTCATTCAATGATCCCAAAAGAGAGTGCCGGGGAATTACACGTAGCACAGCTTTTACAGTGTTGCGACATACACCGCCTTTCAGCTGCCCTGAATGCGTTAAAACTGCCATGGGAATGAGTTTTAGAGCAATCTCACCTTTCATCTCTTGAGGTTACCTTTTCAGTTCTGATTGATTTTTTCCCTTGTGCTGCTGTTCCCAATTCATTGTTTTTTTTCTTTGTTTTTAATTAATCGCAAAACTTTCTTACCTGTGTCGTGTTTGAAAAGACTTTGCCAAAACTACTTACCTTGCTTCAGGGATTCATTTCAGCGTGAAGGTCACTTTCATAAACAGGTCTCAATAACGTATTCTGCCTTGCCCAACATTGTACACTGCGAATGGTGTAAATCAGTGCCTTGGGTTTCTCTTTTACAGATAGGGTTTCATGAAGATAATAAGTTCACTGTCACAAGCAAACAGCATGTAGCGGAGCTTAAATCATGTTTGCTTTGCTTATGATGGCCGCAAATGGTCTTGCCAAGCGAGGCAAATTCCTTTTTATTAAAACTCACGGGTCCTTTTCCCGATAGTCCTGAAGAACGGGTGTTTTGTTACGCTTCACCAATACTTGGTTGGCCATATGTGTTGTTCGATGTGGATGCAATTGATTGGCAAGACATGTGACACAGCGGGTACTTCTCCAGTGCCAGCTGCTTTTGCCATGAACTCACCCCATGGCATTAGGCGAGCACTGAATAAAGACTTAAGCGGAAACTTTTTCCTTATAGATTCTTTAAGGATTCATAATGTTTTTAAGATGGATAAAAATGAACCGCAGCATTCTCCATATGAAACGAAAGAAGTATTTTCAAGAGCAACCTTACCACGAACCCAATATCAGCACTTTCGTCCAACATAAATGTTGAAAGTGGGAGTTATATAGGGGGAGGGTAATTCCAAATATCACTACTTTCTTATTTCCGCAAAGCCGTATGGTTCATCCCTCAACATCCTCGCTGACCCCTGTCTACGTTATAAATCGCCAAAGGCTACCTTGCGTCAGCCTATCCTTTCAATATCTGGCACCCATGAGCTTGGCCTCATATTTCACAAACGAATCCAATTTGTTAGGAGGTATCATTGACAGGGTGGAGTTGCAAGAGGGCATGGGGGAATGATGAGCAGGGAGCACAGTGATCATGCTATTATTTTGTGATGAAACGGCAGCAGCATCCCCAATAGCCCACCTGCCACCGCCGTGCAGTGCGAGGGGAACACCCAGCGCTGTGCTGAGCACATGCAATATGGCACATTCTGGGCTCGTAAAATATCAGCATGATGTTTCACCCTGTCGTGTAGAAAAAGTGCACGTTTTATGAGCGGCATCATTGAGCCAGGACGGAGTGAGGAATTTAAAAAGAAACAACCTGTACCTTATCCCGATGTCCGTTGTTTGAAGTCTCCTGTTTACATGTTTGATCTGCCAGTTTATAAAATAGACACAGGGAATTTATGTCAGCCCATTGGTAGTGTTTGAGTTCATTTTGGTTGCTTTTTGAGGTCCATGGAGTCGGATAAAACATGGAGATATAGAAGAGAAAAATGATTGATAATCCTACCATATGATTCCCCCTAACCCCACCTCTCCCACCCCACTAAAGGTTAGTGGTGAGTAAAAATAGTTAATACCGACTGGCTGTGGAACTGACCCCCTGTGTCTGTTAAGTTGCACTCTTCCTTTCCACTCCTTCACATAAGCTGCCCATCGTTCACTTCATGATTTCTCTGACACTCGCTCTCAATCTATATCCATGTGCTGACCTGTAACTCTGTTTTCCTCCCCCATCACTCCCATTGTCTGAAACCATGGTGTTTGGTTTTTTTGGTCTGCTTGTCCTCACTGTCCCCCTTTGTTGATCTGGTCAATCACTGCGCACTTGTCGTTTAGGTCCTCCGTTAGCCTTGACTTTTATATTACTGTTAAAGAAGATGCCAGGCACAGATTGTAGACATTAGCTAAATATTTCCAAAAATACTTTTTTCCTTTTATTTCTGTTGTGCTGATTGTTATTCACTATATCCCAGAGACAGCAACTGAAAAATAAGAATCTTAATGTGTCTTGTTCAACTTATCAGTGAAAACAAACAAGAAAATAGAATAACAGGAAAATATGTATGAGGGACATTCAAAAGTTCTCACACGAGAAGCCAAACAATTAGTCCAAACTGCCAATCCTTTCTTTTTCAGCTATGAAGTACGTGTTATATTAATGAGGAAAACATGATTTCTCACCTAATTAAAATGTTTGGCCTGTCTTTGATATTTGTGAGTAGCTCGTTTCATCCACTTTCTTGATATGGTCCTTGCACCACATATTTATGATTGTTTATGATCTCACTGCTGTTTTTTTTTTTTTTTTTTTTAATAATTCACCTCTAATTTGATGGCTGGAAGCTCAACTTCAGTCTGTTTTCTGGAATGACCAGAAGAAGTAACAAAAGGGCTCAGGCGAAGACATGGAATTAATGAGAAGAAAGGTAAAATGGCTTGAAGTTCTGCCAACATTACTTCTCTCATTTTCACCCATCCACACATGCCTGGCAGAGCATTCTGCTTGCGCGAGGCATTCTGCCGTGGTGACCTCCATGCCGGAATCTGGGAGACATCTGTCACCCTTGTGCAATTGCCAGAGACCAGTGGCCTTGAAAAGACTTGGATTGGATTTAATATGCCTGCCAAGAATGGGAGGCCAGGCAGTAGATTGCCGGTCCGATGTAAGCTGAGAGCACGCACCAGGCACAGATGTCAAACGCTTCCCCGTGCATGTAATCGATAATCGTAGGCATTTGCAACATCATCACCTGCTGCGTCATGCACAGTCAGAACAACACTTTCCTGCGCGGCAGCCATTGCGACATCACTTCCTGTCAGCACTAAGGCAGAAAAAGCCACAATAAATAGTTCCACTAGAGTGAGGTTGAGCAGTTTATCTTGTTCTTCAAAATGCAATCGGTTGAGACAAAGTGCTCTCATATTTATTTTAAAAGTTTTAAAGGAGGTTTAGTTGATTAAGTATGATTCATTTGGTGGATGAATGATATTCATATCTCACTAAGTAATGTATACAATCGATTGGTTCTTCCATATTTTACCCTGTAGCAAAATCTCTATTTACAAAATATCTGCTGTTCTTTGCGATTGTTCCGAACATTTCAAATCTCATTTACTTTTTCATCAACCTCTTCACCAAAATTCGTTTATGTTTGTCGACTTCAACAAAGTATGAAAGATTAGATTAGTTTAGACTTAATTACAAAATATGACCCTACTTCTGTGAATATTAATATTTTGATTGAAATCTTCACACAAGGGAATTTAGGCACAGGAGCTGGCCATTCGGCCAATCATATCTGTCTGCACCAATCCAGGATCCATCACCCATCAAACACAAGTACCTAAAGACGTGCCAATATCCCCTAATCTCCAATACTTCCAGGTTCCTACCTAATCCTATTTTAAACATATCTACCGCATCCACCCTGACCACTGACCTGTTCTGGGGAGACAATTCCATGCATTAAAACTCCTCCGATTGAAAAGACCCCACCTTAAAACTGTCCGAACACTATCACTCTGCTGAAACACTCCACTGCACTTACATTCTGTCAGACCCCTTCAATTATCTTTAACATCTCTATCAAATCCACTCATAATTTCCTCCTTCCAATTGTATAAAGCCGCATGTCCTTCAACTGTTCTCAGAGGCTTAATCGACGCTAACCCTGGAACATTGTGTAGCCCCTGTGCTGTACCTCTCTCTCTGTCAGCTATGTCCTTTCTAGATGTGCTGACCAAAATTGAAACACACTATTCTAAATGAGCCTCACTAAATCCTAGACAGAGTTGATACAACCTCTTGATTTATAATTTATCCCCTATGAATTACAACCTAAAATCCTGTTAGCTTTACCTGCAGCTGCTGGCCACAGTGCTTCTTCTTAAACCTCTCCCCCCCCCCAACCTGTATCAATAACCAACCCAAGATCCTTCCTGTGTGACATGTTCTCAGATTGCCCCTTTATATCATGTAATCTCTATTTATTTGTGTATTCTTAACCATTCCCAGCACTGTACATTTCTGTGCGTTTAAATGCATCTGCCAATCATCACCCAATCTATTAAAGTACCTAGACTTTCCTGAATTGATCACCCATCCCCATCCCCTCTTCTCTATCGCACCTTAGTCAAAGCTTTCTAACGTGGTACCTTTATCAGAGTGCTTCTGAAATTCTAGAAACACATCATCCATTCATTTCCCTCATCGACCCAATTAGAATACGACTTCAGAGAATTCCAATAAATTTGTTAAACATGATCTCCCTTTTGGAAAAATCCATAACGACTACCTTTAGTATCAGTTTGAAATTTGCAAATGGTTCATATCCATTCCTTAATTAATGTCTCCACCACTTCTCACAAATGGAAGTCAAAACTACAGGTCTATATTTCCCCCATTCCAATCTGGATCCTGTTTATATAGCAGTATTACATTTGCTTTACTTCTCCAGACTCCATGAGCTGTCTTTAAAGATAATCCACTAAAACCAATTCTATGCTCTCGGGCATTTTATCTGGCCCACTTGAGTTTATCATCACTTAATTATTTCTAGCTGCTCTTCACTTCCTCTATTCCTACCTGGCATCTCTTTTAAAAGCCTTGTCGCCCTTGAAGATAGATACTACATCTCCACATGTGTACCGGTAAAGGGAAATAGGAGAAGAAGAAGACAAAACTCCAATCACTTCTCATACCTTCAGTTTGCTCTTTCCATTAAAATCCAATAGCGTTGCACCACTATCCCAACTTCATTATCTGCAAACAAATTAGTGCAAGCGGTTAATTATTATGTTGTTGTGCTTCATAATTTCAGAAAAATTTCCACTCTGAAGATCAAGGTTGGATGGCCTGCAGTCTTTTTTGGCTTCAATTTGGTCTTGCTGTTCTGACCTCTCAGCTCAATGCCGAACCCTGACCAAACATGTCACACCACATTCTAACAGGAAAGTTTACCTTGTTACCAAGTCTTAAGATTAATTCACATCCATTCATTTCTTACCCCTCTTTAGCACATGTGGATCTCTCCTTCCCAAGTCTGAAATCATGTGCTCTTCCTTCTTAATGGTTTCTCCATTTCTATCTCTTCATTTATAGGACTTGCTGAGCCCTGGCTCCCTCTCACCTGTACTCCTCTCCCAATGCTGATAGTGCCATTATTTGCGTTTGTGTCCTCTTCTTCCACCTTCACTCCACTTTGTGTCTATCGATTCCCCCGATTCCTCCCCCCAACCCCCACACCCCCTTAAGTTTGCTCTCATTGAACCTCGACACCTTTTATTGAAAAAAAAATGGGTCAACATCTTTCGTCGTGTTCGTGTGCTATTGGTTCAAACTCATATCTTCCAACATCTCAAAGATTTATGCTGGTATCACACATTATATCTCTTCTTTGCTCAAATGGGATCTCACTCAAGAAAAAACATTTTCATGAGTTAAAGAAATCTCATTATTGTGCAAGAAAGTTGGGGAAAAAAAACTGGAAAAAAAGTTGTTTAAAATTTAACCAAACCTCCAGAATTTTTTATTTATTCAAAAGAAAAAGACAGCGTGTATACTGTATAGGCTGCAGGGCCGTGTGCACAGAGACTGGTTGGTCTGCCTCGAAGCTCATCCCAATTTTATTTTTATTTTTTTTGCCGTTAGAAAAGAAACCTTGAACCGAAGGTACCAATTTGAACTGGGATCAGAAAATTCCATTGTGTGAAATGAACCAAGATCCAAATTTTGAACGAGAATGGCACTTTCATGTGTGGAAATGAACCAAGGTACCAATTTGAACTGAGGATCAAACTTTCATTGTGTGAAAATGACCAAGGTACCAATTTGAACTGAGGATGGGCATCTTTCATTGTGTGAAATGAACCAAGTACCATTTGAAACTGAGGATTGCACTTTCATGTGTGAAATGAACAAGGTACCAATTTGAACTGAGGATCAGCACTTTCATTGTGTGAAATGAACCAATGTACAATGTGAACTGAGGATCGATACTTTCATTGTGTAAAATAAATGAAAGTACCGAATTTGAATGAGGATCGGCCTTTCATTGTATTAAAATGACCAAGGTCGCCAATTTGAACTGAGGATCAGAACTTCATTGTGTGAAATGAACCAAGATCCGAATTTGAACTGAGAATGGCACTTTACGTTGTGTGAAATGAACCAAGGTACCAATTTGAACTGAGGATCAGAACCTTTCATTTTGTAAATGAACAAGGTACCAATTTGAAACTGAGGATGGCAGTTTCATTGTGTGAAATGAACCAATGTACCATTTGAAACGAGGATCGATACTTTTCATTGTGTAAAATAAATGAACAGTACCAATTTGAATGAGGACGCCCTTTTCATTGTATAAAATGAACCAAGTCCAATTTGAACTGAGGATCAGAACTTTCATTGTGTGAAATAACCAAGATCCGAATTTGAACTGAGAAGTTGGCACTTTCATTGGTTGAATGAACCAAAGGTACCAATTTGAACTGAGGATTGGCACTTTCATTGTGTGAAATGAACCATGTACCAATTTGAACTGAGGATCGATACTTTCATTGTGTAAAATAAATGAAAGTACCAATTTGAATTGAGGATCGGCCTTTCACTGTATAAAATGAACCAAGGTCCAATTTGAACTGAGGATCAGAACTTCATTGTCTGAAATGAACCAAGGTAACAATTTGAACTGAGGATTGGCACTTTCATGGTGTAAATGAACCAAGGTACCAATTTCAACTGAGGATGTGCACTTTCATTGTGTGAAATGAACCATAGGTACCATTTCAACTGAGGATTGGCACTTTCATTGTGTAAATGAACCAATGTACAATTTTGAACTGAGGATCGACGATTAATTGTGTGAAATGAACAAGGTACCAATTTGAACTGAGAATGAGAAGTTTTCATTGTGTGAAAATAAACCAAGGTACCAATTTGAACTGAGGATTGGCATCTTTCATTGGTGTAAAAAACCAAGTTACAATTTGAACTGAGTGGCACTTTCATGGTTAAAATGAACCAAGAGGTACCAATTAAACTGAGGATTGGTACTTTCATTGTGTAAAAGAACTAAGGTACCAATTTGAACTGAGGATTGGTACTTTTCATTGTGTAAAATTAACTAGGTACCAATTTGAACTGAGGATTGGTACTTTCATTGTGCAAAATTAACTAAGGTACCAATTTGAACTGAGATCAGTACTTTAATTGTGTGAAATGAATCAAGGTATCATTTTAACTGAGGTCGGTACTATTCATTGTGTGAAATGAACCAAGGTACCAATGGGACTAAGGATTGGTACTTTTCATGTGCAAAATGAACCAGTACCATTTGAACTGAGGATCGACCGATTTCATTGTGTGAAATGAACCAAGGTACCAATTTGAACTGAGAATGTAAAGTTTCATTGTGTGAAATAAACAAAGGTACATTTGAACTGAGGATTGGCACTGTCATGGTGTAAAATAAACCAAGTACCAATTTGAACTGAGGATTGGCATTTCATGGTTGTAAAATGAACCAAGGTACCAATTTGAACTGAAGGATTGGTACTTTCATTGTGTAAAATTGAACTAGGTACCCAATTTGAACTGAGGATTGGTACTTTCATTGTGTATAAATGAACCAAGGTACCAATTTGAACTGAGGAATTGGTACTTTAATTGTGTAAAATTAACTAAGGTACCAATTTGAAACTGAGGATTGGACTTTCATTGTGCAAAATAACTAAGTAACCAATTTGAACTGAGGATCGGTACTTTAATTGTGTGAAATGATCAAGGTATCAATTTAACTGAGGATCGGTACTTTCATTGTGTGAAATGAACCAAGGTACCAATTTGAAAAGATGATTGGTACTTTCATTGTGAAATGAACCAAGGTGCCAATTTAACAAAGTCAGTTGTACTTTCAATGTTGTTAAAATGAACTAAAGTACCAATTTGAACTGAGGATTGGTACTTTAATGTGTGAAATGAATCAGTATCATTTGAACTGAGGATCGTACTTTATTGTGTGAAATGAACAAGGTACAATTGGGACAAGATGGCTTTCATTGTGCAAAATGAACCAGGTACCATTTGAACTGAGGATCAGAACTTTCATGTGTGAAATGAACCAAGGTACAATTTGAAAAGATGATTGGTACTTTCATTGTGAAAAATGAACCAAGGTGCCAATTTTAACAAAGATTGTATTTCAGTATGTAAAATGAACTAAGTACCATTTGAACTGAGGATTGCTACATTTAATTGTGTGAAATGAATCAAGTATCAATTTGAACTGAGGTCGGACTTTCATTGTGTGAATTAACCAAGGTACCAATTGGGACTAAGGATTGGTACGTTCATTGTGAAAATGAACCAAGGTGCCAATTTAAACAAAGGATTGGTACTTTCATTGTGTAAAATGAACGAAGGTACCAATATTGAACTGAAGGATTGTCAATTGTGTAAAATGAACTAAGTACCACATTGAACGATGATGGTAATTTCATGGTTGTAAAATGAACCAAGGTCCAATTTGAACTGAGGATAGGTACCTTCATTGTGTAAAATGAACTTAGTACCAATTGAACACTAGCATTGGAACTTTCAATGAATAAATACACCAAGGTACCATTTTTTAACTATGAGATAGGCACTTAATTGTGTAAAATGAACCATAGGTACCAATTTGAACTGGGATCAGTACTTTATTGTGTAAAATAACAAAAGTACCATTTGAATGAAGAATCGCCTTTCATTGTTGTAAAATGAACCAAGGTACCAATTGGAACTGAGGATCGTCTTTATTGTGTAAATGAATAGTACCATTTGAACTGAGATTGGTACTTTCATTGTGTAAAATGAACCATAGGTCCAATTGAACTGGGAATAGGTCTTCATTGTGTAAAATGAACTAAATGTACCATTTGGAAACAGCAGGTAACTTTCAATGTATTAAAATACAACCAAGTACCGATTTGAACTGAGGATCAGGCACTTTCATTGTGTTAAATGAACAAGTACCAATTTGAACTGAGGATCAGTCTTTCATTTGTGTAAAAAATAACTGAAGGCACCAATTTGAATTTGAGGGATTGTAACTTATTGTGTAATAAAATAAACTGATAGGTACCAATTTGAAATGAGGATTTTGGTACTCTTGCTGTAAAATGAAACCAAGGTACCAATTGAACTAGGATTGTACTTCATGGTTAAATGAACCATAGTACCATTTGAACTGAGGATTTGTCTTTCATTGGTGTAAAATGAACCAACGTACCGATTTGAAACTAGGATTGTACTTTCAATGGTGTAAAATGAACAAGGTACCAATTTGAACTGAGGATCGTCTTTCATTGTTGTAAATGAACGAGTACAAAATTTGAACTGAGGATTGTCTTTCATTGTGTAAAATGAACAAGTACCATTGAACTAGGATCAGTACTTCATGTTGTTAAAATGAACCAAGTACGATTTGAACTGAGGATTGTAGTTCATTGGTGTAAAATGAACCAAGTACCAATTGAACTAGGAATGTACTTTCATGTGTAAAATGAACTTAAGTACCAATATGAACTAAGGATTGGTACTTTCATTGTGTAGTAAATGAACAAGGTACCATAATGAACTAGGATTGTACTTTCAGTGTTAAAATGAACAAGGTACCAATATGAACTGAGGCATGTCTTTCATTGTGTAAAATGAACTAAGGTACCAATTTGAACTGAGGATTGGTATTTCATTGTGTAAAATGAACCAGGTACCAATGGAACTTAGCATTGGAACTTTCATATGCGTAAAATACACCAAGGTTCCAATTAAAAACTTTGGATAGTCACTTTCATTTTGTAAATGGAACCCAAGGTCCCAATTTGAACTGAGATGTACTTTCATTGTGTAAAATGAACTAATGTACCAATTTGAACTGAGGATTGCTACTGTCATTGTGTAAAATGAACTAGGGTACCAATTTGAACTGAAAGGCTGTACTTCATTTGTGTAAAATGAAAATTAAGTACAATTTGAAATGAGGATCCATTTCATTGTGTGAAAATGAAACTGCCAAGATCCAAATTTGAACTGAGGAATTGCCCTTTTATTGTGTGAAATGACACAGGTACCATTTGAACTGAGGATCAGTACTTTCATTGTGTAAAAGAACCTAGGTACCAATTGAACTGAGGATTGCACTTCATTGTGTGAAATGAACTATAGGTACCAATTTGAACTGAGGATTCACTTTCATTGTGTGAAATGAAACCAATGTACCAATTTGAACTGAGGATCGTACTTTCATTGTGTAAAATAAAATGAATGTACCGATTTGAATTGAGATCGACCCTTCATTGTATAAAATGAACCAAGGTCCCCCATTTGAACTGAGGATCAGATCTTTCATTGTGTAAATGAACCAAGATCCGATTTGAACTGAGAATGGCACTTTCATTTGTGAATGAACCAAGTACCAATTTGAACTGCAGGATCAGAATTTCATTTTTTGTGAAATGAACCAGGCCAATTTGAACTGAGGATGGCACTTTCATTGTGTGAAATGAACCAAGGTACCAATTTGAACTGGAGGATCAGCACTTTCCTGTTTGTGAAATGAACCAAGGTACCAATTTGAACTGAGGATCACTTTCAGTTGTGTGAAATGAACCAAGGTACCAATTTGAATTGGATTGGCACTTTCATTGTGTGAAATGAACAATGTACCAATTTGAACTGAGGATCGATACTTTCATTGTGTAAAATGAAATGAAAGTACCAATTTGAACTGAGGATCGGCCCTTTCATTGTATAAAATGAACCAAGGTCCCAATTTGAACTGAGGATCAGAACTTTCATTGTGTTGAAATGAACAAGGTAACAATTTGAACTGAGGAATTGGCACTTTCATTGGTGTAAAATGAACTAAGTACCAATTTCAACTGAGGATGGCACTTTCATTGTGTGAAATGAACCAAGTACCAATTTCAACTGAGGATTGGCACTAACATTGTGTAAAATGAACCAATGCACCAATTTGAACTGAGGATCGACGATTTCATTGTGTGAAATGAACCAAGGTACCAATTTGAACTGAGAAGAGAAGTTTCATTGTGTGAATTAAACCAAAGGTACCCAATTTGAACTGAGGATTGCACTTTCTGGGTAAAATAAACCAAGGTACCAATTTGAACTGAGGGATTGCACTTTCATGTGTAAAATGAACCAGTACCACATTTGAACTGAGGATTGGTACTTTCATTGTGTAAAATGAACTAAGGTACCGCAAATTTGAACTGAGGATTGGTACTTTCATTGTTGTAAAATGAACCAAGTACCAATTGAAAACTGGATTGGTACTTATTGTGTAAATTAACTAAGGTACCAATTTGAACTGAGGATTGGTACTTTCATTGTTGCAAAATTAACTAAGGTACCAATTTTGAACTGAGGATCGGTACTTTAATTGTTGTGAATGAATCAGGTTCAATTTTAACTGAGGATCGGTACTTTCATTGTGTTGAAATGAAACCAAGGTACCAATTGGGACTAAGGATTGTACTTTCATGGTGCAAATGAACCAAGGTACCAAATTGAACTGAGATCAGAATTCATGTGGAATGAACCAAGGTACCAATTTGAAAAGATGATTGTACTTTCATTGTGAAAAATGAACCAAGTTGCCAATTTTAACAAAGATTGGTACTTCAATGTGTAAAATGAACTAAAGTACCAATTTGAACTGAGGATTGGTACTTTAATTGTGTGAAATGAATCAAGTATCAATTTTAACTGAGGACTCGGTTACTTTCATTGTTGAAATGAACCAAGGTACCAATGGGACTAAGGATTGGTACTTTCATTGTGAGAAATGAACCAAGGTGCCAATTTCAACAAAGGATTGGTGCTTTCTTGTTGTAAACATGAACGAAGGTACAAAATTTGAACTGAGGAATTGTACTTTCATTGTGTTAAAATGAACTAAGTACCAATTTAGAACTGATGATTTGTAATTTCATTGTGTAAAATGAACCAAGGTGCCAATTTGAACTGAGGATTGGTACTTTTATTGTGTAAAATGAACTAAGGTACCAATTTGAACTGATGATTGGTAATTTCATTGTGTAAAATGAACCAAGGTGCCAATTTGAACTGAGGATAGGTACCTTCATTGTGTTAAAATGAACCTAGGTACCAATTGGAACACAGCATTGGAACTTTCAATGTATAAAATACACCAAGGTACCAATTTTAACTGAGGATAGGCCACTTTAATTGTGTTAAAATGAACCAAGGTACCAATTGAACTGCGGATCAGTACTTTATTGTGTTCTGTAACAATAAATGAAAGTACCAATTTGAATTAGAATCGGCTACTTTTCATTGTTGTAAAATGAACCAAGTTACCAATTGGACCTAGACGCGATTGGTACTTAATTGTGTAAAATGAAGAAGGTACAATTTGAACTGATGATTGGTACTTTCATTGTGAAAATGACCAGGTGCCAATCTGAACTGAGAGAGGTACCTCTTTGTGTTAAATATGAACTAGAGATACCAATTGGAACACAGCATTGGAAACTTTCAATGTATAAATACCACCAAGGTACCAATTTTTAACTGAGGATAGGCACGTTTATTGTGTTAAAATTGAACCAAGGTTACCAATTGAACTGAGGATCTACTTTCATTGTGTAAAATAAACGAAGGTACTAATTTGAACTGAGGATGTGTACTTTCAATTGTGGTTAAAATGAACTGAGTACCAATATGAACTAAGGATGGTTACTTTCATGTGTGTAAAAATGACCAAGGTACCTAATTTGAACTGGAGGATGGTAGTTTCATGGTTAAAAGAACCAATGTAGTCCAATATGAACTGAAAGGTTTGGTATTTCATGGTGTAAAATGACACTAAGGTACCATATGAACTAAGGATATGGTATTTTCATTGTGCTTAAATAGAACCAAGGTACCAATATGAACTAAGGATTGGTATTTCATGGTGTAAATGAACTAAGGTACCAATATGAACTTAAGGAATTGGTGCTTTCATTGTGTAAAATGTGAAATTTGTTAAGGTTACAATTTTGAACTGGAGGATCAGGTACTTTCATGTTAAAATAAACGAAGGTCTAATTTCAACTGAGGATTGGTACTTTCATTGTTGTAAAATGAACCAAAGGTACAATTGGAACCTGCATTGGAACTTTCAATGCGTAAAATACACAAGTTTCCAATTTTAAACTTTGATTAGGCACTTTTCATCTTGTAAAAGGAACCATGTGCCAATTTGAAACTTGATGATTGGTACTTTCATTGTGTAAAATGAACTAATGTACCAATTTGAACTGAGGATTGCTACTGTCATTGTGAAAAATGGACTAGGGTACCAATTTGAACTGAAGGCTGGTACTTCCATTGTGTAAAATGAATTAAGGTACAAATTTGAAATGAGGATCAGTACTTTCATTTTGGAAAATGAACCACGGTGACAATTTGAATTGAGGTTCAGTACTTTCATTGTGTAAAATACACCAAGGTACCAATTTGAACTGAGGAGAGGCACTTTCATTGTGTAAAATGAACCAAGGTACCAATATGAACTAAGACTTGGTACTTTCATGGTGTAACATGAACTAATGTACCAATTTGAACTAAGGATCTGTACTTTCCTTGTGCAAAATGAACTAAGGTACCAATTGGAACACAGCATTGGAACTTTCAATGTACAAAATACACCAAGGTACCGATTTACCTGAGGATAGGCACTTTAATTGTGTAAAATGAACCAAGGTACCAATTTGAACTGAGGATCAGTACTTTCATTGTGAAAAATAAACGAAGGTACCAATTTGAATTGAGGATTGGTACTTTCATTGTCTAAAATGAACCAAGGTACCAATTTGAACTGAGGATTGGTACTTTCATTGTGAAAATGAACCAAGGTACCAATTTGAACTGAGGATCGGTACTTTCATTGTGTAAAATAAACGAAGTACTAATTGAACTGAGGATTGGTACTTTCATTGTGTTAAAATGAACCAAGGTACAATTGGAACTTTCAATGTGTTTAAAAGCTGTTAAGCTGCTGGCTAAAAGCTCTGGCTTTTTTTTCTGGCTCCCAACATCCTTGGGAGTAGTGAATGCGGCCCGTGGGATCAAAAGGTTGGGGACCACTGGCATAGAGGATAGACCAAGTTTTTGTGTTCTATGGCTTGATATATTTTAAAATTGAATTTTGCTAATTTCTCACTTGAATTCATCTTTCAAAGAACTCTGTTCAAAGGTATATCTTTGTTTTTGTCGTTTTAATGTACTTTATGTGTCTGTACATTTGAGCGTACATGTGTATGTATATAAACTGTATTAATTTACCACAACGGCACTTGGCACCATTGTGTGTGTGTTGTTGGTTCTTATTTATATATGCAGGTTTCAGAATGTGGAACAGAATCCTTCCAAGTCTGGAAGCATCCAACTCCATTTTGGGAAGGGTATTCACGAATCATAGACCAAGGTGTGAAGTTTTGTTCTCGAAGTTTTGTTCAAAAGAGCCCACAAGGCTCTTTTGAGGATTGTCACCGAGCCCAGGATAGCTTCCAACTGTAGTTCATTTGTGGTAATATTCCCAGAGATGTTTTTTGAGATCTCTGGAAGGTTCTTCTTCATCATTACTATTGCTTCAATTATCACTGGTACAATTTCAGATCTCTTAAACTGCCAGGATGTTTCACTTCATTCTTGTGATCTTGGTATTTGGTCATTTTCTCAATTTCTGCGTTTAGGCCAAAATTGCTGTACTGAAAACTCAGAGTGTGTGTGGTGTGTTGTGTGTGTGGTGTGTGTGTGTGTGTTTGGTCAATAAGCCTGACATATCATTCTCTTCCCTCCTCTCTGCCTTTTGTCCCCCCCCTCCTCCCTCCACTGCCTCCTCTCTCTCCCTTCTTCCTACACTCTCTCCCTTCCCTCTTCTCCTCTCTTCCTCTCTCCCTTCTTCCCTACACTCTCTCCTTCTCTCTCTCCTCTTCCTCTCTCTCTCCCTCCACTTTCTTCCCTCCCCCCCCTTAATATCCTCATCATGAAGCGACGGGTTGTATTTGCCTGCACACTCACTCTGAGCTGTCTAGCCTGGGTTTGAATCACGACCCAGCGAAACTGTCATCCCAGTGTTTCACAGGAAGGTTGACTCATTATTGTGTGTGCCATCTCTTGGATGGACATTTAACTGGACGTCACATCTACTGGAATCCCCACTCCTCTCCCCCTAAGCACTCCCCCCATTCTTCCCTATCACGTCTTCCTCCCCACTATTCCCTTCTCTTTCTCTCTCTCTCTCATCTCTCTCTCTCTCTCTCTCTCTCTCTCTCTCCCTTCTCTCTTCCTCTCTCTCTCTCTCTCTCTCTCACCTATCTGCCTTCTATACCACTCCTCTCTCCCTTTGACTCCCCCCTCTCGCCCTTTACTCTCCTTCTTCTCTCTCCCCTCACTCTCACCCCAACCCTGCTCTCTCACCCTCCTCCTCTGTGAGGGACTGTAGCATGTGTATAAATCAGATTCGAGTTGAGCAACCGAGGGTGGAAGACACTGCAAACGTGCTGGCATGCATCAGGTAGGCTTTTGCCAGGTAGATAGATGGGATTTTAAATGCCCCTGCCTGGTTTATTTGAACCGCCGCAGTTAAAAAAGAAGTGTTGCTGTTTGGGCTTGCTTTATTGCCCTTCCTCACTCTGCATTCCCTTCCCCTCACAACGTATTCTCTTCCCTCCCATCATGTCCTCTTACAAACCCCCTCCCCCCCCCATCTCCCACTCTCTTACCTCCCTCCTCCGGGTGTTTCACCATGTTTAATGAGACGTGCGTCTCCCACCATTCCACCCCTCCTTGCCCCTCCAGCTCCCCCACCCCTCCCCCATCCCCTCTCCTCCTCTCTCCTACTCTCTCCCCTCCCTCCCCTCCCTCTGCTTCTTCACCCATCCTCCATCCTCTCAATCTTCCTCTCCTCCCTCTCTCTCCTCCTCCTCTCTACCCTCTTCCCACACTCTCCCGCACCTGAACTACAGTACCTACAGTGTATATAAATTCTACAACACCTTTCAAAATTCAGCTTTGCTGCTATAGCTCGGAATTAAAATGCATTAAATCAGAATTTTCCCCCACCTTTATTTACACAATCTCGTAACCCACATAGTATACAGGCATTTTAGCAAAATATTTGGTAACCTTCCCTACAAATTGCAAACAAAAGCAACTCAACAGATTTGATTCCTCGGATATTCCTCAGTACAGAAAAAATTCCTAAGGGATCCCTCGGGGGGGAATAAGTCTGAAATCAGTGGAAATCCAAGAATATGGCGCCGCACCACAGCTTCCGGGGAAAATGAGAAAATTGTAAGATTGATATTTAAATATGTAAATATATGTTTTCTGCATTCTAAATTGTTTCTAGTTAGGTCAGTAATTGATATATAGAAAATTATAAAAAGGTGAAATATATTGAGTAAAAAATAAAATAATTATAGAGCATTTTGTCCAAAAAATGTCATTTTTTTTGTCCCGAAAAATTTTTATTTACTCTGATACTGATTGGCTCCTGACAAAAAAACAAGAAATTTAGACACAAGATGAAATCAAGTCTATGGCAATACAATATAATTTTAAATCATTGAAACATGACAAAATTCACAATTCACTCGGGGCAAATCACATCTGCCTGACGAAGGTTTGAAATGAAAAATGAAAATTCGCATTAAACTCAGAAACTACATCCATTATAAACTTACTATACATGTTGAGAAAAATCAAGCGTATTAAGTAGAATTGACAATGTCGTCATCATCCTCACATTGTCACATGGAGTGTTGTGCAGCCAAGCCCCCTGCAGTTTCCACAAGCTGGAGTGCACTGCATGTTTATGCTTCTTGCATGTCATCTCATGTGCTACATTCACTGGCAGTTGCAACCTAATGACACGTAACATCTTTTCAGGAGCTGAGCTTGATGTTCTAAGTGGCAACAAAACCCTCGTCACAACCTCTGCCAACCCCAGTCTGTGGAAGAAGTATGCAAGTCTGACGTCTTGAAACGAATCAAAACCACCTTCCAGAAGCATGCCGAGTCTGCAAAGATATCTTCTAGAACTGTCAGCGCTCTGGGATCGTTATGGACATGCTAGACATCTACGCAATACATCGCGGCAGACGTACTGGAAATGGGCACTACATCTACAGGCCATCCAGGACAGAAATGCTCCTTACTGGCAGCACTCGGCCAGTCAACTCTGCTATGCCAATCTGCCGAGGTGTTATCTGCAGCAGATGTCCACCTCAAAACTCAACATTAAATAGTCCAACAACGTTTTGATGAGGGGTTCCATTGTGGTTCGACCGAAGTGATCGCTGTGGGCAGGTCTTTCAGTCTGACCTGTCACGAACAGATTGATGAGAAGTTTGAAGGACGCACGGGGGGCTCACACGACGGGCGGAAAGACAGATCAACAAGGCTGTAGGCCTACTAATCGAAATGCCTGCCTGATTGCAGAATAAACCAGCAATGCAGGAGCCACAGGTGTGAGATACAACACTGAGAGCAGAAGAAGGACTTGACCTAAGGAAGACCAATCGCGTGACTGAAGGACACACTATTCAGCTTTCAGTATTGTACAGGAAACGACCGTTCAGTAGTGATCCACGTTCGAGGAACATTGCCACTGGAGTCATGGCACACCCCAACCGTCAACGTCGATACACACAGCTTAGGAGCCAAATATTGAAATCTATGGATTGGAACAACATCCTGCCGAGTACACATTCTAAGAGAAAGACCGAATGTCACCCTCAGCAACTGGTCATTCTTCTTTTCTTTTTTTTCTCTCAGCGAGACTATCCTGGATATCAAATCTGTTGATGTTGCTTTGTTGGAGATTGTGTGGGGTCATCGAACATTTTGGAACTGTCTAACAGCTTCCCAAGTGACAAACAAATTCGAACAAATTTCAGAAAATTAATTAAAAATAAAACGAGAATATCTTGTCTGGATCTGTGTGCCACCCCCCTCCCCCCCGAGTCAAATAAAACCGCATAAATATATATATATATATATAATATAATAATATATAATGTTTAATATAATATATATATATGGCTATATATATATAATATATATATATATATCTATATATATAATATATATGGCTATTATATATAACTATTATATATAATATTATATATATATAAATATATGTATTATTATAATGCATATACATGACGTCTAAAAGTTTTTAGAACACCCACATTTTTTCCAGTTTTTACTGAAAGTTAAAGCAGTTAATGTTCCATGGTACTCTGAAATTAAGGCATAGAACAATAACAATTGCAGATAAAAAAAAATCATGGGAATCGTTTTTTGACTCATCAAAGTAGCCACCTTTTGCAGATATAACAGCCGAGCATACTCGTGGCATTCTTTCTTCAATGGAAATCAAATATTGTTTGGAAAGTACTTCCCAACACTGTTGCAGAAGTTCCCACATATGTGTTGCACTTGTAGGTTGCTTTGCTTTCACCCTTCT
>CM068956.1:55093061-55116791 GCA_035128595.1 Eptatretus atami | reverse complement strand
GTCGCAGTTCATTCCAAACCAGCTCGATGGGGTTTAAGTCTGGAGACTGTGCTGGCCATTCCATGATTGAAGCCTACCACTTGTTCTTTTCTTCTAAAGTAGTTCTGTACATAGCCTGGCGGTAATGTTTTGGGTTGTTATCTTGCTGTAAGGATGAACCCCTGACCAACTAGGCATAGACCAGAGGGTATTGGCATGGCGTTGCAAAATGCTGTGGAAGCCTTTTGGTTCAGGAGTGCAGTCACATCTGTGCAAGTCGCCGACTCTGGATCCAGAAAAAGAAGCCCAGATCATCACGTTTCCTCCTCACATGTTTTGACAAGTTGGTGTCAGCACCTGAGGAACCATCCTTTCGCTACTCGACGGTTTACAAAAAACCCTGCGTGAATGAACCGAAGATTTCAAAATTTTGATTTCATCGGTCCATAAGACCTTCTTCAGTTTTCAGTAGTGCACTGGCAGTGCTTCATGGACCAGGCATTCTGGACCCTCTTTTTCTTATTTTGCGCATCTTAACAATGGCTTTTCTACTGCCACTCGACCTGTAAAACGCTGCAGCTCGAAGTCTCTTCACCTTGAAACTGAGACTTCGCTTACTTCGACCAGTGGTTTAAGGCTTGTGCTTGAAGCTGCTGTCCTGTGAGCCCGCCTATCAGGTCAAGCTGTTGACTTCAGAACTTGTCTTCTGATTGTGTTTGTGAGCTTTGGGTCTGCCGACTCTTCTGTCAGAGATTCCTCCAGTTTCCAAGTGGCCTTTTGATGGTGTAGGAAAACTATTACTCACTGACACCTTGTCTTCTTTGGCAATTTCTCGCAAAGGAAAGATCGACACTATTTAAGGTTATAGATGTCTGTCTGTCTTCCTTGTTATTTGGACTTTTTTTCGCCAATGAATGAATAGCAATATACTACTTCCTTGCAGTCCAATATTGGTCCAAATATGGCTTCAGAAGGTGGTAAGCAACAAGTCTGTTCCAACACTGCTTTTACAAGACAGAGAGTTTGGTAACTAATCAACAAAAAGTTGGAGAACCTGTTATGAATTGTTTGCATCCCAACTTTCAAGGCTTAATTGACTTAACATTGCTGCAAGAACAAGCTGCATGTTGCTAACCCTTACTTGTTCCCTGAAAAGGGCCTTTTTAAACAACTTTGAAATTTACATTATTTTTTTCAGTTTTTTGGTAACCTAAACTTTTTTTTAAACCTCTGTTTACCACTTAGCAGGTGGCAGTTTAAGCACTTAGCTTTATACATTTTCAGGTTTATTCACTGGACTTGAACTGCTTAAATTTCAAGTAAAAACTGAAAAATGGGGGTGTTCTAAAACTTTTGACTGGTCGTGTATAATATATGTATATATATATTATATATAAATTATATTATATATATATATATATATATATATTTATATATGACTTCCGACGCTTTGCCACCATGGAGTGGTACTTGGGCACAACTCAAGCAGAATAGTTAACTATAAAGTATTTTATAATTTGCTGTCAATTGATCGGACATTCATTGATGAATTTGTTTGATTTTCACTGCACATTGTATAACGTGTTGTTATTTGTATCCCAGATTTAAATTGCCTTGCATTTCTTGGATGATGAAGTATCTCATGGTTAAGTGTCGCTCTTCCATTGGCATGTTCTTATTGATTAGTATTCTTTTGGTTCAGTAATTGAAACAATTTATGATCGTTGTTGCAGGCAGTGGTTAGCTCCATATGTCTTCCAGCTCATCAAAGACTGTTTTGTTAAAACTGACTATTTGGCAAATTTTCAGTCTCTCACTGAAAATTTCATATTTAAAATCTGATTGATGAAAAACTATCTTGGAAAACATGCCACAAAAGGGATAAAATGATGTTTTCTCGCTATTTGTATTCCTTTCTGATTTTTGTTCCATATGCTGGTTTCTCCCTGGGTTTTGTCTTCCTCTTCTTTCAGGACCGCTTTCTGTGTTCCAACTGGTATCCAGGTTGTTCAGTCCCGTCCTCATCCCCCCTCGTCTCTCTCATTCTTCTCCTTGCCCATTAATTCGTATCAGATTTCCCTGCGGTTGTGTCTCCTCTACCCTGCTATTGGTTGTTTGTATCCGCCTTTCCCACTGCTGAATTTGCTCTGTTCTGTGTGTTTCTTGTTCCAGCTCCTCTCGCACGAGCCTCAACCTTGGCTGCAAAAGATTATTTTTAAAATAGGGTTACATCCACTAATTATCTCATTAAATGGGCCGTACACTGCGATTTTGGTGCAGTTATTTGTTTCATTTTAATAATTTATTGCAAAAAAGCAAAGCAGAGTTTCTGAACTTTTGCAATCTGTCAGCAACCTTTAGATTAGTGCTGTGGCCTTTCAACCAAAGTTTGTCCTCCAAGGAAAGGCGCTTACTTAACATTAACCATGACGCCGCAATGACACTTCCATCTCGCTCGCAAACATAAAAGGGTTTTTGCGCACAGTGCAATTGAATGCATCCTTCTGAGCTGTGGCCCATTGCCTCTTGGTTCCACTTAGCAGCCTTTGATGCTATGCAAATCTAAGCCTTGGAACATCAATTATAATCCTGCATCCAGGATGTCTAGGATCAGGGTCTGTTTCTTCACATCACAGGCAGAGTAGGTAATATTGTTAGTGTTCTTATCCGCTTCTATCTGACCTTGCAATCCCTGCTTTCTAGCAACCATCCCTGCCATTCCCCAGTGGGTAACAAGTTTTTATTCTGTAATCCCTTTGTCGTTCATTTAAACACTTCCACATATATTCGCCATTCTAAAGGCAAAACTCTGGTTAGACTTGCATTGCTTTCAGGCACCATGTCAATCCTGCTCCTCAGCTCTCTTTTGCATAAGAATCAATATCCATACACAAAAGGCAATTGAATTCCATTAGTTTATATCGATGAACTGCATGCTTGCCTGAGCACATTACTGATAGATATAATTTACAAGGTCTTTGCAGAGAGCTAGAACCAACCTATTTTATCAGTCTAGTTTCAATCAAAGACCAATTAGTTTGTTCATCACAGAAATATTCCATGATGATGTAAGGACCGATTCCGCACAACCAACAAAAAAATTGCAAAAATGAAATAAAATTTTACAATTTTTTCTTACTCATCCAGTACAATACTTGTGATTGGTTGCAAATAGGAAATAAATTGCTATTATAGTTGTTATTGTGATTCACGGTTGCAAAAGTGTGACTGCTGAAACAAGAGGCAAAACTTTTAGGTGGTAAAGTAGAAAGCAAGGGAAAAATTGGAACAGGCAAAGGTAAGTAAGAAGCAGGAAGCTGCACTAGGTTCAAACAATAAATTGGGGTTTTTTGGTTAAGATCAACATGAGACAGGAATAGTTTTAAGCACCGCAGCTGATGCTTTTATATTTCAGAGGACTTGAAGGCAAGGTACAAAATTATTGGGTTATTGATTGTAGAAATGGAAATCCAATGTTAATTTATTGTCCGGGATTCTCCTAGCATGGTGACGGTGGGGAATTTGTAAGTTGTAGCAATACATGTTCACCTATGGTTGGATAAATGGTTTGTGCAACATGAATTTGGGTTTTCAATGCATTGGGAGTCAGATTTAGAGGATAATTAGAACTGTAATTTGTACTCTTATATACTTCCATGGCAGTTTAAGTTAACTTTTGAATCACTATATGGCTTATGCTGATTGGTGATTTATTCGCGTGCAGTAAGTTTTGCTTGATAACTGAAGCAATTGCAGTTCTAACTAGAAGGCACTCCGGTGGAGAGTCATACCTCTGCATACAATGCCTGATCCACTGGAGCATATCGAGGCCCAATAATTTTTCAAATATGCTATGAAATGCATTTTTGGCCCTATCTCCTCAATGATGAGGAATCACTAAAAAATTTCTCAGAATCCGGAATCTGGATTTCGGATCTTCACCAACATTGGCCATCCTTGGGCAAGGTCAGCCTACATGCATAAAAAAATTCAAACGATTGTTTTGAAAACTGTGGCCAAAATCATGTGACAGAGAAACAAATAGAGAGACAAATGCTACAGACCAAATCTTCTTCTTTTGGCTTGCTCCCTTTTCGGAGGTCGCCACAGCCGATGCATCCGTCTCCATTTTGCTGTCTCTTACATCTTCCATTGTCACGCCAACCACCCGCATAATCTGCCTCACCCATGACCATAAACCTCTTGGCCTTCCTCTTCTCCTCCTCCTGGTGGCCTCCATCTCAGCAATAACCTTCTCCCGATATACCGCGCATCCCTCCTGTGCAACATGTCAAAACATTCTCAATCTCACCTCTCTCACTTTGTCTCCAAACCGTCCTAATCCTGCGCTGTCCCTCTAATATACTCAATATTCGTAATCCTGTCCATCCTCGTCACTCCCAATGACAATCACAGCATCTTTAACTCTGCCACCTCAACTCTGCTCATGTCTTTTTTGTCAGCCCACGCCCAAACCATAACAACATAGGCTGTCCACTACCATCTTGTATACTTTCCTTTCACTCTTCAGATACCCTTCTATCACAAATCACTCCTGAAACTCTCTCCACTCATTCCATCCTGCTTGCACTCTCTTGCCTTTGCACATTTCTCTACCACACTTTCTATTAGCTTTCGACAGTTGATCCCAAGTATTTAAAACTCATCCACCTATCACCAGCCTCACTCCTTGGCAAACCGCACCATTCTGCCACAATCGCCTCTCATTTTTGCACATGTACTCCGTCATCCTCTCCAGAACTTTCATTGCCCCCTTCTCTCCAAGTGCGTACCTCCACCTGCTCTCGGCTACCTCAGGCCTGCTCCCTACTCTCAACTACAGATTCACAACATGCATCCCTCAAACATCATTGGTCCATGGGAGAACTCCTGTCTGATCTCGTCGTCAACCTATCCATCACCATTGCAAGCAGGAAGGGCTCAGAGGCGATCCTTGATGCAATCCCACCTCCACGCTTAAACTGGTCCCGTCATTCCTACGCCACCGCACCACCTGTCACACTGTCCTCAAACATATTCCTGCATCTACCCTCAGCATACTTCTGCTGTCAGTCCCGACTTCCTCAATACAATACCAAACTCCTCTCTTGGCAACGCTGTCATAAAGCTTTCTCTAAATCCACAAACACACAATGCAACTCATTCTTGCCTTCCCTATCTTCCCTCATCACACTCTCAAAGCAAACATCACATCTTGGTTGTGCTCTTTCCTAACATAGAACGCTATTTGTTGCTGCACAAATGCATCACCTCTGCCTCTCACCAGTAGCAAACAAATGCTACAGTCAATCAAGTTTGGATTGAAATTTCACCAAGTTAATAACAAAATCGACTGATCAAGATTTTGGCAGGTACAAACAGACAGGAGTGAAAATAGAACCTCCTTCCCCTTTCGTTGGCAGAGGTAATTACAGTAAGTCATAAAAACTTGAGTTAACAACATAGTTTAGCCATCCCCATGCAGTGGAGATGGGGTTTTTGCAAATCTTGTGTCTGTCCAGGCCGTTAACTTTAACCCATTTGAGCTTTTGTCCATCAAATTTTTCATGAAAACCAAAGCTTCATTCTGAAAATATGGAAAAGAACAAATTAATAATTAAAAAAAATAGATTTCATTAATTATTAGCTCACCTGAAACATAGTTTCAGGAAGCTTATGGGATGATGTCGTCCCTTTCTTTCTTTCCGTTCCGTGCACATCACATTTGGAACTTCTTCTCATGAAACTAGCACATAGATATCGATGAAAACTGTAACCACAAGCGTTCATCAATGTGTATGTCCAAACTTTGTTCATGCAATTAAAAACAATCAGGGCCCTAAGGGGATCTACGGGGGTTGCCCCCCCCCCCAATATGTATTTGCTTTCTTCTCCAAAACCGCAACACACTTAAATACAATTCTGATGAACTTTACTACAACTTTCCACCACCCATGTGGAACCAAAAGTTTGTTGCATGACGATTTGAAAAAATCTTCTTCAAGGGGATGTAAGGGGGGTTGCCCCCCAAAATATGTATTTGCTTTTCTTCTGCAGTAACTACACAACCATAATTCCGATGAAACTTAAATACAACTTCAACACCCCTGATGTACCAATATTGTTCATGACATGAGAAAAATCGTGGTTGATGGAGGAGTTTTTCTTCTCCCAACAATGATGTATTTTGCTTTCTCCTCCAAAACTGCACAACACATTCCAATGACACTTGATACAACCTTCATCACCATAATGTACCAAAGTTTGTTCACAAAACCATGAAAAATTTTAAAAAGGGGTCGAAGAGCGTCTAGGTGGGGGGGTGAGGCGGGGTGCACCCCAAAAATAGGTATTTGCCTTTCCTCTCAGAAACTAACACACAATTCTGATGGAAACTTGCTGCAACCTTCAATCAGTCATGTGTACCAAACATTGTTCATGGGCATTGAAAAACAAATCAGGGTTTGTGGTCTAAGGAGGTCAACAGTACGGAGAGGGGATGCCCCCAAAATAGGTATTTGCTTTCTTCTCTGAAACTACACACACAATTCCGATTAAACTCGACCAACCACATTCAACACCTGTTGATGTTGTAAAGTTAGTTCATGACATTAAAAAAAATCGGTTCTAAGGGATTTATACATGGGGGTTGCCCCCAAAAATATGTATCGCTTCTTCTCTGAAACCAACACTCAATTTCTATGAAACTTGACTGCAGCCTCCATCACCCATGATGTACGCAAAAGGTGGTTGATGGCATTTAAAGTTCGCTTCGGGATCTTGTCTAGCGGGGGGGGGGGGGGGGGGGTGCTCCCCCAAAGGGGTATTTGCTTTCTCTTCAGAAACTACAAAACGTAATTCTGATGAAACTTCACCACAACCTTCAACACCTATGATGTACCAAAGTTTGTTTCATGACTTAAGAAAAAATTTGAGGTCTTTCGAGGGTTATGGGGGGGGGGGGTTGGCCCCCCAAAATAGGTATTTGCTTTCTCTCAGAACTACAAACACATCCAATTCCGACTGAAAAACTTGACCACACCTTTATCCAATGTGATGTAGTAAAAGTTTGTTCACAACATTAAAAAAATTGGGTTCTGAGGTGTCTATGTGGGGGTTGCCCCCCAAAATATGTTTTTTTTTTTTCTTCTCTGAAACCAAAACACACACAATTTTCGATGAAAACTTGACACACAACCTTAATCACCCCATGATGTACCAAGGATTTGTTCATTGCATTGAATAAAAAAGAAATTCCATAAGGTTTTTCTTTCCTTCTGCATTAACATATTTTTGTGGGTAATCCACGCCTACCCAGTGGTTCCACTCCATTTGTTTCTCCTTTTCCTGCCCATGGCAACCAACTTCCACATTCCTTCAATATCATTCTTCCATCCAGGTCTTAAACGGCTTGTTCACCACCCATCTCAGATCATCTCACCATCAAAAACCATGGATCTTTTCCACACCCGTGAAACCATCCCACAAATATTTGCTTCTGCGATTCATCGTGTCCACCCCCTGCTTTTCCTTCCCCTACCCCCTTCAACTTTTAACCGCACGTCCGCTTGTTGTCTGGTCCTCTTTTTATTTAATCTCTCCATCGGCTCTGCAGTTGGAATTTTCCTCTTCTCTTCTGTTGTTCTTTTGGTTATATTGCGTCCTGTTCCATTCTGTGATCTAGCTCTTCCCAGACCTTTGACTCTGAATACAAAAAAATAATATCTGGGAGTAGCACTTGGGATCAGTATGAAGAACAGTATGAAAGGTTGGCATAATTGCAGAGGCGTGGTGGGCCCTCGGGTCTTCCTGCATTGAGTTTCCCTTTGTATTTCCCTGGTATACAGTTACTGTGTTGTCCAATTTAAAGAGAAGTCAGGCAGCTAACTGTTTCGGTTTACTTTCTTTCCTTCTTCAAAAACATTCAATGATGTTTTTTTGGTTGATCAGAAAGTGGGCATGGCTGGAAACTTTTTGACCTTTCATTTGTTTTCTTCTTCTCCTTCTTCTTCATCTCCTTCCTACTTCTCTTCTTTCATAACTTCTTCATCTTCTTCATGCTTCTTATTTTGTAAGGGGTGAGGCCTAAAATGGGTTATGAGGCCATCAAGTGTGACCAGGCCCATTCCACATTTTTTACAGACAGCGCTACTCCATTGAGGAGGATTAAAGTGATCATTAATATCTCTCTATGTCTACTGATTGTTAAAGACTTTTCAATGTCGAAAAGAAAGATTAGAAATGAATTTTTGTCGCGCAGTTTTCATGTAAAATCATTGCACCGTCACCTACATTAATGTATTTGCATGACGTATTGACGCCATTTGAGTCTGTTTTCCCTGTTCGTTTGATTAATTATGCTCGCCAATGAGTCGGAGATGGTATTGCATTTGGGTCTGTTTGTTTGTCGATTTGTCTGTCTGTCCTGATTCTGTCTGTCTGCTTGTTTGTTTTGTCTGCAGTAGAACTTTAAGGTTTTTCTCTGCAAACCATTGTCGATTGAGATACATTTTCCGCATTGTTGCAACTACTCATGTAGAATGTTTCATGATAATTATGGACGTCATAGGTCACGTGTTTGGTGGGCAGGCTATATTGGAAAAAACAGAAACCTTTGGACCTCTGTATCTCTGAAACTGTACCAAGGAAAAATTAAAAGTTGGCACATTGCCAAGGTACTCAAATTGGAATTTACGATTTTTATGCCATTATAAAGGTGCCCTCATTTATGATGTCATAATGGCATATGTAGAACGCCACATCCGATCAGTAATGAAAATTTTTGAGGGTCAATCGCATGCATAAAATGTTAACAAGGATCAGAAAAAGAAAATTCATGATCGTCATCGGTCCGTGATTCACATGCCAAATTGTTTTAAAAAAAAAAAAAAATAACCTTCAAAAATCTTCTTCTCCTGAGTGGGCTGAACAGATTTGAGGTGAAACATTACACGTATGGACTGCCTGTCCGATGAGAAACAAAAGGTTTTTCTTATACATTGATGTCATAGGTCACATGGTTTGGCAGCCATATTGGAATTTTCCTAAAAACCTAGAAGAATACACCAATCAAAGAGTCCTGGGGTGAGTGTTTGCATCACTGAGCTGCTCTTTTCCTTTTGGTATTTGATTTAAGTGGAACTGGCAGTGCTTCATGGACCAGGCAATTCATGGACCTCTTTTTCTTATTTTGCCATCTTAACAATGGCTTTCTCACTGCCACTCGACCTGTAAAACCTGCAGCTCGAAGTCTTCTCTTCACCCTTGAAACTGAGACTTCCTTACTTCGACCAGTGTTAAGCTGTGCTTGAAGCTGCTGTCCTGTGAGCCCGCCTATCAGGCAAGCTGTTGACTCTCAGAAACTTGTCTTCTGATTGTGTTGTGGCTTTGGGTCTGCCAGACCTCTTCCTGTCAGAGATTCCTCCAGTTTCCAAGTGGCCTTTTGATGGTGTAGGAAACTATTACTCACTGACACCTTGTCTTCTTTGGCAATTTCTCCAAAGGAAAGATCGACACTTTTAAGGTTATAATGTCTGTCTGTCTTCCTTTGTTATTTGACTTTTTTCGCCATGAATGATAGCAATATACTACTTCCTTGCAGTCCAATATGGTCCAAATATGCTTCAGAAGGTGTAGCAACACAGTCTGTTCCAACACTGCTTTTACACAGACAGAGAGTTTGGTAACTAATCAACAAAAAGTTGGAGACCTGTATGAATTGTTTGCATCAACTTTCAAGGCTTAATTGACTTTCATTGCTGCAAGAACAAGCTGCATGTTGCTAACCCTTACTTGTTCCCTGAAAAGGGCCTTTTTTAACAACTTTGAAATTTACATTATTTTTCAGTTTTTGGTAACCTAAACTTTTTTTTAACCTCTGTTTACCACTTAGCAGGTGGCAGTTTAACACTTAGCTTTATACCATTTCAGGTTATTCACTGGACTTGAACTGCTTAAATTTCAGTAAAAACTTGAAAATGGGGTGTTCTAAAACTTTTGACTGGTCGTGTAATATATTATATATATATATATATATATATATATATTTATATATATATATATATATATATGACTTCCACGCTTTGCCACACATGGAGTGTACTTGCACAACTCAACAGAATAGTTAACTATAAAGTATTTTATAATTTGCTGTCAATTGATGACATTCATTGATGAATTTGTTGATTTCACTGCACATTGTATAACTGTTGTTATTTGTATCCCAGATTTAAATGCCTTGCATTTCTTGATGATGAAGTATCTCATGGTTAAGTGTCCTCTTCCATTGCATGTTCTTATTGTTAAGTATTCTTTTGGTTCAGTATTGAACAATTTATGATCGTTGTTCAGGCAGTGTTAGCTCCATATGTCTTCAGCCATCAAAGACTGTTTGTAAACTGACTATTTGGCAAATTTTCAGTCTCTCACAATATAATTTAAAATCTGATTGATAAAAACTATCTTGGAAACATCCACAAAAGGGATAAAATGTGTTTTCTCCTTTTGTATTCCTTTCTGATTTTTGTTCCATTGCTGTTTCTCCCTGGGTTTTGTCTTCCTCTTCTTTCAGGCACCCTTTCTGTGTTCCAACTGGTATCCAGGTTGTTCAGTCCCTCGGTCCTCATCCCCCCCCTCTCTCTCTCATTCTTCTCCTTGCCCATTATTCGTTCAGATTTCCCTCCGTTGTGTCTCCCTACCCTGCTATTGGTGTTTGTATCCCCTTTCCACTGCTCAATTTGCTCTGTTCTGTTGTGTTCTTTGTTCCAGCTCCTCCACGAGCCTCAACCTTGTCTGCAAAAGATATTTTTAAAATAGGGTTACATCCACTAATTATCTCATTAAATGGCCGTACACTGCGATTTGTGCAGTTATTTGTTTATTTTAATAATTTATCAAAAAGCAAGCAGAGTTTCTGAAACTTTTGAATCTGTCAGCAAACCTTTATTAGGCTGGCCTTTCAACCAAGTTTGTCCTCCAAGGAAAGGCGCTTACTTAAGCATTACCCATGACGCCCAATGACACTCCATCTCCTCGCAACATAAAAGGTTTTTGCGCACAGTGCATTGAAATGCACTTCTGCACTGTGGCCCATTGCCTCTTGGTTCCACTTAGCAGCCTTTGATGCTATCAAATCTAAAGCCTTGAACATCATTATAATCTCATTCAGGATGTCTAGGATCAGGGTCTGTTTCTTTCACATCACAGGCAGGTAGGTAATTTGTTAGTGTTCTTTCCCTTCTCATCTGGCCTTGCAATCCCTGCTTTCTCAGCAACCATCCCTGCCCATTCCCCAGTGGGTAACAAGTTTTTATTCTGTAATCCCTTTGTCGTTCATTTTAAACCTTCCACATATATTCCCATTTTAAGCAAACTCTGGTTAGACTTGCTTGTCTTCAGGCACCATGTCATCCTGCTCCTCAGCTCTCCTTTTGCATAAGAATCAATATCCATACACAAAAGGCATTGAATTCCATTAGTTATATCGATGAACTGCATGCTTGCCTGAGCACATTCTTGATAATTAATTACAAGGTCTTTGCAGAGAGCTAGACCAACCTATTTTATCAGTCTATTTCAATCCAAAGACCAATTAGTTGTTCATCACAGAATATTCCATGATGATGTAAGGACCGATTCCACAACCAACAAAAAAAAATTCAAAAAATGAAATAAATTTTACAATTTTTTCTTACTCATCCAGTACAATACTTGTGATTGGTTGCAATAGAAATAATTGCTATTATAGTTGTTATTGTGATTCACGGTTGCAAAGTGTGACTGCTGAAACAAGAGGCAAAACTTTTAGGTGGTAAAGTAGAAAGCAAGGAAAAAATTGACAGGAAAGGTAGTAGAAGCAGGAGCTGCACCTAGGTTCAAACAATAAATTGGTTATTGGTTTAAGATCAACATGAGACAGGATAGTTTTACCCCACTGATGCTTTTATATTCAGAGGACTTGAAGGCAAGGTACAAATTATTGGGTTATTGATTGAGGGAAATGGAATCCAATGTAATTTTTGTCCGGGATTCTCCTGAGCATGCGTGACGGTGGGGAATTTGTAAGTGTAGCAATACATGTTCACCTATGGTTGGATAAATGGTTTGTGCAACATGAATTTGGGTTTTCAATGCATTGTGAGTCGTTTAGAGGATAATTAGAACTGTATTTGTACTCTCATATACTTCCTGGCAGTTTAAGTTAACTTTTGAATCACTATAGCTTATGCTATTGTGATTTATACACTGCAGTAAGGTTGCTGATAACTGAAGCAATTGCAGTTCTAACTAGAAGGGCACTCGGTGGAGCGCATACCTCTGCCATACAATGCCTGATCCACTGGAGCATATCAGGCCCAATAAATTTTTCAAATATGCTATGTATCATTTTTGGCCCTATCTCTCAATGATGAGGAATCACTTAAAAAATTCTCAGATCCGGATCTGGATTCGGATCTTCACCAACATTGCCATCCTTGGCAAGGTCACCTACATGCATAAAAAAATTCAAAACGATTGTTTGAAAACTGTGGCCAAAAATCATGTGACAGAGAAACAAACAGAGAGACAAATGCTACAGACCAACTTCTTCTTTTGGCTGCTCCCTTTCGGAGTCGCCACAGCCGATCATCCGTCTCCATTTTGCTGTCCTCTACATCTTCCATTGTCCACGTCAACCACCCCATGTCTGCCCTCACCACATCCATAAACCTCTTTGGCTTCCTCTTCTCCTCCTACCTGGTGGCTCCATCCTCAGCATCCTTCTCCCGATTACCCCGCATCCCTCCTGTGCACATGTCAAAACCATCTCAATCTCACCTCTCTCACTTTGTCTCCAAACCGTCCTACTGCGCTGCCTCTAATATACTCATTTCTAATCCTGTCCATCCTCGTCACTCCCAATGACAATCACAGCATCTTTAACTCTGCACCTCCAGCTCTGCCTCATGTCTTTTTTGTCAGCACCACCGCCTCCAAACCATACAACATAGCTGGTCTCACTAATCTTGTTATACTTTCCCTTTCACTCTTGCAGATACCCTTCTATCACAAATCACTCCTGAAACTCTTCTCCACTCATTCCATCCTGCTTGCACTCTCTTCCTCACTTCTCTACCACACTTTCTATTACTTTCGACAGTTGATCCCAAGTATTTAAACCCATCCACCTTCACCACCTCAACTCCTTGCAACCGCACCATTCTGCCACCATCCCTCTCATTTTTGCACATGTACTCCGTCTTCCTCCTCCAGACTTTCATTGCCCTTCTCTCCAGTGCGTACCTCCACCTCTCTCGGCTCACCTCAGCCTGCTCCCTACTCTCACTACAGATCACAACATCATCCTCAAACATCATAGTCCATGGAGACTCCTGTCTGATCTCGTCCGTCAACTATTCCATCACCATTGCAAACAGGAAAGGGCTCAGAGCCGATCCTTGATGCAATCCCACTCCACCTTAAACTGGTCCGTCATTCCTACCGCACACCGCACTGCGTGCACACTGTCTCAATACATATCCTGCACTACCCTCACATACTTCTCTGTCACTCCGACTTCCTCATACAATACCACAACTCCTCTCTTGGCACCCTGTCATAAGCTTTCTCTAAATCCACAAACACACAATGCAACTCATTCTTGCCTTCCCTATACTTCCCCATCAACACTCTCAAAGCAAACATCACATCTGTTGTGCTCTTTCCTAACATAAAACCATATTGTTGCTCACAAATCATCACCTCTCCTCTCAACCAGTAGCAAACAAATGCTACAGTCCAACATAGTTGGAGGAAAAAAAATTTTCACCAAGTAATAACAAAATCGACTGATCAAGATTTTGCAAGTAACAAACAGACAGGAGTGAAAATAGAACCTCCTTCCCCCTTTCGTGGCAGAGGTAATTACAGTAGTCTTAAAACTTGAGTTTTTACCATAGTTAGCCCATCCCCCATGCAGTGGAAGATGGGGTTTTTGCAATCTGTGTGTCTGTCCAGGCCGTAACTTTAACCATTTGAGCTTTTGTCATCAAATTTTCATCAAAGCTTCATTCTGAAAATATGGAAAAGACAAATTAATAATTTTTTTAAAATAGATTTCATTATTATTAGCTCACCTGAAACATAGTTCCAGGAAGCTTATGGGATGATGTCGTCTTTCTTTCTTTCCGTCCGTGCACATACATTTGGAACTTCTTCTCTGAAACTGCACATACGATATCGATGAAACTGTACCACAGCGTTCATCAATGTGTATGTACCAAACTTTGTTCATGGCATTAAAAACAATCAGGCCCTAAGGGGATCTACGGGGGTTGCCCCCCCCCCAAATATGTATTTGCTTTCTTCTCCAAAACCACACACACAATTCCGATGAAACTTTACGACAACTTTCACCACCCATGGTGGACCAAAGTGTTCACACCATGAAAAATTTAAGGTCGAAGAGCGTCTATGGGAGGGGGGTGAGGGGGGGTTGCCCCCAAAATGGTATTTGCTTTCCTCTCAGAAACTACACACACAATTCTGATGAAACTTGAGTGCAACCTTCATCAGTCATGGTACCAAACATGGTCATGGCATTAAAAACAAATCAGGGTTTGTGGTCTAAGGAGGTCAACAGTGGAGAGGGGATGCCCCCCAAAATAGGTATTTGCTTTCTTCTCTGAAACTACACACACAATTCCGATTAAACTCGACCACCACCTTCAACACCTGTGATGTTGTAAAGTTAGTTCATGACATTAAAAAAATCGGGTTCTAAGGGATTATACATGGGGGTTGCCCCCCAAAATATGTATTTGCTTTCTTCTCTGAAACCACACTCAATTTCTATGAAACTTGACTGCAGCCTCCATCCCCATGACCGTACCAAAGGTGGTTGATGGCATTTAAAAAAAGTCGGTTCGGGATCTTGTCTACAGGGGGGGGTGCTCCCCAAAGGGGTATTTGCTTTCTTCTCAGAAACTACAAACGTAATCGATGAACTTCACCACAACCTTCAACACCTATGATGTAAAGTTTGTTCATGACATTAGAAAAATTTGAGGTCTTCGAGGGTCTATGGGGGGGGGGGTTTGCCCCCAAAATAGGTAAATTCTGCTTTCTTCTCAGAAACTACACACACAATTCCGATGAAACTTGACCACCACCTTTATCACCTGTGATGTAGTAAAGTTTGTTCACAACATTAAAAAAATTGGGTTCTGAGGTGTTCTATGTGGGGGTTGCCCCCCAAAATATGTTTTTTTTTTCTTCTCTGAAACCACACACACAATTTCGATGAAACTTGACCACAACCTTTATCACCCATGATGTACCAAGGTTTGTTCATTGCATTATAAAAAAGAATTCCATAGGTATTTTCTTTCTTCTGCATTACATATTTTGTGGGTAATCCACGCCTACCAGTGGTTCCACTCATTTGTTTCTCCTTTTCCTGCCCATGCAACCAACTTCCACATTCTCTTCAATATCATTCTTCCATCCAGGTCTTCAACGGCTGTTCACCACCATCTCAGATCATCTCCCATCAAAAACCATGATCTTTTCCACACCCGTGAAACCACCCCCACAAATTTTGCTTCTGCATTCATCGTGTCCACCCCCTGCTTTCTCCCCTACCCCTCAACTTTACCCGCACGTCCCTTGTTGTCTGTCTCTTTTTATTTTCTCCATCGGCTCTGCAGTTGGAATTTCTCCCTTCTCTTTCTGTTGTTCCTTTTGTTATATTGCGTCCTGTTCCATTCTGTGATCTAGCTCTTCCACGAGCTTTGACTCTGAATACAAAAAAATAAGTATCTGGGACACTTGGGACAAGTAGCACTTGGGAATCAGTATGAAGAACAGTATGAAGAGGTTGGCATAATTGCAGAGGCGTGGTGGGCCTCGGGCCTCCTGCATTGAAGTTCCTTGTATTTCCTGGTATAACAGGAAATATAACAGGTTACTGTGTTGTCCAAGTTTAAAGAGAAGTCAGCACTAACTGTTTCGTTTATCTTCTTTCCTCTCTTCAAAAACATTTCAACGATCTTTTTTGGTTGATAAGAAAGTTGGGCATGCTGGACTTTTTAACCTTTCATTTGTTTCTTCTTCTCCTTCTTCTTCATCTCCTTCCTCTTCTCCTTCCTCTTCTTCTTCATCTTCTTCTTCATCTTCTTCATCTTCTTCATCTTCTTTATTTTGTAAGGGGTGAGGCCAAATGGTATGAGGCCATCAGTGTGACCAGGCCCATTCCACATTTTATCTACATACAAGCGCTACTCGTTGAGGAGGATTAAAGTGATCATTATATCTCTCTATGTCACTGATTGTAAGACTTCATGTCGAAAGAAAGATTAGAATGTATTTTGTCCGCGTTTTCATGTAAATGCATTGCACGTCACCTACATTAACTGTATTTGCATGACGTATTTCGACGCCATTTGAAGTCTGTTTCCTGTTCGTTTGATTTATTATGCTCGCCAAATGAGTCGGAGAGGGTATTGCATTTGGGTCTGTTTTTTTGTCGGTTTGTCTGTCTGTCTGTCTGTCTGTCTGTCTGTCTGTCTGCTTGTTTGTTTGTCTGCAGAGAACTTTTGTGTTTTTCTCTGCAACCATTTGTCGGATTGAGACTACATTTTCCGCATTGTTGCAACTACTCATGTAGAATGTTTCAATGATAATTATGACGTCATAGGTCACGTGGTGTGGCAGCTATATTGGAAAAACAGAAAACCTTTGGACCTCTGTATCTCTGAAACTGTACCAAGGAAAAAATTAAAAGTTGGCACATTGCAAGTACTCATGTGGAATTACGATTTTTATGCCATCATAGGTGCCCTCATTATGATGTCATAATGGCATATGTAGAACGCCACATCCGATCAGTATGAAAATTTTTGAGGGTCATCTATGGATAAAATGTTCCACAGAAAAAAAAAATTCATGACGTCATCGGTCACGTGATTCAGCAGCCAAATTGTTTAAAAAAAAAACAACCTTCAAAAATCTTCTTTGAAGTGGCTGAACAGATTGAGGCGAAAAATTACACATATAACTGCCTGTCCATGAGAAACAAAAGGTTCATACATATGATGTCATAGGTCACATGGTTTGGCAGCCATATTGGAATTTCCCTAAAACCTAGAAGAATACACCAATCAAAAGAAGTCCTGGTGAGTGTTTGCAATCACTGACTGCTCTTTTTCTTTTGTATTTGATTTATAGTGGAACCGTAATGCATTTCTGAAGTATTGTTGTCACAAATCAACATCATTTCTTTGCAGTTTCAGGGAGCTTTTCGGAGCTTTCATGGAGCTTTACAAAGTGATTAAAGAACTTTCTCAAAGCTTCTTTGAGAATGAATAAATGGCTGAAGGGTTCTGTATGAACACTGCTCCTTGTGTCTATATCTGCGTACGACATGCAACGAACCTGCAATACTCCAATTACGAAACCCCTAATGGCAGGTAAGCGCTTGCTGCCATTAAAGTGAAACACTTTATTGTGTACACTGTACAGTACAATCCTATACAGTGAATCTGTTTTGTATCAGTTTAAACCGTTAAAGCGAAAGGTTTCTGTTCCTAAAACGATCAAGCTGATTTTAACCTGCATTGCATTGTTAATTACCCTGTACTATCTGTGGTGAGATGGGTTTAAGTATATGCAATATATTATAGCCTATATGTTTGAGCACAGTGATGTGATTGATCTTCATCATACCTGATTCTGTGGTGCTTTTATTTTGACACCTGCAACTTTACTTGGACGTTGTTTTAAACTTATAATCATTTGTTTAAATTGTAAATGAGTACAGGTGAAGAACCACGAGTCAAGTTTGATGTAAGTAGTGATGTAAACACACATAGGGATGATGAGGAGGTACGTCGCTCTGATCGAGAACCCAAATCCACTGATGACTATACTGAATGGAAGTTAGTTCAGCGTAAACATAAATTGAAATCAGCCGTTTTGAACTGGCACAAGAGGGCAAGAAGCATGGAAAGAATATTGTCAGATTCAAGTGATTTGGATACAACGTCAAGTGACGTTGTTAAACAAAGATGAGATGTTCTTGAGAGATACATGGATGACGTTTCAAAGGCATGTGATCTACTTGATCAGTTTACGCCATCTAGAAGTATGGATTCAGATATTGACTTGTACTATCAATCTGTGGAACAGGATAGTTACCATATTTCCAAATCTATTACAGATCATATACGCAACATTATGGCAGAAAGGGATTCCCAGGTTTCTAAAGCTGAAAAGCAAATGCTGAAGCTCTGGCTAAAACAGCTGCATTAAAGACAAAATGAAAATATTTAGACTCGGAAGCTAAGAAAAGAGCAGAACTTGCAAGGGTTCAAGTAGAAGGTCAAGCAGAACTTGCAAGGGTTCAAGTAGAAGGTCAAGCAGAACTTGCGAGGGTTCAAGCAGAACTCGACCCTAACCCTAATAGGCTTCAAGTTGTGAAGGAGCTTGACATGGCACAGGCAAAAGTAAATGTATTTCGTGTACTCAAACGTGAAGAGAGTTCTCTCCCAGATCAAAGACATAGACCATCACTGCCTGATATTGACAAGGAAAGGTTCGTTGAAAATTATGTCTGCAACCACTGTGTAGAGGATAACTCTGTAAACTTGGATCATCGTTCATATGGTGAAAATATCAATTCATATGCAGAGCCAGACTTAAGAAAGGTCATTATACCAGACCGAGAAACATCTAACCGGAACAGAGCCAGACCTCAAAATCACGAAGATGTGCCACAATCTGAAAATGAACCACGCTGTGAAAACACTGGTAATGGGAATCATATAGCTGTGAACAACACTAAGTTGTCTGCTTTAGCCAAATGCTTTGCTGATCAGGTTAACCTTGGAAGTATATCCCAACCTAAGCCTGATTTATTTACAGGAAACGCCCTTACCTATCCTCCTTGGAAAGCAGCATTTGAAACTTTAATAGAAGGAAAGAAAGTCCCACATTCAGAAATAATCTATTATTTCCAGAAATATCTAGGGGGTGCTGTGAAAGAAGCTGTTGAAGTTTACCTTCTGATCAATACCACTGAGACATTTGAGGATGCAAAGAGGGTACTCAAACGACGTTACGGGGATCAGTTTCTCGTGTCCAAAACATTCAGAGAGAAACTAGACAATCGGTTTAATATTGCATCACGAGATGGCCCAGCTCTGTGTAATTACACTGATTTCTTGAGACAATGTGAAATGGTCATGAAGAAAACAGACAGTCTTCAAGTTCTAAACGACAGCCGAGAAAATAAGAAATTGCTAATAAAGCTTCCTGAGTGGCTGACCTTGCAATGGGCAAGAATCATCTCAGAATGGAAGGAAGATAAGAAACATTTTCCACCTTTCTCAATGTTTGTCAAGATTATTGCCAAAGAAGCAGAAATAGCTTGTGATCCGGTAACTTCACTCCAGGCTGTGAAATCAAGAAGTAAAGCCAGTCGTCCAGAAAGGCAAATATTCAGGAATATCGGAAACCAAAGAAAGGTGAGTGTTGCTACTTCTCTCTCCACTGAAATGACACAGAATTGTGAAAACGTACAAGTTGAAAGTGATGGCAAGTTGTGCTTTCTCTGTAAAAGTGAGCATCGAATTGATGACTGTACATCGTATTGAGCAAAAACTTTACTGGACAGAAAGACCTTTGCCAAAGAAAAAGGTCTTTGTTTTGGCTGCTTTGATAAAGGACATTTAGCCAAGGCGTGTCAACATAGAAAGGTCTGTACAACGGGCAAAGGACGGCACCCAACTGCTCTTCATGGAGATAGCAGAGAGATAAGCACGTCACAACAGAACACTGTTCCGAAAGTAGTATCAAGAGACACCACTGATAAGTCTGGAGACAAGTATGTCAACGCTCAGAATGGATTTAATCACCTCAACAACACAGGTCAGAGCAGTAAATGCTCAATGATAGTTCCTGTATGGTTATCGCACTGTAACAAGCCAGAAGTTGAAAGGCTTGTGTATGCGTTACTCGACACTCAATCCGACATCACCTTCATACTCGAGGATACTTCTGCTGCATTTGACTTGAAGGGTACACCGTTGAATGAAATCCTGTCTTCAATGTCTGCCAGCGACCATCTGTTACAAAGTCAAAGGATTGACGGCTTGTGGGTTAGAGGCTGCAATAGCTCATTGTGGATATCACTTCCAACTACATACTCTCGTGAGATTATGCCAGCGAATAGGTCTCACATACCAACACCAGAAGTTGCGAGGAAATGGCCACACCTGCATAAAATTGCTGACAAGCTGGTACCGCTCCATGATGCTGAAGTTGGTCTCCTTATTGGTTACAACTGTGCCAGGGCTTTAACACCTCGAGACATAATTGCTCCCACTAGCAACGAGCCATGTGGTCAAAAGACGGATCTGGGTTGGGGAATAGTCGGAATTGTGGACCCCAGTGCTCCAGACACCGATGATATTGGAGTGAGTCATTGCATTCTCTCAAGATTAGTATTATCAGAGATACCATTATCTGGTAAGGCATGTGAAAGTGAGTATATAGAGGTTGTACTCTGTTCAAGAACCAAGGTGAAATAAGATATCAACCCTCATGTCACTCGAATTATGGAAATGGATTTCAATGAAAGACAAGGAGAGGAATCATCTTTTCCTTAAAGGACAAAATATTTCTTTCTATAGTACTGAAAGGTGTTCGTCTCTTGGATCAGCACTATGAAATGCCATCGCCATTCAGAGAATCTTATCGGAAGCTACATAACAACAAGTCCATGGTGATCCATCGCTTTAGACAATTGAAAATCGCTTCAATAAAGACTCAAGGTACAAACAGGATTATATGGCCTTTTGCAAATTATTATACAAAATGGACATGCTGAGAAGGTACCACCATCAACCACAGATAAAACTGATGAATCATTGTGGTATATTCCACACCATGGAGTGTATCACGTGAGGAAGCCAGGTAAAATCCGTGTAGTGTTCGACTGTAGCACTTGATTCCAGGAACCTTTTCTCAACAACCACTTGCTGCAGGGTCCTGATCTAGCAAATCCCTTGGTTGGAGTCCTTTGCAGGTTCTGCCAGGAGCACATTCCACTGATGTGTGACATAGAGCAATTGTTCTTGCAATTCAAGATCAAGAATGAATGGGACTTTCTCTGGTTTCTTTGGTGGGACGACTGAAAATGAACCAGTTGATACCGGATGAACGTTCATCTTTTTGGCACCAAGTCCTCTCTGGTTTGAGTGAACCTTGGCTTAAAGCAGATAGCCAGCGCCAATGAGAGTGAATTTGGATCAAATGCTGCAGATTTCATCAGACATAACTTCTCTGTCGATGATGGCCTTACATCAGTTGTTTCTGTCAGTGAAGCCATCAACCTTATCAATAACACCAAGTCTATGTGCTTACAGGGAGGGCTGAGAATGCACAAGTTCATCTCAAATTCAAAGGATGTCTTGGCTGCCATTCCATCCCAAGATCAGGCAAAGAGAATTCAAAATCTCAATCTGATGCAGGATTCACTACCATTGGAAAGAGCTTTGGGCATCCAATGGTGCATTGAATTTGATACTTTCCAGTTTCAGATTCACTTGACCGACCAACCAGTAATGAGACGAGGTGTCTTATCGACAGTGTGTTCAGTATACAACCCTCTTGGATCCTGTTTTCCTAGTCGGTAAACAGATATTGCAAGACCTATGCAAAGATTAGATGGACTGGGACAGTCCACTTCCACAATATCTTTGACCACGACAGGAACAATGGAGAAGCAAGCTCTTCCTCTTAGAGTCATTGTGGATCAGCAGGTATTTCAAACCGACTAACTTTGAAAAAGTTATAAAGGCGAAGCTCCATCATTTCTCTGACGCCAACATGAGTGGATATGGGCAATCTTCATACTTCCAACTGGTGGACGGGCGTGAACAAGTCCATTGCTCTCTTGTAATAGGAAAGGCATGGGTTGTACCGTTAAAAATGATCACAGTTACAAGAATGGAATTTACAGCGGCACTGGTGTCAGTCAAAGTAAGTGCACTCTTGACCAAGGAACTTAAGATTGAGAATGTGTCTGAAATCTACTGGACTGACAGTAAGGTCGTTCTTGGTTACATTGCCAATGAAGCAAAGCAATTTCACGTATTTGTCGCGGAAAGAGTTCAAAAGATACGGGATCACACAGATCCGGTGCAATGGAAATACGTACCGACCAATCTAAATCCTGCAGACGAAGGGTCACGAGGTCATCGTGCAGAATAATTTTCAAACAAATCCAAATGGCTTACTGGAACCCTTGTCATCGAACCAGTTGCTGACACTGAAGTCCAAAGTGATAATGCCACCTCAAGGTATCTTCCTTCCAAGATACCAACTTGTACTTCCGTAAGCAATGGAGAAGAGTTCAGTTCCTGGTAAAGCAGTCTTGGACAAGATGGAAGAAGGAATACCTTCAGAGCATAGCTTCAAGACAGAAGTGGACTGATCTTCCCCGCAACTTACAGATTGGAGATGTGGTAGTGATGAAAGGCAAAAACTTGACACGTAACCACTGGCAGTTAGGCCGAGTTATAGAGACCTACCTGGATGAAGAGCAGCATGTTCGCCAAGTTAGGCTGACCATCGGCAACAGATTGCTTAATGCGAAAGGTCTTCCTCTTCACCTCTCTTCACGACCGATACACAAGCTTTGTGTTATGACAAAACTTTGTGGATGAGTTGGGTAGCTGACAAGAACAACTTAATCAGCCGGGCGGAGGTACTGTATGTGCTCTACCGAGTGCCCATTCTAGTATTTACATGTGATGTTTCATTAGCTGAATCCGGAACAAGAGAAAAACATCAAAGTCTGACAGACATAAAAGAAACAAATCAAAACCACGACTCATACGTTAATACATGCACAAATTATTTAAAGAAACAGAGATGCTCTTATAATGTTCTTGAGCCTTTGCTTTGTGATGTACGTGTGCAGTCATGAAAATAATAATTAATGTAAACACTCATGCACGACTTTGACCACTGAGTACTTGATGTGGTCTCATATGGGCCACGGTGGCTGAGATAGATTTTACCTCCTAGCATCCCCTGGCCCGTTGTTTGTGCATTTTTTGGATGCTGCCTGAATATAATGATATTTAATTACCTTGGACCACAGTCAAATGTTATGAGAAAGACAGCTGTCGATGGCTCTGAATGGCTATATATGTATTCTAAATTGCTATGTTTTGCATTTCCATTTAGCTCTGTGCATGACATCGGATGAAGGACAATTCAACACTGGCATGCTTTCCATCACAGAGTGATATATACAAGTCAGAGAAAAAACATTTTATAAAAATAAAAAAACATTATATAAAGATGTCGTGGTGGGAATCCGTAAAAAGGATGGTGGTGTGTATTGTGAGAGTCATTCCTTCCTTGTCGTTCCAAACTTGTAATTCTTTCCGACCTTGTTCGGTTGTTTTTGTGGACGTTTTTTCAATTCGATAAAAAAAATTATCTGACTTATTTAACTCTATTTTTCACAACCTCGATGCCAAGACATCATCATCTAGTAAATTATTTTGAGGGGCATCTACATGGGGAACTCCTTGACCCCCACCCCATCGACGATATATCTCATACAAGTCCCTTTCCCTAGTTCCCTTAATGTCCCATCCAATATTCCTGGCCCTTTTGTCTCCACTAAAACACTCTGCTACCCTATTGTCCTTTACTTTTGGAGTCATCTCTTTATATTGGATGCCAACATGGCAGAAT
>CM068956.1:55076563-55091855 GCA_035128595.1 Eptatretus atami | reverse complement strand
TATTTTTCAGTTTGGTAACCTAAACTTTTTTTAACCTCTGTTTACACTTAGCAGGTGGCAGTTTACACTTAGCTTTATACCCATTTCAGTTTATTCACTGGACTTGGGAATGCTTAAATTTTCAGTAAAAACTGAAAAAATGGGGGTGTTCTAAAACTTTTGGACTGGTCGTGTAGTATATATATATATAATATATATATATATAGATATTATATATATATATATATATATTATATTATATATATATAATATATATATATGACTTCCACGCTTATGCACACATGGAGTGTATTTGCCAACAACTCACAGAATAGTTAACTATAAAGTAAATTTTTATAATTTGCTGTTCAATGATGACATTCATTGATGAATTTGTTGATTTCACTGCACATTGTATAACTGTTGTATTTGTATCCAGATTTAAATGCCTTGCATTTCTTGATGATGAAGTATCTCATGGTTAAGTGTCTCTTCCATTGCAATGTTCTATGTGTAAGTATTCTTTGCGTTCAGTATTGAACAATTTATGATTCGTTGTTCAGGGCCAGTGTTAGCTCCATATGCTTCAGCATCAAAGACTGTTTGAAACTGGACTATTTGGGCAAATTGTTTCAGCTCTCACCAATATAATTTAAAATCTATTGATAAAAAACTATCTTGGAAACATCCACAAAAGGGATAAAAATGTGTTTTCTCCTTTTGTATTCCTTTCTGATTTTTGTTCCATTGCTGTTTCTCCCTGGGTTTTGTCTTCCTCTTTTCAGGCACCCTGTCTGTGTTCCAACGGTATCCAGGTTGTTCAGTCCTCGAGGTCCTATCCCCCCCCTCTCCTCTCTCATTCTTCTCCTTGCCCATTATTCGTTCAGATTTCCCTCCGTTGTGTCTCCCTACCCTGCTATTTGGTGTTTGTATCCCCTTCCACTGCTCCATTTGCTCTGTTCTGTGTGTTCTTTTGTTCAGCTCCTCCCACGAGCCTTTCAACTTGTCTGCAAAAATATTTTTAAATAGGGTTAATCCACTAATTATCTCATTAAATGGCCGTACACTGCGATTTGTGCAGTTATTTGTTTATTTAATAATTATCAAAAAGCAAGCAGAGTTCTGAAACTTTTGAATCTGTCAGCAAACCGTGATTAGGCTGGCCTTTCAACCAAGTTTTGTCCTCCAAGGAAAGGCGCTTACTTAAGATACCATGGACGCCCAATGACACTCCTTCCTCGGAACATAAAAGGTTGTTGCGCACAGTGCATTGAAATGCAACTTCTGCACTGTGGCCCATTGCCTCGTGGTTCACTTAGGCAGCCTTGATTGCTATCAAATCTAAACCTTGACATCATTATAAATCTCATTCAGGATGTCTAGGACAGGGTCTGTTTCTTTCACATCACAGGCAGGGAGGTAATTTGTTAGGGTTCTTTTCCCTTCTCATCTGGCCTTGCAATCCCTGCTTTCTCAGCAACCATCCCTGCCCATTCCCCAGTGGGGTAACAAGTTTATTCTGTAACCCTTTGTCGTCTTTTAAACCCCCACATATATTCCCATTTTAACCAAACTCTGTTAGACTTGCTTTCTTCCAGGCACCATTGTCATTCTTGGCTCCTCAAGCTCTCCTTTTGCATAAGAATCAATATTCCATACACAAAAGGCATTTGAATTCCATTAGTTATATCGGATGAACTGCATGCTGCCTGAGCACATCTTGATAATTAATACAAGGTCTTTGCAGAGAGCTGACCAACCTATTTTATCAGGTCCTATTTCAATCAAGACCAATTAGTTGTTTCATCACAGAATTATTCCATGATTACTGTAAGGACCGATCACAAACCACAAAAAAAATTAAAAAATGAATAAATTTTACCAATTTTTCTTACTCATCCAGTACAATATTGTGATTGGTTTGCAATAGAAATAATTGCATTATTAGTTGTTATTTGTGGAATTTTCACGGTTGCAAAGTGTGACTTGCTGAAACAAGAGGCAAAATTTTAGTGGTTAAAGTAGAAAAGCAAGGAAATATCTGACAGGGACAGGTAGTAGAAGCCAGGAGGTACCTAGGTTCAAACATAATTGGTATTTATTGGTTAAAGATACATGAGACCAGGATAGTTTACGCCACTGAATGCTTTATATTCAGGAGACTTGAAGGCAGGTACAAATTATTGGGTTATTGATTGAGGAAATGGAATCCATCTGTAATTTTTGTTCCGGGATTCTCCCTGAGCATGCGTGACGGTGGGGAATTTGTAAGTGTAGCAATACATGTTCACTATGAGTTGGAATAAATGTTTGTGCAAACATGAATTCTGGTTTTTCATTGCATTGTGAGTCGTTTAGAGGAAATAGAACTGTATTTGTACTCTCATATACTTCCTGCAGTTTAAGTTAACTTTGAATCACTATAGCTTATGCTATTGTGATTTATACTACTGCAGTAAGGTTGGCTGATAACTGAAGCAATTGCAGTTCTAACTAGAAGGGCACTCGGTGGAAGCGCATAACTCTGCCATACAATGCCTGATCCACTGGAGCATATCAGGCCCAATAAATTTTTCAAATATGCTATGTATCATTTTTGGCCCTATCTCTCAATGATGAGGAATCACTTAAAAAATTCTCAGATCCGGATCTGATTCGGATCTCACCAACATTGCCATCCTTGGCAGGTCACCTACATGCATAAAAAAATCAAAACGATTGTTTTGAAAACTGTGGCCAAAATCATGTGACAGAGAAACAAACAGAGAGGACAAATGCTACAGACCAACTTCTTCTTTTGGCTGCTCCCTTTCGGAGTCGCCACAGCCGATCATCCGTCTCCATTTTGCTGTCCTCTACATCTTCCATTGTCACGTCAACCACCCGCATGTCTGCCCTCACCACATCCATAAACCTCTTTGGCTTCCTCTTCTCCTCCTACCTGGTGGCTCCATCCTCAGCATCCTTCTTTCCGATATACCCCGCATCCCTCCTGTGCCACATGTCAAAAACCATCTCAATCTTCACCTCTCTCACTTTGTCTCCAAACCGTCCTACTGCGCTGTCCCTCTAATATACTCATTTCTAATTCCTGTCCATCCTCGTCACTCCCAATGACATCACAGCATCTTTAACTCTGCCACCTTCCAGCTCTCCTCATGTCTTTTTTTCAGCACCACCGCCTCCAACATACAACATAGTTGGTCTCACTACCATCTGTATACTTTCCTTTCACTCTTGCAGATACCCTTCTATCACAAAATCACTCCTGAAACTCTTCTTCCACTCATTCCATCCTGCTTGCACTCTCTTCCTCACTTCTCTACCACACTTTCTATTACTTTCGACAGTTGATCCCAAGTATTTAAACCCATCACCTTCACCACCTCAAACTCTTGCAACCGCACCATTCTGCCACCATCCCTCTCATTTTTGCACATGTACTCCGTCTTCCTCCTCCAGCTTTCATTGCCCTTCTCTCCAGTGCGTACTCCACCTCTCTCGGCTCACCTCAGCCTGCTCCCTACTCTCACTACAGATCACAACATCATCCTCAAAATCATAGTCCATGGAGACTCCTGTCTGATCTCGTCCGTCAACCTATCCATCACCATTGCAAACAGGAAAGGGCTCAGAGCCGATCCTTGATGCATCCCACCTCCACCTTAAACTGGTCCGTCATTCCTACCGCACACGCACTGCTGTCACACTGTCCTCATACATATCCTGCACTACCTCACATACTTCTCTGTCACTCCCGACTTCCTCATACAATACCACAACTTCCTCTCTTGGCACCTGTCATAAGCTTTCTCTAAAATCCACAAACACACAATGCAACTCATTCTTCCCTTCCCTATACTCCCCATCACACTCTCAAAGCAAACATCACATCTGTTGTGCTCTTTCCTAACATAAAAACCATATTGTTGCTACAAATCATCACCTCTCCCTCTCAACCAGTAGCAAACAAATGCTACGGTCCAACATAGTTGGAGGAAAAAAAATTTTTCACCAAGTAATACAAAATCGACTGATCAAGATTTGCAAGTAAAACAAACAGACAGGAGTGAAATAATAACCTCCTTCCCCCTTTCGTGGCAGAGGTATTACAGTAGTCTTAAAACTTGAGTTTTTACCATAGTTAGCCCCATCCCCCATGCAGTGGAAGATGGGGTTTTTGCAATTCTGTGTGTCTGTCCAGCCGTAACTTAACCATTGAGCTTTTGTCATCAATTTTCATCAAAGCTTCATCTGAAATATGGAAAAGACAAATATAATTTTTTTAAAATAGATTTCATTATTATTAGCTCACCTGAAAACATAGTTCCAGGAAGCTTATGGGATGATGTCGTTTTCTTTTCTTTCCGTCCGTGCACATACATTGGAACTTCTTCTCTGAAACTGCACATACGATATCGATGAAACTGTACCACAGCGTTCATCAATGTGTATGTACCAAACTTTGTTCATGGCATTAAAAACAATCAGGCCAAGGGGATCTATGGGGGTTGCCCCCCCCCCCAAATATGTATTTGCTTTTCTTCTCCAAAACACCCACACACAATTCCGATGAAACTTTACGACAACTTCACCACCCATGGTGACCAAAGTTTGTTCACACCATGAAAAATTTAGGTCGAGAAGCGTCTATGGAGGGGGGTGAAGGGGGGGTTGCCCCCAAAATAGGGTTTGCTTTCCTCTCAGAAACTACACAACACAATCTGATGAAACTTGAGTGCAACCTTCATCAGTCATGATGTACCAAACATTGTTCATGGCATTTAAAAAACAAAATCAGGGTTTGTGGTCTAAGGAGGTCAACAGTGGAGAGGGATGCCCCCCAAAATAGGTATTTGCTTTCTTCTCTGAAACTACACACACAATTCCGATTAAAACTCGACCACCACCTTCAACACCTGTGATGTTGTAAAGTTAGTTCATGACATTAAAAAAATCGGGTTCTAAGGGATTATAACATGGGGGTTGCCCCCCAAAATATGTATTTGCTTTCTTCTCTGAAACCACACTCAATTTCTATGAAACTTGACTGCTAGCCTCCATCACCCATGACGTACCAAAGGTGGTTGATGGCATTTTAAAAAAAGTCGGTTCGGGATCTTGTCTACAGGGGGGGGTGCTCCCCAAAGGGGTATTTGCTTTCTTCTCAGAAACTACAAACGTAATTCTGATGAAACTTCACCACAACCTTCAACACCTATGAGTACCAAAGTTTGTTTCATGACATAGAAAAATTTGAGGTCTTCGAGGGTCTATTGGGGGGGGGTTTGCCCCCCCAAAATAGTATTTGCTTTCTTCTCAGGAAACTACACAACACAATTCCATGAAACTTGACCACCACCTTTATCAACCTGTGATGTAGTAAAGTTTGATTCACAACATTAAAAAAATTGGGTTCTGAGGTGTTCTATGTGGGGTTGCCCCCCAAAATATGTTTTTTTTTTCTTCTCTGAAACCACACACACAATTTCGATAGAACTTGACCACAACCTTTATCACCCATGATGTACCAAGGTTTGTTTCATTGCATTATAAAAAAGAATTCCATAGGTATTTTCTTCTTCTGCATTACATATTTTGTGGGTAATCCACGCCTACAGTGGTTCCACTCATTTTGTTTCTCCTTTTCCTGCCCATGCAACCAACTTCCACATTCTCTTCAATATCATCTCCACCAGGTCTTCAACGGCTGTTCACCACCCATCTCAGATCATCTCCCATCAAAAACCATGATCTTTCCACACCCGTGAAACCACCCCACAAAATTTTGCTTCGTATTCATCGTGTCCACCCCCTGCTTTCTCCCCTACCCCTCACTTTAACGCACGTCCTTGTTGTCTGCTCTTTTTATTTTCTCCATCGGCTCTGCAGTTGGAATTTCTCCCTTCTCTTTCTGTTGTTCCTTTTGTTATATTGCGTCTGTTCCATTCTGTGATCTAGCTCTTTCCACGAGCTTTGACTCTGAATACAAAAAAAATAAGTATCTGGGACACTTGGGACAAGTAGCACTTGGAAACAGTATGAAGAACAGTATGAAGGTGTGGCATAATTGGAGGCGTGTGTGGCCTCGGGCTCCTGCATTGAAGTTCCTTGTATTTCCTGGTATAACAGGAAATATAACAGGTTACTGTGTTTGTCCAAGTTTAAAAGAGAAGTCAGCACTAACTGTTTCGTTTATCTTCTTTCCTCTTTCAAAAACATTTCAAGACTTTTTTGGTTGATAGAAAGTTGGGCATGCTGGACTTTTTAACCTTTCATTTGTTTCTTCTTCTCCTTCTTCTTCATTCTCCTTCCTCTTCTCCTTCCTCTTCTTCTTCATCTTCTTCTTCATCTTCTTCATCTTCTTCATCTTCTATTTTGTAAGGGGTGAGGCCAAATGGTAGAGGCCATCAGTGGACCAGGCCATTCCACATTTTATCTACATACAAGCGCTACTCGTTTGAGGAGGATTAAAGTTGATCATTATATCTCTCTATGTCACTGATTGTAAGACTTCTGTCGAAGAAAAGATTAGAATGTATTTTGTCCGCGTTTTCATGTAAATGCATTGCACGTCACCTACATTAACTGTATTTGCATGACGTATTTCGACGCCATTGAAGTCTGTTTCCTGTTCGTTTGATTTATTATGCTCGCCAAATGAGTCGGAGAGGTATTGCATTTGGGTCTGTTTTTTTGTCGGTTTGTCTGTCTGTCTGTCTGTCTGTCTGTCTGTCTGTCTGCTTGGTTTGTTTGTCTGCAGAGAACTTTTGTGTTTTTCTCTGCAACCATTTGTCGATTGAGACTACATTTTCCGCCATTGTTGCAACTACTCATGTAGAATGTTTCAATGATTAATTATGACTCATAGGTCACTGGTGTGGCAGCTATATTGGAAAAAACAGAAAACCTTTGGACCTCTGTAATCTCTGAAACTGTACCAAGGAAAAAATTAAAGTTGGCACATTGCAAGTACTCATGTGGAATTACGATTTTTATGCCATCATAGGTGCCCTCATTATGATGTCATATGCAATATGTAGAACGCACAATCCGATCAGTATGAAAATTTTTGAGGGTCATCTATGGATAAAATGTTCCCAGAAAAAAAAAATTCATGACGTATCGGTCACGTGATTCAAGCAGCCAAATTGTTTAAAAAAAAAACAACCTTCAAAAATCTTCTTTGAAGTGGGCTGAACAGATTGAGGCGAAAAATTACACATATAACTGCCTGTCCATGAAACAAAAGGTTCATACATATGATGTCATAGGTCACATGGTTTGGCAGCCATATTGGAATTTCCCTAAACACTAGAAGAATACACCATCAAAGAAGTCCTGGTGAGTGTTTGCAATCACTGACTGCTCTTTCTTTTGTTATTGATTTATAGTGGAACCTAATGCATTTCTGAAGTATTGTTGTCACAAATCAACATCATTTCTTGCAGTTTCAGGGAGTTTCGGAGCTTTCATGGAGCTTTACAAAGTGATTAAAGAACTTTCTCAAAGCTTCTTTGAGAATGATAAATGGCTGAAGGGTTCTGTATGAACCTGTCCTTGTGTCTATATTGCGTACGACATGCAACGAACCTGCAATACTCCAATTACGAAACCCTTAATGGCAGGTAAGCGCTTGCTGGCCATTAAAGTGAAACACTTTATTGTGTACACTGTACAGTACAATCCTATACAGTGAATCTGTTTTGTATCAGTTTAAAACCGTTAAGCGAAAGGTTTTGTTCCTAAAACGATCAAGCTGAATTTTAACCTGGCATTGCATTGTTAATTACCCTGTACTATCTGTGGTGAGATGGGTTTAAGTATATGCAATATATTATAGCCTAATGTTTGAGACAGTGATGTGATTGATCTTCATCATTACCTGATTCTGTGGTGCTTTTATTTTGACACCTGCAATTTACTTGGACGTTGTTTTTAAACTTATAATCATTTGTTTAATTGTAAATGAGTACAGGTGAAGAACCACGAGTCAAGTTTGATGTAAGTAGTGATGTAACACACATAGGGATGATGAGGAGGTACGTCGCTCTGATCGAGAACCAAATCCACTGATGACTATACTGAATGGAAGTTAGTTCAGCGTAAACATAAATTGAAATCAGCCGTTTTGAACTGGCCACAAGAGGGCAAGAAGACATGGAAAGAAATTGTCAGATTCAAGTGATTTGGATACAACGTCAAGTGACGTTGTTAAACAAAGATGAGATGTTCTTGGAGATACATGGATGACGTTTCAAAGGCATGTGATCTACTTTGATCAGTTTACGCCATCTAGAAGTATGGATTCAGATATTGACTTGTACTATCAATCTGTGGAACAGGATAGTTACCATATTTCCAAATCTATTACAGATCATATACGCAACATTATGCAGAAAGGGATTCCAGGTTTCTAAAGCTGAAAAGCAAATGCTGAAGCTCTGGCTAAAACAGCTGCATTAAAGACAAAATGAAAATATTTAGATCGGAAGCTAAGAAAAGAGCAGAACTTGCAAGGGTTCAAGTAGAAGGCAAGCAGAACTTGCAAGGGTTCAAGTAGAAGGTCAAGCAGAACTTGCGAGGGTTCAAGCAGAACTCGACCCTAACCCTAATAGGCTTCAAGTTGTGAAGGAGCTTGACATGGCACAGCAAAAGTAAATGTATTTCGTGTACTCAAACGTGAAGAGAGTCTCTCCCAGATCAAAGACATAGACCATCACTGCTGATATTGACAAGGAAGGTTCGTTGAAAATTATGTCTGCAACCACTGTGTAGAGGATAACTCTGTAAACTTGGATCATCGTTCATATGGTGAAAATATCAATTCATATGCAGAGCCAGACTTAAGAAAGGTCATTATACCAGACGAGAACATCTAACCGGAACAGAGCCAGACCTCAAAATCACGAAGATGTGCCACAATCTGAAAATGAACCACGCTGTGAAAACACTGGTAAGGGAATCATATAGCTGTGAACAACACTAAGTTGTCTTGCTTTAGCAAATGCTTTGCTGATCAGGTTAACCTTGGAAGTATATCCAACCTAAGCCTGATTTATTTACAGGAAACGCCCTTACCTATCCTCCTTGGAAAGCAGCATTTGAAACTTTAATAGAAGGAAAGAAAGTCCCACATTCAGAATAATCTATTATTTCCAGAAATATCTAGGGGGTGCTGTGAAAGAAGCTGTTGAAGTTTACCTTCTGATCAATACCACTGAAACATTTGAGGATGCAAAGAGGTACTCAAACGACGTTACGGGATCAGTTTCTCGTGTCAAAACATTCAGAGAGAAACTAGACAATCGGTTTAATATTGCATCACGAGATGGCCCAGCTCTGTGTAATTACACTGATTTCTTGAGACAATGTGAAATGGTCATGAAGAAAACAGACAGTCTTCAAGTTCTAAACGACAGCCGAGAAAATAAGAAATTGCTAATAAAAGCTTCCTGAGTGGCTGACTTGCAATGGGCAAGAATCAATCTCAGAATGGAGGAAGATAAAACATTTTTCACCTTTCTCAATGTTTGTCAAGATTATTGCCAAAGAAGCAGAAATAGCTTGTGATCCGGTAACTTCACTCCAGGCTGTGAAATCAAGAAGTAAAGCCAGTCGTCCAGAAAGGCAAATATTCAGGAATATCGGAAACCAAAGAAAGGTGAGTGTTGCTACTTCTCTCTCCACTGAAATGACACAGAATTGTGAAAACGTACAAGTTGAAAGTGATGGCAAGTTGTGCTTTCTCTGTAAAAGTGAGCATCGAATTGATGACTGTACATCGTATTGAGCACAAAACTTTACGGACAGAAAGACCTTTGCCAAAGAAAAAGGTCTTTGTTTTGGCTGCTTTGATAAAGGGACATTTAGCCAAGGCGTGTCAACATAGAAAGGTCTGTAACAACGGGCAAAGGACGGCACCCAACTGCCTCTTCATGGAGATAGCAGAGAGATAAGCACGTACAACAGACACTGTTCCGAAAGTAGTATCAAGAGACACCACTGATAAGTCTGGAGACAAGTATGTCAACGCTCAAATGGATTTTAATCACCTCAACAACACAGGTGAGCAGTAAATGCTCAATGATAGTTCCTGTATGGTTATCGCACTGTAACAAGCCAGAAGTTGAAAGGCTTGTGTATGCGTTACTCGACACTCAATCCGACATCACCTTCATACTCGAGGATACTTCTGCTGATTTGACTTGAAGGGTACACCGTTGAATGAAATCCTGTCTTCAATGTCTGCCAGCGACCATCTGTTACAAAGTCAAAGGATTGACGGCTTGTGGGTTAGAGGCTGCAATAGCTCATTGTGGATATCCTTCCAACTACATACTCTCGTGAGATTATGCCAGCGAATAGGTCTCACATACCAACACCAGAAGTTGCGAGGAAATGGCCACACCTGCATAAAAATTGCTGACAAGCTGGTACCGCTCCATGATGCTGAAGTTGGTCTCCCTTATTGGTACAACTGTGCAGGCTTTAACACCTCGAGACATAATTGCTCCACTATGCAACGAGCCATGTGGTCAAAAGACGGATCTGGGTTGGGGAATAGTCGGAATTGTGGACCCCAGTGCTCCAGACACCGATGATATTGGGATTGTGAGTCATTGCATTCTCTCAAGATTAGTATTATCAGAGATCCATTATCTGGTAAGCTGTGAAAGTGAGTATATAGGGTTGTACTCTGTTCAAGAACCAAGGTGAAATAGATATCAACCTCATGTCACTCGAATATGGAAATGGATTTCAATGAAGACAAGGAGAGGATCATCTTTTCCTTAAAGGACAAAATATTTCTTTCTATAGTACTGAAAGGTGTTCGTCTCTTGGATCAGCACTATGAAATGCCATCGCATTCAGAGAATCTTATCGGAAGCTCATAAACAACAAGTCCATGGTGATCCATCGCTTTAGACAATTGAAAATCGCTTCAATAAAGACTCAAGGTACAAACAGGATTATATGGCCTTTTGCAAATTATTATACAAAATGGACATGCTGAGAAGGTACCACCATCAACCACAGATAAAACTGATGAATCATTGTGGGTATATTCCACACCATGGAGTGTATCACGTGAGGAAGCAGGTAAAATCCGTGTAGTGTTCGACTGTAGCACTTGATTCCAGGAACCTTTTCTCAACAACCACTTGCTGCAGGGTCCTGATCTAGCAAATCCCTTGGTTGGAGTCCTTTGCAGGTTCTGCCAGGAGCACATCCACTGATGTGTGACATAGAGCAATTGTTCTTGCAATTCAAGATCAAGAATGAATGGGACTTCTCTGGTTTCTTTGGTGGGACGACTGAAAATGACCAGTTTGATACCGGATGAACGTTCATCTTTTTGGCACCAAGTCCTCTCTGGTTTGAGTGAACCTTGCTTAAAGCAGATAGCCAGCGCCAATGAGAGTGAATTTGGATCAAATGCTGCAGATTTCATCAGACATAACTTCTCTGTCGATGATGGCCTTACATCATTGTTTCTGTCAGTGAAGCCATCAACCTTATCAATACACCCAAGTCTATGTGCTTACAGGGAGGGCTGAGAATGCACAAGTTCATCTCAAATTCAAAGGATGTCTTGGCTGCCATTCCATCCCAAGATCAGGCAAAGAGAATTCAAAATCTCAATCTGATGCAGGATTCACTACCATTGGAAAGAGCTTTGGGCATCCAATGGTGCATTGAATTTGATACTTTCCAGTTTCAGATTCACTTGACCGACCAACCAGTAATGAGACGAGGTGTCTTAATCGACAGTGTTCAGTATACAACCCTCTTGGATCCTGTTTTCCTAGTCGGTAAACAGATATTGCAAGACCTATGCAAAAATTAGATGGACTGGGACAGTCCACTTCCACAATATCTTTGACCACGACAGGAACAATGGAGAAGCAAGCTCTTCCTCTTAGAGTCATTGTTGGATCAGCAGGTATTTCAAACCGACTAACTTGAAAAGTTATAAAGGCGAAGCTCCATCATTTCTCTGACGCCAACATGAGTGGATATGGCAATCTTCATACTTCCAACTGGTGGACGGGCGTGAACAAGTCCATTGCTCTCTTGTAATAGGAAAGGCATGGGTTGTACCGTTAAAATGATCACAGTTACAAGAATGGAATTTACAGCGGCACTGGTGTCAGTCAAAGTAAGTGCACTCTTGACCAAGGAACTTAAGATTGAGAAATGTGTCTGAAATCTACTGGACTGACAGTAAGGCGTTCTTTGGTTACATTGCCAATGAAGCAAAGCAATCACGTATTTGTCGCGGAAAGAGTTCAAAAATACGGGATCACACAGATCCGGTGCAATGGAAATACGTACGACCAATCTAAATCCTGCAGACGAAGGGTCACGAGGTCATCGTGCAGAATAATTTTCAAACAAATCCAAATGGCTTACTGGAACCCTTGTCATCGAACCAGTTGCTGACACTGAGTCCAAAGTGATAATGCCACCTCAAGGTATCTTCCTTCCAAGATACCAACTTGTACTTCCGTAAGCAATGGGAGAAGAGTTCAGTTCCTGGTAAAGCAGTCTTGGACAAGATGGAAGAAGGAATACCTTCAGAGCATAGCTTCAAGACAGAAGTGGACTGATCTTCCCCGCAACTTACAGATTGGAGATGTGGTAGTGATGAAAGGCAAAAACTTGACAGTAACCACTGGCAGTTAGGCGAGTTATAGAGACCTACCTGGATGAAGAGCAGCATGTTCGCCAAGTTAGGCTGACCATCGGCAACAGATTGCTTAATGCGAAAGGTCTTCCTCTTCACCTCTCTTCACGACCGATACACAAGCTTTGTGTTATGACAAAACTTTGTGGATGAGTTGGGTAGCTGACAAGAACAACTTAATCAGCCGGGCGGAGGTACTGTATGTGCTCTACCGAGTGCCCATTTCTAGTATTTACATGTGATGTTTCATTAGCTGAATCCGGAACAAGAGAAAAACATCAAAGTCTGACAGACATAAAAGAAACAAATCAAAACCACGACTCATACGTAATACATGCACAAATTATTTAAAGAAACAGAGATGCTCTTATAATGTTCTTGAGCCTTTGCTTTGTGATGTACGTGTGCAGTCATGAAAATAATAATTAATGTAAACACTCATGCACGACTTTGACCACTGAGTACTTGATGTGGTCTCATATGGGCCACGGTGGCTGAGATAGATTTTACTCCTAGCATCCCCTGGCCCGTTGTTTGTGCATTTTTGGATGCTGCTCTGAATATAATGATATTTAATTACCTTGGACCACAGTCAAATGTTATGAGAAAGACAGCTGTCGATGGCTCTGAATGGCTATATATGTATTCTAAATTCTATGTTTTGCATTTCCATTTAGCTCTGTGCATGACATCGGATGAAGGACAATTCAACACTGGCATGCTTTCCATCACAGAGTGATATATACAAGTCAGAGAAAAAACATTTTATAAAATAAAAAAACATTATATAAAGATGTCGTGGTGGGAATCCGTAAAAAGGATGGTGGTGTGTAGTGAGAGTCATTCCTTCCTTGTCGTTCCAAACTTGTAATTCTTTCCGACCTTGTTCGGTGTTTTTGTGGACGTTTTTCAATTCGATAAAAAAAATTATCTGACTTATTTAACTCTATTTTTCACAACCTCGATGCCAAGACATCATCATCTAGTAAATTATTTTGAGGGGCATCTACATGGGGAATCCTGACCCCCACCCCATCGACGATATATTCTCATACAAGTCCCTTTCCCTAGTCCCTTAATGTCCCATCCAATATTCCTGGCCCTTTTGTCTCCACTAAACACTCTGCTACCCTATTGTCCTTTACTTTTGGAGTCATCTCTTTATATTGGATGCCAACATGGCAGAATTGTTCTTCAACCTCTCCTTTCTGCTCCTTCCCTTCCATTCTATACCCATGATCTATATCAGATATCAAGTGGAGGCTGCGGGAAGGGGTAGCATCCTCTCTCTCTCTCTCTCTCTCTCTCTCTCCTCTCTCTCTCTCTCTCTCTCCCTCTCTCTCCCTCTCTTTCCCTACCCCTCTCTCTCCTGCTCTTTCCTCTCTCACTCCCTCTCTCTCTCTCCCTCTCCTCACTTTCTCTCCCTCTCTCTCCCCTCTCTCTCTCCCCCTTCTCTCTCTCTCATTCTGCCTCATCACCTCTGTCTGAAGCTGCGTGGTCTGGTCTTGGCTCCAAACGGGCAGCAGGACGACAACCTTATGCTACACCGAAATTGCCGGAATTTTTGAAATTAAACACATAATCGGTGGGCTTTAGTAATTGGACCTAGAGAAATTCAAAAGAAAAATTGTGGAGAGGGGGGTAGAACACCTGCTGATTCTTGCCACCTTCATGCTCTTCACCAGCACACCTAACAAAATAAACCGACAAGCCAGTGACCAAATACAGGCCACAAACGTTGTGGCTTTCTAAACAAAAATGATCAAGAAGCAGCAGCAACAAGAATAGAGCCACTTCTTCCACAGAGCTGCGTTTGTGCAGTTCATGGTCACGGTGATACGTGACAAAGGTGAAGCAAAGTGGCATGAGCCTGGTATGTGGCTGGTGTGAAGCTGCTCTGAGCTGGTATGAGCTGGTACAAAGGGGGCTGCAACAAAGGGAAGTCAATAAGTGTGGTGGCATGCTGCTACATTAATGCAGTTCAAACAAAAGGAAATAAACAAAACACCATGATAACTGGAACGGTGTCACCTGGCATGAGGCTGCAGCAAGTAGCAGTCACAGAACAGGTGGGTGGAACAACAGGTCACGGAGCAAATGGTGAAATGAGGTGAGTGATGCCTTGATGTGGACAGGTGATCCAGCAAGGTGAGTGATGCCTTGATGTAGAACAGCCTTGATGGTCCTGGGCAGTGGCGAGACAAAGCTAAACAGCAAGGCAAACAGCAAACAGCACGAAAAGAAAAAAAGGGTAATCCAGGTAATCCAAAACCACAGGTCCGACCAACATGGTCAGCCGATCCCTGTGTGCACATACCTGGGGCAGTGGCGGTGGTGCTGGGAGAGAGCTCAAGGTTGGCCCTACTCGTCCGTGCCCATCCATCTTTCCCATATACACTACCCTAGCCCCCCTCTTTTTACAATTCGTCGCTACGTCTCGTCTCCTATATGCCCTATTCCCCATTGCCAAATTCGTACCCAATACCCCCAAGGTTCCATGGGAAGGAAGAGCCGAACTACATGCAATCCAACACATACATCGTGACAAGTCTCGTTCTCGAGTCTGGCAGGAGGGCATGTCCAGCAGCCGGTGATCATCCCGACAGTGGATGGTGCGAAGGG
>CM068956.1:55060304-55076391 GCA_035128595.1 Eptatretus atami | reverse complement strand
TATTTTTCAGTTTGGTAACCTAAACTTTTTTTAACCTCTGTTTACACTTAGCAGGTGGCAGTTTACACTTAGCTTTATACCCATTTCAGTTTATTCACTGGACTTGGGAATGCTTAAATTTTCAGTAAAAACTGAAAAAATGGGGGTGTTCTAAAACTTTTGGACTGGTCGTGTAGTATATATATATATAATATATATATATATAGATATTATATATATATATATATATATTATATTATATATATATAATATATATATATGACTTCCACGCTTATGCACACATGGAGTGTATTTGCCAACAACTCACAGAATAGTTAACTATAAAGTAAATTTTTATAATTTGCTGTTCAATGATGACATTCATTGATGAATTTGTTGATTTCACTGCACATTGTATAACTGTTGTATTTGTATCCAGATTTAAATGCCTTGCATTTCTTGATGATGAAGTATCTCATGGTTAAGTGTCTCTTCCATTGCAATGTTCTATGTGTAAGTATTCTTTGCGTTCAGTATTGAACAATTTATGATTCGTTGTTCAGGGCCAGTGTTAGCTCCATATGCTTCAGCATCAAAGACTGTTTGAAACTGGACTATTTGGGCAAATTGTTTCAGCTCTCACCAATATAATTTAAAATCTATTGATAAAAAACTATCTTGGAAACATCCACAAAAGGGATAAAAATGTGTTTTCTCCTTTTGTATTCCTTTCTGATTTTTGTTCCATTGCTGTTTCTCCCTGGGTTTTGTCTTCCTCTTTTCAGGCACCCTGTCTGTGTTCCAACGGTATCCAGGTTGTTCAGTCCTCGAGGTCCTATCCCCCCCCTCTCCTCTCTCATTCTTCTCCTTGCCCATTATTCGTTCAGATTTCCCTCCGTTGTGTCTCCCTACCCTGCTATTTGGTGTTTGTATCCCCTTCCACTGCTCCATTTGCTCTGTTCTGTGTGTTCTTTTGTTCAGCTCCTCCCACGAGCCTTTCAACTTGTCTGCAAAAATATTTTTAAATAGGGTTAATCCACTAATTATCTCATTAAATGGCCGTACACTGCGATTTGTGCAGTTATTTGTTTATTTAATAATTATCAAAAAGCAAGCAGAGTTCTGAAACTTTTGAATCTGTCAGCAAACCGTGATTAGGCTGGCCTTTCAACCAAGTTTTGTCCTCCAAGGAAAGGCGCTTACTTAAGATACCATGGACGCCCAATGACACTCCTTCCTCGGAACATAAAAGGTTGTTGCGCACAGTGCATTGAAATGCAACTTCTGCACTGTGGCCCATTGCCTCGTGGTTCACTTAGGCAGCCTTGATTGCTATCAAATCTAAACCTTGACATCATTATAAATCTCATTCAGGATGTCTAGGACAGGGTCTGTTTCTTTCACATCACAGGCAGGGAGGTAATTTGTTAGGGTTCTTTTCCCTTCTCATCTGGCCTTGCAATCCCTGCTTTCTCAGCAACCATCCCTGCCCATTCCCCAGTGGGGTAACAAGTTTATTCTGTAACCCTTTGTCGTCTTTTAAACCCCCACATATATTCCCATTTTAACCAAACTCTGTTAGACTTGCTTTCTTCCAGGCACCATTGTCATTCTTGGCTCCTCAAGCTCTCCTTTTGCATAAGAATCAATATTCCATACACAAAAGGCATTTGAATTCCATTAGTTATATCGGATGAACTGCATGCTGCCTGAGCACATCTTGATAATTAATACAAGGTCTTTGCAGAGAGCTGACCAACCTATTTTATCAGGTCCTATTTCAATCAAGACCAATTAGTTGTTTCATCACAGAATTATTCCATGATTACTGTAAGGACCGATCACAAACCACAAAAAAAATTAAAAAATGAATAAATTTTACCAATTTTTCTTACTCATCCAGTACAATATTGTGATTGGTTTGCAATAGAAATAATTGCATTATTAGTTGTTATTTGTGGAATTTTCACGGTTGCAAAGTGTGACTTGCTGAAACAAGAGGCAAAATTTTAGTGGTTAAAGTAGAAAAGCAAGGCAAAATTCTGACAGGGACAGGTAGTAGAAGCAGGAGGCTCCCTAGGTTCAAACAATAAATTGGATTTATGGTTAAAGATACATTGAGACCAGGAATAGTTTTCCGCCACTGATGTTTATATTCAGGAGGACTTGAAGGCAAGGTACAAATTTATTGGGTTATTGATTGAGGATAATGGAATCCAACTGTATTTTTGTCCGGGATTCTCCTGAGCATGCGTGACGGTGGGGATTTGTAAGTGTAGAATACATGTTCACTATGGTTGGAATAAATGGTTTGTGCAACATGAATTCTGGTTTTTCATGCATTGTGAGTCGTTTGAGGATAATAAGAACTGTATTTGTACTCTCATATACTTCCTGGCAGTTTAAGTTAACTTTTTGAATCATATAGCTTATGCTATTGTGATTTATACACTGCAGTAAGGTTGTTGAATAACTGAAGCCAATTCAGTTTCTAACTAGAAGGGCACTCGGTGGAGCGCATAACTCTGCCATACAATGCCTGATCCACTGGAGCATATCAGGCCCAATAAATTTTTCAAATATGCTATGTATCAGTTTTGGCCCTATCTCTCAATGATGAGGAATCACTTAAAAAATTCTCAGATCCGGATCTGATTCGGATCTCACCAACATTGCCATCCTTGGCAGGTCACCTACATGCATAAAAAAATCAAAACGATTGTTTTGAAAACTGTGGCCAAAATCATGTGACAGAGAAACAAACAGAGAGGACAAATGCTACAGACCAACTTCTTCTTTTGGCTGCTCCCTTTCGGAGTCGCCACAGCCGATCATCCGTCTCCATTTTGCTGTCCTCTACATCTTCCATTGTCACGTCAACCACCCGCATGTCTGCCCTCACCACATCCATAAACCTCTTTGGCTTCCTCTTCTCCTCCTACCTGGTGGCTCCATCCTCAGCATCCTTCTTTCCGATATACCCCGCATCCCTCCTGTGCCACATGTCAAAAACCATCTCAATCTTCACCTCTCTCACTTTGTCTCCAAACCGTCCTACTGCGCTGTCCCTCTAATATACTCATTTCTAATTCCTGTCCATCCTCGTCACTCCCAATGACATCACAGCATCTTTAACTCTGCCACCTTCCAGCTCTCCTCATGTCTTTTTTTCAGCACCACCGCCTCCAACATACAACATAGTGGTCTCACTACCATCTGTATACTTTCCTTTCACTCTTGCAGATACCCTTCTATCACAAAATCACTCCTGAAACTCTTCTTCCACTCATTCCATCCTGCTTGCACTCTCTTCCTCACTTCTCTACCACACTTTCTATTACTTTCGACAGTTGATCCCAAGTATTTAAACCCATCACCTTCACCACCTCAAACTCTTGCAACCGCACCATTCTGCCACCATCCCTCTCATTTTTGCACATGTACTCCGTCTTCCTCCTCCAGACTTTCATTGCCCTTCTCTCCAGTGCGTACTCCACCTCTCTCGGCTCACCTCAGCCTGCTCCCTACTCTCACTACAGATCACAACATCATCCTCAAAATCATAGTCCATGGAGACTCCTGTCTGATCTCGTCCGTCAACCTATCCATCACCATTGCAAACAGGAAAGGGCTCAGAGCCGATCCTTGATGCATCCCACCTCCACCTTAAACTGGTCCGTCATTCCTACCGCACACGCACTGCTGTCACACTGTCCTCATACATATCCTGCACTACCTCACATACTTCTCTGTCACTCCCGACTTCCTCATACAATACCACAACTTCCTCTCTTGGCACCTGTCATAAGCTTTCTCTAAAATCCACAAACACACAATGCAACTCATTCTTGCCTTCCCTATACTCCCCATCACACTCTCAAAGCAAACATCACATCTGTTGTGCTCTTTCCTAACATAAAAACCATATTGTTGCTACAAATCATCACCTCTCCCTCTCAACCAGTAGCAAACAAATGCTACAGTCCAACATAGTTGGAGGAAAAAAAATTTTTCACCAAGTAATACAAAATCGACTGATCAAGATTTGCAAGTAAAACAAACAGACAGGAGTGAAATAATAACCTCCTTCCCCCTTTCGTGGCAGAGGTATTACAGTAGTCTTAAAACTTGAGTTTTTACCATAGTTAGCCCCATCCCCCATGCAGTGGAAGATGGGGTTTTTGCAATTCTGTGTGTCTGTCCAGCCGTAACTTAACCATTGAGCTTTTGTCATCAATTTTCATCAAAGCTTCATCTGAAATATGGAAAAGACAAATATAATTTTTTTAAAATAGATTTCATTATTATTAGCTCACCTGAAAACATAGTTCCAGGAAGCTTATGGGATGATGTCGTTTTCTTTTCTTTCCGTCCGTGCACATACATTGGAACTTCTTCTCTGAAACTGCACATACGATATCGATGAAACTGTACCACAGCGTTCATCAATGTGTATGTACCAAACTTTGTTCATGGCATTAAAAACAATCAGGCCAAGGGGATCTATGGGGGTTGCCCCCCCCCCCAAATATGTATTTGCTTTTCTTCTCCAAAACACCCACACACAATTCCGATGAAACTTTACGACAACTTCACCACCCATGGTGACCAAAGTTTGTTCACACCATGAAAAATTTAGGTCGAGAAGCGTCTATGGAGGGGGGTGAAGGGGGGGTTGCCCCCAAAATAGGGTTTGCTTTCCTCTCAGAAACTACACAACACAATCTGATGAAACTTGAGTGCAACCTTCATCAGTCATGATGTACCAAACATTGTTCATGGCATTTAAAAAACAAAATCAGGGTTTGTGGTCTAAGGAGGTCAACAGTGGAGAGGGATGCCCCCCAAAATAGGTATTTGCTTTCTTCTCTGAAACTACACACACAATTCCGATTAAAACTGACCACCACCTTCAACACCTGTGATGTTGTAAAGTTAGTTCATGACATTAAAAAAATCGGGTTCTAAGGGATTATAACATGGGGGTTGCCCCCCAAAATATGTATTTGCTTTCTTCTCTGAAACCACACTCAATTTCTATGAAACTTGACTGCAGCCTCCATCACCCATGACGTACCAAAGGTGGTTGATGGCATTTTAAAAAAAGTCGGTTCGGGATCTTGTCTACGGGGGGGGTGCTCCCCAAAGGGGTATTTGCTTTCTTCTCAGAAACTACAAACGTAATTCTGATGAAACTTCACCACAACCTTCAACACCTATGAGTACCAAAGTTTGTTTCATGACATAGAAAAATTTGAGGTCTTCGAGGGTCTATATGGGGGGGGGTTTGCCCCCCCAAAATAGTATTTGCTTTCTTCTCAGGAAACTACACAACACAATTCCATGAAACTTGACCACCACCTTTATCAACCTGTGATGTAGTAAAGTTTGATTCACAACATTAAAAAAATTGGGTTCTGAGGTGTTCTATGTGGGGTTGCCCCCCAAAATATGATTTTTTTTTTCTTCTCTGAAACCACACACACAATTTCGATAGAACTTGACCACAACCTTTATCACCCATGATGTACCAAGGTTTGTTTCATTGCATTATAAAAAAGAATTCCATAGGTATTTTCTTCTTCTGCATTACATATTTTGTGGGTAATCCACGCCTACAGTGGTTCCACTCATTTTGTTTCTCCTTTTCCTGCCCATGCAACCAACTTCCACATTCTCTTCAATATCATCTCCACCAGGTCTTCAACGGCTGTTCATCACCCATCTCAGATCATCTCCCATCAAAAACCATGATCTTTCCACACCCGTGAAACCACCCCACAAAATTTTGCTTCGTATTCATCGTGTCCACCCCCTGCTTTCTCCCCTACCCCTCACTTTAACGCACGTCCTTGTTGTCTGCTCTTTTTATTTTCTCCATCGGCTCTGCAGTTGGAATTTCTCCCTTCTCTTTCTGTTGTTCCTTTTGTTATATTGCGTCTGTTCCATTCTGTGATCTAGCTCTTTCCACGAGCTTTGACTCTGAATACAAAAAAAATAAGTATCTGGGACACTTGGGACAAGTAGCACTTGGAAACAGTATGAAGAACAGTATGAAGGTGTGGCATAATTGGAGGCGTGTGTGGCCTCGGGCTCCTGCATTGAAGTTCCTTGTATTTCCTGGTATAACAGGAAATATAACAGGTTACTGTGTTTGTCCAAGTTTAAAAGAGAAGTCCAGCACTAACTGTTTCGTTTATCTTCTTTCCTCTTTCAAAAACATTTCAATACTTTTTTGGTTGATAGAAAGTTGGGCATGCTGGACTTTTTAACCTTTCATTTGTTTCTTCTTCTCCTTCTTCTTCATTCTCCTTCCTCTTCTCCTTCCTCTTCTTCTTCATCTTCTTCTTCATCTTCTTCATCTTCTTCATCTTCTATTTTGTAAGGGGTGAGGCCAAATGGTAGAGGCCATCAGTGGACCAGGCCATTCCACATTTTATCTACATACAAGCGCTACTCGTTTGAGGAGGATTAAAGTTGATCATTATATCTCTCTATGTCACTGATTGTAAGACTTCTGTCGAAGAAAAGATTAGAATGTATTTTGTCCGCGTTTTCATGTAAATGCATTGCACGTCACCTACATTAACTGTATTTGCATGACGTATTTCGACGCCATTGAAGTCTGTTTCCTGTTCGTTTGATTTATTATGCTCGCCAAATGAGTCGGAGAGGTATTGCATTTGGGTCTGTTTTTTTGTCGGTTTGTCTGTCTGTCTGTCTGTCTGTCTGTCTGTCTGTCTGCTTGGTTTGTTTGTCTGCAGAGAACTTTTGTGTTTTTCTCTGCAACCATTTGTCGATTGAGACTACATTTTCCGCCATTGTTGCAACTACTCATGTAGAATGTTTCAATGATTAATTATGACTCATAGGTCACTGGTGTGGCAGCTATATTGGAAAAAACAGAAAACCTTTGGACCTCTGTAATCTCTGAAACTGTACCAAGGAAAAAATTAAAGTTGGCACATTGCAAGTACTCATGTGGAATTACGATTTTTATGCCATCATAGGTGCCCTCATTATGATGTCATATGCAATATGTAGAACGCCACAATCGATCAGGTATGAAAATTTTTGAGGGTCATCTATGGATAAAATGTTCACAGAAAAAAAAAATTCATGACGTTATCGGTCACGTGATTCAAGCAGCCAAATTGTTTAAAAAAAAAACAACCTTCAAAAATCTTCTTTGAAGTGGCTGAACAGATTGAGGCGAAAAATTACACATATAACTGCCTGTCCATGAGAACAAAAAGGTTCATAACATATGATGTCATAGGTCACATGGTTTGGCAGCCATATTGGAATTTCCCTAAAACTAGAAGAATCACCATCAAGAAGTCCTGGTGAGTGTTTGCAATCACTGACTGCTCTTTTCTTTTGTATTGATTTATAGTGGAACCTAATGCATTTCTGAAGTATTGTTGTCACAAATCAACATCATTTCTTGCAGTTTCAGGGAGCTTCTCGGAGCTTTCATGGAGCTTTACAAAGTGATTAAAGAACTTTCTCAAAGCTTCTTTGAGAATGAATAAATGGCTGAAGGGTTCTGTATGAACACTGCTCCTTGTGTCTATATCTGCGTACGACATGCAACGAACCTGCAATACTCCAATTACGAAACCCTAATGGCAGGTAAGCGCTTGCTGCCATTAAAGTGAAAACTTTATTGTGTACACTGTACAGATACAATCCTATACAGTGAATCTGTTTTTGTATCAGTTTAAAACCGTTAAAGCGAAAGGTTTTTGTTCCTAAAACGATCAAGCTGAATTTTAACCTGCATTGCATTGTTAATTACCCTGTACTATCTGTGGTGAGATGGGTTTAAGTATATGCAATATATTATAGGCCTAATGTTTGAGACAGTGATGTGATTGATCTTCATCATTACTGATTCTGTGGTGCTTTTATTTTGACACCTGCAATTTACTTGGACGTTGTTTTTAAACTTATAATCATTTGTTTAAATTGTAAATGAGTACAGGTGAAGAACCACGAGTCAAGTTTGATGTAAGTAGTGATGTAACACACATAGGGATGATGAGGAGTACGTCGCTCTGATCGAGAACCAAATCCACTGATGACTATACTGAATGGAAGTTAGTTCAGCGTAAACATAAATTGAAATCAGCCGTTTTGAACTGGCCACAAGAGGGCAAGAAGACATGGAAAGAAATTGTCAGATTCAAGTGATTTGGATACAACGTCAAGTGACGTTGTTAAACAAAGATGAGATGTTCTTGGAGATACATGGATGACGTTTCAAAGGCATGTGATCTACTTTGATCAGTTTACGCCATCTAGAAGTATGGATTCAGATATTGACTTGTACTATCAATCTGTGGAACAGGATAGTTACATATTTCCAAATCTATTACAGATCATATACGCAACATTATGCAGAAAGGGATTCCAGGTTTCTAAAGCTGAAAAGCAAATGCTGAAGCTCTGGCTAAAACAGCTGCATTAAAGACAAAATGAAAATATTTAGATCGGAAGCTAAGAAAAGAGCAGAACTTGCAAGGGTTCAAGTAGAAGGCAAGCAGAACTTGCAAGGGTTCAAGTAGAAGGTCAAGCAGAACTTGCGAGGGTTCAAGCAGAACTCGACCCTAACCCTAATAGGCTTCAAGTTGTGAAGGAGCTTGACATGGCACAGCAAAAGTAAATGTATTTCGTGTACTCAAACGTGAAGAGAGTCTCTCCCAGATCAAAGACATAGACCATCACTGCTGATATTGACAAGGAAGGTTCGTTGAAAATTATGTCTGCAACCACTGTGTAGAGGATAACTCTGTAAACTTGGATCATCGTTCATATGGTGAAAATATCAATTCATATGCAGAGCCAGACTTAAGAAAGGTCATTATACCAGACGAGAACATCTAACCGGAACAGAGCCAGACCTCAAAATCACGAAGATGTGCCACAATCTGAAAATGAACCACGCTGTGAAAACACTGGTAAGGGAATCATATAGCTGTGAACAACACTAAGTTGTCTTGCTTTAGCAAATGCTTTGCTGATCAGGTTAACCTTGGAAGTATATCCAACCTAAGCCTGATTTATTTACAGGAAACGCCCTTACCTATCCTCCTTGGAAAGCAGCATTTGAAACTTTAATAGAAGGAAAGAAAGTCCCACATTCAGAATAATCTATTATTTCCAGAAATATCTAGGGGGTGCTGTGAAAGAAGCTGTTGAAGTTTACCTTCTGATCAATACCACTGAAACATTTGAGGATGCAAAGAGGTACTCAAACGACGTTACGGGATCAGTTTCTCGTGTCAAAACATTCAGAGAGAAACTAGACAATCGGTTTAATATTGCATCACGAGATGGCCCAGCTCTGTGTAATTACACTGATTTCTTGAGACAATGTGAAATGGTCATGAAGAAAACAGACAGTCTTCAAGTTCTAAACGACAGCCGAGAAAATAAGAAATTGCTAATAAAAGCTTCCTGAGTGGCTGACTTGCAATGGGCAAGAATCAATCTCAGAATGGAGGAAGATAAAACATTTTTCACCTTTCTCAATGTTTGTCAAGATTATTGCCAAAGAAGCAGAAATAGCTTGTGATCCGGTAACTTCACTCCAGGCTGTGAAATCAAGAAGTAAAGCCAGTCGTCCAGAAAGGCAAATATTCAGGAATATCGGAAACCAAAGAAAGGTGAGTGTTGCTACTTCTCTCTCCACTGAAATGACACAGAATTGTGAAAACGTACAAGTTGAAAGTGATGGCAAGTTGTGCTTTCTCTGTAAAAGTGAGCATCGAATTGATGACTGTACATCGTATTGAGCACAAAACTTTACGGACAGAAAGACCTTTGCCAAAGAAAAAGGTCTTTGTTTTGGCTGCTTTGATAAAGGGACATTTAGCCAAGGCGTGTCAACATAGAAAGGTCTGTAACAACGGGCAAAGGACGGCACCCAACTGCCTCTTCATGGAGATAGCAGAGAGATAAGCACGTCACAACAGACACTGTTCCGAAAGTAGTATCAAGAGACACCACTGATAAGTCTGGAGACAAGTATGTCAACGCTCAAATGGATTTTAATCACCTCAACAACACAGGTGAGCAGTAAATGCTCAATGATAGTTCCTGTATGGTTATCGCACTGTAACAAGCCAGAAGTTGAAAGGCTTGTGTATGCGTTACTCGACACTCAATCCGACATCACCTTCATACTCGAGGATACTTCTGCTGATTTGACTTGAAGGGTACACCGTTGAATGAAATCCTGTCTTCAATGTCTGCCAGCGACCATCTGTTACAAAGTCAAAGGATTGACGGCTTGTGGGTTAGAGGCTGCAATAGCTCATTGTGGATATCCTTCCAACTACATACTCTCGTGAGATTATGCCAGCGAATAGGTCTCACATACCAACACCAGAAGTTGCGAGGAAATGGCCACACCTGCATAAAAATTGCTGACAAGCTGGTACCGCTCCATGATGCTGAAGTTGGTCTCCCTTATTGGTACAACTGTGCAGGCTTTAACACCTCGAGACATAATTGCTCCACTATGCAACGAGCCATGTGGTCAAAAGACGGATCTGGGTTGGGGAATAGTCGGAATTGTGGACCCCAGTGCTCCAGACACCGATGATATTGGGATTGTGAGTCATTGCATTCTCTCAAGATTAGTATTATCAGAGATCCATTATCTGGTAAGCTGTGAAAGTGAGTATATAGGGTTGTACTCTGTTCAAGAACCAAGGTGAAATAGATATCAACCTCATGTCACTCGAATATGGAAATGGATTTCAATGAAGACAAGGAGAGGATCATCTTTTCCTTAAAGGACAAAATATTTCTTTCTATAGTACTGAAAGGTGTTCGTCTCTTGGATCAGCACTATGAAATGCCATCGCATTCAGAGAATCTTATCGGAAGCTCATAAACAACAAGTCCATGGTGATCCATCGCTTTAGACAATTGAAAATCGCTTCAATAAAGACTCAAGGTACAAACAGGATTATATGGCCTTTTGCAAATTATTATACAAAATGGACATGCTGAGAAGGTACCACCATCAACCACAGATAAAACTGATGAATCATTGTGGGTATATTCCACACCATGGAGTGTATCACGTGAGGAAGCAGGTAAAATCCGTGTAGTGTTCGACTGTAGCACTTGATTCCAGGAACCTTTTCTCAACAACCACTTGCTGCAGGGTCCTGATCTAGCAAATCCCTTGGTTGGAGTCCTTTGCAGGTTCTGCCAGGAGCACATCCACTGATGTGTGACATAGAGCAATTGTTCTTGCAATTCAAGATCAAGAATGAATGGGACTTCTCTGGTTTCTTTGGTGGGACGACTGAAAATGACCAGTTTGATACCGGATGAACGTTCATCTTTTTGGCACCAAGTCCTCTCTGGTTTGAGTGAACCTTGCTTAAAGCAGATAGCCAGCGCCAATGAGAGTGAATTTGGATCAAATGCTGCAGATTTCATCAGACATAACTTCTCTGTCGATGATGGCCTTACATCATTGTTTCTGTCAGTGAAGCCATCAACCTTATCAATAACACCCAAGTCTATGTGCTTACAGGGAGGGCTGAGAATGCACAAGTTCATCTCAAATTCAAAGGATGTCTTGGCTGCCATTCCATCCCAAGATCAGGCAAAGAGAATTCAAAATCTCAATCTGATGCAGGATTCACTACCATTGGAAAGAGCTTTGGGCATCCAATGGTGCATTGAATTTGATACTTTCCAGTTTCAGATTCACTTGACCGACCAACCAGTAATGAGACGAGGTGTCTTAATCGACAGTGTTCAGTATACAACCCTCTTGGATCCTGTTTTCCTAGTCGGTAAACAGATATTGCAAGACCTATGCAAAAATTAGATGGACTGGGACAGTCCACTTCCACAATATCTTTGACCACGACAGGAACAATGGAGAAGCAAGCTCTTCCTCTTAGAGTCATTGTTGGATCAGCAGGTATTTCAAACCGACTAACTTGAAAAGTTATAAAGGCGAAGCTCCATCATTTCTCTGACGCCAACATGAGTGGATATGGCAATCTTCATACTTCCAACTGGTGGACGGGCGTGAACAAGTCCATTGCTCTCTTGTAATAGGAAAGGCATGGGTTGTACCGTTAAAATGATCACAGTTACAAGAATGGAATTTACAGCGGCACTGGTGTCAGTCAAAGTAAGTGCACTCTTGACCAAGGAACTTAAGATTGAGAAATGTGTCTGAAATCTACTGGACTGACAGTAAGGCGTTCTTTGGTTACATTGCCAATGAAGCAAAGCAATCACGTATTTGTCGGGAAAGAGTTCAAAAATACGGGATCACACAGATCCGGTGCAATGGAAATACGTACGACCAATCTAAATCCTGCAGACGAAGGGTCACGAGGTCATCGTGCAGAATAATTTTCAAACAAATCCAAATGGCTTACTGGAACCCTTGTCATCGAACCAGTTGCTGACACTGAGTCCAAAGTGATAATGCCACCTCAAGGTATCTTCCTTCCAAGATACCAACTTGTACTTCCGTAAGCAATGGGAGAAGAGTTCAGTTCCTGGTAAAGCAGTCTTGGACAAGATGGAAGAAGGAATACCTTCAGAGCATAGCTTCAAGACAGAAGTGGACTGATCTTCCCCGCAACTTACAGATTGGAGATGTGGTAGTGATGAAAGGCAAAAACTTGACAGTAACCACTGGCAGTTAGGCGAGTTATAGAGACCTACCTGGATGAAGAGCAGCATGTTCGCCAAGTTAGGCTGACCATCGGCAACAGATTGCTTAATGCGAAAGGTCTTCCTCTTCACCTCTCTTCACGACCGATACACAAGCTTTGTGTTATGACAAAACTTTGTGGATGAGTTGGGTAGCTGACAAGAACAACTTAATCAGCCGGGCGGAGGTACTGTATGTGCTCTACCGAGTGCCCATTTCTAGTATTTACATGTGATGTTTCATTAGCTGAATCCGGAACAAGAGAAAAACATCAAAGTCTGACAGACATAAAAGAAACAAATCAAAACCACGACTCATACGTAATACATGCACAAATTATTTAAAGAAACAGAGATGCTCTTATAATGTTCTTGAGCCTTTGCTTTGTGATGTACGTGTGCAGTCATGAAAATAATAATTAATGTAAACACTCATGCACGACTTTGACCACTGAGTACTTGATGTGGTCTCATATGGGCCACGGTGGCTGAGATAGATTTTACTCCTAGCATCCCCTGGCCCGTTGTTTGTGCATTTTTGGATGCTGCTCTGAATATAATGATATTTAATTACCTTGGACCACAGTCAAATGTTATGAGAAAGACAGCTGTCGATGGCTCTGAATGGCTATATATGTATTCTAAATTCTATGTTTTGCATTTCCATTTAGCTCTGTGCATGACATCGGATGAAGGACAATTCAACACTGGCATGCTTTCCATCACAGAGTGATATATACAAGTCAGAGAAAAAACATTTTATAAAATAAAAAAACATTATATAAAGATGTCGTGGTGGGAATCCGTAAAAAGGATGGTGGTGTGTATGAGAGTCATTCCTTCCTTGTCGTTCCAAACTTGTAATTCTTTCCGACCTTGTTCGGTGTTTTTGTGGACGTTTTTCAATTCGATAAAAAAAATTATCTGACTTATTTAACTCTATTTTTCACAACCTCGATGCCAAGACATCATCATCTAGTAAATTATTTTGAGGGGCATCTACATGGGGAATCCTGACCCCCACCCCATCGACGATATATTCTCATACAAGTCCCTTTCCCTAGTCCCTTAATGTCCCATCCAATATTCCTGGCCCTTTTGTCTCCACTAAACACTCTGCTACCCTATTGTCCTTTACTTTTGGAGTCATCTCTTTATATTGGATGCCAACATGGCAGAATTGTTCTTCAACCTCTCCTTTCTGCTCCTTCCCTTCCATTCTATACCCATGATCTATATCAGATATCAAGTGGAGGCTGCGGGAAGGGGTAGCATCCTCTCTCTCTCTCTCTCTCTCTCTCTCTCCTCTCTCTCTCTCTCTCTCTCCCTCTCTCTCCCTCTCTTTCCCTACCCCTCTCTCTCCTGCTCTTTCCTCTCTCACTCCCTCTCTCTCTCTCCCTCTCCTCACTTTCTCTCCCTCTCTCTCCCCTCTCTCTCTCCCCCTTCTCTCTTCTCATTCTGCCTCATCACCTCTGTCTGAAGCTGCGTGGTCTGGTCTTGGCTCCAAACGGGCAGCAGGACGACAACCTTATGCTACACCGAAATTGCCGGAATTTTTGAAATTAAACACATAATCGGTGGGCTTTAGTAATTGGACCTAGAGAAATTCAAAAGAAAAATTGTGGAGAGGGGGGTAGAACACCTGCTGATTCTTGCCACCTTCATGCTCTTCACCAGCACACCTAACAAAATAAACCGACAAGCCAGTGACCAAATACAGGCCACAAACGTTGTGGCTTTCTAAACAAAAATGATCAAGAAGCAGCAGCAACAAGAATAGAGCCACTTCTTCCACAGAGCTGCGTTTGTGCAGTTCATGGTCACGGTGATACGTGACAAAGGTGAAGCAAAGTGGCATGAGCCTGGTATGTGGCTGGTGTGAAGCTGCTCTGAGCTGGTATGAGCTGGTACAAAGGGGGCTGCAACAAAGGGAAGTCAATAAGTGTGGTGGCATGCTGCTACATTAATGCAGTTCAAACAAAAGGAAATAAACAAAACACCATGATAACTGGAACGGTGTCACCTGGCATGAGGCTGCAGCAAGTAGCAGTCACAGAACAGGTGGGTGGAACAAAGGTCACGGAGCAAATGGTGAAATGAGGTGAGTGATGCCTTGATGTGGACAGGTGATCCAGCAAGGTGAGTGATGCCTTGATGTAGAACAGCCTTGATGGTCCTGGGCAGTGGCGAGACAAAGCTAAACAGCAAGGCAAACAGCAAACAGCACGAAAAGAAAAAAAGGGTAATCCAGGTAATCCAAAACCACAGGTCCGACCAACATGGTCAGCCGATCCCTGTGTGCACATACCTGGGGCAGTGGCGGTGGTGCTGGGAGAGAGCTCAAGGTTGGCCCTACTCGTCCGTGCCCATCCATCTTTCCCATATACACTACCCTAGCCCCCCTCTTTTTACAATTCGTCGCTACGTCTCGTCTCCTATATGCCACTATCCCCATTGCCAAATTCGTACCCAATACCCCAAGGTTCCATGGGAAGGAAGAGCCGAACTACATGCAATCCAACACATACATCGTGACAAGTCTCGTTCTCGAGTCTGGCAGGAGGCATGTCCAGCAGCCGGTGATCATCCCGACAGTGGATGGTGCGAAGGGGTCTTCATCAATCCTAACTAGCTAATATTGTTACACTTTTAAACTTTCCTCGAGTTATACCCTGCTAAGAAAGCTTTGTTAAACGATGGGGTTCTAAAAACCCAAATTCCATCACCTGCGTGTTGGTGCTCTTACAATTTTGGGCTTTGCCCACCAAATTTTCTTTCTGTGCCATCCACAATTTCGTGGCTGGGTAGTGTGGCTCCACGAGAAGGTCTGCCCACCTGCATACTCACCATTAGCACCTCCGGGTCGCTGGAGCTGCCTCCAAGCTTGCCCGCTCCTCACCCTAACATGGGGGATGCCCTCACTGGCACTCCCCCCTCAATGCCACTTGGCATTTTGGCGCCCCGGTCCCGCTGCTCGGGCACCCAGTCCCATTGAACACTACACTGGCACAACCAGGCCCTCTCCTCGGGTACCTGCGTCCACTAATAAACTACTGCACCCCTGGACCTACCTATGACCTCACCTGGCAGACGAGCCCCCAGTGCCCGGGGTGCCTGCTTCATCCGAACACCACACTCACAAGTCACCCCCAGCCGGTCCATTTTTCCTGCACCCTACACAAAAAAATTCAAAACTTTCCACAATCAGCACCAACCACATAACGACATCCATGTGTAAGTTTACCTAATCCCTCTACCTAACTTTAAACCAACCCCCGGGTTTCCTTGGTTGGGATCCACTCCCACCATTCAATCCTTCACGCCATGCATTCCATTACTCACACTCATACCGGCCATTGCCCTGCCCTCACACTCATAATTCATTTATCACACACAAACACAT
>CM068956.1:55043872-55060279 GCA_035128595.1 Eptatretus atami | reverse complement strand
TATTTTTCAGTTTGGTAACCTAAACTTTTTTTAACCTCTGTTTACACTTAGCAGGTGGCAGTTTACACTTAGCTTTATACCCATTTCAGTTTATTCACTGGACTTGGGAATGCTTAAATTTTCAGTAAAAACTGAAAAAATGGGGGTGTTCTAAAACTTTTGGACTGGTCGTGTAGTATATATATATATAATATATATATATATAGATATTATATATATATATATATATATTATATTATATATATATAATATATATATATGACTTCCACGCTTATGCACACATGGAGTGTATTTGCCAACAACTCACAGAATAGTTAACTATAAAGTAAATTTTTATAATTTGCTGTTCAATGATGACATTCATTGATGAATTTGTTGATTTCACTGCACATTGTATAACTGTTGTATTTGTATCCAGATTTAAATGCCTTGCATTTCTTGATGATGAAGTATCTCATGGTTAAGTGTCTCTTCCATTGCAATGTTCTATGTGTAAGTATTCTTTGCGTTCAGTATTGAACAATTTATGATTCGTTGTTCAGGGCCAGTGTTAGCTCCATATGCTTCAGCATCAAAGACTGTTTGAAACTGGACTATTTGGGCAAATTGTTTCAGCTCTCACCAATATAATTTAAAATCTATTGATAAAAAACTATCTTGGAAACATCCACAAAAGGGATAAAAATGTGTTTTCTCCTTTTGTATTCCTTTCTGATTTTTGTTCCATTGCTGTTTCTCCCTGGGTTTTGTCTTCCTCTTTTCAGGCACCCTGTCTGTGTTCCAACGGTATCCAGGTTGTTCAGTCCTCGAGGTCCTATCCCCCCCCTCTCCTCTCTCATTCTTCTCCTTGCCCATTATTCGTTCAGATTTCCCTCCGTTGTGTCTCCCTACCCTGCTATTTGGTGTTTGTATCCCCTTCCACTGCTCCATTTGCTCTGTTCTGTGTGTTCTTTTGTTCAGCTCCTCCCACGAGCCTTTCAACTTGTCTGCAAAAATATTTTTAAATAGGGTTAATCCACTAATTATCTCATTAAATGGCCGTACACTGCGATTTGTGCAGTTATTTGTTTATTTAATAATTATCAAAAAGCAAGCAGAGTTCTGAAACTTTTGAATCTGTCAGCAAACCGTGATTAGGCTGGCCTTTCAACCAAGTTTTGTCCTCCAAGGAAAGGCGCTTACTTAAGATACCATGGACGCCCAATGACACTCCTTCCTCGGAACATAAAAGGTTGTTGCGCACAGTGCATTGAAATGCAACTTCTGCACTGTGGCCCATTGCCTCGTGGTTCACTTAGGCAGCCTTGATTGCTATCAAATCTAAACCTTGACATCATTATAAATCTCATTCAGGATGTCTAGGACAGGGTCTGTTTCTTTCACATCACAGGCAGGGAGGTAATTTGTTAGGGTTCTTTTCCCTTCTCATCTGGCCTTGCAATCCCTGCTTTCTCAGCAACCATCCCTGCCCATTCCCCAGTGGGGTAACAAGTTTATTCTGTAACCCTTTGTCGTCTTTTAAACCCCCACATATATTCCCATTTTAACCAAACTCTGTTAGACTTGCTTTCTTCCAGGCACCATTGTCATTCTTGGCTCCTCAAGCTCTCCTTTTGCATAAGAATCAATATTCCATACACAAAAGGCATTTGAATTCCATTAGTTATATCGGATGAACTGCATGCTGCCTGAGCACATCTTGATAATTAATACAAGGTCTTTGCAGAGAGCTGACCAACCTATTTTATCAGGTCCTATTTCAATCAAGACCAATTAGTTGTTTCATCACAGAATTATTCCATGATTACTGTAAGGACCGATCACAAACCACAAAAAAAATTAAAAAATGAATAAATTTTACCAATTTTTCTTACTCATCCAGTACAATATTGTGATTGGTTTGCAATAGAAATAATTGCATTATTAGTTGTTATTTGTGGAATTTTCACGGTTGCAAAGTGTGACTTGCTGAAACAAGAGGCAAAATTTTAGTGGTTAAAGTAGAAAAGCAAGGAAAAATTTGACAGGGGAAGGTGTAGAAGCCAGGAGTACCTAGGTTCCAAACAATAATTGGTATTTATTGGTTAAGATAACATTGAGACCAGGAATAGTTTTCCCCACTGATGCTTTATATTCAGGAGACTTGAAGGGCAGGACAAATTATTGGGTTATTGATTGAGGGAAATGGAATCCATGTAATTTTTGTCGGGATTCTCCTGAGCATGCGTGACGGTGGGGATTTGTAAGTGTAGCAAATACATGTTCACCTATGGTTGGATAAATGGTTTGTGCAAACATGAATTCTGGTTTTTCATGCATTGTGAGTCGTTTGAGGATAATAAGAACTGTATTTGTACTCTGCATATACTTCCTGCAGTTTAAGTTAACTTTTTGAATCATATAGCTTATGCTATTGTGATTTATACTCTGCAGTAAGGTTGGTGAATAACTGAAGCATTCAGTTTCTAACTAGAAGGGCACTCGGTTGGAAGCGCATAACTCTGCCATACAATGCCTGATCCACTGGAGCATATCAGGCCCAATAAATTTTTCAAATATGCTATGTATCAGTTTTGGCCCTATCTCTCAATGATGAGGAATCACTTAAAAAATTCTCAGATCCGGATCTGATTCGGATCTCACCAACATTGCCATCCTTGGCAGGTCACCTACATGCATAAAAAAATCAAAACGATTGTTTTGAAAACTGTGGCCAAAATCATGTGACAGAGAAACAAACAGAGAGGACAAATGCTACAGACCAACTTCTTCTTTTGGCTGCTCCCTTTCGGAGTCGCCACAGCCGATCATCCGTCTCCATTTTGCTGTCCTCTACATCTTCCATTGTCACGTCAACCACCCGCATGTCTGCCCTCACCACATCCATAAACCTCTTTGGCTTCCTCTTCTCCTCCTACCTGGTGGCTCCATCCTCAGCATCCTTCTTTCCGATATACCCCGCATCCCTCCTGTGCCACATGTCAAAAACCATCTCAATCTTCACCTCTCTCACTTTGTCTCCAAACCGTCCTACTGCGCTGTCCCTCTAATATACTCATTTCTAATTCCTGTCCATCCTCGTCACTCCCAATGACATCACAGCATCTTTAACTCTGCCACCTTCCAGCTCTCCTCATGTCTTTTTTTCAGCACCACCGCCTCCAACATACAACATAGTTGGTCTCACTACCATCTGTATACTTTCCTTTCACTCTTGCAGATACCCTTCTATCACAAAATCACTCCTGAAACTCTTCTTCCACTCATTCCATCCTGCTTGCACTCTCTTCCTCACTTCTCTACCACACTTTCTATTACTTTCGACAGTTGATCCCAAGTATTTAAACCCATCACCTTCACCACCTCAAACTCTTGCAACCGCACCATTCTGCCACCATCCCTCTCATTTTTGCACATGTACTCCGTCTTCCTCCTCCAGCTTTCATTGCCCTTCTCTCCAGTGCGTACTCCACCTCTCTCGGCTCACCTCAGCCTGCTCCCTACTCTCACTACAGATCACAACATCATCCTCAAAATCATAGTCCATGGAGACTCCTGTCTGATCTCGTCCGTCAACCTATCCATCACCATTGCAAACAGGAAAGGGCTCAGAGCCGATCCTTGATGCATCCCACCTCCACCTTAAACTGGTCCGTCATTCCTACCGCACACGCACTGCTGTCACACTGTCCTCATACATATCCTGCACTACCTCACATACTTCTCTGTCACTCCCGACTTCCTCATACAATACCACAACTTCCTCTCTTGGCACCTGTCATAAGCTTTCTCTAAAATCCACAAACACACAATGCAACTCATTCTTCCCTTCCCTATACTCCCCATCACACTCTCAAAGCAAACATCACATCTGTTGTGCTCTTTCCTAACATAAAAACCATATTGTTGCTACAAATCATCACCTCTCCCTCTCAACCAGTAGCAAACAAATGCTACGGTCCAACATAGTTGGAGGAAAAAAAATTTTTCACCAAGTAATACAAAATCGACTGATCAAGATTTGCAAGTAAAACAAACAGACAGGAGTGAAATAATAACCTCCTTCCCCCTTTCGTGGCAGAGGTATTACAGTAGTCTTAAAACTTGAGTTTTTACCATAGTTAGCCCCATCCCCCATGCAGTGGAAGATGGGGTTTTTGCAATTCTGTGTGTCTGTCCAGCCGTAACTTAACCATTGAGCTTTTGTCATCAATTTTCATCAAAGCTTCATCTGAAATATGGAAAAGACAAATATAATTTTTTTAAAATAGATTTCATTATTATTAGCTCACCTGAAAACATAGTTCCAGGAAGCTTATGGGATGATGTCGTTTTCTTTTCTTTCCGTCCGTGCACATACATTGGAACTTCTTCTCTGAAACTGCACATACGATATCGATGAAACTGTACCACAGCGTTCATCAATGTGTATGTACCAAACTTTGTTCATGGCATTAAAAACAATCAGGCCTAAGGGGATCTATGGGGGTTGCCCCCCCCCCCAAATATGTATTTGCTTTTCTTCTCCAAAACACCCACACACAATTCCGATGAAACTTTACGACAACTTCACCACCCATGGTGACCAAAGTTTGTTCACACCATGAAAAATTTAGGTCGAGAAGCGTCTATGGAGGGGGGTGAAGGGGGGGTTGCCCCCAAAATAGGGTTTGCTTTCCTCTCAGAAACTACACAACACAATCTGATGAAACTTGAGTGCAACCTTCATCAGTCATGATGTACCAAACATTGTTCATGGCATTTAAAAAACAAAATCAGGGTTTGTGGTCTAAGGAGGTCAACAGTGGAGAGGGATGCCCCCCAAAATAGGTATTTGCTTTCTTCTCTGAAACTACACACACAATTCCGATTAAAACTGACCACCACCTTCAACACCTGTGATGTTGTAAAGTTAGTTCATGACATTAAAAAAATCGGGTTCTAAGGGATTATAACATGGGGGTTGCCCCCCAAAATATGTATTTGCTTTCTTCTCTGAAACCACACTCAATTTCTATGAAACTTGACTGCTAGCCTCCATCACCCATGACGTACCAAAGGTGGTTGATGGCATTTTAAAAAAAGTCGGTTCGGGATCTTGTCTACAGGGGGGGGTGCTCCCCAAAGGGGTATTTGCTTTCTTCTCAGAAACTACAAACGTAATTCTGATGAAACTTCACCACAACCTTCAACACCTATGAGTACCAAAGTTTGTTTCATGACATAGAAAAATTTGAGGTCTTCGAGGGTCTATATGGGGGGGGGTTTGCCCCCCCAAAATAGTATTTGCTTTCTTCTCAGGAAACTACACAACACAATTCCATGAAACTTGACCACCACCTTTATCAACCTGTGATGTAGTAAAGTTTGTTCACAACATTAAAAAAATTGGGTTCTGAGGTGTTCTATGTGGGGTTGCCCCCCAAAATATGTTTTTTTTTTCTTCTCTGAAACCACACACACAATTTCGATAGAACTTGACCACAACCTTTATCACCCATGATGTACCAAGGTTTGTTTCATTGCATTATAAAAAAGAATTCCATAGGTATTTTCTTCTTCTGCATTACATATTTTGTGGGTAATCCACGCCTACAGTGGTTCCACTCATTTTGTTTCTCCTTTTCCTGCCCATGCAACCAACTTCCACATTCTCTTCAATATCATCTCCATCCAGGTCTTCAACGGCTGTTCACCACCCATCTCAGATCATCTCCCATCAAAAACCATGATCTTTCCACACCCGTGAAACCACCCCACAAAATTTTGCTTCGTATTCATCGTGTCCACCCCCTGCTTTCTCCCCTACCCCTCACTTTAACGCACGTCCTTGTTGTCTGCTCTTTTTATTTTCTCCATCGGCTCTGCAGTTGGAATTTCTCCCTTCTCTTTCTGTTGTTCCTTTTGTTATATTGCGTCTGTTCCATTCTGTGATCTAGCTCTTTCCACGAGCTTTGACTCTGAATACAAAAAAAATAAGTATCTGGGACACTTGGGACAAGTAGCACTTGGAAACAGTATGAAGAACAGTATGAAGGTGTGGCATAATTGGAGGCGTGTGTGGCCTCGGGCTCCTGCATTGAAGTTCCTTGTATTTCCTGGTATAACAGGAAATATAACAGGTTACTGTGTTTGTCCAAGTTTAAAAGAGAAGTCAGCACTAACTGTTTCGTTTATCTTCTTTCCTCTTTCAAAAACATTTCAAACTTTTTTGGTTGATAGAAAGTTGGGCATGCTGGACTTTTTAACCTTTCATTTGTTTCTTCTTCTCCTTCTTCTTCATTCTCCTTCCTCTTCTCCTTCCTCTTCTTCTTCATCTTCTTCTTCATCTTCTTCATCTTCTTCATCTTCTATTTTGTAAGGGGTGAGGCCAAATGGTAGAGGCCATCAGTGGACCAGGCCATTCCACATTTTATCTACATACAAGCGCTACTCGTTTGAGGAGGATTAAAGTTGATCATTATATCTCTCTATGTCACTGATTGTAAGACTTCTGTCGAAGAAAAGATTAGAATGTATTTTGTCCGCGTTTTCATGTAAATGCATTGCACGTCACCTACATTAACTGTATTTGCATGACGTATTTCGACGCCATTGAAGTCTGTTTCCTGTTCGTTTGATTTATTATGCTCGCCAAATGAGTCGGAGAGGTATTGCATTTGGGTCTGTTTTTTTGTCGGTTTGTCTGTCTGTCTGTCTGTCTGTCTGTCTGTCTGTCTGCTTGGTTTGTTTGTCTGCAGAGAACTTTTGTGTTTTTCTCTGCAACCATTTGTCGATTGAGACTACATTTTCCGCCATTGTTGCAACTACTCATGTAGAATGTTTCAATGATTAATTATGACTCATAGGTCACTGGTGTGGCAGCTATATTGGAAAAAACAGAAAACCTTTGGACCTCTGTAATCTCTGAAACTGTACCAAGGAAAAAATTAAAGTTGGCACATTGCAAGTACTCATGTGGAATTACGATTTTTATGCCATCATAGGTGCCCTCATTATGATGTCATTGCATATGTAGAACGCCACATCCGATCAGGTATAAAATTTTTGAGGGTCATCTATGGATAAAATGTTCCCAGAAAAAAAAAATTCATGACGTTATCGGTCACGTGATTCAGCAGCCAAATTGTTTAAAAAAAAAACACCTTCAAAAATCTTCTTTGAAGTGGGCTGAACAGATTGAGGCGAAAAATTACACATATAACTGCCTGTCCTGAAACAAAAAGGTTCATAACATATGATGTCATAGGTCACATGGTTTGGCAGCCATATTGGAATTTCCCAAAACACCTAGAAGAATCACCAATCAAGAAGTCCTGGTGAGTGTTTGCAATCACTGACTGCTCTTTTTCTTTTGTTATTGATTTATAGTGGAACCTAATGCATTTCTGAAAGTATTGTTGTCACAAATCAACATCATTTCTTGCAGTTTCAGGGAGCTTCTCGGAGCTTTCATGGAGCTTTACAAAGTGATTAAAGAACTTTCTCAAAGCTTCTTTGAGAATGAATAAATGGCTGAAGGGTTCTGTATGAACACTGTCCTTGTGTCTATATTGCGTACGACATGCAACGAACCTGCCATACTCCAATTACGAAACCCTTAATGGCAGGTAAGCGCTTGCTGGCCATTAAAGTGAAACACTTTATTGTGTACACTGTACAGAACAATCCTATACAGTGAATCTGTTTTGTATCAGTTTAAAACCGTTAAGCGAAAGGTTTTTGTTCCTAAAACGATCAAGCTGATTTTAACCTGCATTGCATTGTTAATTACCTGTACTATCTGTGGTGAGATGGGTTTAAGTATATGCAATATATTATAGGCCTATATGTTTGAGACAGTGATGTGATTGATCTTCATCATCTACCTGATTCTGTGGTGCTTTTATTTTGACACCTGCAACTTTACTTGGACGTTGTTTTTAAACTTATAATCATTTGTTTAATTGTAAATGAGTACAGGTGAAGAACCACGAGTCAAGTTTGATGTAAGTAGTGATGTAAACACACATAGGGATGATGAGGAGTACGTCGCTCTGATCGAGAACCCAAATCCACTGATGACTATACTGAATGGAAGTTAGTTCAGCGTTAAACATAAATTGAAAATCCAGCCGTTTTGAACTGGCCACAAGAGGGCAAGAAGATCATGGAAAGAAATTGTCAGATTCAAGTGATTTGGATACAACGTCAAGTGACGTTGTTAAAACAAAGATGAGATGTTCTTGGAGATACATGGATGACGTTTCAAAAGGCATGTGTCTACTTTGATCAGTTTACGCCATCTAGAAGTATGGATTCAGATATTGACTTGTACTATCAATCTGTGGAACAGGATAGTTACCATATTTCCAAATCTATTACAGATCATATACGCAACATTATGCAGAAAGGGATTCCAGGTTTTAAAGCTGAAAGCAAATGCTGAAGCTCTGGCTAAAACAGCTTGCATTAAAGACAAATGAAAATATTTAGATCGGAAGCTAAGAAAAGAGCAGACTTGCAAGGGTTCAAGTAGAAGGCAAGCAGAACTTGCAGGGTTCAAGTAGAAGGTCAAGCAGAACTTGCGAGGGTTCAAGCAGAACTCGACCCTAACCCTAATAGGCTTCAAGTTGTGAAGGAGCTTGACATGGCACAGGCAAAAGTAAATGTATTTCGTGTACTCAAACGTGAAGAGAGTCTCTTCCCAGATCAAAGACATAGACCATCACTGCTGATATTGACAGGAAAGGTTCGTTGAAAATTATGTCTGCAACCACTGTGTAGAGGATAACTCTGTAAACTTGGGATCATCGTTCATATGGTGAAATATCAATTCATATGCAGAGCCAGACTTAAGAAAGGTCATTATACCAGACGAGAAACATCTAACCGGAACAGAGCCAGACCTCAAAATCACGAAGATAGTGCCACAATCTGAAAATGAACCACGCTGTTGAAAACACTGGTAAGGGAATCATATAGCTGTGAACAACACTAAGTTGTCTTCTTTAGCAAATGCTTTGCTGATCAGGTTAACCTTGGAAGTATATCCCAACCTAAGCCTGATTTTATTTACAGGAAACGCCCTTACCTATCCTCCTTGGAAAGCAGCATTTGAAACTTTAATAGAAGGAAAGAAAGTCCCACATTCAGAATAATCTATTATTTCCAGAAATATCTAGGGGTGCGTGAAAGAAGCTGTTGAAGTTTACCTTCTGATCAATACCACTGAAACATTTGAGGATGCAAAGAGGTACTCAAACGACGTTACGGGATCAGTTCTCGTGTCAAAACATTCAGAGAGAAACTAGACAATCGGTTTAATATTGCATCACGAGATGCCCAGCTCTGTGTAATTACACTGTTTCTTGAGACAATGTGAAATGGTCATGAAGAAAACAGACAGTCTCAAGTTCTAAACGACAGCCGAGAAAATAAGAAATGCTAATAAAAGCTTCCTGAGTGGCTGACTTGCAATGGGCAAGAATCAATCTCAGAATGGAGGAAGATAAAACATTTTTCACCTTCTCAATGTTTGTCAAGATTATTGCCAAAGAAGCAGAAATAGCTTGTGATCCGGTAACTTCACTCCAGGCTGTGAAATCAAGAAGTAAAGCCAGTCGTCCAGAAAGGCAAATATTAGGGAATATCGGAAACCAAAGAAGGTGAGTGTTGCTACTTCTCTCTCCACTGAAATGACACAGAATTGTGAAAACGTTACAAGTTGAAAGTGATGGCAAGTTGTGCTTTCTCTGTAAAAGTGAGCATGAATGATGACTGTACATCGTATTGAGCCAAAACTTTACGGACAGAAAGACCTTTGCCAAAGAAAAAGGTCTTTGTTTTGGCTGCTTTGATAAAGGGGACATTTAGCCAAGGCGTGTCAACATAGAAAGGTCTGTAACAACGGGCAAAGGACGGCACCACTGCCTCTTCATGGAGATAGCAGAGAGATAAGCACGTCACAACAGACACTGTTCCGAAAGTAGTATCAAAAGACACCACTGATAAGTCTGGAGACAAGTATGTCAACGCTCAAATAGGATTTAATCACCTCAACAACACAGGTGAGCAGAAATGCTCAATGATAGTTCCTTATGGTTATCGCACTGTAAACAAGCCAGAAGTTGAAAGGCTTGTGTATGCGTTACTCGACACTCAATCCGACATCACCTTCATACTCGAGGATACTTCTGCTGATTGACTTGAAGGGTACACCGTTGAATGAAATCCTGTCTTCAATGTCTGCCAGCGACCATCTGTTACAAAGTCAAAGGATTGACGGCTTGTGGGTTAGAGGCTGCAATAGCTCATTGTGGATATCCTTCCAACTACATACTCTCGTGAGATTATGCCAGCGAATAGGTCTCACATACCAACACCAGAAGTTGCGAGGAAATGGCCACACCTGCATAAAAATTGCTGACAAGCTGGTACCGCTCCATGATGCTGAAGTTGGTCTCCCTTATTGGGTACAACTGTGCCAGGCTTTAACACCTCGAGACATAATTGCTCCACTAGCAACGAGCCATGTGGTCAAAAGACGGATCTGGGTTGGGGAATAGTCGGAATTGTGGACCCCAGTGCTCCAGACACCGATGATTTATTTGGGATTTTTGAGTTCATTGCCATTCTCAAGATTAGTATTATCAGAGATCCATTATTGGTAAGCTGTGAAGTGAGTATATAGGGTTGTATCTGTTCAAGAACCAAGGTGAAATAGATATCAACCTCATGTATTCGAATATGGAATGGATTTCAATGAAAGACAAGGAGAGGATCATCTTTTCCTTAAAGGACAAAATATTTCTTTCTATAGTACTGAAAGGTGTTCGTCTCTTGGATCAGCACTATGAAATGCCATCGCATTCAGAGAATCTTATCGAAGCTACATAAACAACAAGTCCATGGTGAATCCATCGCTTTAGACAATTGAAAAATCGCTTCAATAAAGACTCAAGGTACAAACAGGATTATATGGCCTTTTGCAAATTATTATACAAAATGGACATGCTGAGAAGACCACCATCAACCACAGATAAAACTGATGAAATCATTGTGGTATATTCCACACCATGGAGTTGTATCACGTGAGGAAGCAGGTAAAATCCGTGTAGTGTTCGACTGTAGGCACTTGATTCAGGAACCTTTTCTCAACAACCACTTGCTGCAGGGTCCTGATCTAGCAAATCCCTTGGTGGAGTCCTTGCAGTTCTGCCAGGAGCACATCCACTGATGTGTGGACATAGAGCAATTGTTCTTGCAATTCAAGATCAAGAATGAATGGGACTTCTCTGGTTTCTTTGGTGGACGACTGAAAATGACCAGTTGATACCGGATGAACGTTCATCTTTTTGGCACAAGTCCTCTCTGGTTTGAGTGAACCTTGCTTAAAGCAGATAGCCAGCGCCAATGAGAGTGAATTTGGATCAAATGCTGCAGATTTCATCAGACATAACTTCTCTGTCGATGATGGCCTTACATCATTGTTCTGTCAGTGAAGCCATCAACCTTATCAATACACCCAAGTCTATGTGCTTACAGGGAGGGCTGAGAATGCACAAGTTCATCTCAAATTCAAAGGATGTCTTGGCTGCCATTCATCCCAAGATCAGGCAAAGAGAATTCAAAATCTCAATCTGATGGCAGGATTCACTACCATTGGAAAGAGCTTTGGGCATCCAATGGTGCATTGAATTTGATTACTTTCCAGTTTCAGATTCACTTGACCGACCAACCAGTAATGAGACGAGGTGTCTTATCGACAGGTGTTCAGTAATACAACCCTCTTGGATCCTGTTTTCCTAGTCGGTAAACAGATATTGCAAGACCTATGCAAAAATTAGATGGACTGGGACAGTCCACTTCCACAATATCTTTGACCACGACAGGAACAATGGAGAAGCAAGCTCTTCCTCTTAGAGTCATTGTTGGATCAGCAGGTTATTTCAAAACGACTAACTTGAAAAGTTATAAAGGCGAAGCTCCATCATTTCTCTGACGCCAACATGAGTGGATATGGCAATCTTCATACTTCCAACTGGTGGACGGGCGTGAACAAGTCCATTGCTCTCTTGTAATAGGAAAGGCATGGGTTGTACCGTTAAAATGATCACAGTTACAAGAATGGAATTTACAGCGGCACTGGTGTCAGTCAAAGTAAGTGCACTCTTGACCAAAGGAACTTAAGATTGAGAATGTGTCTGAAATCTACTGGACTGCAGTAAGGCGTTCTTTGGTTACATTGCCAATGAAGCAAAGCAATTTTCACGTATTTGTCGGGAAAGAGTTCAAAAGATACGGGATCACACAGATTCCGGTGCAATGGAAATACGTACGACCAATCTAAATCCTGCAGACGAAGGGTCACGAGGTCATCGTGCAGAATAATTTTCAAACAAAATCCAAATGGCTTACTGGAACCCTTGTCATCGAACCAGTTGCTGACACTGAAGTCCAAAGTGATAATGCCACCTCAAGGTATCTTCCTTCCAAGATACCAACTTGTACTTCCGTAAGCAATGGGAGAAGAGTTCAGTTCCTGGTAAAGCAGTCTTGGACAAGATGGAAGAAGGAATACCTTCAGAGCATAGCTTCAAGACAGAAGTGGACTGATCTTCCCCGCAACTTACAGATTGGAGATGTGGTAGTGATGAAAGGCAAAAACTTAGACAGTAACCACTGGCAGTTAGGTCGAGTATAGAGACCTACCTGGATGAAGAGCAGCATGTTCGCCAAGTTAGGCTGACCATCGGCAACAGATTGCTTAATGCGAAAGGTCTTCTCTTCACCTCTCTTCACGACCGATACACAAGCTTTTGTTATGACAAAACTTTGTGGATGAGTTGGGTAGCTGACAAGAACAACTTTAATCAGCCGGGCGGAGGTACTGTATGTGCTCTACCGAGTGCCCATTTCTAGTATTTACATGTGATGTTTCATTAGCTGAATCCGGAACAAAGAGAAAAACATCAAAGTCTGACAGACATAAAAGAAAACAAATCAAACCACGACTCATACGTAATACATGCACAAAATTATTTAAAGAAACAGAGATGCTCTATAATGTTCTTGAGCCTTTGCTTTGTGATGTACGTGTGCAGTCATGAAAATAATAATTAATGTAAACAACTCATGGCACGACTTTGACCACTGAGTACTTGATGTGGTCTCATATGGGCCACGGTGGCTGAAGATAGATTTTACTCCTAGCATACCCCTGGCCCGTTGTTTGTGCATTTTTGGATGCTGCCTCTGAATATAATGATATTTAATTACCTTGGACCACAGTCAAATGTTATGAGAAAGACAGCTGTCGATGGCTCTGGAATGGCTATATATGTATTCTAAATTCTATGTTTTGCATTTCCATTTAGCTCTGTGCATGACATCGGATGAAGGACAATTCAACACTGGCATGCTTTCCATCACAGAGTGATATATACAAGTCAGAGAAAAAACATTTTATAAAATAAAAAAACATTATATAAAGATGTCTGGTGGGAATCCGTAAAAAGGATGGTGGTGTGTATGAGAGTCATTCCTTCCTTGTCGTTCCAAACTTGTAATTCTTTCCGACCTTGTTCGGTTTTTTGTGGACGTTTTTCAATTCGATAAAAAAAATTATCTGACTTATTTAACTCTATTTTCACAACCTCGATGCCAAGACATCACATCTAGTAAATTATTTTGAGGGGCATCTACATGGGGGAATCCTGACCCCCACCCCATCGACGATATATCTCATACAAGTCCTTTCCCTAGTCCCTTAATGTCCCATCCAATATTCCTGGCCCTTTTGTCTCCACTAAACACTCTGCTACCCTATTGTCCTTTACTTTTGGAGTCATCTCTTTATATTGGATGCCACATGGCAGAATTGTTCTTCAACCTCTCCTTTCTGCTCCTTCCCTTCCATTCTAATACCCATGATCTATATTCAGATATCAAGTGGAGGCGCGGGAAGGGCGTAGCATCCTCTCTCTCTCTTCTCTCTCTCTCTCTCTCTTCTCTCTCTCTCTCTCTCCCTCCTCTCTCCCTCTCTTTCCTACCCCTCTCTCTTCCTGCTCTTTCCTCTCTCACTCCCTCTCTCTCTCTCCTTCTCCTCACTTCTCTCCCTCTCTCTCCCCCTCTCTCTTCCCCCTTCTCTCTTCTCATTCTGCCTCATCACCTCTGTCTGAAGCTGCGTGGTCTGGTCTTGGCTCCAACGGGCAGCAGAGACGACAACCTTATGCTACACCGAAATTGCCGGAATTTTTGAAATTAAACAACATAATCGGTGGGTTTAGTAATTGGACCTAGAGGAATTCAAAAGAAAAATTGTGGAGAGGGGGTAGAACACCTGCTGATTCTTGCACCTTCATGCTCTTCACCAGCACACCTAACAAAATAAACCGACAAGCCAGTGACCAAATACAGGCCACAAACGTTGTGGCTTTCTAAACAAAAATGATCAAGAAGCAGCAGCAACAAGAATAGAGCCACTTCTTCCACAGAGCTGCGTTTGTGCAGTTCATGGTCACGGTGATACGTGACAAAGGTGAAGCAAAGTGCATGAGCCTGGTATGTGGCTGGTGTGAAGCTGCTCTGAGCTGGTATGAGCTGGTACAAAGGGGGCTGCAACAAAGGGGAAGTCAATAAGTGTGGTGGCATGCTGCCTACATTAATGCAGTTCAAACAAAAGGAAATAAACAAAACACCATGATAACTGGAACGGTGTCACCTGGCATGAGGCTGCAGCAAGTAGCAGTCACAGAAACAGGTGGTGGAACAAAGTCACGGAGCAAATGGTGAAATGAGGTGAGTGATGCTTGATGTGGACAGGTGATCCAGCAAGGTGAGTGATGCCTTTGATGTAGTAACAGCCTTGATGGTCCTGGGCAGTGGCGAGACAAAGCTAAACAGCAAGGCAAACAGCAAACAGCACGAAAAGAAAAAAAGGGTAATCCAGGTAATCCAAAACCACAGGTCCGACAAACATGGTCAGCCGATCCCTGTGTGCACATACCTGGGGCAGTGGCGGTGGTGCTGGAGAGAGCTCAAAGTTGGCCCTACTCGTCCGTGCCCATCCATCTTTCCCATATACACTACCTAGCCCCCCTCTTTTTACAATTCGTCGCTACGTCTCGTCTCCTATATGCCACTATCCCCATTGCCAAATTCGTACCCAATACCCCAAGTTCCATGGAAGGAAGAGCCGAACTACATGCAATCCAACACATACATCGTGACAAGTCTCGTTCTCGAGTCTGGCAGGAGGGCATGTCCAGCAGCCGGTGATCATCCCGACAGTGGATGGTGCGAAGGGGTCTTCATCAATCCTAAACTAGCTAATATTGTTACACTTTTAAACTTTCCTCGAGTTATCCCTGCTAAGAAATGCTTTGTTAAACGATGGGGTTCTAAAAACCCAAATTCCATCACCTGCGTGTTGGTGCTCTTACAATTTTGGGCTTTGCCCACCAAATTTTCTTTCTGTGCCATCCACAATTTCGTGGCTGGGTAGTGTGGCTCCACGAGAAGGTCTGCCCACCTGCATACTCACCATTAGCACCTCCGGGTCGCTGGAGCTGCCTCCAAGCTTGCCCGCTCCTCACCCTAACATGGGGGATGCCCTCACTGGCACTCCCCCCTCAATGCCCACTTGGCATTTTGCGCCCCGGGTCCCGCTGCTCGGGCACCCAGTCCCATTGAACACTACACTGGCACAACCAGGCCCTCTCCTCGGTACCTGCGTCCACTAATAAACTACTGCACCCCTGACCTACCTTATGACTCACCTGGCAGACGAGCCCCCATGTGCCGGGGGTGCCTGCTTCATCCGAACACCACACTCACAAAGTCACCCCAGCCGTCCATTTTCCTGCACCCTACACAAAAAAATTCAAAAACTTTTCCACAATCAGCACCAACCACATAACGACATCCATGTGTAAGTTTACCTAATCACTCTACCTAACTTTAAAACCAACCCCCGGGTTTCCTTGGTTGGGATCCACTCCCACCATTCAATCCTTACGCCATGCATTCCATTACTTCACACTCATACCGGCCATTGCCCTGCCCTCACATCATATTCATTTATCACACACAAACACATTTCCTCACCGACACATTCACCACCTAACTAATTTCCCCTAACTTAACTCGTGCACCCTCGTCATCCTTATTCTACGCACGTTACATTTAACTCTACCACTAAGCTATGTCCCCACTACACATTCATGTCTCTACCTAAACAGTCCCTATTGTCGCTCTTTGTCCCTAAATTTATCCTCGCCCTCCCTCATGGTCGCTGCTTTAGTACCCACATAGAGGCTACCATCGCTGGCACCCCCATGTGGGCCTAACAATGCCATCCCCCTGAGGCGAGTGCTCCTGGGCCCCGGGCGAGGATGTTCGCTACATCCTGGCCGGGCTTCGTGT
>CM068956.1:55024726-55043862 GCA_035128595.1 Eptatretus atami | reverse complement strand
AGGCTCGGCGGCCCTTGCACCTCCAGGGCGGTGGTCGGCCAAGCACTTGCCCCTTCGCTTTGGCCGATACATGAGGGCGTAACGTCGCGCCGTCACTGTCACTTACCCCTATGAGCCCCCACCCCACGTCCGCAGAGGTGCTCAGTCATATGTCTGTTGCAAGCCAATTTGTGTTTGAATTCTTGTCACTGGGAATTGGGGTTCTCTCACGGGGAACCAAGTCATGCTCGCCACGCCCATTGCTCATGTCAGGGGGTAACGTGCATATTGCACACCTGATCCCCATGGGGAAAAATTGCAGCCAAATCCGTTCTGTTTCGCCGTCCGTGCTCCAGTGATTTATCTGTCACGGAGCGTTTACATGCCGGCCCCTCTGAAACCATTAACACATCGCACCACCCTCCGTGCTTGGGCACTTGGCAAAGTACGGACCGCACACACTCCCGTGCCATACCTCGTACGCAAAGTCCCGTGGAGCCGGCCTAGTTTCCAATACAACTCTGTCCTGCTCAGGAGGCTTGCCCCTCCGGTCCGCTACACTAACCACTACTCCCGTCCGGGTCGATCCGTGTCCCACTCTTTCGTGTGCACTCATCCATGTCATGTCACATGCACTCCGCACGTACTCCGGCACATTGGGCACTCCAAGAAACCCCGGGTCCTTCATTCCCCCCAATGTCGACACACACCCAATCGCATCATGTACGTGCCCGGTCTCACCATGACTCACCTTCGTTATACTCACCTCCTCCCGTTCTTCGAACACTCTGTCACGCTGCAAATACAACATGTCCATGCATTCAATAATCTCTTCCTTTACTCTACTACCTGTTTCTACCTGTTTTGCTTTAATTTCAATAATCTCGATTTTTACCTCATCCACCTCCTCTTTTACCATCGTAAATTCCCGATGCGCCCCTTGTATTTCCCCCTCTAACGCAACCTTCGTTGTTTCTAATTGTGTTTCCATTTCCCGTTCCTTTGTTCCCAACGTCTGTGTCACCTCCTCTACTCTCTTCGTTAGTTTCTTGTGTGCCATTTTACATTCCTTTTTAATTGCATTCCGCTGATCTCTTGTTGTTTCCTTCTTGGCAGCTCTTAACTTCTTTATTGCCCCTGTGTTGTTCTCCATTTGTTCCTTCAACTCATTCTGTCCTATCGTCAGTCCTACCTCCTTCGTTATGTTCCCAATCTCTCCCATCAGTCTGGCCTCGCTCTCCCTCATCTCTTCCCAGACACCGATCTGACACTCCCTTACCTCCTCTCGTACCGCCTCCATTTCTCTGCCCATCGCTTCACTCATCTCCCTTTTTATTTAATCGCTCATCACGTCCATTTTTCTGCCCATCACTTCCATTCTGCTGTTGTTTTCTTTGCCCATCATGTCCATTTTCTGTTGTTTTCGTCCATTTTTCTGCTCATCGCTTCACTCATCCTGTCCATTTTTCTGCTGTTTTCTTCGCTCATCCTGTCCATTTTTCTGTTGTTTTCTTCGCTCATCCTGTCCATTTTTCTGCTGTTTTCTTCGCTCAACATTTTCATTTGTGCCACTGATTGCCTCATGAACATCATCTTGTCATTATCGGGCTGCACTGGTGGCGATAACTCGGCGTTCTGGGCTTTCGGCACTGCATTTTCCAGAGACCTAGGGTGGGGGATATTTTTCCATCTCTCCCATTGCTTCCTCTTCACCCTCCATTGTGACTTCATGCGGGTCCTGGGTCCATTATGTACATCCGTATCCATATGTACATCATCTACATGGCCCACCAGGACCCGCCCGTGTTGGTCCGCCGTTGTTCGTCCCAATAAATTTAAATAAAATTTGGTCTAACCGCTCTGAATTTGAGGGTTCGTGAAGCGCACACAGTCGCGACATGACACCAATTTATCGATCAAGGGGGTTCGAAAAACTATACCACTTCTGACACCATTGTTGCGGCCAGGGTTGTCCACCTGCACCGCTTGTCAACTCAGGGGGAATTAATCCCCGGTTTCCTCGGTAAGCCGGGACCTGGGCACACTCCACAATTAAACGTTTGTGGTTACAGTGGTTGGTTTTGAACCACGAACGCCACCCAGTCAACCACGAGTTCCAGTGTCCACCGTCTAATTATTCTGTTTAACTCGAGGTCACGTGGTTACCTGAGCAGGAAGCGCGCTCTCAGCAAAGCACCAATGTTATCTCGATTCGATTTTAATTATGGCAGCCGAGCGTTTTAACTGCTGGTGCGTGCCGACTATTTTTGGGCAAATCTGTGGTAATTACCTCCCAGTCTATCTCGGTTCGGACAATGCTAGACCAATGGAAGGAAAGGACAAACATAGACAGTTGGAAATTGACAAATAATTTATTAATAATAAAATAAATAAATAAAAAGAACTTTTTATTTTCTGAGGTAAATAAAGAATAAATTTCAAAGCAAAATCAATGAAAATGCCAGGAAAGAGCAAAGAGCAGATGCTTATCAGGGTTGACTTACTTACAGCTAAATACAGACATGGGTACCCAACAGATCATTCGGGGGTGGGGGGGGGAAGAATCGTCTCGCTCACGAGGAAGTCGTCCGTGAAGTGAAAACGTCCTGAAATGCGTGCGTGCGTGTCACGTCCATCGCCAGCACCCAGCTTTGCTGTGCACCCTCTCGCGAACAGCCTTGAACAGCAGTCGAAGTCTGGAGGGCACTGAGATCGTCTGTCTTGGTTTATACCCTGGTGTTGTTGGTGACCGACCTGTGCCTCGCTTGTTGGCGGCGCTGCTCACACCCACACGCCGCACCACACGCTCGTTTGCCCAACACTGGGAAGGACGAATTGTCTCGTTGTTGACCTCTGATCAGACACCCACACGCGCACCACACGCTCGCTTCCTTATCTCTTTTATCGCCTCCGCTTTCCTTTTTCACCTTTCTCACCCTTGTTTTTCCTCTTCTTGCTTTTTCTCCTCACAGAACGTACCTCCCGTTCGTTTTATATTCGGGCCGTCTCCTCGGGTGCAGTCCGCCCTTGCTCACCCCGCCCCACTTGCGCACGGTTACCATGACAACCCGTGCGCTCTCAAAAAAGGCGGGCTCGGAGCTAGCGAAATAATTTTGCTGAGGAAGAATGAGGGCGGGCTTTCAGAGCTCGCGAAAGAACTTGCTTGAGGAAAATGAGGGTGGGCTTCAGAGCTCATGAAAGAAATGTGTGTAAACGTGTCTGTCGTAAGAAGAAAAAAAAGCTTCCCATAAGAGAGGGGATCGATTCTTTGCCCTTTTCAACGCCATCCATTAAAGATCCATTAGACATGGGGATGGGGCTAATTGAACATGCATTTAAAGGAAATAACTGTCTGAGGACCTGGATGTGTGGATGCATTCATCAGACCGGATTCTGAAATCCGGTAACAATATAATATATATATATATATTTTTTTTCTTTCGGAAATTTCAAGGGCTAACCCGAATTTAGGTTGATATTTATGAGGAAAAAAAAATATGAACCCAAAAATTTTTTTTTTAGGGGTTGCTGCCGTTCGTCAAAATTTGAAAAAAAAGAAATTCATTTTATATTTTTCTTTTTTTTAATCTTATGCCAAAATGACATAAACATGTCATGTATGATGTTTTCTGGTGCATTAGAATCTGAAATACTGCAGAAATATATTGTTGAACTTGGCAAGATTTTTCCAGTCCGTCTCAGTGAAACTGGAAAAGTCTAAAAAATCAAGATTTTATGTATTTTTCGCGTTTTTCGAACTCCGCAGTTTGCAGACAGATGAGGAGCAAAAGCAGTACCTATTACAAGCGGTAACTGATCACCGAAAATGATTCCTGGACTGTAAGAAATCAACTTTGAAACAAGTGAACTATAGCTCTTGTCCCGTCTGTTCAAAGACGCTGTCTGCAAACTGCGGATTTCGAAAAACGCGAAAAATACATAAAATCTTGATTTTTTAGACTTTTTTCCAGTTTCACTGAGACGGACTGGGAAAAATCTTTGCCAAGTTCAACAATATATTTCTGCAGTTTTCAGATTCTAATGCACCAGAAAACATCATACATGACATGTTTATTTCATTTTGGCATAAGATTAAAAAAAGAAAAAATATAAAATTGAGAATTTCTTTTTTTCAAATTTGACGAACGGCAGCAACCCCTAAAAAAAAATTTTTGGGTTCATATTTTTTTTTTCTCATAAATATCAACCTAAATTCGGGTTAGCCCTTGAAATTTCCGAAACAAAAATATATATATATATATTGTTACGGATTTCAGAATCCGGTCTGAATGAATGCATCCACACATCCAGGTCCTCAGACAGTTATTTCCTCATTTTGCATGTTCAGATTAGCCCCATCCCCATGTCTAATGGGATCTTTAATGTTGATGCGTTGAAAAGGGCAAAGAATCGATCCCTCTCTTATGGGAAGCTTTTTTTTCTTTACGACAGACACGTTTACACACATTTCTTTCATGAGCTCTGAAGCCCACCCTCATTTTTCCTCAGCAAGTTCTTTCGCGAGCTCTGAAAGCCCGCCCTCATTCTTCCTCAGCAAAATTATTTCGCTAGCTCCGATGCCCGCCTTTTTTGAGAGCGCACGGGTTGTCATGGTAACCTGGCGCAAGTGGGCGGGGTGAGCAAGGGCGACTGCACCGAGGGAGACGGCCCGGAGAATAAAAACGAACGGGAGATACGTTCTGTGAGGAGAAAAAGCAAGAGAGAGGAAAACAAAGGGTGAGAAAGTGGAAAAAGGAAAGCGGAGGCGATAAAAGAGGATAAGGAAGCGAGCGTGTGGTGCGCGTGTGGGTGTCTGATCAGCGTCAACAACGAGACAATTCGTCCTTCCCAGTGGTTGGCAAACGAGCGTGTGGTGCACGTGTGGGTGTGAGCAGCGCCGCCAACAAGCGAGGCACAGGTCGGTTACCAACACACCAGGGTATAAACCCAAGACAGACGATCTCAGTGCCCTCCAGACTTCGATGCTGTTCAAGGCTGTCGCGAGAGGGTGCACAGCAAAGCTGGTGCTGGCGATGGACGTGACACGCACGCACGCATTTCAGGACGTTTTCACTTCACGGACGACTTCTCGTGAGCGGAGACGATTCTCCCCCCCCCCACCCCCGAATGATCTGTTGGGTAACCATGTCTGTATTTAGCTGTAAGTAAGTCAACCCCTGATAAGCATCTGCTCTTTGTCTCTTTCCTGGCATTTTCATGATTTTGCTTTGAAATTTATTCTTTATTTACCTCAGAAAATAAAAAGTTCTTTTTATTATTATTTTATTATTAATAAATATTTGTCAATTTCCAACCTGTCTATGTTTGTCCTTTCCTTCCATTGGTCTAGCATTGTCCGAACCGAGATAGACTGGAGGTAATTACCACAAGATTTGCCCAAAAATAGTTCGCACGCACCAGGCAGTTTAAACGCTCGGCTGCCATAATTAAAATCGAATCGAGATAACATTGGTGCTTTGCTGAGAGCGCGCTTCCTGCTCAGGTAACCACGTGACCTCGAGTTAAACAGAAATAATTAGACGGTGGACACTGGAACTCGTGGTTGACTGGGTGGCGTTTCGTGGTTCAAAAACAACCCACCGTACCACAACGTTAATTGTGAGTGGTGGCCCCAGGTCCGGCTCTACCGATGACAACCGGGATTAATTCCCCTGAGTGACAAGCTGGGTCAGGTGACAACCCGTGGCCGCAACAAAACGGGTTCAGAAGTGGGATATTTTTCGAACCCCTTGATCGATAAATTGGTGTCATGTCGTCGACCTGTGGTGCGCTTCACACACCTCCAAATTCAGAGCGGTTAGACCAAATTTTATTTAAATTTATTGGACGAACAACGGCGACCAACACGGGCGGGTCCTGGTGGGCCATGTAGATTATGTACATATGGATACGGATGTACATAATGGACCCCAGGACCCGCATGAAGTACAAATGGAGGGTGAAAGAGGAAGCAATGGGAGAGATGGAAAAATAATCCCCCACCCTAGGTCTCTGGAAAATGCAGTGCCGAAAGCCCAGAACGCCGAGTTATCGCCACCAGTGCAGCCCGATAATGACAAGATGATGTTTCATGAGGCAATCAGTGGCACAAATAAAAATGTTTGAGCGAAGAAAACAGCAGAAAAATGGACAGGAGAACGAAGAAAACAACAGAAAAATGGACAGGATGAGCGAAGAAAACAGCAGAAAAATGGACAGGATGAGTGAAGCGATGAGCAGAAAAATGGACGAAAACAACAGAAAATGGACATGATGGGCAAAGAAAAACACAGCAGAATGGAAGTGATGGCAAGAAAAATGGACGTGATGAGCGATTAAATAAAAAGGGAGATGAGTGAAGCGATGGGCAGAGAAATGGAGGCGGTACAGAGGAGGTAAGGGAGTGTCAGATCGGTGTCTGGGAAAGGATGAGGAGAGCGCGGCCAGACTGATGGGAGAGATTGGGAAACATAACGAAGGAGGTAGGACTGACGATAGGACAGAATGAGTTGAAGGAACAAATGGAGAAGAAACACAGGGGCAATAAAGAAGTTAAAGCTGCCAAAAGGAACACACAAGAGATCAGCGGAATGCAATTAAAAAGGGATGTTAAATGGCACACAAGAAACTAACAAGAGAGTAGAGGAGGTGACACAGACGTTGGGAACAAAGGAACGGGAAAAGGAACACAATTAGAAACAACGAAGGTTGCGTTAGAGGGGGAAATACAAGGGGCGCATCGGGAATTTACGATGGTAAAAGAGGAGGTGGATGAGGTAAAAATCGAGATTATTGAAATTAAGCAAAACAGGTAGAAACAGAACAGGTGATAGAGATAAAGGAAGAGATTATTGAATGCATGGAAGTTGTATTTGCAGCGTGACAGAGTGTTCGAAGAACGGGAGGAGGTGAGTATAACGAAGGTGAGTCATGGTGAGACCGGGCACGTACATGATGCGATTTGGGTGTGTGTCGACATTGGGGGAATTGAAGGACCCGGGGTCTTGGAGTGCCCATATGTGCCGGAGTACGTGCGGAGTGCATGTGACATGACATGGATGAGTGCACACGAAAGAGTGGGACACGGATCGACCCGGACGGGAGTAGTGGTTAGTGTAGCGGACCGGAGGGGGCAAGCCTCCTGAGCCAGGACAGAGTTGTATTGGGAAACTAGGCCGGCTCCACGGGGACTTTGCGTACGAGGTATGGCACGGGAGTGGTGTGCGGTCCGTACTTTGCCAAGTGCCCAAGCACGGAAGGGTGTGCGATGTGTTTAATGGTTTCAGAAGGGCGGCATGTAAAACGCTCCGTGACAATAAATCACTGGAGCACGGACGGCGAAACAGAACGGATTTGGCTGCAATTTTTCCCCATGGGGATCAGGTGTGCAATATGCACGTTACCCCCTGACATGAGCAATGGGCCGTGGCGGAGCATGACTTGGTTCCCCGTTTAGAAACCCCAATTCCCAGTGACAAGAATTCCAAACACAAATTGGCTTGCAAACAGACATATGACTGAGCACCTCTGCGGACGTGGGGTGGGGGTCGATAGGGTAAGTGACAGTGACGGCGCGACGTTACGCCCTCATGTATCGGCCAAAGCGAAGGGGCAAGTGCTTGGCCGACACCGCCCTGGGGTGCAAGGGCCGCCGAGCCTTGCCACGAGTACACGAAGCCCGGCCAGGATGTAGCGAACATCCTCGCCCGGGGCCCAGGAGCACTCGCCTCAGGGGGATGGCATTGTTAGGCCCACATGGGGGTGCCAGCGATGGTAAGCCTCTATGTGGGTACTAAAGCAGCGACCATGAGGGAGGGCAGGAAAAATTTAGGGACAAAGAGCGACAATAGGGACTGTTTAGGTAGAGACATGAATGTGTAGTGGGACATAGCTTAGGGTAGAGTTAAATGTAAGTGCATTAGAATAAGGGATGACGAGGGTGCACGAGTTAGTTAGGGGAAATTAGTTAGGTGGTTGATGTCGTGAGTGGAAATGTGTTGTGGTGTGATAAATGAATTATGAGTGTGAGGGCAGGGCAATGGCCGGTATGAGTGTGAGTAATGGAATGCATGGCGTGAAGGATTGAATGGTGGAGTGGATCCCAACCAAGGAAACCGGGGGTTGTTTAAAGTTAGGTAGAGGGATTAGGTAAACTTAAACATGGAGTCGTTATGTGTGTTGGTGCTGATTGTGGAAAGTTTTGAATTTTTTTGTGTAGGGTGCAGGAAAAATGGACCGGCTGGGGTGACTTGTGAGTGTGGTGTTCGGATGAAGCAGGCACCCCGGGCACTGGGGGCTCGTCTGCCAGGTGAGGTCATAGGTTAGGTCCAGGGGGCAGTAGTTTATTAGTGGACGCAGGTACCCGAGGAGAGGGCCTGGCGTGCCAGTGTAGTGTTTCAATGGGACTGGGTGCCCGAAGCAGCGGGGACCCGGGGCGCCCAAAAATGCCAAGTGGGTATTGAGGGGGGGTCCAGTGAGGGCATCCCCCATGTTAGGGTTGAGAGCGGGCAAGCTTGGAGGCAGCTCCAGTGATCCGGAGGTGCTAATGGTAGTATGCAGGTGGGCTAACCTGCTCGTGGAGCCACACTACCCAGCCACGAATTGTGCGATGGCACAGAAAGAAAATTGGTGGGCAATGCCCAAAAATGTAAGAGCGCCAACACCAGGTGATGGGAATTTGGGTTTTTAGAACCCCATCGGTTAACAAAGGCTTCTTAGCAGGGTAAACTCGGGAAAGTTTAAAAGGTTAACAATATTAGCGTAGTTAGGATTGATGAAGACCCTTCGCACCATCCACTGTCGGGATGATCACCGGCTGCTGGACATGCCTCCTGCCAGAACTCGAGAACGAGACTTGTTCACATGTATGTGTTGGATTGCATGTTAGTTCGGCTCTTCCTTCCCATGGAACCTTGGGGTATTGGGTACGGAATTGGCAATGGGGATTGTGGATATAGGAGACGAAGACTAGCGACGAATTGTAAAAAGAGGGGGGCTATTATGGGAAAGATGGATGGGTCAGGACGAGTAGGCCAACCTTGAGCTCTCTCCCAGCACCACCGCCACTGCCCCAGGTATGTGCACACCAGGGATCGGCTGACCATGTTGTCGGACCTGGTGTTTGGATTACCTGGATTACCCTTTTTTTCTTTCGTGCGTTGCTGTTTGCCTTGCTGTTTAGCTTTGTCTCGCCACTGCCCAGGACCATCAAGGGCTGTTCTACATCAAGGCATCACTACCTTGCTGGATCACCTGTCCACATCAAGGTTCACTCACCTCATTTCACCATTTGCTCCGTGGACCTGTGTTCCACCCACAACCTGTTCTGTGGACTGCTATTGCTGCAGCCTCATGCAGGTTGACACCGTTCAGTTATCATGGTGTTTTGTTTATTTCCTTTTGTTTGAACTGCATTTAATGTAGCAGGATGCCACCACACTTATTGACTTCCCCTGTTACCAGCCTCATACCAGCTCAGAGCAGCTTCACACCAGGCTTCATACAGCCACATACCAGGCTCATGCCACTTTGCTTCACCTTTGTCACGTATCCACCTGAACCATGAACGAACAAACACAGCTCTGTGGAAGAAGTGGCTCTATTCTTGTGCTGCTGCTTTCTGATCATTTTTGTTTAGAAAGCCACAACGTTTGTGTGCCTGTATTGCCGAGTCACTGGCTTTCGGTTTTTTTGTTAGGTGTGCTGGTATTAAGAGCATGGAAGGTTGGCAAAGAATCAGCAGCGTGTTCTACCCCCCCTCCACAATTTTTCTTTTGAATTTCTCTAGTCCTGGGTCAGAAATTGATATTAGTTGTATAGTTGTTTTCAATTACTAAAGCCCACCGGTTTATGTGTTTAGTTTTCAAAAATTCCGGCAATTTCGGTGTAGCATAGGTTGTCGGTCTGCTTGCCCGTTTGGAGCCCAAGACCAGTACCACGCAGCTTTCAGACAGAGTATGAGCAGAGATGGAGACAGAGAGAGGGGGCAGAAGAGGGAGAGAGAGGGGAGAGGAGAGGAAGAGCAGAGGGAGAGAGAGGGGAGAGAGAGGGAGAGAGAGGGAGAGGAGGGGGAGGAGAGGAGAGAGGAGGGGAGAGAGAGGAGGAGGAGAGGAGAGAGAGAGAGATGCTACCCTTCCGCAGCCTCCACTTGATATCTGATATAGGAGCATGGGATAGAATGGAAGGGAGGAGCAGAAAAAGGAGAGGTTGAAGAAAAATTCTGCCATGTTGGCATCCAATATAAAGAGATGACTCCAAAAGTAAAGGACAATTAGGGGTAGCAGAGTGTTTGAGTGGAGACAAAAGGGCCAGATATTGGATGAGACATTAGGGAACTACGCGAAAGGGACTTGATGGATATATTTCGTCGATGGGGTGGGGTCAAGGAGTTTCCCATGTAGATGCCCCTCAAAATAATTTACTAGATGATGATGTCTTGGCATCCGAGGTTGTTGAAAATAGATCATTTAAATAATCAGATATTTTTTTTTAATCGAATTGAAAAAAACGTCCACCAAAAACAACCGAACAAGGTCGGAAAGAATTACAAAGTTTTGGAACGACAAGTAAGAGAATGCCTCACAATACAGCCACTATCCTTTTTACGGATTCCACCACGAACATCTTTATATAATGTTTTTTCATTTTTATAAAATGATTTTTTCTCTGACTTGTATATATCACTCTGCTGATGGAAAGCATGCCAGTGTGAAATTGTCCTTCATCGATGTCATGCACAGAGCTAAATGGAATGCCAAAACCATAGCAATTTAGAATACATAATAGCCATTTCAGAGCCATCGACAGCTGTCTTCTCTACATTGGGACTGTGTCCAGGTAATTAAAATATCCATTATATTCAGGCAGCATTCAAAAAATGCCACAAACAACCGGCCAGGGGATGCTTGGAGGTAAAATCTATCTTCAGCCACCGTTGGCCCATATGAACCACATCAAATACTCAGTGGACAAAGTCGGGCGATGAGTTGTTTACATTAATTTATTATTTTCATGACTGCACACGTACATCAACAGCAAAGGCTCGAAGAACATTATAGAAGCATCTCTGTGTTCTTTTAAATAATTTGTGCATGTATTAACGTATGAGTGGTGTTTTTTTTTATTTTTTTGAATGTCTGTCAGACTTTTTTGATGTTTCTCTTATTCCGGATTCAGCTAATGAAAATCACATGTAAAATACTAGAATGGGCATCGGTTAGAGCACAGAAGTACCTTCCGCCCGGGCTGATTAAGTTGTCTTTGTCAGCTACCACTCATCCACAAAGTTTTGTCATAACACAAAGCTTGGCTATCGCGTCGTGAAGAGAGGTTGAAGAGGGAAAGACCTTTCGCATTAAGCAACTGTTGCCGATGGTCAGCCTAACTTCTGCGAACATGCCTGCTCTTCATCCAGGTACGTCTCTATAAACTCGGCCTAACTGCCAGGGTTACGTGTCAAGTTTTTGCCTTTCATCACTACCACATCCCAATCTGTAAGTTGCGGGGAAGATCATCCACTTCTGTCTTGAAGCTATGGCTCTGAAGGGTTATTTCCTTCTTTCCATCTTTGTCAAGACTGGTTTACCAGGAACTGAAACTCTCTCCATTGCTTACGGAAGTACAAGTTGGTATCTTGGAAGGAATGATTACCTTGAGGTGGCATTATCACTTTGGACTTCAGTGTCAGCAACTGGTTCGATGACAAGGGTTCGTAAGCCCATTTGGATTTGTTTGGAATTTATTATCTGGCACGATGACCTCGTTGACCCTTCGTCTGCAGGATTTAGATTGGTCTACGTATTTCATTGCACGGATCTGTGTGATCCCGTATCTTTTTGACATCTTTTCCGCGACAAATTACGTGAAAATTTGCTTTTGCTTCATGCAATGTAACCAAGAACGACCTTACTGGTCAGTCAGTAGATTCAGACCACATTCTTCAATCTTAATATCCTTGGTCAAGAGTGCACGTACTTTGACTGACACCAGTGCCGCTGTAAAATTCCATTCTTGTAACTGTGATCATTTTTAACGTTACAACCCATGCCCTTTCCTATTACAAGAGAGAATGGACTTGTTCACGCCCGTCACAGTTTGGAAGTTGAAGATTGCCCATATCCATCATGTTTGCGTCAGAAGAAATGATGGAGGCTTCGCCTTTATAACTTTTTCAAAAGTTAGTCGCGTTTGAATTACCATGCTGATTCCACAATGACTCTAAGAGGAAGAGCTTGCTTCTCCATTGTTCCTGTCGTGGTCAAAGATATTGTGGAAGTGGACCCGTCCAGTTCCACTTCTAATCTTTGCATTAGGTCTTGCAATATCTGTTTACCGACTAGGAAAAACAGGATCCAAGAGGTTGTATACTGAACACACTGTCGATAAGACACCTCGTCTCATTACTGTTGGTCGGTTCAAGTGAATCTGAAACTGGAAGTATCAAATTCAAGCACCATTGGATGCCCAAAGCTCTTTTCCCAATGGTATGAATCCTGCATTCAGATTGAGATTTTGATTCTCTTTGCCTGATCTTGGATGAATGGCAGCCGAGACATCCTTTGAATTTGAGATAACTTTGTGCATTCTCAGCCCTCCCGTAAGCACATAGACTTGGTGTATGAAAGGTTGATGGCTTCACTGACAGAAACAACTGATGTAAGGCATCACGACAGAGGAAGTATGTCTGATGAAATCTGCAGCCATTTGTGCCAAATTCACTCTCATTGGCGCTGGCTATCTGCTTTAAGCCAGGTTCACTCAAAAGAGAGACTTGGGTGCCAAAAAGATGAACGTTATCCGGTACAACTGGTTCATTTCATGTCGCCACCAAAGAAACCAGAGAAAGTCCCATTCATTCTTGTATCTTGAATGCAAAGAACAATGCTCTATGTCACACATCAGGAATGTGCTCCTGGCGAACCTGCAAGACTCCACACCAAGGGATTGCTAGATCAGGACCCTGCAGCAAGTGGTGTGAGAAAAGGTCCTGGAATCAAGTGCTACAGTGAAACTACACGGTATTTACCTGGCTCCTCACGTGATACACTCATTGGTGTGAATTATACCACAATGATTCATCAGTTTTATCTGTGGTTGATGGTGTACCTTCTCAGCATGCCATTATTGATGCTCACTTTTACAGAGAAGCACAATATGCCATCACTTTCAACTTGTACGTTTTCACAATTCTGTGTCTTTCAGTGGAAGGAAAGTAAGCAACACTCACCTTTCTTTGGTTTCGATACTTCCTGAATATTTGCCTTCTGGACGGACTGCTTTACTTCTTGATTTCACAGCCTGGAGTGAAGTCTACCGGATCACAAGCCTATTTCTGCTTCTTTGGCGAAAACTTGACCAAACATGAGAATAGGTTGGAAAATGTTCTTATCTCCTCCACTGAGTATGAATCTTGCCCATTGCAAGGTCAGCACCAGGAAGCTTGAATTTCCTATTTTCTCGGCTGTCGTTAGAACTTGAAACTGTCTGTTTCTTCATGACCATTTCACATTGTCTCAAGAAATCAGTGTAATTACACAGAGCTGGCCATTCTCGTGATGCAATATTAAACCGATTGTCTAGTTTGCTCTCGAATTGTTTGGACACGAGGAAACTGATCCCCGTAACGTCGTTTGAGTACCCTCTTTGCATCCTCAAATGTCTCATGTCGAATTGATCAGAGGTAAACTTCAACAGACTTCTTTCACAGCACCCCCTAGATATTCTGGAAATAATAGATTATTTCTTGGAATGTGGCGAACTTTCTTTCCTTCTATTAAAGTTTCAATGCTTGCTTTTCCAAGGAGGATAGGTAGGCGTTCCTGTAAAATAAATCAGGCTTAGGTTGGGATATACTTCCAAAGGTTAACCTGATCAGAAAGCATTTGGCTAAAGCAGACAACTTGTGTTGTTCACAGCCATATGATTCCCATAACCAGTGATTTCAGGGCTGGTTCATTTTCAGATTAATGGCACAATCTCTCTGTGATTTTGAGTCTGGCTCTGATTCCGTTAGATGTTTTCTCGGTCGGTATAAATGACCTTTCTTAAGTCTGGCTCTGCATATGAATTGAATATTTATCACCATATGAACGATGATCAATGTTTACAGAAGTTATCCTCTACACAGGTTGCAGCATATTTTCAACAACCTTTCCTTGTCAATATCAGGCAAGTGATTGATCTTATGTCTTTGATCTGGAGAGAGAACTCTCTTTCACGTTGAGTACACAAAGACATTTACTTTTGCTGTGCCATGTCAAGCTCCTTCACAACTGAAGCCTATTAGGGTTAGGGGTCGAGTTCTGCTTGAACCCTCGCAAGTTTCGCTTGACCTTCTACTTGACCCTTGCAATTTGCTTGACCGTCTACTTGAAACCCTTGCAGTTCTGCTCTTTTCTTAGCTTCCGAGTCTAAGTATTTTCATTTTGTCTTTAATGCAGCTTGTTTTAGCCAGAGCTTTCAGGCATTTGCTTTTTCAGCTTTAGAAACCTGGGGAATCCCTTTCTGCCATAATTGTTGCGTATATGATCTGTAATAGATTTGGAAATATGGTAACTTATCCTGTTCCACAGCATTGATAGTACAAGTCAATTATCGAATCCATACTTCTACGATGGCGTAAACTGATTCAAGTAGATCACATGCCTTTGAAACGTCATCCATGTATCTCTCAAGAAAATCTCATCTTTGTTTAACCAACGTCACTTGACTTGTAATCCAAATCACTGAATCTGACAATATTCTTCATGCTTCTGCCCTCTTGTGCCAGTCCAAAACGGCTGATTTCAATTTAATGTTACGCTGAACTAATTCCATTCAGTATTAGTCATCATGATGGTCTCGATCAGAGCGACGTACCTCTCTCATCCCTATGTGTGTTTACATACTACTTACATCAAAACTTGACTCGTGGTTCTTCACCTTGTACTCATTACATTTTAAAACAAAATGATTATAAGTTTAAAACAACTCCAAGTAAAGTAGCAGTCAAATAAAAGCACCACAGAAATCAGGTATGATGAAGATCAAATCACATCACTGTGCTCAAAACATATAGGCTATAATATTGCATATACTTAAACCCATCTCACCACAGATAGTACAGGGTAATTAAACAATGCAATGCAGCGTTAAAATCAGCTTGATTCGTTTAGGAAACAGAAACCTTTCGCTTTAACGGGTTTAAACTGATACAAAACAATTCACTGATAGGATTCTACTGTACAGTGTACACAATAAAGTGTCACTTTAAATGGCATGCAAGCGCTTACCTTGCCATTGGTTCGTAATTGGAGTTATTGCAGGTTCGTGCATGTTCGTACGCAGATATAGACCACAAGGAGCAGTGTTCATACGAAACCCTTCAGCCATTTATTCATTCTCAAAGAAAGCTTTGAGAAAGTTTCTTTAATCACTTTGTTAAAGCTCCATGAAAGCTCCGAAAAGCTCCCTGAAACTGCAAAGAAATGATGTGATTGCTGACAAACAATACTTCAGAATATTACGGTTCCACTATAAATCAAATAACAAAAGAAAAAGAGCAAGTCAGTGATTGCAAACACTCAACCAGGACTTTCTTTTGATTGGTGTATTCTTCTAGGTTTTTAGGGAAATTCCCCAATATGCGCCAAACCATGTGACTATGGACATCTATGTTATGAACCTTTTGTTTCTCATGGACAGGCAGTCATACGTGTAATGTTTCACCTCAAATTGTTCAGGCCACTTCAGAGAAGAAGATTTTTGAAGGTTATTTTTTTTTTTAAACAATTGGCTGCTGAATCACGTGACCGATGACGTCTATGAATTTGTTTTTCTGCTGTAACATTTATGCATTGGCATGACCCTCAAAAATTTTCATACATGATCTGGATGTGGCTTCTACATTATGCCCATTATGACATCATAATGAGGCACCTATAATGGCATTAAAATCGTAATTCCAATGCAGTACTTTTGCAAATTGTGCCCAACTTTAATTTTTTCCTTGGTACAGTTTCAGAGATACAGAGGTCCAAAGGTTTCTGTTTTTCCAATATAGCTGCCACACCACGTGACCTATGACGTCATAATTATCATTGAAACATTCTACATGAGTAGTCAACAAGCGGAAAATGTAGTCTCATCGACAAAATGGTTGCAAGATAAACACTAATCACTGGCAGACAAAAAAAACAAGCAGAAGACAGACAGACAGACAGACAATCGGGACAAAACAAACAGACCCAAATGCAACTACCATCTCCGACTTCATTTGGCGAGCATAATTAAATCAAACGAAACATGGAAACAGACTTCCAAATGGCGTCGAAATACGTCATGCAAATACAATTATGTATGACGTGCAATGCCATTACATTGAAAACGCGGACAAAATTTCATTTCTAATCTGTCTCTTCGACATGAAGCTTACAATCAGTGACATAGAGAGATATTAATGATCACGTAATTCCTCCTTCAATGAGTAGCGCTTGTCTGTAGATAAAATGTGGAATGGGCCTTGGTCACACTATGCTCATACCATTTGGCCTCACCCCTACAATAAAGAAGATGAAGAAGATGAAGAAGATGAAGAAGGAGAAGAGGAAGATGAGAAGAAGGAGAAGAAGAAACAAATGAAAGGGTCAAAAGAGTCCAGCATGCCCCAACTTTTGATCAACAAAAAAGATCATGAAATGTTTTTGAAGAGAGGAAAGAAGATAAACGAAAACAGTTAGTGCTGACTTTCTCTTTAAATTGGACAACACAGTAACTGTTATACAGGAAATAACAAGGAACTTTCAATTGCAGGAGACCCGGGCCCCACCACGCCTCTGCATTATGCCAACCTCTTCATACTGGTTCTTCATAACTGATCCCAAGTTGCCTACTCCAGATACTTATTTTTTTGTATTCAGAGTCAAAGCTCGTAGGAAGAGCTAGATCACAGAATGAACAGGACGCAATATAACAAAAGGAACAACAGAAAGAGAGGAGAATTCCAATGCAGAAGCCGAGGAGAAAAATAAAAAGAGACAGACAAACAAGGGACGTGCGGTAAAGTTGAGGGTAGGGGAGAAGCAGGGGGGTGGACACGATGAATGCAGAAGCAAAAAATTTCTGGGGATGGTTTCACGGCGTGTGAAAAGATCATGGTTTTTGATGGGAGATGATCTGCAGATGGTTGGTTGAACAGCCGATTAAGAACCTGGATGAAGAATGATATTGAAGAGAATGTGGAAGTTGGTTGCCATGGCAGGAAAAGGAGAAAACAAATGAGTGGAACCACTGGATAGGCGTGGATTACCCACAAAATATGTAATGCAGAAGAAAGAAAATACCTATGGAATGTCTTTTTTATAATGCAATGAAACAAACCTTGGTACATCAGGGTGATAAAGGTTGTGGTCAAGTTTCATCGAAATTGTGTGTGTGGTTCAGAGAAGAAAAAAAAAACATATTTTGCCGGGGGCAAAAACCCCCACATAGAACACCCTCAGAACCAATTTTTTTATGTTGTGAACAAACTTTACTTACATCACAGGTGATAAAGGTGGTGGTCAAGTTTCATCGGAATTGTGTGTGTATGTTTCTGAGAAGAAAGCAAATACCTATTTTGGGGCCAACCCCCCCCCCCCCATAAGACCCTCGCAAGACAACTCAAATTTTCTTGTCATGAACAAACTTTGGTACATCATAGGTGTTGAAGGTTGTGGTGAAGTTTCATCAGAATTACGTTTGTAGTTTTGAGAGAAAGCAAATACCCCTTTGGGGAGCACCCCCCCCCCCCCCCCCCCCCCCCCCCCGTAGAAAGATCCCGAACCACTTTTTTTTTAAATGCCATCAACCACCTTTGGTACATCATGGGTGATGGAGGCTGCCAGTTCAGTTTCATAGAAATTTGAGTGTTGGTTTTCAGAGAAGAAAGCAAAATACATATTTTGGGGGCAAACCCCCATGTATAATCCCTTAGAACCCGATTTTTTTAATGTCATGAACTAACTTTACAACATCACAAGGTGATTTGAAGTGGTGTCGAGTTTAATCGGAATTGTGTGTGTAGTTTCAAGAGAAGAAAGCAAAAATACTATTTTGGGGGCATCCCCTCTCCACTGTTGACCTCCTTAGACCACAAAACCTGATTTGTTTTTCAATCCATGAACAATGTTTGGTACATCAGGGACTGAGGAAGGTTGCAGTCACGTTTCATCAGAATTTGTGTGTTGTAGTTTCTGAGGGAAAGCAATACCTATTTTGGGGGGCAAACCCCCGCCCTCACCCCCCACCTAGACGCTCTTCGGACCTTAAAATTTTGTCATGGTGTGAACAACTTTGGTACATTATGGTGATGAAGGTTGTAGTCAAGTGTTCATTGGAATGTGTGTGCAGTTTGGAGGAAAGCAAATACATATTGTTGGGAGAAAACTCCCTCATCAACACGGATTTTCTCATGTCATGAACAATATTTGGTACATCAGGGTGTTGAAGGTTGTATTTAAGTTTCATCGGGATTATGTGTTGAGTTTTGAGAAGGAAAGCAAATACATATTTTGGGGGCACCCCCCTTACATCCCCTTGGGAAGAAGATTTTTTCAAATGTCATGAACAATACTTTGCGTCCACCATGTGTGAAAGTTTGTAGTAAGTTTCATCAGAATTGTGTTGTGTGGTTTTGGAGAAGAAAGCAATACATATTTGGGGGGGGCAACCCCCCGTTAGATCCCTTTGGCCTTGATTGTTTTTAATGCCATGAACAAAGTTTGTACATACACATGATGACGCTGTGGTACAGTTTCCATCGATCATCGTATTGTGCAGTTCAGCAGAATCAAGTTCCCAAATTGTATGTGCCGGACACGAAAGAAAAGGAAAGACGACATCATCCCATAAGCTTCCTGAAACTATGTTCAGGTGAGCTAATAATAATGAAAAATCTATTTTTTTTTAATTATTAATGTTGTCTTTTCCATAATTTTCAGAATGAAGCTTTTGATGAAAATTTTGATGACAAAAGCTTCAAAGGTTAAAGACGGCCTGGACAGACACACAGATTGCAAAAACCCCATCTTCCACTGCATGGGGGAGGGCTAATATGGTTTTAACTCAATTTAAGACTACTGTAGATTACCTCTGCACGAAAGGGAGGAGTTCTATTTCACTCCTGTCTTTCTCTCTTCTGT
>CM068956.1:55010065-55023370 GCA_035128595.1 Eptatretus atami | reverse complement strand
TATATATATATATTTTTTTTTTCTCATAAATATTAACCTAAATTCGGGTTAGCCCCTTGAAATTTCCGAAAAAAATAAAATAAGAACAGACCTAATATACATGTGTATCTCGACTAACTTTTACATTCCCATTGTGGGTACTCTTCGTCAGGTCATGGGCATAAAAGAACCCCGTTTCCCATGAGGATGGGGAGACATGCAGCTTTCATCTGTACACGTGGCAATTATCCCTGCCGAAAGAGATATGTATTCCTTGCCACGGGCACAAAATAAATTTGCCACACTTAATCCCATCGGCATTTCTCATACAGAGAAACTTTGGGCCATTAGGTTTATCCAATTACTCTTTATTTGTGGGGTTGTGGGGGGGGGAGGTGGTGGTTGGGGTGGTATCATTTCAGAAGCGTACTCTAAAAGCCAAATAATAAAACCTGTGGGACCTTCAATGCCTTCATGTACAGGACAGTGGACAACTTACTTTCCAACCATGACAAGCTCAAAGATGCAGCAATCTGGCTGCTACCAAACCATAACGGCAGTCTAAGCTGAAAATATTCGACCAGGGATCATACACGAAATCACACAGCTCAGAAGCAAGCATTCTTCCAACAGCTTTTCTTTTCCAGAAGCCAAAATTGCTGGAGCAGCATGGAGTGGCATGACTGTAACGATCGATGCATAATCGTCCAAAGGCGAGGGTCAATTGTGCCAGCCCGAAATTCAGAGCAGAGATAATTACCCCAACAAGGTAATAGCACACATCATTATACCTTTGCACCTCGTGTCATTTTCACGAATATTGGTTACTTTACATCACTGCCATGATACATTCAAGAATGGAAAGGATGTTAACAAACAATTCTATCACGTGACATGACAATGGGACTGAAATAATACAGAGAAAGGCAATAAAAGGGTATGGACTGACAAATATCAAAATTAATTCATAGCTCATTGAACCACAACCTGTAATTTTGAATTTTAGACTCACATTATTAACAGCAGTGACAACAATTATCTTTCCATTCGGTTTATCTCCATGGTTTGTTGTTCGGAAGATTTAATTGAGTGTCAATTTTTTCCATAGGCGGAGGCCTTGGGAGAGTAAAACAAATCAATGGGACCTGATTCTCCATTTTGTGAAGTCGTGAACTGAACTACACCATTATTTTATTCCTGTCTCAGAGAAAATGATCAACTGTCATAATTGCCTTTAATTGTCATCGTGCTCACCTCGAAGGATTTGTCTCCACCAGACTGACTCGAACATTTCTGCACAGATCCAGACCCTGTTTATATGTAGCAAAGGTTTGAGGCTGATGTCATGAAGCGATTTACATGTAGTGTTTATTTTAATTAATAAATAAATAAAGTTACAGGTTATACGTTTTTAGCCAAACAGGTGTTTGTGTAAAAACGTATGACCTGCAACAAGGAATTGACACCACATTGATTCAGCCCATAAGTTTGTTTATTTACTTTGACTGGAGGGGGGGGGTGATGAGGAGGGTTGCAGGTTAAGGTATGAAGACACACCAAGAGCACATTCACTTATTTGATGAGAACCCGCACACATGCATCATGATCTCTACACATGTATTCACAGTCACTACACATGGCATCACAGAACACACCAAAGACGCTCATGAACTCTTTCAGATCTCAGCTCGACTTGCCTGTAAAACACAGAACAACACTTTTTAAATTTATGCCAAATAACAACATAAATTACACTATTGCCACTAAAATGCACAAGAAAGCAAGACAAAGGACGCTTTTTCTGGAGAGCTAGATGTGCAAACCAAAATCTCTATTTCCTGGGATGGATATTGCAACAGACCATCTATAATCTAGCTCAGGAGTCGTCTTCTTCATGAACTGCCCAAATTATTCACAACTTGTGGTGTCGGCCCGATGGAAAGGTTCTGGCCTCATTTTTCTTCTGGATCGACTGTCCAGGGCTGACATTCAATAAAACACTTTCAAAATGACGCAATCCACCTCAGATTGCTTGGCCTGCATGCTCAGAAACCCCTTGATACAAAGCCAAATGGGGTGGCCTGGACCTATTGTTGTGGGGCCGGGCGTCTGCCGCGAGCACGACCACCAGACGGAGCAGTAGAGTCGGCTCGACCGATCGCCCGGAATTCAGATCGTACTTCTTCGGAAAACTCCGGAAAAGTAGGGGTCCCTTTTTGGACCGAACTCGCCAATAGACAGACCACGTGGGTAGGGTCGATTGCCAATTTCAATTTACCTAAATACCCACGTGGTCCAACCTACCGGGGAAATTCACCCTCGACGGCACCCGTACGGAACGAGCTGCTCAGCGTACTTGTTCCGTGTGCGATCCGAGCGGTTTGATCGCCGAGTTCCGTCGGTCCCGAATACCCTGTAACAATGGCAACGACCTGGCTAACTTTCCAACATGCAGCGCGCTCAGTCAATGAAAGAATAGACGCGAACGAGCTGAAGCATTCAACAATCGGGTTATTTATTCACAATTGGGGATGAGGGGAGCACATAAGGGCAGAGCTAAACCGAATATTAATAAGCACGTATGCAGGGTATGTACAACAAGAGCACTTATACAGTTCACTACTTACTATACTGGCGCCACAAACACACATACGCACACACCCAAAGAATCGGACCAATGGTCTATATTCGGACCTCCAGCCCGGAGGACAGTCGGGCTGAAGACCAGATTCTGCCTCCGACCTGCCCACCTCGTGTGGTCTTCGAGCTGTTCGGACTGGGCACCAGCGAGTGCGAGCTGAATCCAACCACCGCGAGCCGCGATCAGCTTTCCGAGCTCCGGCGGATCCCCTCACGCTCTGGAACACGCGCTGGTGAGAGGAGGCGCGGATCCTTCCCAATCCGCTGGGTCGATTCCCCCGAAGAACCACCAACCAAGAAGAGAAAAAGAAACGAACCAGAACAGAGCAAACAAGACCCACAAACAAGAACCAAGAAGAAGCCAGAAGAACCCATTTCTGTCTCTCTCTTCCCTTCTTATCCCTCTCGGGTGCGGCTCGCTTCCGGTGTGACTCATTCGCCGTCGGTGGGGGCTGTCGCATCCCTTTTCTTGGTGTCCCCCACGCGAGCCGATTTATGTCCATATTAGGGCATGGAATTCAGTTTGTTCAGCATTGAGTGGGGCTGTCGCATCCCATTTCATGGAGTTGTTATCGTTGGTGTTGTTATCGTTGGTGTTGTTGTTATCGTTGGTGTTGTTAAATAAAAGAAAACCTGACTATTAAAATTTATTCACAGCGCATTTACATTTATTCACCCATTAGACTAGGGGATGGATTCTAACTAGAAACACATACTTATCGAAATAACTAAGCTATAGGAACCTGAATGTTGAGTCCAATGAACTTCCAAATCCGCAACACTATTTCATGCCTGCCAGATATGGATTATAGAATTAAACGATTAAAAAAACTTTTAAAGAAGCTGAAAATACTTGTAAAAGGATCTGCGAGAAAGCGGTGTGATTCTGAACAATGAAACACTTGGAGAACTTCCTGATCAACTCATTCAAAGAGATGATATCTTGCAGTCTGTATTGCAAAAACTCCCAACGATGTGAACGTGAAAGACCGAAGGTTGGTAGATGAGCTCGTTCTACCCAAACCTTGTGCTTCTTAACAACGATGGGAATGTCACATCTGGAGCATGTCGATGTACAGCGTAAGTTTAAAATTATCTGTACTAATGTGTGTGTGTGTGTGTGTGTGTGTGTCCTCCATAACTTAAAAACCATGAAACCTAGCAGTCTGAAACTTTCCGTGTATAGGAAGAAAACTCCAAGGAAGTGCACGACTGAAAATTGGGTGTTTGGGGCCATTAAAATACCCCCTTTTGAAGATAACTAACATCCTTATTGAATTATATCCTTTATCAGGCGCATCCTCGATCACCGCTCTTGATAGGGTCTTGAGGCATATCTGAGATAACCTCGCTGGAGTCTGAAGCCGCCATGTTTTTTTGCCTGCTCAACCATGCCTTGACTTGAAACAGGCCACGACGATTTCTTAACAATAAAGTTTTCTTTTTCACTTTCCTCACTCATATTATCGAATGCCTGTTCATCATAGCTACGAATCGCTGGGTACATTGCAATGCTTATAAACGTCTGGAGACATCAGCGTTTGTTGCTTTATTTAATTTCTGCACATGCAATCACCATGAGAATCTTTTAAACTAAACAGAATTCAAAAATTTAAGCTCCAGAATCGAACTTACAAGCAGTTCCAACTCCTAGAAAAGTATTTTGTCAAATTTGGACATATTTGACATTTCGGGCATCTCGGGAGGTGTTTGTTTAATATGATGGTTCGGTGATTGCCCATCACGTGCTAAGCGAGCCGTTTCTTACCAAGCTGTGGTGTCCTTGTGGTATCCATACATTTCCAACCTGACCTCCAAAGCCAGTTGCCGACTGGGAATCCTCCTCATGCAAAGTCCTTCCTCTGCCCATATGAGCTCCTGACCGCATACAAAGTTTTCGTCCACAGCCTGATGGAGTACTGCTCTCCCCTCTGGGCTGGTGCTCCTGCCTCTCACCTTTTTGGCTTCACACTGTGGAAACCAAGGCATTTAGGATCATTGGCATCTCCCGCGATGAGGCTGAGTATTTGGGCCTCACACTCTCTCACCGCAAGCAGGTCGGTGGTCTTTATGTCTTCTACTGTCTTCTCTCCGGTCTCGCCCCTCCTGCTGTGTCTGCGATTTGTCCCCACCATATTTCCGCAGGGCGCTCAAGATCCGCCAACAACCCCCTTCTGGTAAAACTACCAAAATCACGAATCACTGCTCACCTTCAATCTTTCATTCTTCTTTTTTCCCCGCCTTTGGAATAAACTCCCTCACTCTGTTCAATCCCATTCTTCACTCCAGACCTTCAAAACAGCTGTTCACCACCACCTCTTATCATCCCCCATCAAAACCCTCCATCTTTTCTATTCCCGTTAATCCGCCCCAAACCCACCTCCTTCAAATTCCTTGCTTTCCTTCCTGAAAGTTCCTGTAATGTCCATGTTGTATACCCCGTGTTCCCCACCCCATCCCTCTCCCTTCCACAGATCTCCTAATGTCTCTGTTCCCCATTGTTTTGTCCTTCCCTCTCCCGCCCCTCTTGTTTCATGCCCCCCTTGTGCATTGTGTGTTAGTTTTAGCTCTCATACGAGCCTTGACAATGTATACAAAAAAAGAAAACATTTTGTTGGAGTGCTTAAGCCACTTGGCGAGCACCCTACAATATTCACACTGTCCCTGATTACTGTATGTCGATCGACCTGAACAAAATTCAGGGGTCACTCACATGCGTTCTTAGCCACCTGTTATTCTGTGGTGTAACAGGTGGTGGCTGCCTCGCTGAAAATGTGAAATTTTATTTTCCACGACATTTCCCCTTTTTGTATGATCTTCCATTATACAACACGTTACTTCAGCATCGATAAATACAAATAATAACTAAATGTTTCATTTTTAAAAGTTTATTCAACCATTATGCTTGGTGAAGCTGCTTTGTGTGCCGTTGTTTCAGTGGCTACACCACGGTTCTATACTGGAGGCAGGAAGGCAAAACAAATTATTTTATCACGATGATTAAAAAATCTTTTCAGTAATTAAATAATGAATCGCCATATTACGGCAGGAAAGCCGAGAGGTACGCATGCTTGCTCTGTGTGCCGTCTCTCGGAGGGATGATAAACTGGGCGTCATATCTGCCGGAATTCCTCACCCATCTCCCACCCTCACCTATCTCCCTCCCTCACACCTCTCCCTCCCTCACCACTCTGCTTTCCTCACCCCTCTCCCTCTTTCCCCCTTCCCCTCTCACACCCCTCTCTCTGCCTCTCACCCCAATCCCACCCGCCCTCTCTCCCACCCATCTCCCTCTTTCCGACCCTGACTTCTCCCTCTCTCTCCTCTCCCCCCCTGCTCCCAAATCTTCCCTCTCTGTTGAGAGGACGAGCATATACGAATCAGATTCGGAGTGAGCTCACCGTGGGGTGCAAAGGTCGCTGTGTGTATGAGAATGCATGCATGCAGGCAGACCTTTGACAAGAAGAAAGCATGGGTTTTAAATGCTCATGTCCCAGGTCTCAAAGTAACCGTGTGGTGTGCGTGCATGTGTGTACATGTAAGTGCAAGTTCCTGTTGTTGCCTGCTATGTACACATGTGGTGGGTGGGTTTCATGAGGTGAAACAGAGACCTAAACATGTCTCAAGTGTGTGTGTGTGTGTGTGTGTGTGTGTGTGTGTGTGTGTGTGTGTGTGTGTGTGTCGTTGATTGGTATCTACATATGTGGGTTTCATAATGTGGAATGGATTCCTCCCAAGGTGGGCTCAAAGTATCCACCTTCATTTCAGTAAGGGTCACGATTCATGGACCAAACTGTGAAGTTTCTGTTCTCTAAGTTTTGTGCTGAGGGCTCTCTTTGGATCGTCACTGAGCCCCGGATAGGTTCCAACTATCCGGGGCTTGTTTGTAGTAATATTCCCAGGGATGCTTTTTAATATCTCTGTAAGGTTCTTTGTATCATTTACGTAACTCCAACTATCACTGGGGCAACTCTGGCATCCTTCAGCTCCCAGGATCTTTTCACTTTATTCTTGAGGTCTTGGTATTTGGTGATTTTCTTGATTTCTGGATCGTTTCCTCCAAAATCACTGGTATTAACACCTCACATAGCAATGCCTTCTTCACTTTTTTTTTGTACAGAACTATGATATCTGGTCACAATGCTTTGTTTCGATGTTCACGCTCGATTGGATCATGAGATTGGATGTGAGTGGTACTTCCATGTTTTCAGTTCATGCTTTTGGTTCATATCCCCACAAATTCTCTGAAACTGGGATGTCAAAGTTTTTACAGATGTGCCGCGGATTACTTTACAAACTCTGTTGCGTTGTTGTATGTTCAGCTGCTCTGACATGAGTTTGGTGTGTGTGTGTGTGTGTGTGTGTGTGTGTGTGTGTGTGTGTGTGTGTGTGTGTGTGTGTGTTGTGTTTTTCAGTCATTAAGTATAACATATCATTCTCTTTGCTCACCCAACCTCCACAACTCACCTTTCTCTCTTCTTTTTTCATTCCTCTCTCTATCTCTATCTCTATCTCTATCTCTCTCCTCTCTCTCTCTCTCTCTCCTCTCCTCTCTCTCTCTCTCTCTCTCTCTCTCTCTCTCTCTCTCCCCCTCTCTTTCTCTTCTCTCTTTCTCTCTCTCTCTATTACCCCCTCCTCGCATCCCTTCCTCCTGCATTGTATCTCATCATTTGGTAAGGTGTCACTCTCTGCCCCCTCCCCCACCCATTCCTCGCTCCTTCCTCCTTCCTAGCTTCCTCTCCCCTTCCCCATCCTCTCCTCTCCTGTCACTCCACCCTCTTCTCTCCCCTCCCTCCGTCCTCTCCTCTCACCCCCCCCGTAACTCCACCCTCTTCTCTCCCCTCCCTCCGTCCTCTCCTCTCCCCCCCCCCCCGTCACTCCACCCTCTCCTCTCCCCTCCCTCCTCTCCTCTCATCCCCCCCCCACCATTCTCTCCTCTCTTTCCCTCCGTCCTCTCTTCCCATACTCCCTCCTCTCTCTTCCCTCTTTCCTCTCCCCTCCCTCCTCCTCCTCTTCCTCCCTCCTCTCTCTTCCCTCCCTTCTCGCTCTCCCTATTCCTCCCTCCCTCTCCCCCCTTCCTCCATCCCCCTAAATATCACCATCAGCGCAGAGACGGGTTGTATTTGCTAGTATCTACCGTTCATGCATTTTTTTGGAGGAGGTGGCTGAGAGTTGTTTGGACTGGGAGTGCCATTATAAAGTATTTACTAGCCTGCCTGTTGCAGAGATGCTTGCAAAAAAGTATAAAGATTTTTATGGCAATAAACAATATGACAACAAAAAATTCAAAGCACTTCTCCAAATGCAATGTTTTTAGTTTTGTTGAATATTGTGGCCACATCTCTTTTTTGATGCACAAGTAATATACATCTGCATTCTGCTGGTAACATTCCATTAGGTTCCACGGGAAGCAACAACATATCCCTGGCCATGTGTGAAAACTGGATGATGCAGGTACACCCCAACTCTGTGCAAAGTTTGATCTTGAGCCTTGTTTATTTATCATCATGCCAAATGTGAGCTGCACTTGGAACTGACATCATTGCCAAACAAATGAAAAGGACTCATCAGTGGGCTGTATTGCATTTTCCGGAATTAGCACCATTTTGTGTGATCCTGCGATTGTTGTCTGTAGTAGTCATTCGCTGATGATGATGGACGACCATTGTGTATTTTCCACTATTCAGCCTTGAGAACTCGGTGTTGCTTGCAAAGCGATGTTATCTCTGTATGTGTATGCCCTCAGTGATTTGTCAATTGGCCAATTGTAGAGTTTCTTGGAAGATTATGAAATGGCAGTCAAGTTTTGACAGCACCATTGATTGTAGTCGTCGGTAGCCTTTTTTATACTGATAAAGTATTTGCATGGGTATGAAGGGGACCTGTGTCAATGTCAACAGAATTTTCGTGTAAATCACGGTTTTTCATTTGGTCTCACATTCACCTGCAATTGTAAAACAAATGTTGCATGGATGACAGATGAAGGATGTGGCGACGTCAAGCTGACAATGTGTCAATTTGGGCTCATGCAAGTGCACTGCAACATGCTATAGTGTTTAGCTCTGACCCTTGCTGATGGTCATACTCGAGGCTAAGCAAACTGGAAACTGTCAACACTGCCACTAAAATGGAAAGGTGTCACCAGTGGGCTTCAGTGCAATGCATGAGATCAGCAGAGTCTTATTTGTGCCTGCAAAGGTTGCTTGCAATAGGTGGCCATTGATTACTTGGTGAATCGAAAGTCGTGTGCCATTACAAAGACCATCATTTGGTGTCAGATTATGCAACAGCATTTTAAGCATTCTGGGCTGGCTTCATGCAAAGCGTGTGAGGAGGTCGGCCTAAAAGATCGAGTGAATTGAGGTACTCAACTGGGATTGATACAACATTTTCGGCATTCCTAACATTATCAGTCCTTAAACAATGCCACTCTTCACTTCGAAATCATGTGGCAACTTGTTTGTTGATCTTGTTGGTCATTGCATATTGGTCGTATACTCACATATTTTGGCATAGCTCATAAATTTCGTCATTTGAACTCACACTTATGTCATTTTAATGGCCATACATTTTACTCACGAGCGTTTTCAGAGCTTATCAGACAATATAGATGCCAGAATACATTGCTAAAGTACCAAATTGGAAGGTCGCAAAAATTGCCGAAAGAACTCCAATACTTTGTGACACGCACAAAAAAAAATGCACTGTGTAGTACTGTATTGTTGAGTGGCTAAGATGCAGCATCAAAGTGTTACCTTAGAAATACAATTAGATGTTATTTGTTGAATGGATGCTGATGAATGTGCAGTTGATGTCACCAAGTATTAAGTTTGCCTTCATCTATAAAAATATTGACGTTCATTGAAAAAGGAGGAAGAAGGATGAAGAAGAAGAAGAGGTAGCAACAAGTTCAATCACTTCAGAAGACATTTATTTTATTTGAATATGTCAGGTTATCGTTTTTTATTTATTTATATGTATGTCGATTTGAATATAACTGTCATTAACTAAAAAAAGGATAATATCATAGGTAACTAGAAGGGTACTCTGTGGAGGGCATACCTCCATCTGGATTCGGATCTTCACAAAAATCGAATTGATTCATCCTCCTAATACACCCGGTCTGCCAACCAAATTTCATCCAAATCCATCTACAACTTTTTGAGATATCCTGCGCACAATCAAACAAACAAGAAAGATGTCGTGTTGAGCACGATACTTGGAAGTTCCGAAAACAAATTTGACCTCAAAAATTATTGGTGGTTGAATTTGATGACCAAATGTGCAAATGCTCTTCAAACTTCAAGTCAATCGGATTAAAATTGACGATTTATAAATCTGACCTATGTTGACATTTTGGCCTATGTTGACCTTACAATAATAATTGGTGGTTGAATTTGATGACAAAATATGCAAATCCTGTTCAAATTTCAAGTCCATCGGATGAAAATTGAGGATTTTAGAAATCTCACCGAAGTTGTTGACTTTTGGCCCATGTTGACCTCAAAAATTATGGGTGGTTGAATTCAAAGACAAAATATGCAAATCCTCTTCAAATTTTAATTCAATCAGATGAAAATTGGCCAATGTTGACCTTTGGCCTTTGTTGACCTATGTTTGACCTCAAAATCAATAGGTTTCTTGCTTACAGTCACCTCGTCAATTTGGTGAAGTTTCATGAATATTGGTTTAAAATTGTGATCTGTAGGCCATTGACAAACAGACAGAATCAAAGACCAGACCGACCAATATTCGAGGGCCAGTCAATAAGTAACCTTAAAAAGGTGATATAAATTTGAGAATGTAATGTGTGTAGTTGTAGACGACATATGTTATTTCAATGGGTAAGAGTCATGTTTTGCTCGTTTTAGATCTGGCATCATTGACGTCAGTAGAGCAGTTCCAAGATGGCGGCTCTCTTCGAAGCATGCACCAGGGAGGAGCAACGTTCTGTCATCCGTTTCTTGGGAAGTGAGGGTGTTCATCTCAGTGAAATCCATCGCAGAATAAAGATGTATATGGTAACGCATGTTTATTGCTGCAGCAGGTGTACGAGTGGGACAGGAAGATTAAAAGTGGAGATCTTTCATTCCGGATGTGCGTTGTCCAGGCACCCACCTTGCAGACACTTTGCGGAACCCCAGCACATTGTGAATGATATGGTGTGCTGAACCATGGCTAATGTTCAATTCGGAGACCACTTCAATCGGCGTAATGCGCCGATAACAAACTTTCAGACTCTTTGGACCACTTTCCGCTGATTTAATTCCGAGTAATACTTGTATGCTCGTACGATTTCTTAAGAGGAGGTTTTCATTGCACATGTTAAGTATTAAAGAGCTTGCATTTGCTGTCTCCGCTCAAGTTCTTTAAATCTGCAGTTTTGTTCAAGCTTTTGTTGTTTCCTTTCGTTCTATGTCTGTGTTAACAGTGGAATCTTCAACTTTAAAAAGTTCAAGAAGAAAATTTAAAAAAATGTCTGACAAATCAGCAAACTCATGCACAACCATTGACCATTGTCTGGATTGGTTTGCTGCACCTTCTCAGATGGGCAGGCAACACAGTGTAGAAGGTTTTACATGTTTCAGTCATATCTTTCCCTTTGTGAAAATAACAAAGCAATTGTCATATTTTCCCCTCTTTTGGTATTCTAATAGTGTCTCTCTCAGCACACCCTTGGGATTCATTATGCATATGAATACTGCCATAAAAGTGTATATACAGTACTGTATGCTGCAATTGGCATAAATGTGTGGGTGGAATTGAGGTTTGAGCATGTGACATTATTATGGTACACTATTAATAGAATATTAGCAGGAATATTTTGCAGAAGACTAAAATCCAAAACAATTGTTCTTTTATAAGCCGTAACAATGTTGTTGCTAATAGCAATGAGATGGAGGAGCATCAGAGAAGACGCAAACAGCAGTCAGGCTCAGCAGGAGGTGAAGAGGTTGAGGGGGTTTCAGGGAGATATTGGGTGGTTGGTTCAAGAAGGCAATGCGTTCACAAGCTGGAGGAATTAATGAGATCTGGCACCATTTAGAAGCAGCTTTTATGGTTGAGAAGGAATCAACTGTCTTGGAATAGAGCAAAGTGGAAAACACAAAGGCAAAAACGATTGCACAAGAAGGAATTGTGAAGTTTAAATCACACTAAAATATGAAATTTGGTGTCTGTCTGCCTGTCTGACTATGATATATTCGGTCGTTATTTATCCAATCTCAACCAAACTTGCCAGGAGGAGTAGGGAGTCACACAACAGAGGTTTTAGTGACTTAATTTGCCCCCCTCCCCAAAGGGTGTTTCCACCTTGGACGAACTCTGTGTTAAGGTGTAAAAATATCTTACCGTGGCATATCATGGGGCACACCTACCGGAAGTAAAAATTATTATAACTACTAACTATTCAGTCAATTATGTCCAATGCATGATTACCTTTTTAAACATTCACTACTGTTGTTTAACACAAAACTGAAATAGATTTGGAAGAAAGCCGACATCAGTGAGGTATTACATGCTTATCGCCCACCACAGATTACCGGATCCAAGTCATCTCCACTCGCAAGGCCTCGAGGTTGGCCGCTAGCAATACCACAATGATCTCTCGCTAATAAAGGTGCATAAATGAGTCTATACATGAATGATGTATCCCATCACCTGTCCGATTTTGCTAGCCATCAGATTATATGTGAACTGCATGTAGATTGTTTATAACTTATATATTGGGGCCTCATATATAATTTATCCCCGCCATGGCTTCAAACGTGATGTGCGATATTGCCCAAGACACCCTTACGGCCCAATTATGACCTTTATTTGATGCATAACCCCATTCATAACTGTCGCTAGCATTGTTCAACACTTGCGTGAGGGAAATTTGGATAAAATTGGACATACTTGCACATGAGTGGTTTATATGCTAAGAGTTGTTGGTCCACACACCTATATAAATAAAAATATATTATACCTATAATTATTGTAACCAGTGGCTGACATCTGGTGACATTCATGATCAAATGTCTCCAAACATCCCTATTCTGTGCTGCTATTTTGAAGCTATGGCAGACAACTGTCGCAGCCTTTACCACGTCCATCCAACATGTACAAGGCCTGCCTCTTCCACTTCTCTCAACCCCACCCACCGTGGTTGACTTCTCCAGACTTTCGTTTTCTGCACGCATGATGTGTTCACCCAGAGTATGACAGGATCTGTTTCAGCATCAGCACTTCTAATGCACATGGTGATCTAATTCTTTCAAACACTGAATCGTTTGCTTTTCTTGCAGTCTATGGAATTTTTAACATTCCTCTCCAACACCACAATTCAAAACTGTCAATCTTCTTCCTTTATTTATTTTTCACTGTTCATGACTCACATCCATTCATTGTAAATGGAAATACGAGAGCATTCACCAGCCTCCTCTTGGCTAGTATCGTTACATCTTTGTCTTTCCAGATCTTTGTCAATCTTGACATTGCTATTCTCTCAAATGTTAACCATTTATTAATTTCTCTTTTACATTCTCTACTCACTTCAATCTTCGAACACAGGAAAATGAAACTTTACATTATTTCCATGTCATGTCTCAATCTGAACATGTCGATCTTCTCAGTTGACAATACAGTATCTTAGTCTTTTTAGCCACATCGCGTTGCGAACGCTGGCTCTAAGAGAGCTCCGCG
>CM068956.1:54998245-55008774 GCA_035128595.1 Eptatretus atami | reverse complement strand
CTCTTTGATGATAGGAGGAAAACCACGGGGTAACCTTCCCAAGTGAGATTGCGGCAGTGTGTGTCGGGGTGGTGCTGAGGTGTCATCCACCAGACGGTGGTCCCATTGGGTTAACCTGAGGTGGTCCCTTTGGGAAGGTGTCTGGAATGTCCCATCTCAAAGAGAGGATGATCACCTGTCGCTATTATCATCTGAGCTCAAGCGTTTGAACACAGGTATTAAAGCACTCTCTGAAGTTCGGACACCAAATGGTGGCGAGATCATGGTGGGTGGTTACACCTATTATTGGTCTGGTCACTCTGATGGTTACCATGCCCAAGGAGTTGCTGCAGATGTGTGCAATAAACTGACTCCAATGATAATTGAGGTAACACTGGTCAATGAGCGTATGATGAGACAAAGGATTCATCACTCCTCAGGTGTCATTTACCTGGCCTCTGTATATACTCCAACTGAGGTGAGTGATCTCACCATGAAAGACGCATTCTATACCGCGCTCGAGTCTGTAGTTGATCATTGCCCCAGGCGCGATACTTTTCTTGTCTTGGGGGATTTCAATGCATCGACTGGAACTGATAGGGATGGTAATGAGACGTGTTGGCCCCATGGGTCTGGAACTGTGAACCAGAATTGCACTAAGTGCCTTGACTTTGCAAGAATTCATGGAATTAGGGTGGCTGGTTCATGGTTTCAGCACCCACAGGCTCATCGCTGGACTTGGAATTCCAATGCTGGTGCTGTGGCAAAGGAGATTGACCATGTGCTCGTTAATGGTTGGTGGAGGATGATCCAGAACTGCAAGGTCTACCGGAATGCTCAGTTCCTCAATACCAACCACAGGCTGGTGGCAGCAACTCTGAAGGTGCAGCTTAAATCCAGGAAAATGGTACCATCCCAGCTTTGGCCGGAAATTGGTAAGCTCAAGAATTCGAGGGTAGCTGAGGAGTTTGTGAACAGGCTGAGTGGGGATTTGGTGGGTCTGGCTGCTTTGGTGAATCCTGAGGAGTTGTGGAGTGCCTTCAAGCCCACCATCCTTGATGTTGCCGGTGGATGTATTGGAACACACCTGCGGGTGAAGAAGAATTTTGTTTCTCAAGGAACACTGGATACCATTGACAAGTCGCAGAGCTGGGCTTAGAGCTATTCAGGGAGTTGAGGCATAAAACTGTATGTGTGCTGAGGGTGAATAAGTAGGCCGATCTACGAGGAATCTGTGAGAGGGTTGAGCATCACCTGTGGTCAGGTAATTATTGTCCTGCTTACAGGGGAATTCGTGCATTGCATTCCTCCAAGCCCGTCCCTCGGTAAACTGCAGTTAGAGTGGAGGGTAGTTAGAGTGGAGGGGTTTCCCCTAAGGTCCTTTCACCATTTGTTACCGTACTTCCCTTGATCTTTCCATGCTGAAAGAGACACAGAGATCGTACAAATTCCTTTTGACGACATAATATTGGATCGGTGGTGAGGATGAAGGTTGCTTCCAACATACGTAAATCAAACGAGCTCCGACCTCGGCTCAATATCCTGAACATATCTGCATTGTACTGGTCTGCACAGATAGGGTTGGCAACCAGATGTTGTGCAATGGCAGATGAAGCCGATACAGTGGCTGGTGATTGCTGCATATTTCTACATGCTCGCACTGGTTGTGTTCTAACCCTCACAATCTTTCTCCATTCAAGCATGTCCGGAGACAAAGAGAGGTGTGGGAGGATGCTGCACTGTATTAGGAGGTGGTGGAGCGAGGATGAGAGAGAGGGAGAGAGGGAAGAGGTGCGAGAGAGAGAGAGGAGAGAGAGAGAGAGAGAGAGAGAGAGAGAGAGAGAGAGAAGAGAGAGAGAGAAGAGAGAGAGAGAGAGATGGGCTTAGTGGGCTCGGGAGTTAGTGGAGAATATGTTATGCTTTATGAAACACACACAAACACACACACACACACACACACACACTAGTGCTTAGATGATTTTGCCAATTTTTTGGGAATCAGCAAGTTGGAGTCAGTGTGAATAATGACTACAGGACGTACTGTATACAACCCAAAAACCATGAGTAGCTTTCACCAAAAAACAATGTTGCATTTATGTAGACGTTTCAGGGATATGTTCACAAACATTAATCTTCATACATAGCTGCGTGTTATGGGTGGAAAAAAAATTGGCTAGGTAATTTACAAGACACATTCTTACAGCAAATGGCTCAGAAATCGGGTGTTATCAAATATATTTTGCTTTGAAACTCTGAAAGAGAAACATATAACCTTTGTAAAGCAAACCCGATAACCAAATGCTTTAGAAACAGTTGCGAGGACAAAGGAAAACCTGATAAAACTTCCACAAGATACGGTATGAAACATTGCCACCATAGTGCCCGTAATAGGCATGGTATGTCCACACACACGCTGAGAGTCCCGACAAATGCAAATTTACCCATATGTACCACGTCCATGTGCGCTGTGTATGTACCTCTACCTTGTAGTAACTGTTGACTTTACATCCCAATCAGGACACGAATTTACCACTATCGACTGTAGGGCACTCGGTAAGTGGCTCAAGCACTCAAACAAGCACTCCAACGGAACGCCTGGCTTGGCAAGCAATTATCAATTGTCGTCGATAAAACTCTGCACCCAGAAATGCCCAAGCAATGTCCGAAATGGAAAAATGAACACTTTTTTTAGGAGTTGGAACTTCTGCTGAGTTTGATTCTGGAGCTTAAATTTGGTAATTCAGCTTACTTTAAGAAATGTACTTGGTTCTCACATGTGCAGAAATGAAATAAAGCTACAGACATTGGCATTTCCGGTGTTTCTTAGCATTGCAATGTATTCAGCAATTTGTGGCTCTGATGAACAGGCATTCGATAATATGAGGGAGGAAAGTGAAAAAAAAAACTTTATCGTTATGAAATTGTTGCAGCCTGTTCCAAGTGAAGGCATGGTTGAGCAGGCCAAAAAACATGGGAGCTTCAGACCCCAGCGAGGTCACAGAGGATATACTTTCAGACCCCAGAGAGCGAGGTGACCGAGGATTACCTGATAAAGGATATAATTAAATAAGGTCCTTAATTATCTTCAAAATGGGTGTTTAAATTAACCCAATCACCCAAGTTTCACGAATGCACTTCCTTGGAGTTCCCTTCGTATGCATGTAAAGTTTTAGGCTGCCAGGTTTCATGGTTTTGGAGTTATGCAGGAGACTCACTGACACACACACATGCACACTGACATTGATTAATGTAGATGACTACACATTGCACCAAGTAGGCATAGATGTTAAATATTATTTAATCTTAAAAATTACACAACTTCGGATTTTATCACTATTTTCATGAACATCATAATAAGAGTAATCTTCTCTTTCACCTCATCACCTCCATCCTGGGCTAACAGAATAATCTAAAGGTACACACTCGCCACTGAGCTGTCTAGCTCGGGATGTATTCCTGACCCTGCTATAAACTGTCATCTGGGTATTTCACAAGTAGTGTGATTCATCAATGCGTGTGCTCTCCCACAGATGGACGTGAATCTAGGTCTCTCGTCTGCTAGCATTCGTTGGTGGACTTTAAATATTCTACCGTGTGTTTTGCAAAGAAAAGGTGACTTATCGCCGGCGCTCTGAGAAAATTTCAAATTCCCAAGCTAATCTGCAGTGGGCACTGCATTCCTGGCACAGCGCTGCCTTGCCAATGATGTATCCAGTGGGCTGAATTGACAATTTAATCCCAGTCCAATGTGCATTCACTAGCAACAACACCAAACATTCTTGGAAATGCTTGCATTAAAGAAGTTTTATTGTCATCTTTCTGTTCTAAGAGGTGGTAACACGTTTGCTCACACAGGCAAATTCACAAGCAAGTTTATCGACTTCTTCTCTACCTTTTATTAACCTTTCCTGAGCACTGCTGAATCCAAAGCATTTAAAATGTCTTAATCTTTCTCATGAGTCACGCCTCAAATTTGTGAAACAAGAAACCGCCATTGCCTACAGGAGCAGGCAGGGGACAGGGGGCAAGCTACTTATTATGGCAAGCTAATTATTGGGCCGTAAAGGTACCAGTTTATAACTGGGCCGAGATTCTAACCTCGGCTAGGCAGCTTTAAGGCCAGTGCGCATACATCTAAGCCATCCTGCCAGCCCCTATGTTCATATTATTAGTTGTTATTAAAAATATTATTATGCCATTATCGTCGGCCAGAATTGACTGATTAATTTGTGGTTATCATAATTTTGATGAAAAATCTAACGTGGATGACATGGAGGCAGGTGGCAAGATTGGAGGAAGATGTATACATACAAACATTGGTGGCATGTGTTTTCACAGCGCATCGTTGCGTCGACTTTCCACCGATACACGAGGGGCCTCCGTCTGGCCATCCCCCAAGCAGATGCCTGGCCCATCCCCATCTCTAAGGTACAGGATACTCCAGGCACCCACCCGAAGGGTGCCACCTCAGATTAACCCGAGGATGCTGCTGTCTGGTGGACGACACCACAGCACCTCCCCGACACACACGACACTCACCTGCATTTTTTCCCATTCATTTATTTTCATTCATGTATATTTTAATTTATGGAATATATATATATAAATATATATATATATATATATATATGTATATATATATAGATATATGTAGTGGAAAAAACTGTGGAAACACCTGGGTATATGAGGGAAACCAAGCACTGACTTCCAAACAGTCGTGGCCCATTTGGTAATTCAGCAAATAACATTCCAGCATGCTTAGGGTCATGTGTAACAATGCTGCACAGGTCGAGTTGACCAATAATTATGGCGAGCATGGCCCAATGATTTGATGAGCATGAAACTGATATTACCATATGTCATGGCCTTCTCAGTCACTAGATCTGAACACAATCGAGCATCTATGGGATATTCTGGAATAATTCCTGAGACAGCGTTTCCTTCCCATCTCCATCAAACAGGTATGAGTTGATTGACTTTCTCATGCAAGAATGGTGCTGAATCCCTCCTGCAGAATTCCAGACGATAGTGGATTCTATGCCATGGTGCATACAGTCCGTACTGGCCGCATATGCTTGCCCAATACCCTATTAAGTGACTTTACATATGGTGTTTCATTTTTTGTTCACCACAATATATATATATATATATATATATTATATAATAATAAATATATATATATATATATATATATATATATATATATATATATAGAAGACCACAAGGGGAAAACCAGAGTGTCAGGATAAGTCAATTTTGAGGAAACTGAAAAACAAAGTTTCAAGACTTTGGTGGACTGTTTAATAACTGTCATATAGATTTCATTTCCAGTAAAAGGAAGAGTGATCATTGGCCGATCAAATTAAGCATGTAGCATTTGCCAAGCTTCTGTGTTATTTAATTTAAGAGCAAAGAACGAATCAATGTTGCAAACTGACATCACTGGTTATTCCCTTGTTTAATAATTGCCATGCAATTTTAACCCAGGATGTGTAGCAAATTCATGCTTGTTGGTTATTAGCATACATTACATGACTTTGGTGATCACAGATTATTTTTTTCAACATTAAACAGTCATTGTTTTTTTTGTTTGATTGGTGTTCAACGCCATACTCAAGGGTATTTCGCTTATATGACGACGGTTTCTCCATTTCTTACTCCGTACTACTTAATATGATGGAAAACCGGGAGGAAACCAAGGATAAACCACCCCGCGATAGCCGAAGTCACCTCATGTGACTCCTCATATACTAACCAGGTTGATTGGGCGGTGGTACATCGAATGAGGATGGGTACTCGACGCGCTAACCATTAAGCCACGGCGTGGGTCCCATAAAAGTCACAATAAAGTTTGACCAGGCTTGAACCACGATATGCACCAACTACGGAGCCCATGATATAACCAAATAGGCTATTATAGTGCTCAGAGTTTATGCTGTGAAAGTTTTACAACCTTTCATTTTTTAGTTTCTCAACTCTGAATATTATGGTGGAACAGTTAACATGAATGAAAGGGAGATAACAGGAGTAAAGTACTGACAACTCTGGGTTTCTACTTGTTCAGCTTTGACAACACTTGTTTTTTCATTGCACGGCTAAACTTTATACCATATATTTATGTGACACCCCTGGTTATTTGTTAAAGTAATATTGTGAGAGGAAACCTATGTTGCCAACTATTGGCAGGTGCAATAACCCTGAAATTTATAAAAAGTGACATCTCTGGTTTTCCCCTTGTGGTCTTCATATATATATATATATTATATATATATATATATATATATATATATATATATATATATATATATATATATATATATATACAGTAAATATATAATATATATATATAAATATATATATATATATATACAAACATACATATATATACATATATATAATATATATACATATATATATGTATATATGTCATATATATATATACTGTTATATTATAACATATAATATGTATATATGTACATATATATACATATATATACATATATATGTGTGTATATATATATAATATATATATATATATATATATATATATATAATATATATCTTTCGATAATTGCAGCAATCTCTGTGTGTGTGTCTGTCTGTTTGTCTGTCTGCGACCGCCGTTTATCCACGACCGCCGGTCCGATCTCATTGAAACTTGCCAGGAATATTGCCGGGGACCCGCGGATGTGCCTTTTCGAGGTTTGATATCGATCGGACGAGCGGTTCCCAAGTTACGGCCATTTTATTGCTTTTTCAGTGTTGAAAAGGTGTATATATGGCAGCTGAAGGTGTCGTTCCACCTTCTCACCTTATGCCATTTTTTCCCAAATTTATAAATAACAGACGACCACCGGTCCAATCGGATTGAAACTTGCCAGGAATATTGCCGGGCCCCGCGGATGTGCCTTTTCGAGGTTTGATATCGATCGGACGAGCGGTTCCCAAGTTACGGCCATGTATCTGTGAACCAATGACAGGACACGGTGATATGACGTCACGAATGACGTCACAATTAATGTTTATTTAATTATTTTTTTTTTTTTTGAAGGATTGACGTCACAATTTTCTTCTTCGTTTGGTATGACGTCACAATTGACACTGGGGACCTGGGTATGTGCCTTTCAAAGTTTGATATCGTTCTTCCTCATCAATTTCAGCTGTTTCCAAGTGTCTCCAAGGTTTGAAAGCTGTTCTTTCCAAGGTTTGAATTAATTAATTAATCCCAAGGTTTGATTACTATTTAATTATTAATTTATTTAATTATTTACTCCAAGGTTTGATTATTATTCAATTATTAATTAATCCCAAGGTTTGATTACTATTTAATTATTAATTTATTTAATTATTTACTCCAAGGTTTGATTATTATTCAAATTATTAATTAATCCCAAGGTTGAATTTTCCCGAGGGAAACAGCTGTTTCCAAAGGGTTTGAAAGCTGTTTTTTTCCCAAGGTTGGAATTAATCGTTATGCTTGGTAGACATTTGTGAATACATTTACAGAGATAGGGCGAGAGAGGAGGGGCGAGAGAGGAGGGGCGAGAGAGGAGGGGGGGGAGAGAGGAGGGGCGAGAGAGAAGGGTGGGAGAGGGGGTGAGAGGGGGGGCAAGAGAGGGGAGGGAGAGAGGAGGAGGACAGAGGAGGGGGGAGAGAGGGGGCGAGAGGGGTGAGAGAGGGGTGGCAAGAGAGGGGAGGGAGAGAGGAGGGGGAGAGAGGAGGGGGAGAGAGAAGGGCGAGAGGAGGGGGGAGGAGAAGGGAGAGGGAGGGGGAGAGAGAAGGGCGAGAGGGGGGGCAAGAGAGGGGAGAGAGGAGGGGGGAGAGAGAAGGGCGAGAGAGGGGGGCAAGAGAAGGGAGAGAGGAGGGGAGAGAGAAGGGCGAGAGAGGGGGGCAAGAGAGGGGAGGGAGAGAGGAGGGGGACAGAGGAGGGGGGAGAAGAAAGGCAAGAAAGGGGGGTTAGAGGGGGCAAGAGAAGGGAGAAAGGAGGGGAGAGAGGAGGGCGAGAGGAGGGGCAAGAGAGGGGAGGGACAGAGGAGGGGAGAGAGAGGGGGAGAGGAGAGGGGGAGAGAGGAGGGGGTAGAGAGGGGGAGAGAGGGGCGAGAGAGAGGGGCGTACAAATTCTTTCTCTTCGTTTGATATGACGTCACAATTGATGCTGGGGACCTGATACTGCAGCACGAAGCTGCACATACGGGCACGCCCCTACGGGCGCCCCTACGGGCCCGCACTAGTCTATCTATAATTCCAGCAATCTCTGTGTGTGTTCTGTCTGTTTGTCTGTCTGTTTGTCTGTCTGTTTGTCTGTCTGTTTGTCTGTCTGCGACCGCCGTTTCTCGACGACCGCCGGTCCGATCTCATTGAAACTTGCCAGGAATATTGCCGGGGACCCGCGGATGTGCCTTTTCGAGGTTTGATATCGATCGGACGAGCGGTTCCAAGTTACGGCCATTTTATTGCTTTTTCAGTGTTGAAAAGGTGTATATATGGCAGCTGAAGGTGTCGTTTCCACCTTCTCACCTTATCATGCCATTTTTCCCCATTATTAATAACCAGACAACCACCGGTCCAATCGGATTGAAACTTGCCAGGAATATTGCCGGGGCCCCGCGGATGTGCCTTTTCAAGGTTTGATATCAATCGGACGAGCGGTTCCCAAGTTACGGCCATGTATCTGTGAACCAATGACAGGACACGGTGCTATGACATCACGAATGACGTCACAATTAATGTTTATTTAATTAATTATTTTTTTTTTGAAGGATTGACGTCACAATTCTCTTCTCTTCGTTTGGTATGACGTCACAATCGACACTGGGGACCTGGGTATGTGCCTTTTCAAAGTTTGATATCGTTCTTCCTCATCCATTTCAGCTGTTTCCCAAGTGTCTCCCAAGGTTTGAAAGCTGTTCTTTCCCAAGGTTTGAATTAATTAATTAATCCCAAGGTTTGATTATTATTTAATTATTAATTTATTTAATTATTTACTCCCAAGGTTTGATTATTATTCAAATTATTAATTAATCCCAAGTTTTGAATTTTCCCGAGGGAAACAGCTGTTTCCCAAGGGTTTGAAAGCTGTTTTTTTCCCAAGGTTGGAATTAATCGTTGTGCTTGGTAGACATTTGTGAACACATTTACAGAGAGAGGGGTGAGAGAGGGAGGGGGGAAGAGGAGGGGGAGAGAGGAGGGGGAGAGAGAGGGGGGAGAGAGAAGGGCGAGAGAGGGGGTGAGAAGGGGTGAGAGGGGGGCAAGAGAGGGGAGGGAGAGAGGAGGGGGACGAGAGGAGGGGGAGAGGAGGGCGGAGAGAGGGAGAGAGAGGGGGCGAGAGAGAGGAGGAGGGACAGAGGAGGAGGGAGAGAGGAGGGGATGAGGGGGTGAGAGGGGGTGGCAAGAAGGGGAGAGAGAGAAGGGCGGGGGAGGAGGGAGGAGAGAGAGGGAGAGAGGAGAGGGGAGAGAGGGGGGCAAGAAGGGAGAGAGAGGGGGGGAGAAGAAGGGCGGAGGGGGGCAAGAGAGGGAGGGGAGGGAACAGGGGACAGAGAGGGGGAGAGAGAAGGGAAGAGAGGGGGTGAGAGAGGGGGCAGAAAAGGGAGAGAGAGGAGGGGGAGAGAGAAGGGCGAGAGAGGGGGGCAAGAGAGAGGGAGGGGACAGAGGAGGGGGAACGAGAGGAGGGAGAGGAGTAGGGGGGGGGAAGGGGGGGCAGAGAGGAGGGGGCGTCACAATTCTTATTCTTCTTCGTTTGATATGATGTCACAATTGATGCTTGGGACCTGATTACTGCAGGCACGAAGCTGCATAATCTGGCACGCACTCATGGGCCCGACCCTACGGGCACGCACTTGTATACATTATATTTAAGCTCTTTCAAACCACTCACTGACAGACTCACTCACTGACTAATATTAATGTTCGGTACCTTCCAGGTGATGTAAGAGGCTGAAATTCTGCATGCCAATGACATCGAAGCCGGAATACCGGGAAAAAAAGTCACAGAACCGTCGGAAAGCATCCGTGAATGAAAAATATAATAATTGAAAGAAGTCATTAAAAAATAAATGAAAGACATAAATGCAGGTGGAGTGACCCTAGACAATGGGGAAACATGGTTCGTTATTGCTTTGAATGTTTAAGTATACCTGTTAATAATTTTATATAATATATATATATATATATATATTATATATATATATGTATATATATGTATATATATATATATATGTATATATATGTATATATATATATATGTATATATATGTATATATATATTATATATATATATATATATATATATATGATATTAATTATATTATACGAGGTGTTGTTCAAAAGTATCCACCTTTATTTTTCGTGCGTAAACAAATGAAGCTAGGGAGGCGTGGTTTGGTGCACGTATGTAGGCGAGCCTAATCGGTATGCGTGGATATTTTCCCGCCTGCAGAAGCTGTCAGTCGCCGACCGACCACCGATGAGTGAGGAAGTGGAAGTGAAGGCCCAGTCACACCTTGACGTTTTAGCCAGCTTATGCCGATTTTTGAAAAATTTGTCTAAAACGC
>CM068956.1:54968418-54986565 GCA_035128595.1 Eptatretus atami | reverse complement strand
AGGATATCTGAAAAAGTTGTGGATGGATTCGAATTAAATTTTGTGGACAGGTTGGGTGTGTGACAAGGAAGAAATGATTCAATTTTTCTGAAGAGCCGAATCCGGATCCAGATCTGATAATTTTAAAAACGACAAGTTTGAAGACAACGATGGTTCACGAGCGGTATTTGACAATGTAGATTGTTTCTTAAGTCAATGATGAGACAATGTGATAATGTTTGACCAAGTTATAAAAATGATCAACATGATGTGGTACGAGTGACAGGTTATTAGCTGCAAAATGTCGAAAACCCGGTTCGTTAAACAACTTTCAAAATTTGACCTTTGCATAACCTTTAAAGGTCACAAAACAATGTTGTGGACATTAAAATAAGAAACAGGATATGTGCTGTAGCTTATTGGAGTTAGTTCGCGAAGAAGGTCGAAAACCCGGTTCGATTCCAACAACTCTGAAAATTTGACCTTTGTGAACTTTAAAGGTCAAAGGTCAAGGATTATGACCTTTGGTGCAAAACTTCCTCTGGAACATTCCAGGAACAATATAACGTCATAAAGGCTATATGCCATTTCACACTCCTCGGTTTTATCCATGCTTTGATGAAATCAGCGTAAAAACAAACTTGAAGGGGGCGCCATGGGCAAGGTGTTCGAGATAGAGCAAAATGGTTTCAAGACTTTAGGTGGGGAATGACCTCAATATTATGCATAAAAAATATTGTCATCCTAGCTCTCAAAGTTTGGGCGGTCGTATGATTTTTATGTCAAAATTCGCAATTTTCTAAGTTCGTGAACTTGTGACCTTGGACCTTGACCTGGGACGAAAATGAAAAATCGAGCTCCGTGGGGCTATGCAGGTGCCATTGGGCTCACCAAATACCGAAACCCCTGCCAGATTCGACAAACCCTCGGAGAAGATGGATTTTTATGTCAAAATCGCAATTTTCTAAGTTTCGTGACCTTGGGACAAAATGAAAAATCAGCTCCGTGGGGCTATGCAGTGCCATTGGGCGAACCAAATACCGAAACCCTGCCAGATTCGACAAAGCCCCTAGGAGAAGATGCAAATTGAAATCGGCTACCCCCTAAAAACACAATTCGCAATTTTCTAAGTTCGTGACCTTGTGCCTTGACCTTGGGAGGAAAATGAAAAATCGAGCTCTGTGGGACTATACAGGTGCCATTGGGCTAACTAAATACCGAAACCCCTGCCAGATTCGACAAACCCCTCGGAGAAGAAATTTTTTATGTCAAAATTCGCAATTTTCTAAGTTCGTGACCTTGACCTTGGACGAAAATGAAAAACTCGAGCTCCGTGGGCTATGCAGGTGCCATTGGGCTAACCAAATACCGAAATCCCTCTCGGATTCGACAAACCCCTAGGAGAAGATGCAAATTGAAATCGGCTACCCCCTAAAAACACATGTTTTTTGGCGTGGCTCGCCCATAATGGGCGCACCCCGTCCATTTTTAGGAAAACACAACTAGATCATGATATAAACCTCCCACCAAAATTTTATCAGGATCGGATCAAAACCAACGGAGCTATGCTCGGGACAGACAGACAGACAAGCCGGTAGGCGGACATGGGTAGTCGCCTACCCAATAGAACCTAATGCGATGGGCCCGTTCGATGGGAATGACCTGAGGATTAAGCACAAGAAAATTCATGATTCTAGCTTCAAGGGTTAAAGCTGCAGATTGTTTTTTCGTTAAAATACCCCACATTTAGAGGTTTTTCGGCCGTTGCTAGGCAACGGAGGGGTCCATAGCAACGGTTCTTTCTCACACATAACTAGGACATACCATGAACTCCATACCAGTTTCATGTATATCTGACTCATAGTCTCTGAGATATAACAAACTTCGTTTTTTATTGTTTTCGACCAGGGTTCATTCAAAGTCTATCTTCTCCGACAGTTTTCATAGGATCCGGCTGGAAATTTTTGACAATATGGCTTAATGTACTGCCCACACTTGCTCGTGGCCCGATTTTTGATTTTCGAAATAATAAATTTTTTATGATTTTTCAAAAATTTCAAAGTCCCGTTGCAAGGCAACGGTGGTGTCCATAGCAACGTTTCTCATTTCACACAACTATGTCATGGTATGAACCTACCAACCAAGTTTCATCGAAATCGCCATTGTATTAACTGAAATCGCCATTTTAAATACTGATAATAAGGATAGAACAAATCTCAAAAAAAACATTTTTGGAATTTTTTTTTCGACTACATCAACTACCCAACAGACAGACAGACAGACAACAGACAGACAGACACACAACAATAACGAATATAGTGGTCACTTATTTTTTTCATGAAAATATTTTTTCGTGAACCAATTCTCACCATTGCATATAGGGCTAAACGATACATAGTTTGATATCTCAAAAAGTTGTGGACGGATTCGGTTGAAAATTGTTGGACAGGTTGGGACAGATAAGACCAAATTGATTCGATTTTGGTGAAGATCCAAATCCGGATCCGGATACGAGAATTATTAATTTTAAAGGTGATTCTTCACCATTGAGAGATGGGGCCAAAAACGATATATAGCATGATATTTCCAAAATTTATTGGGCCCAATATATTCTCGTGGATCAGGCATTGCATGCGTAGGTATGCGCTCTACCGAGTGCCTTTTTAGTTTTAGTTGTAATCTCATGTGGAACATTTCATTTAAGGTCAGTAACATGTGGCACAGCTTGAGAATGTGTGCCAAAAGAGAAGGGAATGAGGAATACACTTCACAGATGTTCCAGCCAAAACCAAGAGAAGTCATTTGGGATGTAACGGGATGGGCCCAAAGGTTTAAACTTATATAGACGGTCATTTCTGAAAGAGAAACTGACAATGAGACTGCATGGAGAATTCTTAATGCTGTATTTTCATCTCAAAAGAAGATGGCAGCAATAGTGTTATGTTTATGGGGCAGAGGTCAGTCTTAGAATTTAAGACCTTAGCACCATTTGTATTCATTACCCTCGCTGGAGGAGAGTACTGCATTTGGGTCCGTTTGTTTGTTTGTTTGGCCGCACAGAACTTTGTCGTTTTTGTCCGCAACCGCTTGTTGGATTGAGACGAAATTTTCACCATCCATGTAGAATGTTTTAATGATAAATATGACGTCATAGGTCACGTGGTGTGGCAGCCATGTTGGAAAAACTTTGGACTTCTATCTCTGAAACTGCAGCAAAGAAAAAATTGAAACTTGGCACATGACAAGTACTCCTCATGGGGAATACGTTTGATTTTTTTTTTTAATGACGTCATAGTGCCTTTGTTATGACATCATAATTACATATGTAGAACGCCACATTTGATCAGTATGAAAAATTTTGAGGGTCGTCTTAGGATAAAACGGTCCAGGGGGAAAAAAAAATGATGACGTCATCGGTCATGTGATTCGGCAGCCATATTGTTTTTTTAAAGCAAACCTTCAAAAATCTTCTTCTCTGAAGTGGCTGAACAGATTGAGGCAAAACTTTACACATTTCACCGCCTACCCATGAGGAACAAAAGGTTCACAAATATGATGTCATAGGTCACATTGTTTGGCATCCATATTGGATTTACCCTAAAACCCATTATAAAAACTTGTCCAGAATGGCTGGACAGATCAATGGGAAACTTCACACAAATGTTCCCCCAAGCCATGTGTGTACAAATTTGTTAAGGAATAATTGATAGGACACATGGTTTGGCACCCATATTGGATTGAAGAATATATTAAGTAATGAGTTCTCTGGAACCGCTTAATCAATCGATGTGAAGCTCCACATTATGATCTGGTAGTGATGGGGAATACGTTTTAAATTTCAACTTGATCGGACGCATGGTCTGGCAGCCAGAATTATTATATTTTTTTTATATGGGTTCTTTTTTATATTTTATATATATATATATATATGTATATATATATATATATTTTTTGAATAAGGCTCACTTGTCTGTGCCTGGATGGGTTTGAGGGTCGGGGAGTAGCAGTTGAAATGCAAATTCTGATGACTTCATCTTTACTTTTTGCTTGTTCGGGTTCTTTCTGATGACTCTAATGCAGGACTGTACCTCGATCAGTTCTGACAGATTCAATTTTGATGCAACCCCGCTTTGGTCTTGTGATGCAACCCCGTCCCACTTTGATGCAACCCCGCTTTGATTGGACACCTGATCCTGACCCATGGCGTTTTTATCATTTCTTATTTGGTCTTCAATTCGATTTGAATTGAATTTATTTTAATCCCATTCTGATTTCAATTGAATAATAATAAAACCGCCATGGGTCAGGGTCAGGTGTCCGATCAAAGCGGGGTTGCATCAAAGTGGGACGTCTTGGTACCCGGTCATCACTGCCAGCAGTTATAAAGTGGCAGTTCCAATTATGTCTCATTAATTATGTAACACACCAGTACACAAACGCCACACAAAATGCACCACACAAAACAAGTCCTGGCGAGGGTCTGCAATCTCTGATTGCTCTTTTTCTTGTTTCATTTGTAGGACTTTGAACATGTATTAAGGACATGTGCTAAGCATAATTGCCTGGCCTGTGTAGAAGACAGGTCTTGTCCATTTTAGACTCTCGGTGTTGGATGTCCTACCATGTGTCTCTCATGTTGAACCAGGTGTGAGCCAGCCATGATGCAGACCATGTTTCGATACTGGGCATGTTAAATGCCGCTCGGGCAGGATCCCCATTTATTTTGGTCATCCGTGAAGGGATCTCTGTGGTGTAGGGACATTGGTCAACAGTGGACAATTTGATAAGTATTAATGCACTTGAACCATCGATCTCAACATGATGAGCTCTATTATAAAGGAAATACAAGGAAATCTTGACAAAGACCGACCTACCTATGCCACATCCACAACCTCTGGCCCCAGTCCAATCACACAATCAACAAATGAGCACATTTACCCTTCATGACACTAACCACACACGTACCACAAACCCAATCTTACCCGCCAACCATTCAGTGAGAAGCGGAAAGGCAGAACGAAGAGGCACATCACAGACACAAAGTCAACAATCACAACGGATGGGGATTTTTTTATTTTATTCTATGTTTCGGTGGTGGAGGAAGGGCCAGTTAGATGAGGGTTGCATTAACACAGAAGATATGTTGACATTTGACTATACCTGCAACTCAGAGAATCGATATCTCAAAATACCTAGACAGTGCAACATGCACACAACGGTCACAGACCAGCCAATTCAATTCCGGTCAAACTTACACTTCTGCCTATGTCCCTATACTCCTCTTCCCTCATTGCTCATCAATCCCTTTCCAAATGAATTTTTTTTTTAACTGAGCTGTTGTCCATGCTGCTTGCTCCTTCTCGACCTCCACACATTATAATTAAGAGAGATTTAACAATGCAGAGCCTCACTAGAAAATATAGAATATATTTTAAATGCAAAATTTATAACCATATTTAATTTCTGTGCCAAACTGCATGCATTGACATAATCTTTGAAATACCTTAGAATGATTGATGTAGATGACTACGTCTCGGGTTGTGTTCCGTTACCTATCAGCTTCTTATCGCTGACAAAGCCAGCCGTTCCTTACCAGCCGTTTCGTTGGAGTGCTTGCTTGAGTGCTCAAGCCACTTGGCGAGCACTCTACAAGCTGATTGGTAATGGAACACACCCTAGGTGCAGACAACACACCCTCAGGAATGGGCGGGGATAACTTTGACATCACCACCTAGAAGGTATAAAATGAATTTGTTGTTAAATTATATATATAAAGGTTCTGGTTAAATTAGACAACTTTGACGAACTATGTGAGCTTAGGGCCACCTGGGTGCAAAGCACAGCTCATAGCCCTGGCAGCACACATCAATCAAATGGTTCAACCAGTCAGCTCGAAATGCAACTGAAGCCACTCAAGCACACCAGTCGAGCGTATTGGGCCCTTTCCTGAAGTATAGCAGTAGTACGAGATATTTTGATGTAGTTGTGTAACAAAAAGGTTGGCCAGGACCTTTAAATTATGGATCTTTAAATTGGAACTTTGAATTATGATTATTCGTTTGACTAAATGCAATTTTACTCCAATGCAAATATGAGGTTAATGCAAATATGGTGTTTAGTGACGTCAGAAATCCTCTTGCAGAGTGCTCGCCAAGTGGCTTAAGCACTCAAGCAAGCACTCCAACGAAATGGTTGATAAGGAACGACTAGCTTCGCAAGCGATAACAAGCTGATTGGCAATGGAACACACCCATGTTTGGAGTTCCCATTCGAACTGATGCTGGGTTCCCATAGTTCACATCCTATAAATTGTACAAGTGCTTTTTTCCATTGTTTCCCAATATCATGGGATGATTTGTGCGAATACCTTGTCTGAGCAAAGGGTTCATATTGGCTGAGCAGATAAGAATAATGATATATATGTTAACATCATACTTGTATGCTCTGCCATCTCCTTTAATACTCTCGGATGTTTGGCTGACCCCAAAGCTTTATCTTTAAGCCAACTCTTCAAGAAAGACACCACCTAAACAAATAATGAGAGCAGACGGGACACCCAGCTTTACGTCCATCTGAGGGATGTCACAACCTGTGATTCAACACCTTGTCTGCAAAGCACCAATCCGACATTTTATAATCAGGTCGGCAGTGAAACACGATATTGGCAGCTTAAAACCCCACAAACAAAATTCAAACAGCTTCCCTAGTTTCGGAGATAATGGAATAGGTGATTTCCATTAGCAGCGATATTATGACGTCAACTTTTTTTTCTAGGAAGAATTTCCAAAATCAGAGATGGTTACTGCCTGCGCGTGGGCTTTCTGCATATACATGGCAAGTTTCACGAAGATCCGATGAAAACTCTGGGTTGTGAAACAAAAAATGTAAAAAAATAGGAATGACGTCATAAAAATTGATATGACGTCATAGTGATGTATCATATGTGCGGTAATTCATCTCTGCTAATGCCCTGTTCGATTCCCGCAAACAGAATTCAAAAAGCTTGCCTAGTTTCGGAGATAATTTTTTAGGCGATTTCCATTAGCGGAGATATTTTGACGTCATAACTTTTTTTTGTCGGAGGAATTTTCAAAATCGGAGATCGTTACTGTCTGTGCAGGGTATTTTTACATATATATGCCAAGTTTCAGGAAGTTTCGATGAAAACTGTAGGCTGTGAAACAAAAAAGTCCACAAGAACAACAACGTGAGTAAGACTTCGAGATCCTCCACGAGGATCTAAAAACCAAATTGAAGGTGGATCGGATGAAGTGGGCCCCACGAGTATTTCCCCAGGGCTCATTCTGGCTCTTGGCGGCCCTGGAGTGCGAGCCAACTCTTTTAGAGGGAAATTTGTACTTGCATCGATTTACACTTCCTGATGTAAATGTATGTAAATTATCCTTTGAGAAAATTTTCCACGGACGCTCAATGTGCGCTCCATCAAACGGTCATGTAACATGTGGTAAAATTTAAATTTCCTCCGGTGAACGGTTTTCGATGTATGGCTCTTAACAAAATGCAGACACGACACACGTGACCGATTGCTTGAACCCCACTTCTGACTTCACACGTGGGCGAAAAATCAAGTTCACCAACAAAGCAGATATGTCCATATCATTGATGTCCCCAAGAAACAAGGACGAACCAAGGAGAATGGTGTGTGTGGTACCCCTTGCAGCTGAAAGGTGGAGAGAAATGGAGCATCAAAAGTATCTTGTTCTTTAGGATCAAAGAGGAAGCTCAGCAATGATTCTTTGGGCCTTTGATGTTGCTTGCAAAAAGCTTTCTTAGTTGAGCAAGGTGCCACACTTGGTATCTCCAGTATATATGAGAATGAAAGAAATTAAATATCTTAGACATCGAGAGAAACCTTGCAGTTCTCTGCACTTGACGACCAAGCCTTGCCGAATAGACCCCCAGACCGAAAGACATCATGACATGTTTACTGCAAGGAATTGTGGGATACTTCCATGGTCAGATCGTTTAAAATTGGTGAATGTGAGACTTCTTTTGAAGAGGGAGATGTCGATGGTGCTATTTCGAAGTCTGGTGTTGGCTTAATGGTTAGGGTGGCTGGCTTGGGATCTCAGGGTTCTGAGTTTGCTCCCCTGTCACCATTGAATTAACACCAGGTTGGGTTGACTCTGCCTGTCATCCTTCTGAGGTTGATGATATGAGTACCGGTGTACTGGTAATAGAGGGCACTGCATCAGGACCACGGCTGTGCCCTCAGCCAATGATATCTGCAGCCTTGTGCTGCATGCAAAGAAGGAGAGGAGGAGGAGGAGGTGCTATTTACTGTGTTCTGTCTCAGTGACTGCTGGGAGTGAAGAGTTCAGAAAAATAAGTGCAAGTTAACTTTCTCACTTCCTCAGCTGAGGGACGTTAAAATTCAATGCTGTTAATTTACAAGTTCCTTGGAATATAATGTTACCAAAAGTCAGTGTGACATATCACCTTATTAAAAGTTCAGAGTATATGACAATTTTTACCAGAAATGTACCAGCTTCTGTGTGACTGGCATCGATCTAGATCTTCTACTACTACTACTACTACTACTACTGCTACCCCCAATTCATTCAGTTGTTTGCAGCTCATGACTTCTGCTTTGCATCATTGAGGAGGACATGGCAGTGCTGCTATGCAGTGCCCCCTGTAGGTTAGAGCATGAATGTGTGATTTGTTCAGTGTCCGTTAACCTGACTCCTCTTCGTGAAAGACACCGTGGGATATTTAACATCCACGAGCGAGCATTGCTGGCAGATGGATCTTTCCTTCCGATGTCCCTTCTTCCAAACATCCTACCATCGGAGGGCGCACGCATTGATGCCTCGTCGTGAATGCAAAATACCAGGATGACAGTTCATAACTGGGTGGAGATGCAAATCCAGGCTAGACAGCTGAGATAATTGTGCAAATCTCGAAGGTTGAAGTTATCTTACCGATCCAACGGCCACAGTTAATACAATCTTTGGGTTGGCCAGGGAGTGTTTTCTTTTGTTTTGAATCTTTCACGAACCGGCTGGACAGGTCTGACGTTCGGCTGAAGCAACGCAAAATGGATGACCAAAAGTTGGACAAAAGTCATTTCTTGAGATTCTTTGCCATTTGTGATTATAGGAGACTTTTTCATCAGGATACAAACAAGTCCCTTGGAGGAAAAAAAATAAATTAAATTGTTTTAACAGAAACAGATGTACAATCCCACTTTGCTTGTAAAAAAAAAATTGAGAGTTTCTCTGTGACCGTTGATCAAAAATCTACGACGCTCTCCCAAACGTTCTGTCACTTCACCTACATAATATACAGCAACATTGACGTACTTTATTCACGTCACATTATTTTACATCATCTCCCTCCTCTTAAATTGTTTTTTTTTTGAGTGGTGAACCAAATTTGTTTTCCAACTACAGAGGTCTCCTTTTTTAATGTGTCCTAAATACAGCGTTGTTCACCTCTTCAGCACACTTTCCTCTAAGCTTGGTGGATTGTATTCCTTTTCATTTCAAATAGCTTGGTTTATTTCACGTGCATTTTTCTTCTGCATGTTCACAAATTTAACAAGATTTTGGATATCTTCTATACTGAAACGTCCAGACATGAACAGATGCTTGGAAACCTTATCCTTGCCATTCATAAATTTCTGAAGCCAAGCAAATAGTCTGATAAACTTGATACTGTTATGTTTGTGGGGTAGATTAAGGGATTTAATAGGAGAGATAAGATTGGGTTGAGTTGCTTGGGCCGTGGTCGTGTAGGAGACATCTTAATGTAGTGAAGTAGGGAGACTGTGAGCTTAAGTGTTACGTGTCACCAAATGGGGGATGGAGCAGTGTGTTAATCAGATAGTGCTCAAGGATAACTTCCCCAGTATGTAATTGCCCCCCTGTGACTTTTCCCTATGTTATTATAACCAAAATGACGATAACAAACAAGCAAAACGTGCCGAGGGGGTAGATGCCCCACCTTCCCGGGTTTCGGGTGAGCAGGCCATGCCACAGCGGTGGAGGTTTGATGGGCGTGACGTGAGACGCATGAAAAGGAAGAAGGCGTGGAAGAGCTGATGAGACAGGAAGGTTGCGCAGTTGTAATGAACGTATGCACGCAGGTCGAGAGAGGACGTTAATGAGAGAGGACACGGAGGATCTCGCTCTTGCTCTCGGCACGACGAAGGCTGCACGATTCTCGTGTTCATGCTTTGTGAATCGGCTCGCGTGCTGAGCAGGATGTTGGCCGTTGATGGTTCGGTTGAGCCGTGAAGTGTGTACGATTCTGAGGAGGGAAGGAGTATGTGTCTTGTGGCCTCCTCACGGGGCCTCAGACATCGTCTCGTCATGCGGGGCATCGTTGTAAACAGACCGGGTGCAGGAGAGGAACGGTCGGCGTTTTGCTCGTGAAAAGAAACTGCACGGAGTCTCTGAGCCTTCGTGTTAATTACCGCTCCTGAATTGCCTGACGTATGTTCTTCCCGCAGGCGGTGAGAAGGTGGCTTGGCGCCATTTTGTTAGGCGCATCTATGAAGCTCCTCAATTCCACATTCCATAAGGACCATCTGGACCAAGCTAAGTGGCGAAATAAAGGAGGGATTGTTAATCTTTATTTTATCTGCCCCCTTGTGTGCGTTTAACTCTGCGTGGAGGCGCCTCGATTAGAATTAGATTTAGGTTACCTCACGTCTTGATTCATTTTCATAATAATTGTTGGTTTTCTGTGTTATTAAATTATTATTTAATTTCATTCAATTTGCTTGTGTCCGTGTATTTGTGCCGTCCTGGTGCAGAGCTTAACTGTTTTCCCCCACGCGCGCAATAATCTCAGAGATTCTCGGCTGTATGCCTCCAAGGGAGAAGTTTGGCCATCCGACCAGGTAGGGGTTAAACCCCCTGGACACGACAATACTTACCAAACTTCTCAGTATATGATATTACTGCATACGTGCAATTTTGTACTCCCCTAGATACTGTACTTAAATGGGGTCTCATAGTTTTTTGTATGACCACACACAATCAGGTCCATTTTTTTTTACCTCTTTGAATGGGCATACCCCTTAAGTTAATGGAAGATAAGTAGAGACATTTAAGTCATAAAGGAGGGAGAAACAAATACACCTGTTTGACATATATAAAGATAAAGTTTACATATACATGAAGCTTCATCTCAGTCTGCATCCTTTATAACAAAGACATCACAGGTAATTTGAAAGAGATATATGAAAAAAAGAAACAAACTACACATAGACTTCACCAAGTGGCAGCAGGTTTAAATTTAGGCCTATAATATTAGGGTTCTTCAGGTTTTAATCAAAGACATACACTTTGATTGTGTCTCATTCATGAGCTAAACACAATCCTGTTAAAGGACATTCAATATGTTTTCCTTTGAGGTCCAAAATAATATTCAGAAAGCTGGTATTCAGATTTTCCTTCACTTCATTATCTGGTGCACCAAGATTTTAAAGACAGGACAGACAAGTACAAAGATAATTAAATTATCTTTTGAAGGATTAAGTTAAGAGACACTTGGAATAAATCCACTGCAAGAATATATCCACATCTCCCATGTGGTGCATATGACTGATGGTGACTGTTAACTTAGGCTGGCAGGATAGCTTTAAGGTATGTGCACTCGCCTTTGAGCTGCCCGCCCTGGGTTAGAATCATGACTCAGATATAAACCGTTGCCCTGGTGTTTCATGGATGGCTGATCATCAATGTGTGCAGCATACATTGGAAGGACGTTAAGTCGCAGGACTCGTCTGCCAACACTGGTCATTGGTGGATGTTAAAGATCCCACTGTGTCTTTTGCAAAGAGTATGCTAGTTATCAACAGCACCCTGAACAAATCAGAATTTCCTGCCTCAACTGCTTTTAGTAAATGGTCTGCTCTTGGATATCCCTCGACACCATGTTACACTTCTTGCTGTCTAATGAGGTTGCTGTGCGGGAGCAGCTCCCACATTTTAAACAAAATCGCATTCCCAAGTGTTCACGTGTCACATGCGAATGGACATTTTCACCTACGAAGGGCAATCCATCACTGTTAACCAAAAATAGTGATAAAAAACGTTTCCACAAGATGGTCCAGTAAGCTTTTCAGTACTGTATTGCAAATAAGTATATTATGTATGAGGACCTCCTGAGTTTCCATAGAGATCTGTAATGGGAGATGTGAGTTCCGAAGATTACAGACTGTGTACAAAGAGACTTGGAGAGATTAGGGCTAATGAGTTTGCAGCAAAATTAAACTTAGGGCTAGAGTTGTAATAGACTGTGCCTTAAGCAGTGTAAATATAGAATGCAAGACCAAGTGTAGTTTATTGATTTTTTCCCCAATTAATTAGTCGCCAATAAATTACAGCAACTTGCTGTTAATTTAAAAGCGTCAATTTCAAAAGACATCAGGAACATCTGGCCTGTTTATTCTTCGGAAAATGTTCAGATTCTTCCCTCCAGGTCTTAAAGACAGCTATTCACTATCATCTCAGATCATCCCCAATAAAAAATCATGATATTTTCTACACTCATTACCCCCCCCCCCCGCCCAAACCCACCCACTCCCTCCTCCTTCAGAATTTCCAGTTTGTATTCATCTTGTCCACCCCATGCATCTTCTCTTGCCCCCCATTCCACCCACACCCGTTGCTTGGCCAAGTCTCCCTCCATCTTGGCCTTTAACTTTGTTGTTGGTGTCTCTCCCCCCCCCCCTTTCCCTCTCCCCCTCTCTCCTGTTCCTTTTGTCCTGATACGTCCTGATCCATTCAATGTACTAGCTCTTCCACGAACCTTGACTATATATACAAAAAACTAAAGATGAGAATGCCAAACAGGTGACATTTGGCATTCTCATCTGAGCACTTCCCTTATGATGCTGCAATCCCAGGTTGGAATCCTCACATACTATGCTCATTATTCCATTGTCTGTTGCTGTACTGATGTCTCCTAATCCCTTTTACCACATGCAATTTTACATACAAACTCCTCAAGGAGACATCACTGTGAGGAGAAACAGAAAAATATACTTTACAAGAAGCATGATTCACCAAATGCATAAAACATATTCATGACAGTGTTCAGAAACACCAAAGTACGACCTTACACTTTGCTTGCATAAATGCCGATGCATTGCACAGTAGACTGCTTGAAATTTGAATTAAAATTGTCGACGGGTGACCATGCTTCACGGCTGCTTCAAAAACCTTGGCATTGCTATCAATGGTGGAAAGTTATGCATTCGGCTAATGTGAGCCATTTCAAACTTTAACGTTCTCACCAAAATTGATATCATATGAAGTATTCTACCATTGCAGTATTGCAAGATAAGATTAGTTTGTTGCTTGAATTTTTAAGCACTCGCTGTGGCTATCTTGTAGCATGATTTATGTCAAAACACAGGTAACCTCTGTGAAGTTTTACTGTATATGTTCACTGATGAATTAATGTTGAATGCCCACAACCAGAACTATTGACGTCATGACATGTTTACCGCAAGGAATTGTAGGATATGGCTGGGGTCTGTGTTTTTTCTTCTTCAATATGGCGAATGTTTGACTTGTTTTATAAGAGAGAGATGTCGATGGTGATATTTACCGAGTTCTGTGATTGCCCATAACCATCCAGAGGATCCTTAAATATGTTGGTGAACAATAACTACAGAAAATAAGGAGTTCATAGAAAATGTTACCTTGTGCAGTATTCAAGTATATACTTCGATTACAAAAAAAGTAATGATTGTGGAAGTTTAGATAAATAATGCTTCCAGAAAAATTCCCAAACTTCATTTGAAATAAATTAATGATTCCAGAAAAAAATCTGGAAGTTTAGCATTATTGAAGCAGTCTTCTACATCACCCGTATACACAGTGGTTCACATAACTGGTACTCAGGTACTCATGCTTGGTGAAAACAAACTAAATGCGTACTTCAAAGATGCTCAGAAAGTTCAAAAGCGTACTAGCACAGCAGAGGCTTTTGATGGAAGGTTTTCTCATCGAGTGCAAGTCAGATAATTCTGATATACTGTGATTTCAAAATTTAAGTGCACAAAAATAAGTTTGTAAATTATAAGAATGTAATTTATTTCATAACTTTCAACTTATAATATTCTAAAAACTAGATCTAAGGAGAACACCCATGTGAAGAGGAAGAATAGGGGTTTCCTCAGCTTGTGTCGGTAAGATTCTTCAATGATAATTCTGATAATTGATTTACAGTGATTTCAAAATTTAAGTGGACAAAATTAAGTTTATAAATGATAACAATATAATTTAAAAGCTATATTGTAAGTTGATAACTTTTAAAATTAAAAAAAAATAGATCTAAGGACAACGTGCCAGTGAAGAGGAAGAAGGGGAGGCTCCGGAGAGTCTAGAATGAAAAAGGAGTGATTTGAGAGTCTCTTCTGGAGCGTATGTTCTGAGAGACCACTTACAGAGGAGTAAGATGCTGCTGGTTTATAGATGCCGGCAAAGCTGAGAGGCGCATTAAACATCTGAGTGGCGATTGTGAAAGCATATGAGCACGCTCGAAGCTGACAATTTTTTTGTTTAAGTATCAAACCATTTCTGCTGGTACTCATTGGAAAATCTTATGAAAAAAATTGTGTGAACCCTTGCTTAAACATCACCTTGTTTAATGTCCAAGTACTGCTAAACAGAAAAGGTTTGAAAGTGACAAGGTGATTTATGTTCTACAGTGTTCAAGGTTGTAATTAAATTTAAATAAAATAAAGATTGTAAAGGTCATATAAATAAATTAATTCTGTAATTTACTGCCATTAAAGGGGCTGTCACACCTTGACGTTTTAGCCAGCGTATGCCGACGTATGAAAAATTTGGCGAATATGCTGGCACACGTCGAATACGTTATGGGTAAGTTTTGTATACGTTAAGAGGCACGCTGAAGCACGCTGGCATACGTCGTAGTACGCCGAGCTCGTCGACAAATTTTGTGCATGCACAAAATTTCGCGACGTATGCCAGCATATGACTCACACGCTCCACATACGCTGGCCATAAGTTGTGGGCACGTTATGCGATCGTTGACACACATCGACACACGTTACTTGTAAGTTACTCATAAGTCGAAATAACTCGAGGTAATGTCTAGCGTACCCGAAACTTATTTCTAACCTATGAGCAACGTGCTTTGAACCTATGTGTAACGTATCTCCAACGCATATTGACGTATGTAGACGTATTTGACGTCTTTCGGACGACCACAGAACTTACTGACCGTGTTTCTAACTTACAGCTACCGTATAGTGGCGTATTGGCAGCGTTTAGGGGAATTGGTATATAAAATGGGCTTCACAGGAGGAACCCGTCAGTGTTCCAGACTCCATGGTTTTTTTTTTGTTTGTTTTTTTCTCGGCATGACGGTGATGTTGACACTTCGATGTCTAGTGCGGTTATGATTTGAATCGTCGAGTGGCAGCCTATTAATAGGCTATGCCACGTGATCATTGGCGATACGCTGCCGCGCGCTTTGCATATGTTAGACTATCGTTGTGCATAAGTTGTGAACGCCGACAACACGCTAAGCATTCGTTGATATAAGTTATCTATAAATTATCGAAACGTCATGTGTATGTTACTAATACGTTATGCATACGTCCAACACGTTATTATACGCCCAAAACTGAAAAAAAAAAGTTCAGCGTACGCCAGCGTTTTAGATCAATTTTGATACGTTGCCATACGCTGGCTAAATCGTCAAGGTGTGACAGGGGCTTAATGAAGTGTCTATCACGTCACCTACCTGACACCTTACATTAGTTGTTTGTGCCTGTTGTTTGTGCCATTTATGACATCCTTCAAAACAGTAGGTTTCCTGTATGGAATGATTTTAAATTTTGTTTGTGTGTCAGGCAGTCAGACAGGGTGAAAATATTATCTCACTTCTCTCTACATGCATGTGTGATCAGCACAAATTCAGAGACAAAGTATTGTTAAACAGCAGATTTGTTTTATGATTCATTTTCCGATTTGTGTACAAAATATAATATTCAATTGAAATAAGTTGTTCCTGGATCATATACTTACGATGGATGGAAGGACATGAATCAATTGCTTAACCCCGCTTTTCGCTTTACATGCGTGGGGTAAAAAAAAATTGCACGATTTGACTGTCTTGACCCAAAGCTCACAGATGGTGTTATCAAAAGTCAAGTGCTGTCAATTTCCAAGTTCTTGGGAAAACACAACGGTTATTCTAAACTTATCATCATGTAATGTAAACAGGTGATACATCTCCTCACAGGATTACAAAGTTTATAGAATATTTCAGTTTTTAACAGGAACTTAAGTGTAATACAAATCTTACCAACATAAACACTGTGTGATGTCAATGAGGGTTATGTCCATTGGATTGTGACACTAAGTAGGGACTTATTGGGTCTAGTCCCGCCAAACTTTCTGTGGAACCTTTGAGGGTTCTTGCGGGTCTCCTATGGTGGGTGGAAGGTTGCATAAATTTCTCAATACAATTTTGATTTTGAGTTTTCACCCATACAAAGCTGCTCTCTCTCCACATGTAAACACATTCATGGGTTTGACATGAGCAGTTTCGCCTTTCTTCGCATGTGGAAATATTCACTGCTTTGGTAATATCTCAATTTAATTGAGATTTTTCATTTCCACCGGTACGATGCTGATCATTCTGGCAAAGATTGTAAAAAAGATGAGAAATCCAGTCTATCAAGAAATTCTGCAGTGAATTAAATTGTCTGCATGTAGACACATTAGGGGGTTCAGCATTCGCTGTTTTGGCATTATCCGTGTGTAGACCTTTCTGTCAACATCACACCACTTTCACTTTAGAGTTTTTGCAAATTTTCTGTAATAACCCATTTACTTCTTCATGGCATGTAAGAGATGCTCCCAGCCAACATAACCCCCTCCACAGCCAACACAGTCACAATCATCATATCAGCTTCATCATCATCATCATTTAAGGTGCATTGATTTTTACACTACTACTCCCACAGTTTTGGGGCCAGCCCCATCATATTTTTTCTGTGCAGTTTTTGGGGTCCCTGCACGTGTCCGAAAGTGGGTGGGAGTATCCATACTATAATTAATGAACGGACCAGTGTTTGTTTGTTTATGGGTTTGTGGGTGTGTTTGTCACACTACTCCTCCTACAGTTCTGGGCCAATTACATCCAGACTTGCTACAGAGGTTCAGCATGACCCCAATTCATGTATAGGTCTGTTTATATCTTTGCCAGTAGTTTTGGGGAGGGGAAGAAGGAATGCAAATTCTCAATGTAAATTGTATCATGTAGCGCTGCCTCCAGGCAGGAGAGGGTATTACAATTCTCCACCATTTAGAGCACTGTATTCCTGTTCCCACATATTCCAGTGCCACGAGGTGTTTTGAATTACAAGCAGAAGGAATATTTTTGCTTTATCCACCTAACCAGGGGTTTTATTTTTTTTTGGCATATACGGAGCTGTCTGTTCCCAATACACCACCAAAATAAAGGCATGCATCAGAAGAAAGTATTGCATGCTTGGAACAACATCACCCATAGGGCCAGAACTCTGCTCGTTCATGTAATTTTTCAAACCATTTTATTATTCTGGGCTCCCACCCATGTGCAGCAAGGGTACCTCACAAGATGATACAGTATATATATATATATATATATATATATATATATATATATATATATATATATATATTTGACATTGGCCTCATTTGCCAGGGACCGGTGGCGAGAACGACCGCTAAGTGGGGGGAGTTACGTCATCTCCCAGCAGACTCCCGGAATAGTAGGCCGTCGCTCACGGATTACTCCGTGAGGCGGCGGGTCACTTAACCGACCGTGGACGCCAATACCTCCACCGCGTAGCGTATGGTCTTTTTGTGTAGAACCAATTTACCTAATTAACCACGCGATGTCGTCTACCGGGAAACCACACACGCGGCACGTCTTGCTTGAACCGGGTCACTCTACTGACTGCGGTGTAGTTCCAACTACCGACCACAACCTCGGGTTCGGGTGCACTCGAGCGGAACTGCCAAGCCGTGCCGGCTAGGATGAGCAGATTAACGGGAACAAAGACCTGGCTAAAACTCAGATCCGAACCATGCAGGACCAATGAAAGAAAGGAGGGAAATGCACAGGGAACATTTCTACAATCATTTATTTATAATAAATGAG
>CM068956.1:54929594-54952648 GCA_035128595.1 Eptatretus atami | reverse complement strand
AAGAAGAAGAAGAAATACAATTCACATTTTAGCGAACTCCCGATGTGCTAATTTAGCAATGTTTTCTGGCATCTTTTTAAATCTTGGTAGTTCAGAAAACGCTCGAGAATGAAAGAAATGGATTTTAAATGTTCATTACTTCACTCTGTAGTAGAGTATAAGCCTCTCATTATGTACACATTTGAATGGGCGGCCATTTTTACCCATTTATACCTCTATATGGAGTACCACCGTGCTCCTTGATATATCTAAGGTGATGTTTAGACGTTAAATTTATGCACATGACGTCATCGTCATGTCACAAAGTCATCATGCTTCTTAGTTGAACATATATACATATATATATATATATATATATATATATATATATATATATTATATATATATTTGTTTTGTGAATTTGGCTATTTCAGCCACATCCATTGCTCACAGGTGTATAAAATCAATCAGACACCCATGCAATCTCCAGAGACAAACATTGGCAGTCGATTGGGCCATACTGAAGAGCTCAGTGACTTTCAACGTGGCACTGTCATAGGATGTCACCTTTCAACATATATATATATATATATATATATATATATATATATTATATATATATGTATATTTATTCTTGGTGAATGCACCCGGCTTTGCCCTTTTGAATGATTTAATCTTCTGAACAGAGGTCTGACGTGAGCCCAGTATCAATTCCCCATTGGGCACAGCAGTCACAGCCTAAGGGGTTGGTGAGGGGAAACATCCCCCCCCCCGGCCGAGGGCCCTCGCCACCTAGCCTATAACGTTCCCAGGGCCCGTCCCGACATTTTTTGTTTCAGAGCTTTCCACCTCTCACCGTTCAGGAGATTATTACGTGCAGAGAAACAAACGAAAAAAAAAACAAACAAAACTTATAAATATATATATTATATATATATATATATATATATATTATATATATGTATATATATAGATATATATGCATATAGAATATATAGAATATATACATATATTACATACTACATTTACATATATATAATATATATATTATATATATATATATATATATATATATATATATATATATATATATATATACAAACACACATACATGTGCAGTTTCTTTAAAGGAATACATTTAATGAAAATAAATAAATATTTACAAAGGACAATAATTCAAAAGGTAGTGATAATAATGAACAGAAGGAAATCCTAAAGTCAAGGCGCCTCCCTCCTCACACAGACTCAAATACAGACAACGGGGGAAACAAAATATAAAGAAAACCCTCCCTTTCAACTATTCTTGTACTTAGCTTGGCCCAGAGCTGGTCTTTGTGGAACTTGGAATCGAGGTGCTTCTATTCGCACATGCAGACGCTCGCAACAAAATGGCACTTCTCTCATAGCGGGAGAAATTCACGCCAGGCAATCAGCGAGAGGCACTCCACACAAAAGCTCAGAGACCTAGTGCAACAGCTTCATGCACCAATCGTCCTCACCTACCCAACCAAGAGCCAAAAGCAGTGTCTACTTCACCAAGCGAGCGAAAACGTCTCAACACAAATACAAGGGTCGTGTCATCCTCCTCAACATGTGCGCACCCTCCGCTCTCACCTCTCCAAAATCCGCAACCCCCTTCCTCTTTGATCACGGTTCTCCAAAATGCGCCAGCCAACCTTTCTCTCGATCACGCCTTCATATCCTTCACCTCCGGGGCGTGGCCTGCTCGCACAAAACCTGGGAAGGTGGGGCTTCTGCCCGCTCGGCTAGCTTCTGATGTAAAGCCCATCAATCATCCCTCGGGGGCGTGACTGCGCCTGTTGTCACCCTTTGAAGGCGGGGCTTTCTGCCTGCTCAGTACGTTTGCTTTCGGGACGTGTTCCGCACCTTTATTGCCAATCTTGAAATATAAAAATGTCGGTAAAATTACAGAGGGGTGATTACACACTGGGGAAGCTTATCCTTAAACCCTAGCTAATTAACATGACACATAACACTTAAGCTCACAGGTTTCCTACTTAGTTACATCGAGATGCCTCTGACACGTCCACGGACAAAACAACTCTACACAATGCTATATTACCTCTTAAATTCTTCCATATACCCCCGCAACCGTAACAATATATACACATATATATATTTTTTATATACAGATATATTTATACATATATATATATATATATATGTATAGTGTTGGCCCGATCCCGATATCGGTAATTTTTGGGAAATCACCATTGGCCGATTGGAGTCAGTGTGAGTGCCATTTACTAATTACAGTGCTGTATACAACCCAAAAACCTTAAGTAGCTTTCACCCATGTTTATGGTGTATTTCAATCAACAATTAAAAAAATAAACAACATTGCATTATATACGTTGCAAGGAAATGTGCATATCATTATTCTTTATAACAGCTGGCAATCGTCATGTGATGGGAAGAAAAATAATGGCCCGGTAATTTGGAAAATGTTAATATGGCAAATGGCTTGGAAATATGGTGTTATCAAATTTATTTTGCATTGAAACTCACAAAAAGAACCAACACAAACTTTCTAAAGCATACTTGATTCATATAAAATAACAAATTGCTTTTTCAATAGCCGTGAGGACAAAATAAAACCAATCACTCTTACGCTGCTGGGGTTCAATGTTAAAACCTACTGTACCTCCTTTCTGGCTGTAACTGAGTGCATCAATGTGTCAATATTCCCAAAGCTTGCATGCCTCACACAGAAATACTTGCCACCCCTTCCCACCAGCGTACCAAGTGAAAGATTGTGCAGTGCTGTTTGTTCAGCATATGATGATAAAATATAATGTCTTTCCTCTGACAAGGCAGAGAAATTCATTTCTCTCAAAACTAATGTGATTGCTTTGTGGACTTTAAATATTAAGATTCTTAAACATGGCATTTTCCTTATTTTGAAATATGCAAGCATGAGTAACAAGGTAATCGTTGCTCTCCCACTGAGCTTGTTCAATCACCAGGTGAGTGTTGCCCCCACTCATGCACTGATGTCACCATTTACAACACTGATGCCACATATATATATATATATATATATATATATATATATATATATATATATATGTAATAATGTATACGTATATGATATGATACATATATATAAAAATATATGTATATATATGTATATATATGTATATTAACATGTATATTTACTGTAATAACAGCCTGAAAACATTAATATACACTATTAAACAAATAAATGTGAGTAATTATTAATAAATTGTAAATTTTGTATATTTCCTATGGTGTTCTGGTGTAAAGGAGATCACGTGAAGGAATGAGAGATTGATGTGGGAAAGAATGAGGGAGAGAATGGAGGAAGGCAAATGGCAGTTGATGTGCTGTGGCGGTGTGGAATTTGATTAAAGCCTGTGTGAAATGAACAATGGTTTCCTGGTGTGAAAGAACGTTTTCCTGTTGTGGAAGAACATTACAATGGTGATAAGAGAACAATGGTACACAAGTTAGATGTACCGGCTCCACAGCCATTTGCCATTGGCGACAAAATGCAATAATGCACAGGGATGGAGAAAATGGTGACAGAGCTTGGAATACTACTTGGCTGCTGCAAACATTACCGAGGAGGAACAAAAATGTGCTGTCCTGCTCACTTCGCTGGCGAAGAGGCACAAACAGTCTCTGAGACTCTCATTGATACAGGAAACAATATTGACATGGCGATTGCAAAATTTAATGAACACTTCAGCAAAAGAGCCCCAGAAAAATGTTGTATTTAAACATTATCATGGATCAGTGTGCACCGCCATGTCTGCGCAGGGTAGAAGAGAGGAGGGCTAATGTTGGGGTTGGGAGGGGGCTTGCAGACTGGGAGTTGGAGGGCAGAGGGAGTTGAGGACTTGAAGGAGAATGGGGGAGGAGCATGTTACGAATATCTCGGGCTAACCTTCAATAACCTGATTTCAACATCGACACCATGATGTGAATTTCTCGGGCTATGGAAGTATTCGATACTCAAACCACACAAATGGAAGAAAGGACCATCAATAACACCAACACAGAGGCTGTTAACCTGATTAATGAAACCCATTCTTGGCTAACTTAAAATGAGCTGTCTGTGTGGAAACAACACGATACAAAATCTGACAAGATTTTTAGGACATCGAAATGTTGTTACGGCTGTGGAGCCATAGATCACACTTGCGGTCGTGACTGTTGCTGGGAAATGGGAAATCGTGGAATTAAAATGACAAACTTAACCATTTCAGCTGAGTTTGCATGGCGAGAAGGTGGCAAATCTGTGTGGGTACCTCAAAGTTCTAAGATCACTGTGTGGGATTTATGCATACGGCTTCAGAAAATAATCATGGGGATAGCTATGTCTTTAATTGCACGGATCTCTCACATTCTTGTGAAAGTGATTATCAATTCTGGGCTTCTGTCAATCTATTGGACAGAAACACTTACCACATGCTATGTCAAGGTGGGCACCACCGCACTCTATCAAGGTCAGCCACTACCATCTTTACATATGGTTGAAACACTTGACTGCCTGTTCAAGGTAAGTTTGTTAGCTGTCTGGAGTATAACAGCAGTAAACCTGGTGCCAATATAGTGGTGGCTGATACAGACAATACAGGATCTCTGCTCGGGCACACATCTGCCATCCAACTTTGGGTGCTGTCAGCCCACCTGTTCAACATAGAGTCCCCATAGACTAGGAGTAGTGACAATCTGCAATGAGAAGCCATTTTGAATCCATCGAGTACGGCGCACCAAACTTGCATCCATTGTGCAAGAAGCGTTATGTGTCCGTTTTCTGATCAAGCTGTCTTTCTCTATACAAGGCCAAAAAGGGAAATGATATGACTGAATGCTTTATTTTCGTTCTTCCAACATATCAGAATATGCATAGCCTACAATCAGACAGGATTGATTTAACCTTAAAACATAAAACAGAAACCGTGAGTAATTAGGTTCACGCTGATGAGTGCCTAATTTTGTGGTGTTCAGAGCATGTGAGAAGAAGAAACACATTCGTAATTACAGAATGGAGAAATTTGAACGAAGTGGAAGAAGGAAAGTGAAAGACAGAAATGGAGGGACACCATCAATAGATTCGAGAATTAGAAAAGATAACATTTGTGAATGAAAAAAAAATGAGAAAGAGCATGAGAAGATTGATTGATTGATTGATTGTGTTTTCTACCTGAAGGTAGGTCCTTGGCTGTTTGGAAAGGGTGATACTGAGTCGTTTGCCATTGCCTTCCCAGCAGTAAGTCAGGTCAGGAATTTATAACTCAACCAGGATGTTGATGATAACTCGTGTTTCTTGGTGAATCACACCAGGATCTTTAACATCCACTATCTATTGATAGCAGATGGGACATTCACTTAACATCCATTATCAGGACGGCACACACATTGGTGAATCACCCTGCCTTTGAAACACCGGGATGACAGTTTGTATCCAGGTCGGGATTCAAACCCAGGCTAAACAGCTAAGAGACTAATGTGTGTACCTCTAGGCCATTCTGGCCTAAGGAAGATATGGATAAGGAAAGTTTTCTTACCAATCAAATAGAAGAGAAAATAATCCATTCAGAAAGAACGAGCTGCACTGAAATGAAGATTAGCCGTAAGTGAAAAGGGGATATATATATATATATATATATATATATATATATATATATATATATATATATATATATATATATATATGTTTCTTAATTTTAACATAAGTACTGTGCCATTGTAAACATGCATGCACATGCAATTCTTCACATGTGCTGAAAACGTGCATGTAATCCTTCATTCTTTTCTATTTTCATTAAATGTCTCATTAACCATGTCATGGACCATGACATGTTGTTCATCAATGTTAACTGCAACACTTAGACTAATTCGAATAAATAAATAAACAACGAATTTCAAACACTCAGGTGATGTGTTTACTTTTTAGCAACTCTGCAGGATGTTCTCGATGTGTTATAAAATATCTATAGATGTTTCCATGATGACTTGTATATGGTTATACCCAACTGTCAACTACAATATGATTACAGCACCACACATATTATATGTACACATGGGACTACAACTCACCTGGCACAGAAGCAACTCGAAAGTCGGTTTCCATCTCAGACGACAAACTTTATTTTCCCAAATATTATTCCTTCATGCAACTGCAGGTAATCGATACATTTTTAAACCCTACTCTGATCGATTGGTGCATCCAATGGCACAGCATCCTATCATTTTAAAAAGAATGATGAGCTATCTTGTGCTCATTCAATGAGATATCGATAGATACAAAATGGTGCCCACGATCAGAAATTTCTGGGACACCATGTCACTACTAGTACATAGAGACTGTAGTTCAACCTGCGCCAATAACAATTATCAATATTCCAATCAATCCATGGGAGGTTATCCATGTGGACATGTATGGTCCCTTTTCCACTGGCGAATGCATCCTCAACATTGTCGATGAATGCTACCGATGGCCACAAGCAATTACCTGCCATCCACCTCTACCCAGTCCATCATTAGAGGCCTACCAAATGTATTTTCCACCCATAGCTTGCCACATGAAATTGTATCAGACAATGGACCCCTGTTTATTAGTTTTGAGTTCAAACAGTTTTGAAGCCTTCATGGAATCAAACACAAAATTGCACCTACCTGGCTTCAAGCCAACTCGGAGGAAGAGCATTTTTTCTGCACACTGGGTAAAGCTCTTCTCATAGCATGCATCAACTCTTCACATTTCTGCTAAATTATCAAACAACACCACATTGCATCAGAGGAGCATCTCCAGTGGCACTTCCTTTTTTAAGAGAAGTTCTCACCAAAATAATTTACGTTCCACCTCAGATAAACAATCCTGTACTCAAAAATGCCCTGGACCAAAACTAGATTATCAAACAAAATGCAGATGCCAAGCGGCACGCTTCAACCCACGACATACATGTAGCTGATGCAGTTCTTCTACAAGAACCAAAACCTAATAAGGTGAGAAACATCTATGATCCACACCCTTATACAGTAGCAGAAGTAAAGGGGACAGGTATTTTTCTTCAACGAGAAAATCATGCGCAACGTATCACAAGTTCGATGAGTTATCGGCAAAGTTCATTCACAGTCGTGGGGAGAGCAGAAAACGGAGGATGTTGGTGATTCCCCAGGGCAAAGCCAGCAAGCAACCCCAAAGCATGTCCGGATGACAGACCACGACGGGCCGGATGGCCTCCTCTATACCTCCAAAATTACATTACAGATTTGTACATTTAATTGTAAATTCGGGAGATGACCGCCATGCATAACTGACGTGTTTTTGAAATCTATCTTGATTTAACTTTGTGTGTTATGTGGTTCTTTCAGTCTTAATGCACGTATATAAAAAAAAGTCAGAGAGGGACATGGTGTTCTGATATAAGGGATATCGTGTGAAGGAAAGAAGGTTTGATGTGGGAACAAATGAAGAGAAGAAAGAAAATGGCTAATTTTGATGTGCTGTTGTGGTGTGGAGGTTGATTAAAACATGTGTGAAACGAACAACGATTTCCTGGTGTCAAAGAACATTATATTTACCAATGACAGAAATCCGTGCTCGCAATGCTTCATTATTGCGGATGTTATGCAAATTGCTTGGTCGCTATCACACTACTTTTTATTGCACCATTGACATGAACTTTACACCGTGCTGGCATAATTTTAAGCATTGTTCTCTCCGTCATTGGCAACTGTCATACAATTTCAATATCAAATACATTTCATCAGAGTCATTGAAAAAAAAATGATAAATTTTTGAAGTCTCTTTCACATAAAAATTGATCTTTTCTTTCTTCAGGCCATGTATCCACGGCAAAGTGTATCGGAAGCAGCATTTTAAATGTGAAAAGGGTGTTTTCTTAAGACAGAGGAGAAAAACGGAGCACAATTAAGAAGAAATTGAGAGAACGCAAGAAGAAGAGCAAGTTTGTCTGTGACTGATTTAAATGCATTTCAAGCACAAAACAGAGAAGCTCAGCAGAGATTTGTTAGTCAACAAACAGAAGATAAAAGAACATCAAGGCAGATACAAAACCGCATCCAGCATGAGAGAAGGTGCCATTCAGTCCTGCACAGACAGCTTGCTGTCTGGTTGGCTGCTCGTATATATGTATATGTGTGTATAATGTATATACATGAAATGTATTTTAAAATATTACATATATATATATATATATATATATATTATCTTCTCTCTTCTTTCGGCTGCTCCCGTTAGGGGTCGCCACAGCGGATCATCCTTATGATCCGCATACTGATTGGCACAGGTTTTACGCCGGATGTCCTTCCTGACACAACCCTGGTCACCTCTTAGGACACAGGGATATTATGTGTATATGTATATATATATATATATATATATATATATATATATATATATATATATATATATATATATATATATAAAACATAACATATATACCGTATATATGTTTATCTTTATATATATATATATGTGACATATATATCTTCTTCTTCTTTCGGCTAGCTCCCGTTAGGGTCGCCACAGCGGATCAACCGTCTCCATTTCGCTCTATCCTCCACATCTTCCATTGACACTCCAACCACCCGCAGGTCCGCCCTCACCGTATCCATGAACCTCTTCTTTGGCCTTCCTCTTCTCCTCCTGCCTGGCAGCTCCATCTTCAACATCCTTCTCCCGATATACTCCGCTTCCCTCCTGTGCACATGTCCAAACCATCCTAATCTCGCCTCTCTCACTTTGTCTCCAAGCCGTCCTACCTGCGCTGTCCCTCTAATATACTCATTTCTTATCCTATCCATCCTCGTCATCCCAACGAGAATCGCAGCATCTTTAACTCTGCCACCTCCAACTCCGCTTCCTGTCTTTTTGTTAGTGCCACCGCCTCCAAACCATACAGCATAGCTGGTCTCACTACCGTCTTTTATACTTTCCCCTTCACTCTTGCAGCTACCCTTCTGTCACAGATCACTCCTGCAACTCTTCTCCAACCACTCCATCCTGCCTGCACTCTCTTTTTCACTTCTCTCCCACACTCTCCGTTACTTTGGACAGTTGATCCCAAGTATTTAAACCCATCCACCTTCCCCACCTCAACTCCTTGCAACCCCACCATACCACCACCCTCCCTCTCATTTACGCACAGGTACTCCGTCTTACTCCGACTGACTATCATTCCCCTTCTCTCCAGTGCGTACCTCCACCTCTCGAGGCTCGCCTCAGCCTGCTCCCTACTCTCCCTACAGATCATGATGTCATCCACGAACATCATAGTCCATGGAGACTCCAGTCTGATCTCGTCCGTCAACCTGTGCATCACCATTGCAAACAGGAAAGGGTCAGAGTCGATCCTTGGTGGCAATCCCACTTTTACCTTAAACCGGTCCGTCATTCCTACTGCACACCTCACCGCTGTCACACTGTCCTCATACATATCCTGCACGATCCTCACATACTTCTCCACCACTCCCGACTTCCTCATACAATGCCACAACTCCTCTCTTGGCCCCCTACATAAGCTTTCTCCAAATCCACAAACACACAATGTAACTCCTTCTGGCCTTCCCTATACTTCTCCATCAACATTCTCAAAGCGAACATTGCATCAGTGGTGCTCTTTCCTGGCGTAAACCCATATTGCTGCTCACAGATCGTCACCTCTCTTCTCAACCTAGCTTCCACTACTCTTTCCCACACCTTCATGGTGTGGCTTAACAACTTTATCCCTCTGTAATTTCCACAGCTCTGCACATCACCCTTATTCTTGAAAATCGGAACCAGTACACTTAATCTCCACTCCTCCGGCATTCTCTCACTTTCCAAGATTTTATTAAACAATCTGGTTAACAACCTCACTGCCATCTCTCCTAAGCACTTCCATGCCTCCACTGGTATACCATCTGGGCCAACCGCCTTTCCACTTTTCATCTTCTTCATAGCAGTCCTCACTTCATCCTTACTGATCCACCCCACTTCCAGATTCACTATCTCCACCTCTTCCATCCTTCTCTCCCTCATTTTCTTCACTCATCAGCTCCTCAAAGTACTCCATCCACCTTCTCAGCACAGTCTCCTCGCTCGTCAGCACATTCCCATTTACGTCCTTTATCACCCGAACCTGCAGCACATCCTTCCCAGCTCGGTCCCTCTGTCTTGCCAATCGGTATAAATCCTTTTCTCCTTCTTTTGTATCTAACTTCTCATACAGCTCGTCATATGCCTTTTCCTTGGCCTTTGCCACCTCTCTTTTTGCCTGTCGCCGCCACTCCTTGTACTCCTGCCTACTTTCTTCATCTCTCTGACTATCCCACTTCCTTTTCGCCAACCCCTTCTTCCTTATACTTTCCTGTACTTCCTCGTTCCACCACCAAGTCTCCTTATCTTCCTCCTCTGTCCAGATGTCACACCAAGTACCTTCCTAGCTATCTCCCTCACCACTTCTGCTGTAGTTGCCCAATCATCCCACCCATCTTTACCACCATCCAACGCCTGTCTCACCTCCTCCCTAAATTTCACGCAACAGTCTTTCTCCTTCAGCTTCCACCATCTGGTCCTTGTTTCAGCCCTCACTCTCTTCCTCAACCTCACCTCTAAATCATCCTACAGACCACCAATCGATGCTGTCGAGCTACACTCTCCCCTGCCACCACCTTACAGTCACTAATCTCTTTCAGGTTGCATCTCCTGCTTAAGATGTAATCCACCTGTGTGCACTTTCCTCCACTCTTGTATGTTCACCTGTGTTCCTCCTTCTTCTTGAAATACGTATTTGCCACTGCCATTTCCATTCTTTTGCAAACTCTACCACCATTTGCAAACACGAAAGGGCTCAGAGTCGATCCTTGGTGCAATCCCACTTTTACCTTAAACCGGCCCGTCATTCCTACTGCCACACCTCACCGCTGTCACACTGTCCTCATACATATCCTGCACGATCCTCACATACTTCTCCACCACTCCCGAATTGGGAATATATATATATATATATATATATATATATATATATATATATATATATATGTGACATATATATATATATATATGTGACATATATATATATTATATATATATATATATTTATTTATTTATATATACATATATATATGAAAAAATTTATATGTATATATATAAATATATTTATATATATATTTTAATATAATAGAGCCTGGTGTTGGCGCAGTGGTTAGGGCAGCGGCTTGGGATCCAAAAGGTCCTGAGTTCAAGCCCCGTTAGGCCACTGAATTAATACACCAGGGGGTTGACTCAGCCTGTCATCCTTCCGAGGTCGGCGAAATGAGTACCAGTATACTGGCCGGTGTATACCCCGGTTAAAATAGGTGTACCATATCCCTGTGTCGTAAGAGGCGACCAGGGTTGCCGTCAGGAAGGGCATCCGGCGTAAAAACATGTGCCAAATCACTATGCGGATCATACGGATGATCCGCTGTGGCGACCCCTAATGGGAGCAGCCGAAAGAAGAAGAAGAAGTATATATTTTAATATAATATATATACATATATATATATATGTATATATATATGTTTATATATGTTTATATATAGATATATATATATATAATATAAATTATATGTATATACATATATATTTTATATATATATAACATATATTGCATGTGTGTTTATATATATATATATATATATATATATTATATATATATATATATACATATATACACTGTCAGGTGTATTGGGATGCCGAGGCAGCCTCATTGACAGTGGGGCAAATCAACTTAGATGTGTTGACCTCAACAACAGTATATATTAGATATATCTTGTATATAAAGCTCTTTCTTACGACTGACTGACTGATATTAAAGATTGGTGCCTTATGGGTGACATAGAAAGCTGAAATTTTGCGTGCAGATGGACATCGAAGCCAGTTCATCGGGAAAAAAAAATCACAGAATCGTCGGACAACATCCATAAAAGAAAAAAGTAAAGAAAAAAATGCTGGTGAGTGACCTGAGTCAATGGGGAGCACAGTAATTTTGCTGTAGCGCGACATCAAAGCCGATACACCAGGAAAAATCACAGAACCATCGGAAAGCATCCGTAAATGAAAATATAAATAAATAAAATACAAATAAATGAAAAAAAAAATGAAAAATCAAATGCAGGAGAGTGACCCGAGACGATGGGGAAATAGTTCGTATGCTTATACAATTTGTAAGCAGACCCCGCTAGAATGTGTGTGTGTGTGTCCTGAAACATGGAAAACATTCATCGAACTAACTCGAACTAACAAACTAACATCGAGAGAAAAACTAACAGGTGAAAGTTGCTTGAAATTAATCCAAAACCTACATGAAAATTATATTTTTTTCAACCGGAAAAAAATTGAACATGGCGATGTATCAGGCCGAACACTGATTCAGTCCATCCCAAAAAAAATTATGTTCAGAGATATGCCGCAATGTCCTTGCTGTTAAGAAATATGATGATTTTGGAATTTGACATGACTCTACACATCTGTCAATATAATAATATGCTGGTTCGTCCATCTGTTTGTGTGTAACATTTCTTCCGCACATTAAAGGCATCATTCGGCCGCCATGTTGGTCTTATGCAAAGCCAAAGACATATTCGGAGCGGTCATATTCACAACTGCTATGCCCTCCATAATACTTTTCCCTTCAGTGTAAAATGGCCAGTGGGACTGTTGAAATGATCATCGAATATTGAAAGGTTTGAGCTGATCACCTCACGGGCCTCCATAATTGTAGAGGCCTCATATTTCAGTCCTCTGGTATGAAGTGCATTTGGAATATATCCAAGATATATAACAACGATCAATGTATTGTATATGCACATAGGCAGTGGACATGTTTTGCTTCAAACGCTACGCAGGTTATGTTTTATTTTTGGAAGTGGAAGAGGCAGCCATCTGTTTCATGCTATTTTTCTCTTACAAAACTCGACCAGGGACTACACCATAAAACTCATGTCATTAATTATTATATGGGTCTTTGTCCGAGTAATTTTGGAAATCTTGCGACATTGTGAAAAAAAACCTCTGTTTTTATTTGCTTTTAACGATGTGTATGAAGCAAGTCGCTGAAGCAGGCACCACCATGATTCGGTGGAAAGTCTGAGCCGACTATGTGACGTGCTTGGACTCCTTCGCACCCACTACACAAATGGTGGTTCGAGCCTGAGTGATCACTGCACCGGATGCAGGGTGCTGGCCGTGTGGACGCTAATCGTCCCATACCCACTCCTTGTAGACGAAGCCGTTTGCATCGTTGCCAACATTGAGAGAAGAAAAAGCAGTATGATGGAAAGTATCTGCGGTGTGAGGGAGTGAACCGACCGAGGGGTGTGGGTTCTGGGTAGTTGGAGTTTCAGAGGGGGGTGAGTGTCTGGGAGGGGGTTGTTCTCCACACCCCAGGAAGGGAAATTTTGTGATCCCATTTGAATTGAGAATCAGTACTTTCATTTTGTAAGAATGAACTAAGATACCAATATGAACCGAGGATCGGTACTTTCATTGTGCATCATGAACCTAGGATCGATACTTTCATTGTGTAAAATTAACTAAGGTACCAAGATGAACCAAGGATGTTCTGTGATATCTTTGCTGTTAATAAATATGATTTCTTTTTGAGCTCTTTCAACCAGTGTAAGAATAAAAGACTTCCTTTTTTTATCGTGATATTTTTACTACGGGTTTCCAGGTAATATATTGATATTGAGCCACGATAGCCAAAATGTTGTCTCCAGAGCTGGTTAGCCATTGTGATTGTTAGCCACTGAGATTAATTTGAATGCACATGCTGAGTTGTTCTTTCCTGGTGTAGATTTCTGGTTTTTTTCCACACAATGTATTCACCTCCCCTTCCCCATGCCGCCCCCCTCACAGGTTCTTACACGCATCTGATGCAACAACAGGTTTTTGGAAATGATGTTTCAAAGTTGTGGCAAGCCTGGTATTCCTCTTTCTGAGTGTATGTGAACAAACTTTTGGGTATTTAGTGTGCCCATATACATTTACTCACTTGTATTCTGATGTTTGAACATATTCATTGCACGATGCAAAGTTTCAGAACCCGTCTTTTGTGGCTTCGACATCTACTAAAGAGAACCAGAAGCATATCAAAGGTAACTCCTCAAAGCATTTCTTTTTTAAAATGTACAATTCTCACACAGCATACAAATGCAACCTCAAAGCAAAGTGCAACTAAACCTAAACAAAGCTACCTAACTGCACCAATGTTTTCCATCTAAAAGCAATTATGGATCACAGATGAATTCCTGCTGTCCCTCTCGAGTGTATGTGTGTGTGAACAATGTGATACCATGTGCCAGCACCAAATCTGCAGCCTCTGAGACCTCATGGTTACATATTGAGCCTTGTTGAAGAGCATCACCATTTTGTTCGGGTCATTACATTATGTTCGATTCCCAACCGAGGGTGAATACCTGCTTGTTGTTTTTTTTTTGTAAGGATTACAGAAGCATAGTTCTTGGCAATACTTTGTTGAATGTAGATTGCACAAAACGGCTTTGATTTTAGTTCTGTCTGAAGGTCCACAAGGTCCATGATGACTTACTTTCAGAAAATAAAAAACCATTGTGTTATTATTGACTTTGGCATATACATTAACAAAGCATTATGCAATCCAACTAAGAATGATGCTGAAAGAGGTATTAGACCCATCAAAGCCTACACTATAGTATTGCCAACCTATAGTTGTTTGACTGTGCTCTATCCCTTTATATGCTGAGCATCAAGAAAGGAAGCGGCACATACCATATATTTTTTATATAGTCTTTGGGATATAATTCAGCCAGTGCTTAAACCCCTGACCTCTCAAACTCAGAATAGATGCTCTCACCATTACACCATCAAGTCTGGTTAAACTTAACAAATGCATTGGTGGATTAAAGGGGGCAAAACATGGTGTGTTTTATATCAACCGAAACAGCAAGGAAAAGTTGGCCTCCCTTTCACTCAATATTTACCGATTTGTTGCTCCAGTCTCAGTTTGCTTATCTTCAGTTGCAATCGGTTTTGACCATTGTAGACCAACATTCGCGTCATATCATTCTGATCAGCAATATGTTGTTTCGCCAACATCGTTAGTCGGTTGCTATTTAGCTATCTTTGAGCCAATGGTTCCACGTCCTTGCCTCCCCTGGGGCCTTCGATTATTCCATATGCGAGTACGGCAGAATTTTCTAATGAACCCCCATTTGGCAATTAATAATCAAACACTCGGCTGAAAAGTCATAATTGTGTTCAGCATTGATTTTACATATAAAAATACAACTCTGTAGTGTAAACATTTTGAGTTCCTTGCTTAGTAAATATTTGAACATGGTCTGAAAACCCTCAACCCAAAAAACAACCATTTCATATAAGGGTGAAGGTTCCACCGACAATACTTCATGGTCCATGAATGCCCTTTGACTTCTTTCCATTTTATTATATCTCCTTGCAAACTTCTTTCCCTACTCTCTCCACTCCCCACACTTTTGCTCTCTTACTATTCTCCCTTCTCTTCCATTTCTCAACTCCAACTTTCTCAATATTCCCCCACCGCTCAGCTTGCCCCTTTACTCATTCAGTAAATAGATGTCCTCATATATGTGCATTTCTGAAATGCATATGGAGAAATACAGGGATTTTGTTTTTGCTTCTCTTCACTGTTCTCTTGGGAATCTCCATTCAAATTAATCACCTGTACGTTTGCATGCACTCAACTGTATATTCATATGAATGTTTTAAACCCAAATTTAAATATATGTGTATTTGAATTGTCTACAAATAATATATTCATATATCCATAAATTTAAATTTTCACGATATACACATATTCATATAAGTAACAATTGTGGACAGCTCATTAGGGATGCTTTGGCATACATTTGTCGTCAAAATAAGTCAATATTTTTCATCCAAACAAGGTTTATATTTATCAGTTTGTTTGCACGATGTTGACACTGTCATACCAAGTCGGTAATTCCAAGGCAGTGTCACGATGTGAAAAGCTATTTGTTTTGGTATATAACAAAAGAAAATGATGACACATGATAAACCATAATAGTAAATGACTGCATGTCATCCAAATGACTTGTAACTGTGATCGAAAACTACTGCATGGGATTTACGTATGTCCATTTCACTTAATGTCACGATTGAAATGTTCTTCATAATAAGGGTTTGAATTCATCAGATCATTATAGAAGTTTTGTTTTTTTTTAAACTCAGGAGCCTGGATATGCTTAAGTGGGGTCCTGTTACCGAGAGGGCAGGGGTTCAAAAATGGCGTGTTTTTATACAAGTTATCTTGTCTGTTCTACAAGGTAAGAAAACGACTTAGATAAAAGGCTCCCCATAGTACAAGTGCTTTTTCAACTCAAACTATTGCATAACAGAGGATATCGACCCATTCCCCAACACTGTTTTTTTATCCTTAAATTGTTCTGCAATTTCAAAAAGAAATGTATTCCATAGCATATTGAAGCACGATTGGTCGTTATAATTTGTCTGATTTGTATTAATCGGCTGAAAAACCATAAATGCGTTCAGCATTGATTGTAAATATGAAAATACAACTCTCTGATGTAAACAGATCGAGTTACTAGTTTAATAAATATGGGAACATGGTCTGAAAACCTTCAACCCAAAAGCCCATTTCATATCAAACTGTTGCTGGGCAGAATTAGGGGGGGGGGTGGGTGGGGAAGGATTGTGTGGGGTGTGGGGAGGGATAGCAGTGAAAGAGGTAGGAGGGAAGGGAGGGTTCAACCAATGCAAATCACATCAAAACGGGAGCTCATATTTGAGGGTGAGAATGCAGTTTGAACTTGTGAGTAGGAGAGGTGGGGATGAGTTCGGGCGAAAGGAGCAGAAAAGGAGGGAGAGAAAAAGTTGTGGAAGAAAGTGACTTCGGGTTACAGACCTCGTGGCCTGCATACAACGTTTCCCGTAGTTATATTTGTGTTTCCTGTACGACCTCCTTGGAACTTGACCGCAAAAGTAAAGGTTCCTGTGCAGAAGCAAGTAAGGAGTGCAGAGGGGGTGCATTGTTAAGAGAATCAACAGCGTGATCATAGCTGTAAGAGGCGATAGGTGGATGTGGTGGTTTATAGGTACTGTAGGTGCCCAGCATCCCCACACTCAAACTGCCAGTACTTTTGCGCAGCACAGGCGGTGACAATCCGAGACCAAGGTGGTGGGCGTGCCGACCAGAGAGCGTCCCGCTGCTCGTGGCAATGTCCTCCTCGACATTAATAATTTCTATCGCCCGAGATTGCATCATCCGGCGCCCCTGTCGATGGTGCTGCTTCCGCAACTTGTAGAAAACCACCAACATTGCGGCGGCCATCAGGGTGATAGCAACGAAACACCCAATGATAATTTTGGTCGTTTTCATAACTTCGTCAAGTCCAGCAGATCCTGGAGCTAGTCCAGTGGAATCTGCTGGCCGTTGTGGCCTCGATGTATCATCAACCACAGCATATCCTCGGCCTGAGGGGGAGGCCTGACCATCTGGCATGCTCGTCGAGGTTGTGAAATCTGCAAGTTCCAGCATTTCCACTGTCACTGTAGTAAAGTAAGTGTAGTTGGCACCAGAGCTGTCAGAAGATGTCACATTCAGATTAACCATTGCCGTGGCATTGCCAGCCGCGTTACTTAACAAGCATGTGTACACTCCTGTGTCCTGCAGCGTGACCTTCGTGAAATTGAGGCTGCCATCCTCAAGCACAGAGATGCGTACACGGTATGATCCATGTGTCATCATTGTGCCATTAGGCATAAACCAAGCAACTGAGGTCATTTCCGATGGTGCGCGGCAACGCAGCTCTGCTGCTGACCCTTCAGTTACATTGAGGTCCGTGGGTGGTTCCACAATGACAGGTGCGTAGCAACTGAAGGATTCTGGATCAAGATCACGCAGGGACCTCTCCTTCAGTTCTGCAGGTGCTGCACATACAGCACGGAACATGTCATTTTGGGGCATCATATGACGCAGGGAGAATCCGAGCCACAGTGCATCACAGTCACAGAGCCATGGATTGCCTTGGAGAAACACATGTGCCAAGTGTGGGAGACGGCTGAACAGCTTGTACGGGAGTGAGTTCAACACATTATGTGCAAGGTTAAGTTCAGTGAGCTGTTGAAGCTCATCAAACGCATTGCGGTGAATGAACTGAACCCCTGCATTAATAATCTGCAGCTTGCGTAGATTTCCTAGTCCTTTGAAACACCCTGGCACAAGGGTGGTAATACGATTTCCCGAAAGGTCGAGTTCCTCAAGAAGCACAAGGGGTTGCAGGTTGGGAATGGTGGTGAGCTGGCACATACCCAGGTTGAGGTACTGTAGATTGGTAAGACCCTCAAACGCACTATCAGAGATGAACTGCAGGTACTTGAGCGCACCCAAATCGAGGCGCTGGAGTGAGCCGAGGCGGCGGAAAGCATAAGAAGGAATGCTCTCGATTGGGTTTCTGCGAAGCCACAACTCCTGCAGCTTTGAAACAGAGTCGAATGCGCTGCTCGGTACAACAGTAAGTCTATTGTCAATGAGCTCCAAAGTAGTGAGGCTGAATAAGCCGTGGAAGGCGCCAACTTCCACCTGCCGAATGTAGTTCTTGCCCAGTTGCAGCACCTTGAGCTGGTGCAGGTGTCGGAAGCTTCCAGCCTTTATCACGTGCAGGTTGTTCTCTTGCAAGTTGAGAAAGTGTGCTCCAGGAGGGACCCCCGCCGGCACCTCGCTCAGTCCTTTACGCAGACAGATGATGCGACCCATTTGGTCCATGCATCTGCATTTTGATGGACACGATTGGGTTGTTGCCGGTCCAACAATTGCGTAGCAGCACAGCAAAAAGACGAGCAATACCTCTTGAGATTCCCACCAAAAACGTGGAGTCGGCATCCTGCGCTGCAGCAGTGGTGTTGGCGAGCCACACCGCCCGCAATTTTCATAATTCCGAGCTATTCCCGCAACCCTTGAGCCTATGCCGGAGGCATGGGGCCATTTGAGGAGACGCACCGGGCCATGCCGTCTCCCAAGGAGCCGGGACGACCAAGCGAGCGCCGTCTGGTGGACACGTCCCGTAGGTTCGTTCCGCGTGCTGCGGCGAGAAGCTGGGTTCAGGGACGATGCAGGCAGTTGGCCGACCCGGCATGAGCCAGCACTCTCTCGGCAAATTGCGGTACCTGAACGAGTTTTGCACTCACGGCTCCTGGACTAGGTGTCCGAGTGAAGGCTCAACGCCGTGCACCATGCATGAAACGCATTTCACTTTTCCGTCACCTTCATGTGTGTGCGAGCGGCTCGCTCGATCGAACCCCTCACGGTCAGAACGTTACAAATGCACTCAACGAGACGCAATCGGTAAGGCAGTCACGTTACGGTAATGTGTGCGTTTGTAAAACAGGAGAGCAAATTTTTTGGTCGGACGTCGTTCAGGTTTGGGGAAGAGGTCGACAAGAGCAAGAAATCACGTAACTAGTGACATGAGAAATGCTGATAAATATGCCATTCTAAACAAAAAACCATGTCCGACTCACGCCGCTCCAAGTGGCATTTTGGAGCACATTGTGCAGTAGCGGAGAGTTAAATTGAAATGATCTTCATTCAGTGCTGTGACGATGTTCGTGCGTTAATTATGCTCCCTCCAGCAAGACAGAAAGCGCCCTTGTACATACCGCGCCCTGCGCTCCATTTGTATTCTTTGCAGCGCGTAGCTGTCCGGTGCAAGTTTGAAAAGGCAGAGATGTCGAGACAAGCCAATACTCACGGAGAAGCTTGCTTTCCACAGCCGTCTCCCTCTTTTTATCTTTCAGTTGCTGGACCACGTCTCTCCGCGTCTTCTTGTGTGTTTTATTTATTTATTTATTTTTGCCCTCCCTGTTCAGCAACTTTGACAATGCAGGTTTGGTCAGAAAACTGCGGCGTAAGACGCAAAAGTCGCTGGAAATTCCATGCTTCGATCCAGATCCAAGTTCACTTTATATATTTCCACCGCCGAGCCTCCCGGTTCCGCGGAAGCTGAATTTTTTTGGAGCTCCGAATTCCCTTCATGAACCCAGCACGGCAGGTTGCGGCAAAGCGTTCCACGGAGCGTGTGTCACCATCCTCAGCCTTCCCGCCGATGTGGGGGACCTCGGAGAACGTCGTCCTACGGATCCGACTTTCGGGTTCTCGAGCGAAAGCGCAGCGGCGGCTTCCGAAGAGTGCACGACTCCCGTTTGCACAGGCAGCCCGAGGAGGCGCTGCCGGTGGTCGCCCCGCCTGCTGGCAAGCCGTGACAGTATGAGCACCCCCGCTCCCCAGCCTCGGCGCTGGCGCGCTTGGCGTGGCTCAGCACGGTGCAGGCGGATGGAGATCGAAGTGCGGGAGCGCGTGCACGGTTTTTCCATACGGCGCGGCACTGCGCGCGTGTCGAACGGGAAGGTCGTGAGCACGTGCACAATGCACGGCCTTCGCTGCACGGTTTATATAAATATATAAATACGTCGTGCTGATCGGTAGGTGCGGTGATAAAGCACGCTCGTGCTGGTGTACGTGCATTGCTGTGCCTCTGTGTAGCTGGGCACACGTGCTGTCTCCGCTCGTGTAATGAATAAAACATCATGTATTATCATTCTCCATGATGCCGCTGCAGATTGGTCAACAGAAATTTGGGGGTGAGGTGGGGGGGGATACCTATTGGCAGAAGGTGCGGTTGTGCGGAGGGGTTGAAGCACATTTCAAGGATGGAGGTGCGTTACAAATCTGGCACCAGCAGTCACATGATCGGACTCTGTCTCGGAGGTTGAGAGAAAGGTTTGATGGAGGAGGGAATAGGAATGTAGGCAGGGAGAGATTGGTGGAAACAGAATCGGGGAGGGTCCTTGGTTTGAGTTGAAGTCGTATGGAGACAAATATAGTGCCGGAGGAAATATCCGACCATGATTCAGATCTGTCTTTCCTGCTCGGGCAGGGAACGATTGAACTTGATGGCTACTGGAAAAAAGCATGACCATAAAAATGGAGATGCGGGTCGTGTGCATCGAGGAAACAGACCCCGACAAGCAGAAGACAAATGAAAGTGATTGACATTGATTGATGAACAAGATGTGAGCACTTATACCCAATAATCTTTCGAAATGTTTGGCACCGGATTATAATCGATACCTTTATAATGTTCAGTACAACCGTGGCGTGTCCGATTGATCTGATCTCCCTTGCAGGTTCACTGTTTCATGTAGCTGCTGTGGATTTTAAGGCCGCAAGGGTCTTCATGAAGGCAAAGTATCAATACTTGTCTCAACTCATCACAGACACCAGCTGCCTCTGATGATAGCATGGAATCGCAGATGGGACAGCAGGATTTACATCCCTGATCACATGATCCACGATGCAGCACTCTCTGCTTGAGCAATGATACGGCGGTTCCTGGGGATACCAGCTGGACTAAACCGAAGCATGCCACCAAATCAACTCTGCCTTATGTGTGTACATCCAGGTGAACTCTGCATGAGCCGAGCTCCTCCATGAGCTTCGACCCTTGTGTATACAGTACAACTCCAGCTGCTTATTGGAATAAAAGTAACTCAATTTGTAAGAACGTGCATATTCCGTCAGAGGCATCACAGCCAGTGTAGTTGGTGTAATCTGATAACCTTTAGCTGAAATTTCCTTGAGTAGTTGGATGGCAGGTGGAATGGGGGTGTAATTGTGACCCACAGAAATAAAGAAAATACTTTTTAATTTTATTTCTTCCCTTATTTTATTTAAAGATCCACAGTGGCATTCGCTCGGTGAAACAGAATCGCTGGCGTGGAACAAAAACCCAAGACAGTGATTGTGAGTCGTGGCTTTTGCATGTAAAAAAGGTCCGTCGTTGCTATGGAGAGGTCACATGGAGAAAAGGCGAGAGGGATGCGGGAACTAGGGTTGGGATTCAAACAGCCAGAAAGCTGCACAAACATGATGTTGTTGTGTTTTTTTCTCAACAAGAGCGAGGCTCATGGAAGGGCAAGACTTTTCATTTCACGATTGCTTTATTCGTGGCATTTCATTTATCCCCCGATATAAAAAAAAAACATAATTATCTTCATAACCTTAAAGTCTTCTCAATTTGCATTGTGCAGCAATTGAAGGGAAGGTGTAAAAATTTAATTGATTACATCTGGAATAGTTCATAATTAATGTCTATTCTTTATCTCAAAGGCTGGTCAGTTAGAAAGCCATTGCAAAGATGAGTTTTCAGGAAATTTGATTATTAAGTCTCACAAACGGTGTTCCACCCACTGTAGGCATGCTCAACAAGGAGAACAGAAACACCAGCAATGACAAAAGCAATCCCTAATTGTTTTCCTCACCACATTTGCTTTCATGCATTCCTATGCAGAACATGGCTGGAACAATGAGAGCATAAAATTCCTGTAAGACTGATGGGTGCTCTTTGTGACAGCATAGAGGAAATACGTACTTGTGCTGTCTGTCAATTCCAAAAGGGCCTGACATCCATGAATTAGCCAGACGAGCCCAAAGGCAGAATTTGTATTCTATCCATGTCCTTCATCAGCAGAAACACACTGCCCTCTGGCGGTTCTGAACATCTCCCTTTCCATCTGAACACGAGCCATCCGTTTTGTGCACTGTATGCATATTGCTTACCTTATGTAAATCAGGGGAAGAATCTACAAGGGGGCGGGATGTGGTGGCTGCTCCTTCCACCATCGTTGAACCAAATAAGTACATGGTGTTGAGTGAATTGAATGGCCCACCTGGCTGGAATTGGATTTGGCAAATAGCTCTGACAGGAGTGACCCTATATCGATTATAAATGATCTTGATAAATGTCAAATAATTTTACTAATCTCGTATTTGCTGATGAGGGGCCATCTAGTTTTAATGATCAATGGCAGAATGTTTGTACACCATATTTATCTCACCCCCTTCCTCCTTTATTCTCCATCCCTACCCTTTCCTTTCCCTCCCCATGTTCATATCTCCTCCCAAATAATCTTCTTTCCCTTCCTCCGCCCACACCACCCCCTCACTCTACCACAGTCCCCTAACCTTTCTTTCTCC
>CM068956.1:54922409-54929584 GCA_035128595.1 Eptatretus atami | reverse complement strand
CATCCTTTCTTCTCTTCCTTTTAATATATCTGAGTGAGTCCATACTGCTTACATAAACTAAGGGCACATTGCGTCGGAGTCCCTTTTCTCCAAGAGGTGTGTGTGTGAGTGTGAGTGTGTTTTTGTGTCGTGTTGCAAACAGCTTATTGGATGATGCTCCTCTTAGTGCTTCTCAGAAAACTGGCATCATGCATACCTGACTTCCTTACCCAAATATCTCTCTCTTTGAGTTGAATTTGAACTAATTTAGGCAAAACTAAAAGTATTATATTGAAATAGTTCAGATTGTATCAGGAACCATCATTTGTAGTGTAATTTCCAATTATTTTTGATGTCATGTCCTGAGAAACCCCAAGACGTCTTTGTGCCTTTGCTACTGTTTTTGCTCAAATAATATTTTGTCTTATCTCCACCAGCAAATTCAGAGCTAATGCAGATCAAATTCATTGTTTACAATTCACAAAAACCAAAACCAGAATGATCCAAGAGGTTTGAATGAGTGATTACGCTGAATTCCGAATACGCTAGCGGTTGATTCTTGTGCATCAAGACTGGAGAGGTCTGGTCTAAAAGAGTTAACTAGAATCGGCTTAATAGAACCCCATACCCATTCCTGAAATGCAAGGTTTGCCATTGGTCATTATCTATCTAGAATTCCAGCAATGTGGGGTTGTGTGTGTGTGTGTGTGTGTGTGTGTGTGTGTGTGTGTGTGTGTGTGTGTGTGTGTGTGTGGTGGTGCGTGCGTGCGTGCGTGGGTGTGTGTGTGTGTGTTGTGACTGCTTTTCTCGACAACCACTGGTCCGATCTAATTGAAACTTGCCAAGTATATTGCTGGGGCCCTGTGGTTGTACCTTTTCAAGGTTTGATATTAATCGGACAAGTGCTTCCCAAGTTATGGCCATTTATTTACCAACCAATGACAGGACACGTTGCTGTGTGGGCGTGGCCGATGGGAGAAGAGAACCTCAGCCGCGTTCCCCATTACGGGTTACACCGTACGGACTTCCGGATAGTGATGACTTCGTGTATTCTAATAATTTCTCGATTTCTTATACGCATTTATAGATAAACACAATGCCCCAATCCAGTCGTCGTTTACGAGAGAGCGAAGGAACGGCCTGTGTGGTTGTTTGCAAGTTTTTTTTTTTTTTTCACGTACGTTTTTTTTTCTCTTTCTCTTCTCTTTGTTTTTCCTTGCGATGACATTGCGAAAAGGCAAAATACGTTGGCGCTAATTGAATAATTGGCCATTAAAACTAAATTGCGAATAATCGTAACTGCGATATGCGAACTTCCGGGCCACACATGTACGGGCACGCAAGAGCGAAGGAACGGCCTGTGTGGTTGTTGTTTCTGGCTCGCGGTTTGAAAGTTTTTTTTTTTTGCTGCACGTACGGCCACACAGGTACGGGCACGTACTAGTACAAACAATGCACAGAAATCATTACAGTCTTTTCTATCCTGACGCATCCCAAATTTTTTGTTGGATCAAATGGCTTTCAAGACAAGGAGTTCGATATGAATAAATGAAACTTGTACATTAACTATATCGTATATCATTATTTCAAACTCGTTTTTCTGAGACATTAATGTCAAACGCCATAATTGTAAACATAATGAGGAAGAGTCCCTACACATCTTGTATGAACGTTCTGTTTCATACTTGCTTTGTCCTTTTTAAGATGTTGCTTAATTAAATACAAATGACACATAGCTTCAGTTTAAGTGATTTAATAGCAGAGGGAGAAATGAATGGAAGCAAAAACATTTTTTAAGGATCTAAGGCTTGTCGTGGAGCTGCAACACACATGACTCACACTCAATGACATAAAGACAAATACACGATACACAACACAGGACTCTTCGATGAGACAAACAGCCACTGAGCTTTGAGGAAGTTCCGTAACTTCCTGGGGCACTTTGGGTCATCAAACGGAAGACCAAATACTGCATTGCAGCCATCATAAGGAACCCAAGGAAGTAAAGAGCAGACAGGGAGTCATCAGGAGGGACCTGGATAGAATTTGGGTTTCAGCTGATACTCCTCTACCTTCAAACCCATCCAGGTGCAGCCAAGTGAGCCTCACAGAAAATTTTCTGCAACAATTCACTTCTCCCGAGATAGATACATGAAGAAAGAAAAATAGAGTAAATGAGATTAAAAAGAAAGAAAAAGCAAAATTAGAATGAATGAAGAGAAATGTGAAAAAGTAGAAAATAAGTGTGATCGGAACAAAGATGTCGGGAAAAACCCGGACAGATATATTTCAGCAGTTACTCCCCTGGCTCAAATACAGAAACTACATAACCGTAAGTAGGTACAAGCTACCAGAGGTCCATCAGCAGGGAAGCACACATCGTAGCAATGGCACCGCTTTTCTCACCACACTCACCAGGGCATTTCCTGAGGAGGAATGTCCTCCTCCCCATGGATGCCAAGCAATGGTGATTGTCCATGCTCTTATCCTTTTAAATACTGAGTGTCAAGGAAGGAAGCAGCACATACCATCTTTGAAGTCTTTGGTGTGACTCAGTTGGGGATTGAACCACTGACCTCCCAGACTCAGAACAGACACTCTACCCATTACACCACCAAGTTTGGTCAGTTAGACAGGTTGGTTACCTTGCAGCAACTTTTTTTTTTTGCAGTTCAGCAGTCAATAGATGGTTCCCATCAAAACGTTCTGAATAATTTCTGAGAATAAGTATTTTATTATAAAATCTGATTGCTTTTTCTGGATGTCAGAGTGAGGTAAGTCAAATTCTAAGTGCTATGTTCCAAGTCTAATTTCTTGTAAATTGTAAATGGAGTTGAGTTGACAGGAGACAGAAGAATGGAGCATTTGCCAATAAAAATAGGTGCAAAGAGAGGTCATAGACAAAGTTAAGCCAAGGATCGATGCAAGAGAATGGTAAGTCATTGCCATGGAACTAAAATAGTGCGAGAGCTCAAGGTGGTTGGTGGAGAAAAGTCATATATCACAAGTGTGATTTTGTTTTTTTAATTTCCCCAGGGCACCAAGATGACCAACAATGTCCAAGTCATGGGAAAGGTTTGAGAAAGTAGGATTTATGTCCCATTGTTAACACATTGCTGCTTGATGTTGAGTATCAAATCAAAACAATGGTATTTTATATAAAAGGTGTGTGTAAAGGTAGGTTTGTCTGATTTGATCTCCCACAGAAGCCTCACCATCAGTGTCGTGAGACCACCACAGATGTTGGAAACAAGAAATTGCCTTAATGAGGCAAAGTGATTTATTCACACTGATGCATTCTGGGAATATGCAGTTCTGCCAGGGTACAAGCTCAAAAGTACTTTTTATGCAACAGTCGACTTAACATATTATCCAAAGTCCAAAGGATGTAACCCAAACCTAATGTAGAAAGTGCTATTAATTTATTTTCATCCGATTGTCATAAGATCCATTGTCGAATGGGAAAAAAATTAATTGATGTAAACAAAGGTATTCAATGGGGAAGAAAGAAAACAATTCGGAATTCCGACTTGAATGATGAACCGTGTGCTGAAGCCAATAAGCACACCAATAAAGGGTTTCAAAAAGACGAGATTAAAATTTTGATGCACAAACTTACAAACAATATTACTTATCTAGAAAGGGATCATCTTTGTATTATGAACACGTTGTGAGGGGAGGGAGGTGGGGTTGTGCTGATGCACTCTTGGTGCACATGGAAAGGGAGGAAGGGATGGAGAATTGAAAAACATCCATAGAGGAAGCAACAGGCATAGGAACTCGGTTCCACAGACGAGATAATCGAGGGATTAATAAATGGAGGTGAGTATCCAGCTTAGATTTGGGGAGAGAAACCAAGTATCAGTTTCTAGAAGAATACATGTGACCTATTGGAGGGGTATGTGCAGGGGCCAAGAATTGATGACGGGAAGAGGGTGGGTGGAACAAGGCCTCAAGTGAGGTGATAATAAACCGAGAGTCCACCAATCTTCCTGTAATGGGTGAGAAGCAAATGCTGGGACTTGGCCTCCTTCCAGGAGATGCCAATAAAAGAAATATCTTGCACTCGATTGTCTCCAGGAAACCAAGGTAGGAAGCAGTTGCACCAGCCCAGAGTAGGGAGCCATACACCTTGGTACTTTGAATGAAGCCCTCATGCACCATGATAAGCTTTGCATCGTTCAGAATTTACTTTGCTCTGTGAATAATATGAATGTGTTGGGCAGCCTTAGTTGCCATTTTTGCACACAATACAGGCTGTGATATCTCGAGAAGCCTCAAAGCTCCAGGGATTGGCTGGAGAAGGAAACTGCATGCTGAGGGGTTTGGCAGCCAATTCTTATGGAGGGACATTGTGAGTTATTGGGACATTCTTGCGTTGAAATATACAGTATGTTCCACGTTTTCTTTTCTAACAGTTAACCAACAACTTGTTTATCCGGGATCTGCAGAAAGAAATGCCATTGTAAAACATCTTGCCTCTCAGAAGTCTGGTGTTTTGTTCTGCACAGCGATCAGCAAAATTGTATTGATTATCAGAGGGTTAGGGGTGGTGATGTAGGTAGGGAGATCAGGTTTGGATTGGTGTGTACATGGGGCATATGGGGAAAGGCGTGATGAAGGGGTCAAATTCATGCCGTATTTGCACACATAATTAAAGTATTCCCTATAAGTAGCTTGAAAAGGCACAAAAGCAGCGAAGAAGATTACAAGAAATCTTTAACAGAATAAAACATCATTTATCCCTTCATGCCTATGTCCCCAAATTTTTTTGATATATGTACTTACATATCCTCTCTTTTCGTGATCCCCTTAATCCAAATTTCAAAGTAACTCGCAGCACACACCACTCCACTGACTCCATTATCGTAAAGAATTTGTTCTCCTGACAGGTGAATACAAAAGGCTGTAAAGACATGATCTCTCAGGTCAACAAAATATCTTACACTATTCACGGCTCATGCTACAACCATTGTCCTTAATAAAAAACAAAAACAGAGGACAAATTTCCTACCTTGCAATACACACGACTCAATGAACAATAGACAGTAGATGTCTTGGGAAATTATTATGAGCAGGAAAGATAAATCATTTAAGTTCACTTGATAGAAGACAAGAAGAAGACATAAGCATAAGAAAAAGAAGGTATTAAATTTTTTTTTAATGAAAGCTATAGTGGAAGTATCAGTAAAAAGATCAACTGCAGTCAATTTGGAAATGTTTACAAGCCTTATTTACAATGATAGCAAAGTACAAACATAAAATGTGAAAACTCGTAATTTATAAACAATGTATATACATATTTCCAACATGAATAACACAAGAAAAATGAGAATGACTGTAGGCCACTGCAGAAGATGAGTAAAATAATCTGGAGTTATAAAATATTTGGAGTAAAAAAAGAAGAACAGAAACATCATAGATACTTTAAAACGATTAGCAGAAGGAGCACTCAACTGGAGAGTGGTATGGAGGAAGGGGGCATTGTTCAACAGAAATGTGGATTTGGGTGGCTCAATGAGACGACGTATTGGAAATTGCAGCACAGGACCTAATTGAATGGTGAACTAAATACCACAGTATAAAAAAGTACTTTTTGCTGGAGCACTGCAGCATTGGCCTTCTGCAGCTGGACTGTGAGGCACTGGCACTGTACGACAATAAATTCACCTGGGGATGGCCTTCATAGTCCATCATGAGTATACAATGGGGTTTCTTTGGAAGTCTTCTCTTTTCAGGTTGACTTTCCAAATCAATCTCAGAATAAAACAAACATATATCATATATCATCTCTATATATAACTGGCAATGCCTACCATCGCTTCGCTGATGGGCCAATTAGTCATTGTATTTGCGAAAAAATTTGGGTGAGAAGGAGAAGGAAAGGAAGACAAATTTACCAGTGCATAGAGTGCTTTAACCCCTCCCCCAACCCCCTCCCCTTCCTCACTCCTGCTACCCCTTCCCCCCCCCCCTTTTTGCCTCCCATTCATCCTGATGTCCCTTCCCGCTAGAAATTCTTACACATGATGACAGGCTTTGGCAGGGCCTCTGTTTTTGTTTTGCTTTTTGGGGGAGGGGGTGGGGGCGGAGGTAGCAAAGGAGGACAAATTACCAATTTTTTGAAGAATGCTTTAACCGAAGCGTTCTCCAAGTAAAGAAGGAAATTCTAATTCCTTTTGCCACCACCACCAGGTGGTGCTACATGGTACACATTTACATAGAGAATTTACGTCCCCCACCATGCCCCCCACATCCCATGTGAGGCCGCAGCCACATTGCCTATGTTACCCCCACAAACAAAGTTGTGCACCTCAACTTTTGTCACATTTTGTTGTGTTCAGCCTGAATTTAAAATGGATTAAATATATAATTTTTGTCACCAATCTTCAGAAAATACCCCATAATGAGAAAGTGAAAACATGTTTTTCGAAATTTCTACAAATTAATGAAGAATGTAAAGCTGAAATGTCTTGTCAACAAGTATTCAACGCCTTTGCTATAACACTCCAAATTGAGTTCAGGTGAATCCAATTTCCTTTGATCACCCTTGTGATGTCGCTACAACTTGATTAGAGTCCACCTATGTCCAACTCAATTGATTAGACATGATTCAGAAAGAAAACCACAATTGTATAGAAGGTCCCACAGTTGACAGTGCATGTCAGAGCAGAAACTCCACCATGAAGTCCAAGAAACTGTCTATATAACTCCAAGATAGAATTGTGAGGAGGCATCGATCTGGAGAAGGATATAAAACAATTTCTCGAGTGTTGAAAGTTCCCAAGAACCCAAGAGGACTGTACAGTAACTAAACTGCCAGTGAACAACTTGATGGGGTAATGGATAACAGAATCTTACAAGTGAGGTTTCATTGCAGAGGTATTTGTAAGGCAAATGATGGTTGTTTGGGGTGAAGCTGGCATGCCACTGTGTAGAGGTGAGACTTATTCATCATTATCATTTAAAAAGGACAGAAAACGTACTGGGTCATAGATCATAATGGCTTCCTACTTTAAGAAGCAACTGGGCATCAGTAGTTCACAAATAATTATCCCACCTCATAACAGGGAAAAACCAAAGTGATGCACCACATGGAACACTACAATCAGGATTGCAATAGCTTGCAGATGCAGCATGCCCCCCAAACAAAGTACTGCTGTTTTGTCGGTCCAACCACACCATGGAGTAGAAAC
>CM068956.1:54914909-54917409 GCA_035128595.1 Eptatretus atami | reverse complement strand
CGCAGTGATGACGTTTGCTTTGTGAGGTCTGACATTGTCATGCAACAATGCAACCCCACTTGACAGGATTCTGTCTACCGCCTACGAAATGCATTGTTAACATCGTTGCATTGGAGGTCGCTGTAATACTGGGTGTTTATTGTTCTTCTGTTGTCAAGAAAATCGACATGGATCAGTCCCAAAACACTGCAAAAAAAACACCTTTCTGGCAGATGTCGTGGTGTTTAACTTATTTGGCGGCTGTGGCACCTCTCGGTGCTTGGCTGCTTGCTTGGCCCATGATTCATCATCATACTATATGTTGTTACAGTTATGAGGAGCCCCAAAGAGATCCTCACAAAGTTAAAACAGTTATTTCATAGTATGCCGTGTCGTTTAACTGTCTAAAGTCCATGTAGATAGGTCTGCATTGTGATGGCATTGTAGAAATCACATGTGTCATTTTCTTTATTCTGCATTATTTTATACAAGCCATACACCACATCTGACAGTATCACGAACACATTCTCCTCACGGATGCCACCGATGCCAACTCAAACGGGTTTCATGAACTCCTGACACAATATATTGCTCATGTTTCTTTCTTTCAGTCTTTGGAGCGCTTTTCGTTTTTAACTTTGAAGCGACTCAATAGCCACGTTCTCTGGCTGCACAAATTCGACCTGAAGCATTTCATTTTGGCTCTCTCCTTCGCTGTTTGTCTATTCATTTCTCACCAATCGCTATCTTTGCTTCACGATTCATTCTTTGTTCTTTGTTCTTTCCTGAATCTTCTGTCTCTGTTCTTTTGCTATCTTCCTTATTCCTTTGCCTTCTGCCCTTGCCTTCATGCACCCATGTCTGCTAGCCGTGTAGCTGGACCCTTAACCTTAACTACTTCACCCGGACATCCCGCTAAGAGACGCATTAAAGACGTGCGAGTGACATCATCAGCACATGGGAAAACTCCAGAGCTGCGGCTGCATGATAAACATGAGCAGAGCACAGAGGGTTCCGGTTTCATTCAGGACGTGGGGGCGAGTGACGTCACCAGCCCATGGAGAAATTCCAAATCTATGACTGCATGATAATCATGAGAAGAGCACAGAGGGTTCTCGTTTCATTCAGGATGTGGGGGGCATGATCAACAAGTGTTAGGTGTGCAGGGGTCCGTCCTGTCCCCATCTATCTTTTTATGTCCTCACCTAATTTTACTTTCCAATCACTCATCCTCTCCCTTCCACATCACATGCATGATCACAGCATACTGTAGAGTGCGAAGTCACTGATAAGGTTCCGGCTGGTATGTCACATTGAGGATAACTTGGGAAATTATACGTGCTGTGATTAATTGTTGTATATATGTCATTTCATTGTTCTCTGTCCTTGTATATACTTGCATTTTGATGACTGTGATGACAAGCCATTGTCTCAAGAAACTGTCCTGACTTATTCTCTCAATTCTAATGATGGAATAAGACTGCGGAAGTGTTCAACCAGTGCTGATTTGTTATCTAAGTTAGATCTCAGATGCGGTGATGCAATGTTGGTCCCACTACGCCGACTAACTAAAGTCTGTTGCGCAACCGCCAGCACGGTACCCGCTCGCACTCGGACTTTGCATATGGTAACATGACTCTGGGCGTGGGATCCTGCGGGAAGTTCTGTGGCATCTGGCAACCGTGGTCTCTTAAACACACACCGTCTTCCCAGAGTAATCCAGAGGTGATGTCCATCAGAATATAATTACCCCGTAGACACGAAGCAAAAGGCAGGGAGGGTTAAGCAATTGGTTCACTCTTGTCTGTCTGTCTCTCTCTCCTTCTGTCGACAAATATCAGTTTATGATCGAGGAACAACTTAATTTCAATTGAATGCTGTTTTTTGAACATGAATTGGAAAACAAAACTGTAGTTTAGTCGTGTTTCGGCTCTGAATTCAACCCAATCGCACATTCATAGAGAGGAGTGAGATATAATTTTTTTAATTCTCTGCCTGCCTGGCATTCAAACAAAATTGAAAATCATTGCAAACAAGAAATGTACTGTTTTAAGAACTTGTTAAAAGACAAACAAAAAGCACAAATAACTAATTTGACATATTAAATAAGGTGGTGTATACGCTGCGTCAACAACGGAAAACGTCTGGAATTATTTTTCTCTGAACTGTAGACTCTTTCTTTTATTTCAATTGAATTGTATTCTTGAACACTGTAGAACACAAATCGTCTTGTTTTCACCTCCAAAAACCTCAAGTTTAGTAGTACTTGGAAAATATTTTACCCCATCTCGACCAATCAAATTTGCCATATGCTCTGAGGGCAGAAAAACAGTGAGATTCAGACAAAATGGCGGCATTAGTGATGCAACCACATTAATTGATATTCATAAGCCTGGTGTTGGCTTAGTGGTTAGTGTGGTGGCTTGGGATCCTCGGGTCCTGAGTTCAAGCCCTGTTGGCCGCTGAATTAAAATTAAAATACACCAGGAGGTTGACTCAGCCTGTCATCCTTCTGAGGTCG
>CM068956.1:54888115-54912555 GCA_035128595.1 Eptatretus atami | reverse complement strand
TCGGAGATATTTTTAGGCGATTTCCATTAGCAGGAGATATTTTGACGTCATAACTTTTTTTCTAGGAGGATTTTTCAAAATTGGAGATGGTTACTTCTGCGCAGGGGATATTTTACATATATATGCCAAGTTTCAGGAAGTTTCGATGAAAACTGTAGGCTGTGAAACAAAAAAAGTCCACAACAAGAAGATGAAGAACAACAACGTGAGTAAGACTTAGAGATCCTCCACGAGGATCTAAAAATCACAGAACCATCGGAAAGCATCCTAAATGAAAATAAATAAATGAATATCAATTCCCTCCCTATCAAGTGCACCTGTGGCTGCTGGTTGCATCATTGGTTGAGACATGGCTATGCCGCTATGCAGTGTCCCCTTACCAGTACACTGGTGCTCATTTGCGATTGAGGGTCCAGCATGCCCGCTTGGGTGTTCGACCAGCGTCAATCAACGCGTTCGTTCCGCGCGTGCCAACGTGGCCTGCACTGTACATTCCCTGGCTCGGTCGCAGCCTCTCTGGCAGCAGAGGTGAGAAGACGTTCACCATCCGTGGAGAATCCACCACTGCCAGCGAGGACCGAAGGTACATCGCCATGGATAATCCTGCACTTTCACGAGCGGACGTGTGTCTGCTTTCGAGCAATCCATACGTGAGCGCGGTTCGCCATTATGCATGTGGCCAGCGTTCGCGGTCATACAACTTCGCTAGCATGTGCGTGCGGGAACACCAATATGTGTCAGGTATTGAGGTTAAAAAGAACAAGCCGCTTCTCCCTCAAACTCGTATCCTGCCAACATGGCGTGGGTCGGCTTATTGGCCTCCGTATGCGTCTCTTGCAGCGTGGCGTCGTGCTGGCCGTGTTTCCCGTGCGTGAAAACACCTTCGTGCAGCCTCTTAAGACGGTATTTACTTGCATGCCTTTCTAATGCAATCGGCAATTCTCCCCAGACCATCGGAAGCTCTAGTCAATATTCCAGCACCAACTAGCACACCTGCATGACTCGGCGCTGCAGTTTCCCCACCATGGCGCTGCAGTTTCCCCACCATGGCGCCGCACGCGCTGGCCTCCACGAGGCCCCACCTTACAGCAAAGGCGCACGTGGCTGATTTACCTCAGGAATAATCAGAAACGAAGAAGAGTGGGGATGAAATGAAGGAAACAAATGATTGAAGCAACCCTAGCTATTAGATCATCGCAACGCACTCCCTTGTTTTTCCGCTAAACAAAAGGAAAGGGGCTATCTACACATATAATAATGGAATAACTGTCTTGGGACACTATCTGTTGTATGCATGCGGTTCCGAGAACCGCAACAATATATATATATATATATATATATATATATACATACCATACTCTGTGCAGAGTGTTGGTGCTGCTAAAGCAGTCTCCTTGGCAATTGGGTACAATCCTGGACGGGTCGCCACTCTGCCACAGTACACGAGCATGCTGGCACTCATTTTGCTGACCTCGGAAGGATGACAAGCCGAGTTAACCCCACCTGGTATTAATTTAACAGCTGAGCGGGATTTGAATTCAGGACCCTTGGACCCAAAGCCCGCCACCCTAACCATTAAGCCAACACCAGGCGCACACATACATACATACATAATATATACATATACATATACACACACATGGGTGGACAAGATGGATACAGAAGCAAAACTCTCAGCAAGGGAAATCTAGCTGGATATTTTGGAGGTGGACTTGGGGAAGGTCATTGGGGGTAGAAAAAAAATCATGGTTTTGAATGGGGAATGATCTGAGATGGTGGTGAACAACTGTCTTGAAGTCCTGGAGGGAAGAATGATATTGAGGAGAATGTGGAATTTGTTTCCACAGGTTTATAAAAAGAGAAACAAATGATTGGAGATGAAAGTGAGAGGCCCATAAACTCAGCTTCATAACAGGAGATTCCAATAATTTTGAAGGCCTTAGTTTCCACAGCATCACACTGAGTATGTATGTATGTATGTATGTATGGACGAGTTGTTTGTTTTTGAAAATCTTCTCAGAAAATCTTCGTGTGCGACGACCTGCCATTCCCGAGAGTCTTCTGGGAACCCGAGGTAGCTCACCCCTCGTGTTCTTGTCCCCCGACCCCGGGTCCGCAACAATATATGATCTTCAGCAGCCTACGAGCCCCGGCAAAGGCAGCACCAACTTATTTCCCAATACTTGGGAAACAGGGGAAGCCTGGTGTGAGGCAGGGGTGCCAGCTCAGATGGGAGAGCAGAACTCCATCAAGCTGCAAATCAGGATGGTGACCAAAATGGTGATGGTGATCAAGATGGTGAAGTGGCATCCAAAATAACCAAGTGGCATCTGAAACAACATGCCGCTTGGTTATTTAATGCTGAAGGAGATGTATTTTTAGTGGCCCTCAAATATTAAGGAGTACAAAACTGGCCAGGCCACACATGCTGCAGATTTATTTCAGCAGACCAGTTTGTCCCTCTTGTCACTTTTCTTCCACCTTCATTTGGCCTTGTGCCATATGCTTTCTAACTGTCCCTCAATGGCTCTGCAGGGTCACTTACATTCATCAACAAACCCCCTCCTTATGTGGCCTCTGAAGTGCAGCCTATCATTTTAGCTACATACATTTGTACCATATGTGGTAGGTACCCCCTCCCTAACTCTTTTCAATGCTGCTTCCTCTAAAAAGGCATCCACCACATCAAATGCCACTCACTGCTGCACAATCAGATTATGTAAAAGTAATCACTATGCCCATCCATCTATTGCCTGCTTTCCCATTCTTTGCTAAACGATTTATCTGGCATGTAGGCTTTTCTTTAACCTGATAATTTTGTCCATCCTCTTTTTGGTTTTCCTTTTGGTGCTTTACACCAATAATCCAAAGCCTGGTGGCTTAATGGTTGAGATATTAGGGTCTTGAGTTTGAGCCCCTGTTGTGCTGTTGAAATAACAACAGATGGATGAGACCAAATGAAATAACACCAGATGGGTGAAATAACACCAAGATTTCGAATTCCCTATCTTACAATTATGCCAAATGATGAATTCACTGTAATGGCACAATGCTCAGTGATATTCAGCATTGAAATAACATCAGGTGGGTTAGATTCCGCCTGTCATCCTTTCGACGTCGGCAAAAATGTGTACCAGCTTACTGGTAATAGGGGAATTGCATCAGCAGCACGGCCACACTTCCAGAAAACGATGCAACCAGCAGCCATAGGCTGCATACGAAACAACACCGATAACCAATAATCCATATAAAGCCGATCGTGTGAGCCTTACAATGTAAATAGCATAATCACAAACATTAGCGATACCAAGATAGGCTAGATATACAAATTAGGTGTGCAGTCAATGGAATATGAAGGTGGGAGAGTTAGAATGAAGGAAGGGAAAGAGGTGGACATAAATAATGCACTGGAATGATTGGGGAGTGGTGAAGAGGATGGAGAAAAGTGGAAGGAGGTTAGGAGTTGAGAGGAGAATAATAAGTCAATGGAAAGATAAGGTAAGAAGTTTGCAACATTTATTGCAATGGTTCACTTGGAAATGTATTCACCTGGCAGCACTAAACTAAACTCCACTACTTTGTGAAATAAGATTTCGAATTCCCTTCCTTACAATTATGCCAGATGATGAATTCACCGTCATGTCACAATGCTCAGTGATATTTTAAAGTAAGAACGGGAATTAAAATCTTAAAATGAACAAATATTGGTGAGACAAAATTTCTGTGCGAACCAGTTCAAGCTCACACATCTCAATCCTTCATCAAGAATACCTATATTTTGCTTCAACAACACAGCCGGCCATATACGCGGAATAAACGCATGCTTGGGATAATGCGTGCAATGTGCATGTGAGGAATTTACGACAGAGGGAAACGCTATTCCTATGAGAAACTCTTCTGTAGTAATTTAAGAAAGTATTATGTTATCTAGGTAATCTTAAAATGAAATGTAATATCGTGTTCTGCATATTTATTATATTAGCCAACACAATAACTCTATGATTAGAACATATATATAATGTAGTAATATATAATATATATATATAATATATATATATATATATATATATCACACACACACACACACACATACATACATACATATACATACATACAATCCACCAATAATTATCCAAAGCCTGGTGGCTTAATGGTTGAGATATTAGGGTCTTGATTTGAGCCCCTGTTGTGCTGTTAAATAACAGATGGATGACACCAAATGAAATAACACCAAGATTTCGAATTCCCTACCTTCCAATTATGCCATATGATGAATTCACTGTAATGGCACAATGCTTAGTGATATTCAGCGTTGAAATAACACAGTGGGTATATAATATATATTATATATATATATATATATATATATATATAATAGTTGCGAATCTGGAAACCATTATCGTACTCATCATTCAGGTCCTTTATGTCAGTTATCTCGGTAAGTACATGTTTCTATAGATAGCTCGCCTTCCATTGTTTAATGGGTAAATCTATGTAAATGCGCTGTGATTTATTTTAATTGTTAGGTCAGAACAACAAAGAAGAACCCTCCCGTCCGTGATTCAACATTCAACAGCGTCCCGTGATTCAACAGCTGACTCAACAGCATAAACAGGAATGATGTTGGGGCGGGTCGTGGGCTGTCTGTGGGCCGTCTAACAAGTAGAAAACTGTTAAGTGCTTTGTCGCTGTATATACTTGCATTTATTGTATTCGTATAGTTCTGCTCTTCTGTGTTCCCGAGCTCCCCATTATTACTGTATAAATAAACCCCAATTGTTAAATGTATCAGCTCGTTTTGTGTTTCTTGCATTGGCTCGACATGACGCGTGTTTGAGGATAGTGTTCATAACTTGTTCATTTGGTCCGGCCCAACTTTGGTAATTCCGCTCGGTTACGCCGGATCCGAGTTGCGATAGCGACTCGATTCGACAAAGTCAGCCGAGGGTGAACTTCCCCGGTAGTCGGACCACGTGTACTTAGGTAAATTGAAAAGTTGGCAATCGACCCTACCCGACGTGGTCTATCCATTGGCGAACTTCGGTCCAGAAGGACCCATCCGCTCCGGACTTATCCGGGGCGACGACCTTTACATTCCGGGCGATCGGTCAAGCCGGCTCGCGCTCATCTTGCGGTCATGCTCACGGTCGACCCCGGCCCCATAACAATATATATAATATAATATATATATATATGTATATATATTCTTGTAGTATTCGCGCCCGTCGGCGTTCGAACGACCGCGTTTCCCAATAGCAGCCGGTTCGCCCAGAACGGACAATCCAGTATGACTTTCTGCAATGGCATCAGAAACCAGTCACGATGGGTTTTCAATCCCACCACAACCTTGTCCATACCCTACCCGTGCCTACAGGTCCGATCGCCAAAATCTTCGATTACCTAATTATTCGCGCAGGTAGGTTACCGAGAGGTTGTACCTCAACGGGACCGCTTGGAAACGAGCGCTCAAGCAGCCCGCTTCCTTTTGGGATAACCGAGCGGGGTAATATCGCGCAGTCCCGTTGGACCCGATCACTTTACCGGTATTTAAAACTCACTAATCATTCCACGAGGCAAGATGGCGTTCCAATAAGGGAAAGAGACCCGACGAACAGGTTTACATTAAACCAGCACATTTATTTACTCTACATATGCAGGAACAATCATGCAGTCATTCAAAACACCAACATGCACGTATACAGAACAAGCAATGAATGCGGCAGGCACGTGGCAAGACAAAGCGCTACAACCGTCTATAAGTATTATTAATGTACAGTCACTTACACAGTTTTACTTACGGACTCGGCGCCACAACATTCATTCGAAAGACAGCAGGAAAAAGACCCATCAAAGGCAATGGGGTCAGACTGGACCTCTTCGGTCTTTATGGCGTGGGACTTGGCAGACCGAACGAGTCCCACGAGACCGTTGCAGGTTACCTGCACCCTCGTGGTGTCTGGCTTGGGCGACCCGCATGTCACGTCCCCACAGCAGCTAGCGGAGCCGCGGTCGAGCTCGGGTTTCCGTGTGGCAGGCGAGCTCTCTCCGGCTCTCTCCACACAACGCGCTTGGGCGACCCGCGATGCTCCTTCCCCACGGCAGCTAGCGTAGCCGCGGTCGAGCTCGGCCTTCCGTGTGGCAGGCGAGCTCTCTCCGCTCTCTCCACACGAACGCGCTTGGGCGACCCGCGATGCTCCTTCCCACGGCAGCTAGCAGCCGCGTCGAGCTCGGGCCTTGCCAAGCGCCGGGTGATTCGGGCCTCAGTCGGCAACTCGTTTGAGAGGAACGAACGGGTCTTTGCTCTCTTAGAGTTGATGCTCTGTAAGAACCCGTCCGTCCTTAGTGATGCTCGAACTGCGCCGAAGCCCGATCACCTCGGACCGCATGTCGCTGGCTGGCGAGCTCTCTCCGGCTCTCTCCACACGAACGCGCGGTTTGCGCGACACAGCAGGCAAGGCTGCGCCTCCAGCTCGCGTCTCCTTCGCGACGCCCGGACTCTCCACCGACTGCAAGTTCCAAGCTCCGACTCCGACACGAGCCCAGGCTTCCACGCAGCTCCTTGGCTTCTGGCTTCCTCCCACTCCCCGACCTCTCCAGACTGACTCAGACCGACCGATCAACTCGACTCGACCCAACACGAACGCGAGCTTGGCGCTCTGCTCGTCCTTTTATAGGGCTGGTGAGACGGGTTTGGCCTCCGTTCCTCGACCTCTAACCTCTGACCCTTGCGCGGAGAGCGGACGTGCGCGAGATCACAAGCCTCTCGATCCGATCGCCTCTGACCTCTGACCTCTGCGCGAAAAGCGGACGTGCGCGAGATCACCAAGCTTGATCCGACGAGCAAACGTCCCGCGTCGGCCTGCAGCGACACCGTCGATGCGGACTCGCCGGGCTGGCGCAAAGATGGCGTCGTTTCGGAGATGAAGGTGAGGCGATGTTTGTGGTGTGGAGATGTTGACGGTTGCTGGCGAAGTGGTGAGGATGGCGTGGTTTGGTGAGAGGCAGGTGTGGTCATGGTGGTGGAAGGCGGTTGGTCTGAAGCGGTTGTTGAGAGCGATGTTGGTGGTGGGGGTGGTTGTTGTGAAGCGGTTGTTCAGAAAGATGTTGGTGGTGGACGTGGTTGGTCCAAAATAACGATAGTAAAGAATAACGGCTAACTCAAAGATCACAGCCCGGTTAACATGAATAGTTCCCTTTAAACAACGGTGGGAAAATCTATCTGGACACGGAATTATCGGCCGAACTGATCTTGGGACCTTTATGGTGTTCTGTCAATTTCCACAGCCGTAACAATATGTATATATATATATATATATATATATATATATATATATATATATATATATATATATATATATATATATATATATATAAATAGACATTTACCCCAAACCTACCTCCTCCCCACCCACTTTGTTCCATGCCCCTACCCCTCAGACCTATCCATATCTACTTCCTACCTTATAAACCCTCTTCCTTTTTCCAAAAGATTAAACATTCGCTGTATCTCTACAACCCATCCGTTTGTCTTCCTCAGTAACCACACTCCTCCCATCTTTCCCATATTTTGCCTACACAGTGCTAAACCCTCTCACCATATTGCATCATATTGTCGTGTCCAAGGGGTTAGCCCCTTCCTGGAGGGATAGCTGAACAGTTCTCCCTTGGAAGCGAACAGCCGAGTTTCTCGGAGATTAATGGTGCACACGGGATGGGAGGGCGGCGAGGACAGAGGCACACAGGTTTATACTAGAGCCCGCGACAAGTACACAACACAAGCAACTTCAAGAAATACAGGGGTTTAATGACAATAAATCAAATATTTGCAAAGATAATGATTCCAAATGTAATAATGAAAACGGAATGTGAGGAAAAACGAAATCTAATTTTGAGGCGCCTCCACACAGACTTTAATACAGACAAGAGAACAGAATAAACAAACGAAAAAATTTCCCTTTTCCCAGCGCTTAGTTGTGTGCTCAGAGATGAGTTTCTGAAGCTTGGGGTTTGCCAAACCACATTGGCACTGTGCGGGAAAATGCACTCAAAATGGCACCAAGTCGCCCTCTGGGCCGGAAACGTACAGAAGGCAATTTGGGCGGTGATACTCAACACCAGGGCTCAGAAACCACTGTGTAGCTTCTTTCATCGATCGTACTTGTCGACGCCACTCCTCTGAAAAATGGCGCCATCTTCTCCCCCGATGGCACAACATGAGGCTTTGAGGCACGGTCTCACCCAACCCAGCCAACAGTCAATGGCCAGCGTCTTGGTTCATCACGCGAGCAAATTCGCCTCAGCACGAACACGAGAAACATGCAGCCTTCTTCACCGTGTTGAGGGAAAGCCAGCCGTAATGCCCTTCTCTTCCAACTGCCAATCCTGCTTCACTCGCTTCTGCACCACTCCTTCTCCTCCGTGTCCTGACCCGATCCTATCTCTCTCTATATCTCTCTCTCTCTCTCTCTCTCTCTCTCTCTCATCTCTCTCTCTCTCTCTCTCTCTCTCTCTCTCTGTCTCTCTCTTCACATCACGCCCATTATTCATCCACTCCATGGGCGTGGTTTTCTATTTGCCATTCCTATAGGCAGGGTTTCTTGGCTGCTTGGAAGTGCAGCTCGGTTGTTGTTGTTGTTTTAAGGATGTGATCCCTTTTTATCACCAGTCTTAAGGTCGTGATCCTCTATTGCCGGTCTTGAAATGCAAAAACAAAGGAAAGGTCACAGGGGACAATCACATACTGGGAGAAATTATCCTTAAACCCTACCTAATTAACACAGCACCACCACCCCCCCCCCCGTGTGGTTGACAAGTTACACATAAGCTCACAGTTTCCCTACTTAGTTTACATCGAGATGTCTCCTACACATCCACGGACCAAGCTACTCTATACAATCCTATCTTTCCAATGAAATTCCACCATCTACCCCACAAACATAACAATATATATGGACCTTAAACACCAACTTTGGATGGCCTCCTCGTCGAAGTAGATGTTTTTTTTGTTTCCCATCAGTGGTTCTTTATATGCCACAGCATTGGTTGTATGTTCTCAATTACAAACAATAGGTAAAGGATATTTCTGAACTTCTTTGTTAAGTTTTAAGCATTCTAATGCCAAGGTTGATCTTTGCCCTTGTCGTCGAAGGCTGTCAACATTCTTACCTGTCTGATTTCCTTCATTTATGCAAGCAGCCATACTTTTCTCAATCATGTATTCTGTTCTGCACAATTGATTGAATTAAAAGCTTTTTCATGCCAAATGGTATCTTTTGAGTTTAATCGTATTGTTGGTCTCAATCAATGACAAATTTGTCTTCATGGACAACCCTTTGGGAAGGACTTCAGTTTGGGCTGCAAATTTTCACACTGCAGTGGCAAAATCATTACTACTCCATTGCTTTGTCTTCCTTCAACATGGAGATTCAACACGTTCATCAACAAACCTCCTCATCATGTGGCCTCTTAAGTACAGCCTATCATATTAGCTTCACACATTTGTACCATTTTTGTCCTATATGTGGTAGGTACCTCCTACCTAACTCTGTCGAAGTGCTGCTTCCCCTAAAAGGTATCCACCACTTCAACATGAAGAATTGGTCCTTCAACATGAAGATCACTTGCTGTTCTTCATCCTGGAATATGACTTACCACAGCGGTAATTTTCTCTTCTTTTTCTCTCAGGATATATCATAAAGCAAATGCATTTGTATTGATCTCTTCATAGAAATCTTGCTTTTGTAAAACCTGTTTTATCATCAAATATATCATCTTCTTTCCAGATGGACCACATCTTCAAGCTGACTTAGAAAAGCAGATCCTCTGCTGTATTGAGTATTTGTATGCAGTGACAAGTCTGCATCCTCTTTAGGTTAGGTCCCCTGGGGACTTAACTGTCATTTCACAATGCCATGTAGTCCGTTATTTTAAAAATCGATGCTATTTTGGATCTTTTTGGTCGAAAAAGGATTCGGTGCTCTTCTACTGCACATGACCCAATGACTTTCATGTTTTCTGCCCTTGTACTGTGACTCGTTTCACAACTAAGCGCATTCCATGCTAACAGGGTCACGTGCCTTGAATTATTAACTCGGTCTTTTCGCTTCTGCACAGTCACTTCCATATATTTGGCCTTATTGGTGCCTTTTGATGATCTTTCTATACCCATTCTCCTTCCTTCCTTCAATGGATCGAGTTGGCAAGCTGTATTTAAGTTATCTCAGACTATATGAATTGGATCATTGCTGCAGCCCTTAACCACAGCTCACATGTGTACAATGTCATTGTTTACCCAGCTTGCTGTTTGTTTATTTCATGCATTCTCATCTGGTTGTATTCCTGTTGGTTCATAACAAATCAAACCCTGTTTATCAAGCTCTTTTTCTCAACATCTGTTTGTTTATTAAGCTCTTTTTCTCAACATCTGTTTGCATTTGGTTCTATATTTATCCATTATCTTGCATTTAACTTTCAAACCTCACGTTACAAAGTTCTTTTTCTCACAAATTTTCTCATCGTAACTTTCTGTAACTGATTGATATATGAAAGGCATTCAAAAAGTTTGACCAAGATACTCACTTTATTTGTGGACAAGCTAACTTGTTCATTTTTCAATTCACAAGTACATCCGTTGTGTTGAAGAAGATGCATTCTAAATCTCATAAACTTCTGGTGTATGAAGCTGATAACATTTGGGATGTCGAAACTGCATCATCATCCGTGGCACAGAGGTGTGCTTTCGGACAGATTGATTGAAAGATGCTTCGAGAGTCGTATTTTCTGACCCACAATATTAATGCAGTAGATGTATTGCACATGATGTGAGATGTCAAGATGGGAAACTCGAATGTCTGAGATATAATGTTTACATTTCAAACATATTTGATTGATCATGGTTGTGTGGAAATTAATATTGTACCTGCCTCGATAATATTCTTCCCCATATGGATTACAATTTGTAGAATACAGACTAGACACTGCAAAATCACATTTTCTACATTTCTACAATCTAGCAAATACAGTCAATATGAATGCTATTTATTATATTTGTGTAGTGGAACTCTGACTGTGATAGAAGTGTACAAAATCAGAACAGCTGTGCCTCAGATAATTATTATCGACAGCGACCACACATTATTATGCAATCCACGAGTATATTTTTGACTGTTATATTGGTGCAGGAGAATATTGTTATGAGAATGATCTAAACTTGATGAACAAGCTCTGAATGTTCACTGAGAACTTGGAGGCCATCATTTTATACTTTGATCATGACAATGCTCATTGAACTTTGTATATAGAGGATACCTTAAACTGAACCAAACGTTCTGACAAAGCAAGCTCACTGTGTTACTAACTTGTATTTATACTTGGTGTGAACACAGTCATGAATGCATTTAATAATGATGTTCTTGTGGACAACTTTTGGATGTGGAGATGCTGGGTAAACTTATTGTTGAATGAAATGAGATTTATTTATTGTTTGGTATGTGTACCTTGTACCATTTGTGGAATCCTGTATTACACAGGAGCTGAGAGTCTTGTTTATTAAAGTTATGATAGGTTTTGAGTATGAGCAAATAACTCAGCCTTACAGATTGGTTAATTCCACCAGAATTCGCATATTTTTATATGACTTGTATCCTCCAATAGTTTCATCAGCAAACCGATTCATCAATGTGTTTGCCGTCACTCAGATGGATGTAAAACTGGACATCCCGTCTGCCGGCATAAGGACAGGAATGAACGAAATGGGTACGTTCAAATAGTATGTTCAAACTGGTTCAAACAACCAGGGTTGAAACAGCACGTACCATTTTTAAACAGATTATAACATGGGCTTATTATTGAGGGATGAGAATCGTACTGTGTCCGGCACCCATTGACTGGAACTCTCTAAGGTGGTAATTACGCTTACTATTATGGTCACTTGTCTTCTCTTACATTTTTAAACTTTTGTCAGATTTAGCTAAGACAACGTAACACACGTATATAATTGTATTGGAGAAGGAGGGAGATCAGGCATGTAATGATATGAGTGAGGAAAGTGAACAATAAACCCTTGCAGCCTGTTCCAAGTTCCGTTGCGGTTCCATACGAAACGGCAAAGATGAAAAAGGCAAGCCCAAAAGTACACCAAAATGACAACCACAAAGGTTTACCTTGAAATATAGTTCTTTAAACTTGAATTCAAGTGGAAAATTAGCGAAATTAAATTCAAAAATTATCAACTCACAGAGATCAAAAAATGGCAATCTCTGCGTTCACAGATCGAGCCAACATGGGGTTTCAACACGAGGGTCGATTCCATGTTGGACATTTTTCTCATATTATTTTATCTTTTTTTTTTTTTTACAGATATCGATCTATAACGAATGCAGATTGCACAAAAAGGTGAAACAATGTGATCTCATGTTAAAAAAAAAAAAAAACCCCCACACACACACACACACTGACATTTATTATTATTGACTAGCAAATACAATCCGTCACTTCGCTGATGGGGATATTGAAGGGGGTGTGGTCGAAAGACAGAGGGAGGGAGAGAAAATGGAGGAGAGAGAGAGGAAGGAGGGGAGAGAGAGGACAGAGGAGAGGCAGAGAGGAGGAGGGTAGAGGAGGAAGAAGCTGGGAGGAGGTGAAGAAGGGGAGCTCAGAAGGGGGAGGACAAAGGAAAGGGCGGGGAGGTGGGAGAGCGACGCCTCACCAAATGTTGCTGTACATTACGGGAGGGATGGGTGCGAGAACGGGGCAAGAGAGAGAGACTGAGGTGTCGGAGCAGAGTGCTGCATTTTATTAGGTGAGGGAGCAATGAGGGACAGTCAGAGAGAGAGAAAGTGGGGTGGGGGGGAAGAAGGGTGAGGGGAGGAGGTGGGGTTAGCGAAGAGAATGATATGTTATGTTTCATGACTGAACACACACTACACACGACACACTAAATGAGGTATCAGTACCCAGTGATTTTGGCCGAGACAACACAGAAATCAAGAAAATGACCAAATACCAAGATCTCAAAAATTAAGTGAAAAGACCCTGGAAGTTGAAGAGATCCAAAATTGTACCAATGATCATTGGAGCAATGGGAATAATGAAGAAGAACCTTTTAGAGATCTTAAAAACAATCTCTTAGAATATTACTACAAACAAACTGCAGTTGGAAGTTACCTGGGGCTCATTGATGATCCTCAAAAGAGTCCTTGGCACAAAACTTTGCGAACAAAACTTCCCACCTTGGTCCATGATTCCTGACCTCCCTTACTGAAATGGAGGTGAAGACCGAGATCTGGAAGGACTCCATTCCACCTTCTGAAACCCGCACATGAAGATGACACACACACACACACACACACGACAGGTGGATACTTTAGAGACCTGGAGGGGAGCTTTAAAACCCACGCTATTTACTTGGCGAAGGTTTGCCTGCATGCATGCATGCATGCTCTACATGCAACAACCTTTGCACTCCTCCGGTTGGCTCACTCCGAATCTGATTCGTACATGCTACAGTCCACTCAATAGAGGGGTGGGTGGGGGGGGGTGGGAGCAGAGGGAAGAGGGGGAGGGGTGGGAGGGAGAGAGAGGAGGGGGAGAGGGATTCCGGCAGATGTGATGCCCAGTTTAACGTCCATCCGAGAGATGGCACACACATTAATGAATCACCCTGGCTGTGAAACACCAGGATGACAGTTTATAGCTGGATCAGGATTCAACTCAGGCTACACAGCTTAGAGCGAGCGTGCATACCTCATGGCTTTCCTGCCGTCATATGGCGATTCGTTACTTCATAACAACTGAAAACATTTTAAACTCATTGTGATCATGTAATTTATTTTACCTTCCTACCTCCAGTATGGAACCTCGATATCGCCAATGAAGCTCGAAGAACACATGCCAAGCGGCTTCACAAGCACTCCATGAAACGGTTGAACAAACTTTTATAAACAAAATATTTAATTTTTATTTGTATTTCTTGATGTTGAAGTGACAGGTCGTATAAGGGAAGAACAAAAAGGGGAAACCTCGTGGAAAATAAAAATTTACATTTTCAGCGAGCCAGCCACCACCTGTTGCACTGCAGAACAACATGTGGTCAATGCAGCGAGTGGTCCTGACCTTTGTTCAAGTCGATCGATATAAAGTATGCAGTGACAGTGCAAATATTATAGAGGGCTTGCCAAGTGGCTTAAACACTCAAGGAAGCACTCCAACGAAATGGTTGATAAGGAGCAGCTGGCTTGGCAAGCAATGATCTATCATATTAAACACCTCCGGGAGACGTCCAAGCAATGTCCGAATTGGACAAATGAACACGTATATAGCAGTTTAAACTGCTGCTAAGTTCATTTGTGGGGCTTAAATTTTGTAAGTCAGCTTAGTTTAAAAGATTCTCAAGGTTATGGCATGTGCAGAAATGAAATAAAGCCATGAATGCTGGCATCTCCGGGCGTTTATAAGCAATGCGATGTACCCAGCGATTTGTGGCTCTGATGAACAGGCATTTGATAATATGAGTGAGGAAAGAAAAGAAAAAAGACTTTGTCATAAAGAAATCATTGTGGCCTGTTGCAAGTCAATGCATGGTTGAGCAGGCCAAAAAACATGGCGACTTCAGATCCCAGCGAGGTAACCCAGGATATGCCTTAAGTTCCCATAGAGCGAGGTGTCCGAGGATGCACCTGATGAAGTATATAATTAAATAAGGCCGTCAATTATCTTCAAAATGGGTGTATAAATTAGCCTAAAAACCCAATTTTCACTCTTGCACTTCTGTGGAGTTCCCTTGGTATGTGTTGTGGAACTCTAGAAACTCAATTGTCCACTCGAGGCAAAGTACATCAAACAGAGAATCTTTAATACATAAATTATGGAACGAAGGACCATTGATGAAACAGTCACACAATGGTCTCCGCTAATTGGAGCTTTCAGGAATTCGTCTATTTATTGAACCCTGGAAAGGTGGGGGCAGTTTCGAGGGGGCCGAAGAGAGGACCAGAGTGCACAGCGTGCAGGACGCTATGCATGAACCTTCTCACAAATAAACAGGAATGGAAGGGAGTTGGGTCATAATGACCCACATCTGACCTCGGCTAGGCCGGCTAGAGGGATGTGAAGGATTTATTGAAACAGAGGAGAAAACCCAGTGAGCGCTTCTTATTGCCCTGGTCAGAAACATCAAACTGCGCAGACAGACAAGAGTAAGGCGAGCAAGAGTCTCGAATCGCGGTCCAACTATGAGTAGGGCATTTCTGGACAGATAATGTATCAAGCTATAAATAACATAAAGAACATGACATTCCTTTACAAAGACATGTCCGTACAAATGGCGAATACATTAATTAGAAATCTAAGAACAGAGAGGGAGAAGAAAGGGAATATTTTCGGGTTGCATTCTCAAGACATTCGAGTGAATCACGTCTATGGAGCCAAATGGCCGGAGGCCTGAGCTCCAGTACAAAATAAGACCTCAAGAAAGAGAGACATAGATTACAAGTTCTAATAGAATTAGTTACATCAAGATGAATCAATTCAATTAATATTTAGTAATTAGAAAAACACATTCAGTGATTAACTGAGACTGCAATTCTTATTAATGCCCACATTCAAACAGATTGATTATAAAAACTACTCAAAAAGGAAGTCCAATTCTACATACAATGGTCTCTGCTAATCATTCCCTTGGGATGCATGCAGGATATGCCTTAAGTCCCCATAGAGCGAGGTGTCCGAGGATGTGCCTGATGAAGTATGTAATTAAATAAGGCCGTCAATTATCTTCAAAATGAGTGTTTTATTTAGCCCAAAAATCCAATTTTCACTCATGCACTTCTGTGGAATTCCCTTGGTGTGCATGCAAAGTTTCAGGCTGCTAGGTTTCATGGTTTTGGAGTTATGGAGGAGACACACTGACATTCATTAGTTTATATTCTATACTAATACTATAGAAGATTTCTCTCATCGATGGAACCACCTTCCAGAAGCTATTCTGTCTCACTCTTCCCTCCAGAGCTTCAAGCAAGCAGCGCACCAACGTCTCTCGTAATCTCCAGTTCTGTCCTATTATCCTTATTACCCCCATTAATCTTTCCTAACCCAACTTTCTTAGTTGCAAGTTTCAGCATTTCCTACCTTCCTCCCTTTCCTCTTATGCTGTTCCTTCATTCTCTTGATGTTTCTCCCACTTTCAGATTTACCTTGCTCTTCCACGAGCCTCACTCCTGTAAAGAAAAGAAAAAATCCAACAGGTATCCTCAGCTTTTGAAGAGAGTTTTTTTTTCTGAGCAGTGAAGGTTGCATCTTGTCATGAAGGAGCCCGGAATTGGAATCAATGTATGAGCGACTTTCAATCACACGTGCTCTATGTACAGTCAGTGTAAAAGTTTCGTGAAAGAGCTTGTACTTGTCTCACCTGTAGGGCATTACAACGCACTTATACATTATTTAATAAACATCACCATCATATGTGGGATCCCAGCAACATGAGTGATCATTCCCAGATACATGAGCTATATGCTCAGATCGGGGTGACAAACAGAGTGGGAATCTTTGTGAAAATTTTATTTTTTGCCAGTCCAACTGTTGCCGTTTTATTATGGCATTTATTCCTAATCTTCAATGTCAAAAATATGTCGAAGCTCACTTGATTTTCATCTGTGCTGTCACAGCTATCACTAATTATTAAGAGCTTTCACTTGCAATCATATATCACACATAACCCTATAGTCCTGCATTGAATAAATCTGCAGAATTATTTGTCCCCTTCTGGTTTCACCAGAGGGGACTATAGGTTTGCTCTCCGTCTGTCCGTCTGTCCATCCCACCTGTGGTTTTTCAGACTTTTTCCCATACCCTTTAACATATTGAACTGAAACTGTACATGGCTTTATTGTGATAAGTTGCTGAAAAAGTTCGAGTTTCAGGGTATTTCGTCGATTTTTCCCAGTTATCTCCTTTTTGGACATAGGAAATATCACATCGGTAGGGGACATGTATTGCGAAGAAATTCTCGCTCTTTTTTAAATCTGATATGTCATGCGCTGACACATTGCATGATGCCCGTGCTGAGGTACATGTACCTGCATGTTATTCCATTGAAAAATGACTCACTCCAGCCAGGAAAGAGAGTCAGCACGCATTCAAAAAGCCAGCCCAAGGAGTGATAATTTGGCCGCAATCGTTTTAAGTAGAGAATAGAGCTGTAATTAGAGCCGGAGCTAAAGCGTGTTCTTAATTTGCCACCCTAGGCCTTTTTCCTCATCATTTCCCACGATCGGCTGGTGCTGCATTCCGGCTAACGACCCACACCGGCCCTGACGCACGAGCAGATGCGTGCACATGTCTTAAAGATGCTTCAAATTGAAAGATCGAATCGATGCTTTCTCATGACCCACCCGTCTGAGCAAGTCCAGGATGAGATCCAAATGCTCACCGTGTGCTGGGACCGAGCGTCACATCCATGCAGTTTGGCTTGATGCACATCCAAAGGGCAGTTGCGCATCCCTGCAGTCACAAAATGTGCAAAATGCATTCCTGCAGGCTCACACGTTTATTTTTTATTACCCATTCACAACAGTCTCATTTTTACAAAACCATATAAAATGGCTTTTAATGTTCGGTTCTGCATAATATGTTAATAAAATCAATAGGGTTTTCACTGCAAACATCAAATCTTTCCTGTTTTCAAATAGCCTAACCTCTGACAATCCTCTTACATTCCATACTTGTCACTCAATAAATAACATGTTGGTTGTCCTTTCTCAGTAATGGTAGGAGGCCCGAAGTCTCAAAAATGATGTCTGGCCGATCATCTCCTTGGACGCAGCTTGGGCATTTGACGCAGGTCAGCCTCCTGTCCTGCTCACAAAGCTTGCAGCCTCCAGCATCCTAGGCCATGTTCACACCTGGCTTTCTGGCTTCCTCAACTCATGCAGTAAATGTGTTGCTGTTAATAGATTCCTTTCCTGTCTTCTTCCAGTAGAGGCAGGAATGTCTTGGGTCCAGTCTTGTTCCTCATGCACAAAAAACGACCTCTCTGATGCTTTGGAAAACCCTCTCTTCCTTATTACAGATGACTCCACAATGAGCCACACAGTTTTCCAATCCCACCGACAGGCAGACAGTATTAGCTGCAATGCATTCGATGCTGGTCTGACAAATGGAGCATGGCTTTCGACACGAGCAAATTTAAATGAACCCACCTCCTTATTTCCAGGGTCGTCCACTGGAAGAGGTTCAGTCACTTATAAATGTCAGCCTCATTATCAGCCATGACTTTTCCTTAGCTGACCAAAGAGTGAAGTGGCCTGCCAAATTCATCCACGCATAAGGCATCCAACATCATTATATGCCATTCCTTGAAAAATCAGAACTACCAATGGCCTACAAGGCCTTTGCCTGGATCTCAAAAGAGTGCTGCTCTCTCTCCTCTTTGATAGCACCTCTGCTTCACATCTGTCTTAACTGGATTCTGTATATCCTCAGGCTCTCAACATTACTGACATCCACGGCAATGAGGCTGAAGTACAGGCAGACAAGTTGGTGGTTTCTCTGTTTTTTATTGCCCCTCTACTAAATCCGTACTCTCTGCTTGATCATAACACTCTGACCCATCAGAGCTCCTTCAAGACAGACACATTCTTCCAGGAACCCCCTCAAGATTATACTCCCGGAATCCAGACTTATATTGTCCATCTCCACTCTTGTTCCTCTTTTGGCCTGTTTGTGGAACTGCCTTTTCAATACCAGTCTTGCCTCCTGGGCTTTAAACTGGTGGTACTGCACCAGCTTTTGCCATCCTACATTCCTACCTGCGATTTTTCTACCCCTTTAACCCTACCTGAGCTAACTCTATTTGCAGGTTTTCCTCTTCTATGATCGTTCTCTTTTTTGTTGCATTTACTTGCTGCTATACTGTCAGTATATTCCTTTTGTTGGCTTAATGGTTAGGGTGGTGGGCTTGGGATCCTACGATTCTGAGTTAAAATCTCACTCAGCTGTTGAATTAATACCAGGTGGGGTTGACTGCCTGTCATCCTTCCGAGGTAGGCAAAATGAGTGTCAGCTTTCTGGTATCCTGTGTTGGAGTGGTGACCTGTCCAAGATTGAGCTCAATTGCCAAGGAGACTGCTTTGGCAGCACCAATGCTCTGCACTGAGTATGGTCCCAATGGATGGATGGATACTGTCAGTGCATTGCCTTTTTGCTCTTTGTTTCCTCACTCTTCCATAATCATGCATTTATTATCCAAAAATATCCATCATATACACAGCGAATTGAATTATTTCATATAATATTTTCTTCTGCATTTTAAAAAATCTTAATTCAGCTTTATGTGGATTATTATCACAAGGCATGCATGGAGTGTGAATTTTGAGGAAACTTGAGAATGGACTTATCAACTCTGGAAAACAAAACGGTGAATCAGGAATAGAGATGTGTATCACATAAAATAAATTAAAATACAATGCATGAGGGAAAATGCAGATGCATTGAGAGCATACAAGAAGCATAAGGCTTGACATACAACTAGCAAATCCCAGAAAGGATCATTCTTGTTTGATGCAGTTAAGACGTAATCACATCAAGGGTGGTCAACTATCAAGGGGAGTGGGCTGGCATCCCAGAGCTTGGCGGTAAGAATTAACCAAAGGCAGCAGCGTAAATAGTTGAAACATAATCTTCGAGAACAATAGATGGAGTCAACAGAACATTGATAGAAATAAGCAAACTGCCGTGGGAGGCAATGAGAAGCTGACATACCTGGTGTTGACCATTCAAAATCTGGAGACAGTATAGGGGTGAGGGTTCTCTCTATGGTGGGAGTGAATTAGAGGTGAGTGCATCAAATCAGGGAAAATGTAGAGTGTGATTGAGTCATTACAGGGTGGGTCAGGGTTCAGGGGTTAAAAGTCAAGGGGACTGCAATTGGTTGAAAATGGGGAAATAATAGGGAAGCAAACAAGCAAAAAAAATAGATATTAGACAAATAAAGTAAAATATCTTTAAAAGTATAAAAATAACATAACATAATTATAACATAATGTTATAGAGTGGAATAAAAAATATTTAAAACAAGAGCGAATTGCTTTGCAATACGTGCCTCCTAGCGATGTGATATTTGCGAAGTCCAAAAAGGGTGTAACGCCGTGAAAATTGAACGTGTTCTGTAACTTATCATAATAAAGCCACGTACCAAGTTTCACTTGAACATGTTAAAAGGTATGGGAAAAAGTCTGAAAAAACCACAGGTGGGATGGACAGATGGATGGATAGCAAACCTGTCATCCCCTCTGGGGAAACCGGTAGGGGACTAATAAAAAGGAAAGATAAATAGAGAGAAAACTAGAAGGGCACTCTTCAACATCGAGACGTCGCCAGATATGCCTCCACCCACAGCATTGCATCACATAGCTGCCAAACCATGTGACCGATCACATCATAGGTGGAGAACTTTTTATTCCTCATGGATAGGCGATCATACCTGTAAAGTTTCACCCTGATCTGTTCAGCTGTTTCAGAGATGAAGATTTTTTGAAAGCTTTTATGTTTAAACAAATTATGGCTGTCGAACCACGTTACCGATGTCATCATCAATTTTTTCCCCAATACAATTTAGCCATAGATGACCATCAAAATTTTCATACTGATCAGATAAAGCGTTGGACGTATGAAATTATGATGTCATAACGAAGCCACCTATGACATCATCAAAAAATCATACTTGTTTCCCATGGGGAGTACTTGACATGTGCCAGGTTTAAATTTTTTCCATAGAGCAGTTTCGGAGATACAGAGGTCCAAAGTTTTTCCTTTTTCCAACATGGCTGCCACATCACGTGACCAATGACATCAGAATTATCATTATCACATTCCACATGAGTAGTCGCACCTATGCTGAAGATTTTGTGTCGATCGGATAAGCGGTTGCAGAGAAAACAGAGAAAATTAGCACGGATGGACGTACAGGCTGACTTACAATACGGACGGACGGACAACCCGAAAACATAATGTCTCCGGCGACTTTGTCAGTGGGGGCATAAAAAGGGGAAGAGGAGAGATGAGAGGAAAAGTATTGAAAAGTTGTAAGAGACGGGAGGTTGATGTGATTGAAAAGCACTCGTTAATTCCATGTGGGATGTGGAAGACAACGTACCTAACCTGAAGATAATGCTTTGCTCTTTACCAAATCAACTGTCTGTGATGCTGAAATGTAAAAAGTTACTGAAGACTGCTGTGTGGCTGAATGAATGCCGAGGAATATTGAAATGTCAAGCAACTGACTTGGAGAGTTTTGTGCTGTTGGTCTGTATGTCGTGCAAGTGTTCACTCAAGTGATCTCCCATTCTTCCCTTGGTTTCACCGATGTAGGTCTTCTCGTAAAAAGGGTGTTTGTAATTCCACAAGATAACACTTGCGGAGTTGCAGTCAAAATGGTCCGTGACTTTAATACTGCTTTTGTATCCTAAAATTGAGGTGGTTGTTTCAAGAAATGGGAAGGTGTTACACTGACTCCATGAATCACTTAATTTTTTCTGATGGGAGATCAGAAGGTAACGTTGATTTAACCAGAGAGTTTCACAAATTTCTATCCCACTTGAGAGAAATGAGAGGTAGTTGTGGGAAAATTGAGGTAGTTTTGAGATCGTTCTGTAAAAGCTTGAAGTTCATGTGGATGATGGTGTTGATACCAAAGTTGATGAGATGCAATGTCAATGCGAATGGGATCCTTTCTTCTATTTTCTCTTAGAAGGTTGTAAACTTGCTCAAAGTGTTAGAAATGCATGCTCAACGAAGAACTTGCAAAGGCGAAGAATATTTGAAGTCTGAATTGTACCTGCAGAATTACCGGAGCTTGAGGAATTGGGAACACCGCATTTCACTTTTGGTGTGGGAGGGATTGGAGAATGAATGTATAAGGTAGCTCTGTGAATCTGTGGGTTTATATTCGACAGTTGTGGCATGTCTGTTCTCTTTGGTTGAAACATTTATATGAAAGTGACAGAGATACCTGAAGTATTTATTACCCCGTGGGGTCTTCCACCCCACGGGGTCTAAGCGCGTTCTCTCTTTTCCTGTGTACAGTTCATTTGAACATCTATTTCTCCATTATTCGTGAAAATAATTCCATGAAAATTGACAGGCATATACTAGACACAGATTTGCAGGCATTAACTGAGCCCAAAGTGCGATTGCGGCCCTTCGGGCCGAGGAACGGACAATTTTGGCCCATTTTCTTAAAATTATTTCTCGGTTATTAGTGGACGGAACCGAACCAAACTTGACAGGTATATTCTGGAGACCATTCACCAGGCAGTAACTGAGCCCAAAGTGCGATTCCGGCCCTTTGGGCCGAGAAACGGCCCTTTCAGTTCATTTTCTTCAAATTTTTCTCGGTTATTAGTAGACGGAACCGAACCAAACTTCACAGGTATATTCTAGAGACCATTCCCCAGGCAATAACTGAGCCGAAAATGAGATTCCGGCCCTTTGGGCCGAGAAACGGCCCTTTCGGTCCATTTTCTTAAAATTGCCATTTCTCCGTTATTCGTGAAAGAAACCGGACAATATTTGAGAGGTATATTCTTGAGGTCACTCTGCAGGCAATAACTGAGCCCAAAGTGAGATCATGGCCCTTTGGGCCGACAAACAGCCCGCTCGGACCATTTTTTAAAAATTGCTATTTCACGGTTGTTCGTAAACGGAACCGAACCAAACTTGACAGGTATATTCTAGAGACCATTGGCCATGCAATAACTGAGCCCAAAGTGCGATTCCGGCCCTTTCGGCCCATTTTATTTAAATTGTTATTAAAAAAAAATTTTTTAAAATGCGTTGGGCGATGCCCAATGCAAATTTAAGTCGCAAATGATGATATGAAACTAGCATCACTCTTGTGAGGTGTTCTGGTTTCTTTTTCTGATGCGATGAAAATCTTACCAAATTTCAAAACTTTCTATTGCCCATGCTATCGCTCACCTGAGAGTTGTACGAATGAACTCCCACGGGGTATGTTCACAATTCAAACTTGTTTATGCGAAATTGAGGGAAGGGTGGAAGTAATTGACAAAGTTGATAAACCATTTCAGATCATCTCTGCTGTAGCATGTTCCACCAATGCAGTCATCGATGCAACAGCCCAATAAATCCTGGATGCCTTACCTTCATGACACGAGCCCTCACGATTAAGACTTGTTTTCCATTCTGTTATCAGTCTTCTGCGACCACCAACCCAAAGATGCCGAGTCTCAATCATTTCATCAAAGAGCTGTATGATTAATTTGTAAGCTTCCTTGAACCTATTCCCTCTGCCTGCAGTGACCCAACACTCCCTTTAGCCAGCCACGCATATCTTTGCCAAGGCAAGGATTTGCAGTCACGTCAACTTTATCGGTTGGTATGCTTTTCATTCACTTAGACCTCTCTCTCTCTCTCTCTCTCTCTCTCTCTCTCTCTCTCTTCTCTCTCGTCTCGTCGTCTCCCTGCTCGTCTCTCTCGTCTCTTCTTCTCTCCCTCTCTCTGTTCTCTCTGTCTCTCTGTCTCTCTCTCTCTCTCTCTCTCTCTTCTCTCTCTCTTCTCTCTCTCTCTCTCTCTTCTCTCTTTCTCTCTCTCTGTCTCTCTGTCTTCTCTTCTCTGTCTCTTCTCTTCTTCTCTCTTCTCTCTCTCTCTGTCTCTCTCTCTCTCTCCTCTCTCTCCCTGTCTCCTCTCTCCTCCTCTCTCTCTGTTCTCGTCTCTTCTCTCTGTCTCTCTCTCTCTTCTCTCTGTCTCTCCTCTCTCTCTGTCTCTCTCTCTCTCCTCCTTGTCTCTCTCTCTCTTGTCTCTCCTCTCTTCTCTCTTTCTCTTTCTCTCTTTTTTTTTTCTTCTCTCTCTCTCTCTCTCTCCTCTCTCTCTCTCTCTCCTCTCTCTCTCTCTCTCTCTCTCTCTCTCTCTCTCTCTCATTACATTTTAATTAGTCTTAGCTCAAATTCTCCTTTTCAACTTCTCTGTCCTCTTCACTTTTTTTCTCTTCTTTCCCGTCCTCCTTTTCTCTTTTTTCTTCCCTGTTTTTTCCTCTTTCTTCAAATTCCCTTTTATTACCCTCACCTGGTGAGAGGGTATTGCATTTGCATCCGTTTGTCTTTGTTCATCTGTTTGTTTTTTGTTTGTCTGCACAGAACTTTCGTGTTTTTCTCCGCAAACGCTCATCATATTGAGACAAAATTTTCATCATGAGGGGTGACGACTCATGTACAATGTTATAATTATAATTTTGACGTCATAGGTCATGTGGTGTGGCAGCCATGTTGGAAAAATGGGAAAAATTTGGACCTCCATATCTCTGAAATCACAACAAGGTAAAAATTTAAACTTGCCACATGACAAGTACTCCTCATGGGGCATGAGTGTGATTTTTTATGACGTCAAAGGTGACGTCTGTCGTCCACCAGACGGCGGTCTCCTTGGGTTAA
>CM068956.1:54842090-54859585 GCA_035128595.1 Eptatretus atami | reverse complement strand
TCGAGCGGCAGCCTTTTAATAGGCTACGCCACGTGATCATTGGCGATACTCTGCCGCGCTATGCATAAGTTAGACTATCGTTTGGCATGAGTTGTGAACGCCGACAACACGCGAAGCATTCGTTGGTATAAGTTATCTATAAGTTATCGAAACGTTCTGTGTACATTACTAATACGTTTATGCATACGTCCAACCGTTAATATACGCCCAAAACTGAAAAAAAACATCAATACTTCAGCGTACACGCGTTTTAGATCAATTTTGATACGTTGCCATACGCTGGCTAAATCGTCAAGGTGTGACAGGGGCTTAAAGGGGCTGTCACACCTTGACGATTTAGCCAGCGTATGTCGATTTATGAAAAATGTGTCTAAAACGCTGCACACGTCAAATACGTTATGGGTACGTTATGTGTACGTTAGGTTCACGCTAAAAAAACACTACCATAGGTCGTATTACGCTGGTTTAAAACGTTGTACTTTTGGTTGTCCAAAAAATTTGCATGCTTGAAATTTACGACGTACTCGGCGTTTGGCTCACACGTTCCGCTACGCCTGGCCATAAGTTGTAGGCACGTTATGCGATTGTTAACATTAATTGTATGTTATTCATAAGTCGAAACACGTCGAGGTAACATTCGCGTACCGAAACTTATTTCTAACCTATGAGTAACGTTTTGTAAGCACGCTACACGAACGTTGTTCACACTTGCAACACGCTACTTGAAAGTTCCTCATACGTCGAAACACATCAAAGTAATGTTTAGGGTACCCGTGACTTATTTATAACCTATGAATAACGTGCTTGGGAATTATTACACTATGCATACGCTAGACTATCGTTGGGCAAGGTTGTGGACGACTAAAACACGATAAACAATCGTTGGTATAACTTATCTATAAGTTATCGAAGCGTTCTGTGTTCATTACTAGTAACATTATGCATTTGTCAAAGTCGTTTTTAATACTTTAAAAAGTAAAACAAAAATATTTCATCGTGGGAATGAGGAAAAAAAATAGCCGAAAAAGACATCGAACAATGGTGCAAAGTAGTCTCCTATTCGTGGACGATAAAAGGATCCATCATCACCCACACCTCCCCATCACGCTCACATACTACTACTGACATAGACATACTACTACTACCAATGCTACTACTACAACTACTTACTATTACTACTGTCATGCACACCACTACTACTAATAGTATTACTACTACTGATACTACTGGCATTGAATCTACTCAACATGGAGTCTGGAACACTGACGGGTTCCTCTTGTGAAGCCCTTTGTATATACCAATTCCCCTTAACGCTGCCAATACGCCATTACACGGTAGATGTAAGTTAGAAACACGTTCAGTAAGTGCTGTGGTCGTCCGGAAGATGTCAATCTAATTCGTCTACATACGACAATGTGCGTTTGAGATACGTTACACATAGGTCATAGCATGTTACTCAAAGGTTAGAAGCACGTTATACTTAGGTTCAAAGCATGCTACACATAGGTTAAACGCACGTTACTCATGGTTCATAGCACGCTAGTCATTGGTTCAAGGCACGTTGCAAATAGGTTCAATGCACGTTACTCGTAGATTTCAAGCATTAACATAGGTTCAGAGCACGCTACTCATAGGTTAAAAGGACGTTACCCATTGGTTGAAAATTAGGTTGCGGGTATGTTAAATATTACCTTGACGTGTTTCGACTTATGAGTAACCTCCAAGTAACGTGTGTCCGTCGTGTGTGAACGATCGCGGAGCGTGCCAGGAACATATGACAACGCATGCGGAACGTGTTAGCCATACGCCGAGTACGTCGTAAATTTTCAGCATGCTTGAAATTTCACGACGTATTACACGTACCACGTAATATGACAGCGTACTTCATTGTTTTCCAGCCTACTCTTAACGTATACACAACTTACCTATACCGTATTCGACGTGTGCCAGCGTTTTAGACACATTTTTCATAGGCCGGCATACGCTGGCAAAATCGTCAGGTGTGACTGCGATGTTGACACTTCAATTCTCAGGCGGTTAAGATTTAAATCGGCGTCCGGCAGGTTCTTAACAGGCTACGCCACGAGTTCGCCAGCAATACGTGCAGCGCGCTATGCCTAAGTTAAACTATCGTTGGGCATAGGTTGTGAACGCCGACAACAGACTAAGCATTCGTTGGTAAAAGTTATCAATAACACAACGAAACGTTCTGTCCCGTTACTAATATGTATGCATACGACCAACACGTTATGAATACGCCAAAAACTAAAAAAAAACATCAAAATTTCAGCGTTACGCCAACGTTTTACATACATTTTTATACGTTGCCATTGCTGGCTAAAACGTCAAGGTGTGACAGGGCCCTAAGGAAAATGACGTTAAGCGAACGAGATATTCCCAAAGGCGTGTTGTAATTGGGGGGAGGGGCGATGCATTCCCAGGGCACATTTTTGGTCACTATAACATAACTTTAATCTCACTTAACGACAACTTAGAGACAAATATTCAACAAATCAATATGGAACACAAATGAAATACACAAATGGACAATTAAATGAAAAGTTACAGAGGTACTCACCAAAATGTACCACTGAGATTGCATGTTGGCACAGAACAGGTGCAGGTGTTGAGTGGAGAGGTTACAAGAAGGGATGGGCAGGCCTTTGTGTCTCAGTCGGACTGCTCGAATAATTTTGGGCTGGGAAGGTAAAGGGGAGATCAGCCAGGGACGATACGGCACTCCCCTTGCCATGATCGGTCTTTCGGAGTGAGTCGAAGGGTGAATCTGGAATTAAGAAATCTCCATTTGAGTTATCGAATGGGCCATTGCAAATCGGGAGCGGAGAAGTCGTCATCGAGGTGCCACGAGATTGTGTGATCAGAGCACCAGGGAAATACGAATACAGTACTGTGGTTGTACGAAGACAAATCTTGTGTTGAGAAAACCAAAAAGGCTAATTGTGGACTCAAAGTGAGGTGGACTAACATTGAGTGCTTGTATTACAATATGTCAGGAGTTTATGTTTATTAAGCAGTAATGAACTGTGATAAAATGTACAGTAATGTGCTCTGAGCCAGTGCTGATGATGATTCTGTAGCTTGCTTTAAATACTGCAACTCTATATGATAACAAACATGTTGAAAAACTATTTACATTGCTGATTTTCTGAAAGGTTGTCCCACAAAGTCATTAAAGTATGCACAAAACAGCTCATTAATATTTATGTCCCTGGAAGTACGTAGGCAGTGATACGTTGTGAGTATCATTGTTGAATTAACACCTCTTTTGTTATGACTGACAGTTTTGCTGACTACCATAGTTGATATAGCTTTGTCTTATACCTCAAATTGACTTAGTTATGAATGAAGGAAAGAAAAATTGGAAAATTAACCAATTTGACTTAAACTGCAACATCGACTTATAGGCCGAAAAATATGGTATATGCCATAGAATGAGTCAATAAATATTCAGAAAGGCTATAAATTCTCCATTTTTTTGAGGTTTCAGGGAAGGACCCAAGAGCACCTCCCTGTAGTTTGTCACCTCACAGGTTGCATTACTTTCCTTTTGAAATTGATGTATTTATTCCAAAATCCGTATCATCTCTTTCTGGAAACTTTTCGAAACAATTTTCGTTCATTAAATATGCTTTCTGACATCATGAAAAAACCTTACTTTGAATGCCCTTTCAATTTTGGGAACTATATAGGAGCATAAACCAGACTCGGTGGTGTAATCGTTAGAATGTCTACTCTGGGTTTCGAAGGTTGGCGGTTTAAACGTTCAAACCCCAGTTGAGTCATACCAAAGTCTTTAAAAATGGTTTGTGCTGCTTCCTTGTTTGATGCTCAACATTTAACAGGATAGAGCACGGAAATGGCAAACCACCGATTACAACCCTTGCTAACAAACTGACTTTGGCAACACCAACGCTCTGTAAAGAGTACGGTACATCAACATCAACAGAAGCAGAGAGCGAAACCTGGTGAATAAGGTATTTATTAGAATGTCATGTTTGAACTTTTCCTTTCTCTGAACTATTTACATAACTTCACCTATTGCAGGGAACACAGGGATCGCAGGTTACAAGGAATTATCAACATCATTTGAATAAAGAGTCCAGGGCAATTTCAAAACTTCCTTTTGAAATTCGCATGAAATCACCAAGTGCCATCTATACATCAAAAAATACACAATGACAATGAGAGGTTCTTCCATGTCCTTCTGATTTTCACAGTTCGTCATAATTTTATTTCAACAACATATCATGGAGCAAGTGTATGTATGTATGTATCATCTTCTCCGAGAGCATTTGACCGAAGAAGCTGAAACTTTCAGGGAAACTTTTCACCCTGGAATTGTGCATATGCAAGTTTCATTTTATGCCATGAAGTTTTTGGGGGAAAAATAATTCACCCATCTTGGCATTTTTTTCCTATTTTTTTTTTTTGGGCGGGGGGGGTGTCTGGGAGGATGGAGTGCAATTGGAATTATCCAAGCTATATAACCACAATGTATGATATATGTACATAAGCAGCACACGTTTTCACTTCAGCTTTATATACGTAACCCAGGTTAATTTTATTTTCAGTAGCGATCGAAAGCAGTGGTCATTTGCCTATACACCGCCCAAATAAAGTGGAGGCATCAGAAGAACGTGTTGCCTGCTTGGAAAAAGGTCGCCCATCGGGTATGTACTCTGCATTGGTATTATTGGTATTAATAATCATAAAGATAATAACATGACCCGCTTGGTGGCTCCAGTAGGGAGCAGGTGCTTCTAGTTCACATAATTAATCAACAAGTAAAGCAATATTCATTACTCAAAAAGACATAAAAGCTTTTTTTTATTCTGACACATTTAGAGACTGATATTATATATGAACTCTGCTTTGTAAATCGTGCTGCATTACAATCATCTACTAGAGATTCATGACTACTTACAATCATGATCAAATGTGTGGAGTTAGAGATTCATCAAATGTCTCCACTTCGATTTTATAAGGTCACCTTGCAAAATCTTGTGGCCATTGTGCTGATTAACCTAGTGAATGGTATTTTCTGTAGGATCACAAGTAAACCCAAAATTCTACATTTCGCTTATTATGCTGACATCGAACCAGCTCACATTGATCAGCAGATATAAACATGTTCGGGATGAAGAAAGATTAACAAATTTCGTTGCGATTAAACCATGATTGACTACTTTGCATAGTGGCAGAATAACTTTGTTTGTGGATTGTTAATCATCGATTGGTCAAATTTATTCTTCATGTCGATATGGTATGGACAGATTTCTTTGCAAACACCAGTTTGTTGCAGGCAGAGAGATGCAGTATCGAGATCAATCATGTTTTAAAATAGGAATTTAAAGCATCTCTTTCTGTTGCCTCTGGATGTTGTTGATGCGGAGAGATCTCTCTAAAGGATACACAATCACAACAAATATAACCCCTAGAGGATCAGTTTTTCCAAAAAAGCTTCAGTCACAGACAGCAAGGCTTTTGGCAAGGCCCGTACTGTTTCACTCCATGTTACATAAGGGATAATTTAAGAAACGACTTTATTTGCGTAACCCAAAACGTCACCAGTAATGCCGCAGAAAACTCAACACCATCGTTTATAGATTACAGGGTCCATGTCCTCACATGTATTGCACCCTAATTCTCTAGTATTTGAAAATGATGTCAAATAATTTTAAAACAAAAATATACATAAAGGCACAACAGTTTCATCGTCATTCATGCAAAATATATACATACCCCGGCACTAGGGAGAGCAGATAAGACAAGGGATCTCCAGAAGCCATTAAAGGCAGGCAAATTGAGAGATTTCCCCCACATTTGTTGTAACAAGCAGATGAAGTTTACTTTCTTGCTTTGAAGGACAAAATAAGAGTGGTAGACTGATTTAAATGGATCCACACATAAGCATCCATCCATCCATCCATCCATCCTCCATCCATTGGGACCATCCATCCATCTGTGCAGAGTATTGGTGCTGCCAAAGCAGTCTCCTTGGCTTTTGGGAACACTCCTGGACAGGTCGCCACTCCGACACAGGATACCAGCAAGCTCGCACTCATTTTGCCGACATCAGAAGGATGACAGGCTGAGTCAACCCCACCTGATATTAATTCAACAGAAAGCAGAATTTGAACTCAGTACCCTAGGATCCCACACCCACCACTTCAGCACACATAAGCATGGTCACCTAGCAACTAAATACAAACACTATATTGAGCAATATGCTGTACAATATCGTGTTAAACCATCAGTATTGAGATGGTGGTGAACCGCTGCTGTCTTGAAGACCTGGAGGGAAGAATGAGATTGAACTGGAGGTGGAAGTGGTTCCAAATGCAGGAAAAAAAGAGGAGCAAATGAATGGAGATGAGCAGTGATCCTGGAATTAGGTAGTTTCACCAGACATGGGATGATGGTGGACCATGTGTGCCCTGTAGAAACCTGTTGCGGGGGGGGGTCAAAGCGCATAAAGAGCAGAGGGTGCAAGTTCAGAAAGGAGGCAGTAGAAGACAGAGAGACCACAGAGGTGGTAGAAGACAGAGAGACCTTGACAGGTACAGGGGATGAAAGGATTCCATTGAGTACCACACGTTGGTTACAAGAATAGAGGAAATCAGTGAGAAATTCAGTAAGCTTTGTGTGGAGTTCACTTTGGATGCTATTGGCAGAGAGTTTGGAGACTAAGGCAAGATGCCAGACTTATCAAAAGCATGAGATATGTCCAGAGAGACAGCCCTGATTTCATGTCTGACATTGAGGGCCTCCATCCATTGTTGAGTGATGAGAAGCAGCATGTCCAAGGTGGAGTGACCTGGTCTGAAACCAAATTGGTGATCTGAGATGAGGTTGTTGGAGAAAAGGAAAGATTTCATATCAACTGAATGATTGATTCCATGACCTTGATGAAGGCCCTGTCACACCTTGACGATTTAGCCAGCGTATGCCTGACGTATGAAAAATTTGGCTAAAATGCTGAAGAGAGAGATGAGTGCTTGGGATATTGTCTGTATGTCACATGTACACAGTGACCGTCTTTGCCATAACAAGGCTCTATAGCCTTTCAAAGTTGCCATTGGCCTCTTGGTGACCTCTCTGATCAGTCTCCTCCTTGCTTGGTCATTCAGTTTGGAGGGACAGCCTGATCCACTTCTTAATGATTGTCTTGACTGTGCTCCAAGGATATTTAGCCTTTGAAATATTTTTATAGCCATCCCCTGATCTGTGCCTTTCCACAACTTTATCCCGGAGGTCTTTTGAAAGCTCCTTGGTGCTAATGATTGAGTCTTTGCTGTGAAATGTACTACCCAGCAGAGGAAACCTTCAGAGCAGCTGATTTTATTCTGAAATAATTTGAATCACTACAATTAGCAACAGGTGGAGGCCACTTAACTTGATGTGTGATTTGAAGGTGATTGGTTAATTTCAATTTGCTATTAATATTGCTATTACAGATTTCGATTGATTTAATTTACAATTGCTATTACACCTGATCTAATTTAACAATTGCTACTATAAGGGGTTGGACACATATCCAACCAAGATATCTAGTTTTGTATTTTTAATCAATTTTCTGAAATTTTTGAACTTCTTTTCACTTGGATGCTGTGGGTTACGATTGTGTAAATAAAGGTGGAAAAGTCTGATTTAATGCAATTTATTTCCAGGCTATAAGGCAACAAAAGGTGAAAAATTTGAATGAGTTTGCCAAATTTGAAAGGGAACATAAGCTGGCTGTCCCATTTGCGCAGCATTTCTTTATTGTGCTTTCTCAAGGTCTGTTGTATCACACTAAAATATGCAATTTGCCATCTGTCTGTCTGACTATTTTTTTGAACGTGATATATTCGGTCATTACTTATCCAATTTCCACCAAACTAGACTGGAGGATGAAGACAGAAAGACTTTTGTTCACACGATGGAGGTTGTCGTGACTTCATTTGTCCCCCTCCCCTAGAGGCTTTTCCGCCTTGTGCGAAATCCTTGTTAAGGTGTATATCCATGTTAAGATAGATAATTGTGGCATTTTCCATGGCTGCTTCTAAAAACAAATTTATAACAACACACCATTGATATTCGCATATTGTTAATGTTATTACAAAACAATATTAATACTCATAATATCCCCCTCTCCCAAGGGGTTTTTCCTCCTTGGCCAAACACTGTGGTAACGTGTTTAAATAACTGATCGTGGCATTTTGTGGGGAACGTCTACCATAGTAAAAACTATTATAAACCACAAACATGTATGATTACTTTTAAACAGTCGCTGCTGCTGTTTAACACTAAATTGAAAGAAATTTGGAGGATCCTGACATTCTTGAGGCATTATATGCTTATCACTCCCCACAGATGAACAGACATGAGCCTTGATCTACTGTAATTATGTACACCAGAGAGGATAATACCATGACTCTTTCAGCTGCTCACATAGGGAGTGGGTGTACTCATCATTCAAATAAGTAAGTCATCATGCGGTGGTACCCCTGCCAAAATTGTAAATTGTTGCCATGTTTGGGGCTGCATCCTGTACTGCCGCAGTAGTGAACTGTGGAGGGTACGTTCTCAGCTAACAGATCTAGCAAAGCACTGCAAACCATAAAGGATAGAAACTGAGAAAGATCATCTATGAAGACAGTCAATCACTCATAGCTGGAAATATAAATAGTAAATAAAATATTCGACAGTCATGACAATGAGTGCTAAAGGTGCGTCACAGATGTAAAATGCTTGTGCACACGACAAATCTCGGGAAATGACGGACTCCCTAATTGGGAGGCTGGTGAGGGCTGCCTTTGATGTTGTGATGAAATTGCATGGTTAATGCTACAAGGTGCATTCAGAAGGTTATACGCATGAGAAACTCGCAGTTGTCCAAGAAACACCAAAGTTATATTCTTACTAATTATATATACTCGTATCGAGGGAGGTGCAAAGTGCCCCTCCCTTTATACGGGACGGTTTCTCTGTATGCAACTTCGACACAGGCACTGAAAATTCGTTTCTTGGCTTCCAATGGACGAAATTGGCTGCACATTTCAGAAGTAAATCCTTTGTATGTCGAGGTAAGTAATATGTTCCAAATTTCAGCAACGTACCATTTCCGCATTCTTGAGCTTTCAATTAAAACCCTTGAAATCCATGTTGGTGTCTGCCAATCTGTCCGTCCATCCGTGTGCCCAAAATGTGTTGGCACTCATATCTCAAAGGCTAAACATTGAACGAGCTGAAACTTGAAATATACAGCGGACAATACATCCAATCAATGTCTTTCAAAACAAATTAAACCTAAGTGCCATAGTTTTTACTTTTTTGCTGCATTTTGCTCATATTCAACTATCCATGCATCATCCACAAATAACGATCAGAAACATGCAATTCTGCTTGTTTTCTACCGAGGGGCAGCACTATCTATCATTTATGGATATGCATTGGTAGATTAATTAATTTGTGCATCAAATAAGTCGTCGAGAATTGTACATACTCATTACCCTGTATTTGCAAGCGAAAAGTATGGTTACGCGAACGGTAGCGTACGTACGTGTGTCATACGTCGCACGTGTCTACATTTTGTGAAGATCGAAAACCGTTCATTGGAGGAATTGAAACTTTACCACGTGACATGACCATGTGATACAGCGGTCACTCTTTTGAGGTAAACGTAGGCCAAGGTTAACATAGGTCAATTTTCTAAAATTGGCAATTTTCATCTGATTGACTTGAAATTTCAACAGAATTTCACCCTCAGCTCACTGAATTCAACCACCAATTATTTTTGAGCTCAACATCGAACAAAGTCGACATAGGCCAAATTTATAAAATTGTCAATTTTCATCCGATTGACTGAAATTTGAATAGGATTTGCACATTTGGTCATTGAATTCAACGTACAATTATTTTTGAGATCTCATTGGCCAAGACTCAACCTTGGCGAAATTTCTAAGATTGCCAATTTTCATCTGATTGACTTGAAATTTGAAGAGGATTTTGGGAAAAATAGCAGGGACATAGAAAAGGCCCCTTTATATGGTGCTAGATGACCCTGTGAACCATTGGGTTCTCGTTGTGACAGCGTTGATGAAAAAAATCATTTCAAGAGAAAAAAAAAGAAAAAAAGATATCTCCAACAAAATATACCGCTGAGGTTCTTTGCATTGATCAATACTCCGCGAAGAGTAATTGACTGAATCGGGAATTTATTTTTAAATAATTTTTGCTTTGCCCGATTTGAACGACACTTGATATGCACACCGCAGGAGAATGGTGAGTCATGTGGGCCGAAATTTTTTGTGCTTTCGTGTAGCGTTTTGGCTGTATTTCGGGAACATACATACATACAATACATACAAGATGAGTCTTCACCACATACACAGAAATTAATGAAACAAATGAATTCATTAAAAAATTGACTTTATCTACAAAGAGTTGCTGCTTAATGCAGAACAAACCTGGAGACATTTCAAGAATCGCCCGTGAAATAAAATTGCAGAAAATCTGCCATGTTGCCTGTTCGTCTGTTCATGTGTCACGTGGTACATCTGTTCGGGGTCCGCACAAATGTTGTAACTTTTTTTTAAACATCCGTTTTTCACCAGGTTTTCTTTGATTCCCTGGAGAGCACCTCACGAAACCTCTGAAAATATAGACACAGATCTGGCAGACGCCATGGATAGGCAGTCCCTCTGGGACAGTGCATGAAGTCTCGCAGTGAATACGTTGTCATATAGCTCAATGAAGCTGGTTAATTTTGGCATGTTCCTACAATTTCGTTTTCCAAATATAATTGTCCAAACAATAGAAAAAGATAAGTTATATACTTTGGCAATTTACATTTTCTTGTGAATGTATGGAGTATGAGAGAACATAGCCTAGCTTGCTTAAAGTAAATAGGTATATCAGCTAAGTTATAAGACTCGTTATTTCTTTAAATTATCAGATTTTACAACAGATTTAGACACTAATTTAGTCCGGACGATATCTGATCCTCAAAACTGAAATTATATTTCGATGAGATACTTTAATTAATCCCGTGACAGTAGATCGTGGAAAATCGTATCACAAAATGCATGAAATCACTCCAAGCTCCTAATTTGAAACGATAGTGCTTAGAAAAGCGATGCACACATCAATGCATAGCTATGATGAAGAGGCATTCGACAATATGAGCGAGGAATGTGAAAAAAAACAGTTCAGAAATCATTCTGGTCTGTTCCAAGTCAAGGCATAGTTGAGCAGGCCAAAAATATGGCGGCTTCAGACCCCAGCGAGGTTACCTAGGATACGCCTTAACAGCCCATATGGAGTGGTAATGGAGGATGTGCCTGATAAAGGACATAATTAAATAAGGCCGTTATTTTATCTTAAAGGGGTGTTTTAATTAACCCAAACATCCAATTATCACTCTTGCACTTCCTTGGAGTTTTCTTAGTATGCATGCAAAGTTTCAGGCTGCTATGTTTAATGGTTTTGGAGTTTTGCAGGAGACAAACTGACACACTGACAATTATTCGCATAGATATAGATATACTAGCGTGGATTGGCTCGCTACACTCAACTCACCTCTCCACACGTTGTTTCATCCATTGGGAGCATACTCTGTGCAGAGCATTGTTGCTGCCAAAGCGTTTCCTTGGCTATTGGCATAATCCTGGACAGGTCACCACTCCAACACAGGATGCCAGCAAGCTGGCACTCATTTCGGCAACCTCAGAAGGATGACAGGCAGTCAACCCCACTTGGTATTAATTCAACAGCTGAGCAGGATTTGAACTCAGGATCCAAAGATCCCAAACCCACCAGCCAAACCATTAAGCCAACACCAGGCATACACATTGTTGCACAGAATGATTTCATAGATTTGCTTGTTGGTATGATTTTCACCAATCATGATACAAAACATTTCTTTTCACAAATTTGGTTGTGATGATGGTGATATTATATTTATTGAAATTTAGTTTGTGATAGCAGAAGGTCCAAGTGGTCTAATGGTCAAGGGTCAAAGCTGTCCAATCTGTATGAAGGGTGTAACGGGTCTAAATGGTGTTAAGGTGTGAGGGTTCTAAAAGGTCTTTGTGGGCTTTTGGGTCGACACAGTGTTTCTGGGACTTCAGTGACTTTTGAGTCATGAGGGAATTAACATTCAAACATTAAGGGTCTTTAGGATATGATTAATAGGCATATATTCTGAACAAACTAACGGCTTATCACGGTGTGTGTGTGTGTGTGTGTGTGTGTGTGTGTGTGTGTGTGTGTAAAAAATACAGCCCAGACCAGGGATCAAACCAGGCTCTCTGGTCTGGCAATCCTGGCAATGTGCATATAAGGGCATATCATATACAGGCATATAAGGGCTTTGCCATCTGAGCTATCTGTGCAACTATCTGAAGAACGCAGTTCTTCCACATATACAAGTGCCACTCTCTTTTCTCCATTGTTTCCAGGGCACTCGCTGCAACCATAGAAGCAGCTAGGGTCTGCTCTCGAGAGGGTCTTCCAGACAAACAAACAAACAGGCAGACAGACAAACAAACAAACAAGAAAAAGACGTCGTGCAGAGCATGATACTTGTAAAATCCCACCCCCCCAACCTCCAAAGGTTGCCATGAACACATCAAAATCATCTATTTCATCTATCTATCTATATATTACTTAAAACTCTTCATCTTGCATGTATGTATGTCCCGAAAATACAGCCAAAATGGTACACGATAGCGCAACAATTTTAAGGCCACCTTACTCACCATTCGCCTGCGGCATGCAGTATCAAGTTTCGTTCAAATCAGGCAACAAAAAATTATTAACAAATCAATTCCCGATTCAGTCAAGTACTCTCGGAAGAATTTGTTCAATGCAAACAACCTCAGCAGTATAAGTTCGCTGGAGCTATCTTATATTTTTTTCTTGAAATGATTTTTTTCATCAACCGCTGTACAACGGGAACCCAAATGGTCACGGGTCATCTAGTTAAGATTAAAATTGACAATCTTAACCAAAGCTCAGGTCAATCGGATGAAAATTGATTATTTTTTAGGTTGAAATTGATGATTTTAGAAGTTTGACATTGAGTTGACCTTTCACCTTTTGAGCTCAAAATAGTTTGTTTCCAAATTCAGCGATGTACTATGTAATTGCTGCTTAATTTTCAAGCTAATCAGATGAAAATTGACAATTTTTCAGATGAAACCATGATTATAGAAGTTTGACTTTGAGTTGACCTTTGACGTTTTGATTAAAAAATAGTTGCTTTCCCAATTCAGAAATGCACTCTGCAATTGCTGTTTAATTTTGAAGTCCATCAGATGAAAATTTTACGATTTTTCAGATAAAAATTGATGATTTTAGAAGTTTGAAGTTGAATTGACCTTTTAACCTATTGACCTCAAAACTAGCTGGTTTCCCAATTCAGTGACACAATATGCAAATCTTTTTTCAAATTTCAAGTCAATCAGATGAAAAATGATGATTTTAGAAATTTGACCTCCAGATGACCTTTGACTTTTGACCTCAATATCAATAGGCATCTCAGTTGAGACTACCTCTACAACTTGGTAAAGTTTCATGATGATCGGTTTAGAATTGCGACCTGTAGGCAACTGACAGACAAACAGACCGACAGAATAACAAAATCGACTGACCAATACAATTGAAAAATCTTTGATTTTGCAAGTACCAAACAGGGTGAAAACATAACCTCCTTCACCATCGTGGCGGATGTCATGAATCCATTTCTCAGTTCTCCACCTATAGCTTTTTTCCGAGTGATTCGATGTTTCGGCAAGTAACCCAGCATGCACCGAGCCTCCACCAGCATTTATCAAGATAAATTTTTCTTGTTACCTCCACCCGGATATACCTGGAGGAGGAGTGGTCCTGTTCCGTCAACCAATCACAAAGCTGTATTACAGGACATCCGGACCTTTGATCCATTACAAGCTTGTGTTGTACATGGTGTGTCAATAAAAAGTTAACCGCTTCAAATGATCTTTGTACTTTTATTCATTACCTTAAAATATTTGTTTTGCAGAAGTGAACAATGATCTTTGGAGAAGTCATTCAAGCAAAAGCAAAGTATTCTATGGAAAAAATGACGTTTCTACGGATCAAAGAGTAAACATTGTCAAGTGTATTTTGAGACCAAATCAATTGCTTCCGTCCAGACGAGGTTCTGTATTGAATATGGAGTGCATCCAAAAACAATCCAAGCAAGCCAGCCATTTGGAAACTTGTGAAAAAGTTCAAAAGGTGAAGGGACGATTCTCAACATTACAAGGGAAGGTCCATTCACCCAAGAAGTGCACGGTATGAAGGAAAACGTGGACCTAGTTCGTGAGTCAGTCATGCAAAGTGCGAAGAATCGCATCGACAAAGATCGGCTGAACTGGGTCACTCTCAGCAGTATCAGAAGAATAATGAAACAAGATTTAAACCTCTTCCTTTGCACATCACACCAGCCAATAAATTGACCGATGGGATAAAGCAGCACAAGTCACTGTGTGTGAGATGCTGCAGCAGAAGATGGAGGCAACCCCAAACTGGATTCATGATGTGTGGTTTAGTGACGAGGCACACTTTCACGTCAATGGTGCTGTCAATTCACACAACAACATTTTCTGGGGAAGTCATTGCTCAGGTGAGGTTGAAGAGAAGTCGCTTAAGGGTCAGAAAGTCACTGCTTTCGTGGCTGTCAGCTACAGAGGGTGATTGAGCCATATTGGTTTGAAGACCAAAACGGAAGAATGGTTACCATCAATCAAGAACAATACAGTTGATCGTCAACACATTTTACGAAGACTTGAAGCAATCGATGAGCACCGCAGCCCTCTGGTGACACTGGTTCATGCAAGACGGTGCTACCCCGCATAAGCCAATGAAACAATTGCCTTCTGCGTCAAAAATTTGGACAACGATTCTCAGTTTGCGTATGGAAAATGAATGGTCTCCACACAGCCCCGACCTCAATCCGCTGGGTTTTTTACTCTGGGGAGCTTGTCAGGATAAAATCTTAAAGGAACACCCCAGATCTGAAGGCAGCAGTTGAGGCTTATGTGCAGACAGTAACCATTAAAACTTACAGAAACGTCATTGAAAACTTCACAATTCGTGTGAATGCATGTTGGTCTGTGGGGGTGCTCACATCGAGACAACTTAACGATGAGCGCATGAACACATAATTCGTTTCTATTCTCCATGATTGGTTTCTTTTTCCGAATCAATTTTTTGTTTTATTTCTCAAAGTTTGGTTAATAATGTTTCGCAGTGGTTAACCTTTTATTGACAAACCCCGTATCTCTCCAAGCCTTACGTTTCCTCTGTAATCTTGCTGGTTATAACCCACTTTGCCTCTGTCCTCCGCCCGCCATCGGCGCCTCTCTGGTATTTGGACATGAGGGTTCCATATACCTGTGACATGACTGTGACATTGCCACAGTCTCCTCTGTAAACAGTGACCTCGTTTGTCCAGTGTGGCATGCTTCTAGTACTCGCCTCATAGCACGGTTCGGGATGCCGCCAGCACATTCACATTGTCCCATAGGGAATATGGCCGCCCTTACCCCGTGTTTAGTGATAGTGACCTTTCTGGGTGGTTCCACTCGAAGGCTTTTGATGTTCTTTAATACGTTTACCTAAGGTTCTTCCTGTCTCTCTATGTATTCTGCACCACAGTCACATGGAATTGTATATACCACACCTATGTGGTCATTCTTTTGTATTCTGTCCTTGACATTGGTCAGTGCTCATCTCAAGGTGTATACCAGTTGATAATTAACCCTCATCCGACTGGCCTCAAATTCCTGCCAATCCTTTGAGCTACTCCTGGCACAAAAGGTAGCATGCAAAAGCCTTTGGGTGGTTCTTGTGGAATTTCCTGAGACCTTGGAGCTAGCTAGCTTCCAGTACCATTTTGTTTTGTGGGCAGAGGTGGTGCGGGTAACCATTGGCTTTTAACCCTCAAATCTGACTCTGGTAATGGATAAGCTCACATGTCCTAAAAACCTTCTCTGCTGCATTATCCACTTCTACCCTTGTCACCCTGTCATTTGCACGAGATCATCTTCCATCTGCTTGGAAATCTGCCAACGTCACTGTATCACATAAAAAGTTGTAAAAACTGATCTCAACTACAAATCTATCAGTTACTTGCAATCATCAAGGGCTGTCACACCTTGACGTTTTAGCCAGCGTATGGCAAGGTATCAAAATGTATGTAAACGCTGGCGTACGCTGAACTATTGATGTTTTTTTAAAGTTTTGGGCGTATATAACGTGTTGGACGTATGCATAACGTATTAGTAACGTACACAGAACGTTTCGATCACATATAGATAACTTATACCAACGAATGCTGAGCGTGTTGTCGGCGTTCACAACCTATGCCCAACGATAGTCTAACTTATGCATCGCGTGTGGCAGCGTATCACCGACGATCACGTGGCATAGGCTATTAATAGGCTGCGGCTCGACGATTCAAATCATAACCGCACTAGACACGAAGTGTGAAGCCGCTGTCACACCTTGACGTTTTAGCCAGCGTATGCGACGTATGAAAAATTTGCGAACCAAGCTGGCACAGCGTTGAATACGTTATGGGTAAGTTTTGTATACGTTAAGAGCACGCTGGCATACGTCGTAGTAACTGGCATACGTCGTAGTACGCTGGCATACGTCGAGAAATTTTCAGCATGTTGAAAATTTCTCGACGTACTCGGCATATGACACACGTTCCGCATATGCTGGCCATAAGTTGTAGGCACGTTACGTGATCGTTGACACACGTCGACACACGGTACTTGTACGTTACTCATAAGTCGAAACACGTCAAGCTAATGGTGGCGTCAGTGTTCCAGACTCCTGGTTTTTTTTTTCTTCTTGGTATGACGGTGACGTTGACACTTCGATTTCCAGTGCGGTTATGATTTAAATCGTTGAGCGGCAGCCTATTATTATATTATATTATAACCGCACTAGAAATCGAAGTGTCAACATCACCGTCATACTGAAGAAGAAGAAAAAAAAAAACCAGGGAGTCTGGAACACTGACGCTAACCATTACCTTGACGTGTTTCGACTTATGAGTAACGTACAAGTAACGTGTGTCGACGTGTATCAACGATCGCGTAACATGCCTACAACACGTTACTCATAGGTTAGAATAAGTTTCGGGTACGCTAAACATTACCTCGACGTGTTTCGACTTATGAGTACTTACAAGTAACATGTGTCGACGGTGTCAACGATCGCGTAACGTGCCTACAACTTATGGCCAGCATTATGCGGAACGTGTGAGTCATACGCTGGCATACGTCGAAAAATTTCAAGCATGGAAAATTTGTCTAACACCTCGGCGTACTACGACGTATGCCAGCGTACTACGACGTATGCCAGCGTACTACGAAAAAAAGCCAGCATACTACGACGTATGCCAGCGTGCTCTTAACGTATACAAAATTACCATAACGTATTCGACGTGTGCC
>CM068956.1:54826943-54837442 GCA_035128595.1 Eptatretus atami | reverse complement strand
CACACACACACACACACCGTGGTAAAGCCGTTAGTTTGTTCAGAATATATGCCTATTAATCATATCCTAAAGACCCTTAATGTTTGAATGTTAATTCCCTCATGACTCAAAAGTCACTGAAGTCCCAGAAACACTGTGTCGACCCAAAAGCCCACAAAGACCTTTTAGAACCCTCACACCTTAACACCATTTAGACCCGTTACACCCTTCATACAGATTGGACAGCTTTGACCCTTGACCATTTAGACCACTTGGACCTTCTGCTATCACAAACTAAATTTCAAATAAATATAATATCACCATCATCACAACCAAATTTGTGAAAAGAAATGTTTGTATCATGATTGGTGAAAATCATACCAACACAGCAAATCTATGAAATCATTCTGTGCAACAATGTGTATGCCTGGTGTTGGCTTAATGGTTTGGCTGGTGGGTTTGGGATCTTTGGATCCTGAGTTCAAATCCTGCTCAGCTGTTGAATTAATACCAAGTGGGGTTGACTGCCTGTCATCCTTCTGAGGTTGCCGAAATGAGTGCCAGCTTGCTGGCATCCTGTGTTGGAGTGGTGACCTGTCCAGGATTATGCCCAATAGCCAAGGAAACTGCTTTGGCAGCAACAATGCTCTGCACAGAGTATGCTCCCAATGGATGAAACAACGTGTGGAGAGGTGAGTTGAGTGTAGCGAGCCAATCCACGCTAGTATATCTATATCTATGCGAATAATTGTCAGTGTGTCAGTTTGTCTCCTGCAAAACTCCAAAACCATTAAACATAGCAGCCTGAAACTTTGCATGCATACTAAGAAAACTCCAAGGAAGTGCAAGAGTGATAATTGGATGTTTGGGTTAATTAAAACACCCCTTTTGAAGATAATTAACGGCCTTATTTAATTATGTCCTTTATCAGGCACATCCTCCATTACCACTCCATATGGGGCTGTTAAGGCGTATCCTAGGTAACCTCGCTGGGGTCTGAAGCCGCCATATTTTTGGCCTGCTCAACTATGCCTTGACTTGGAACAGACCAGAATGATTTCTGAACTGTTTTTTTTCACATTCCTCGCTCATATTGTCGAATGCCTCTTCATCATAGCTATGCATTGATGTGTGCATCGCTTTTCTAAGCACTATCGTTTTCAAATTAGGAGCTTGGAGTGATTTCATGCATTTTGTGATACGATTTTCCACGATCTACTGTCACGGATTAATTAAAGTATCTCATCGAAATATAATTTCAGTTTTGAGGATCAGATATCGTCCGGACTAAATTAGTGTCTAAATCTGTTGTAAAATCTGATAATTTAAAGAAATAACGAGTCTTATAACTTAGCTGATATACCTATTTACTTTAAGCAAGCTAGGCTATGTTCTCTCATACTCCATACATTCACAAGAAAATGTGAAATTGCCAAAGTATATAACTTATCTTTTTCTATTGTTTGGACAATTATATTTGGAAAACGAAATTGTAGGAACATGCCAAAATTAACCAGCTTCATTGAGCTATATGACAACGTATTCACTGCGAGACTTCATGCACTGTCCCCAGAGGGACTGCCTATCCATGGCGTCTGCCAGATCTGTGTCTATATTTTCAGAGGTTTCGTGAGGTGCTCTCCAGGGAATCAAAGAAAACCTGGTGAAAAACGGATGTTTTAAAAAAAAGTTACAACATTTGTGCGGACCCCGAACAGATGTACCACGTGACACATGAACAGACGAACAGGCAACATGGCAGATTTTCTGCAATGTTTATTTCACGGGCGATTCTTGAAATGTCTCCAGGTTTGTTCTGCATTAAGCAGCAACTCTTTTGTAGATAAAGTCAATTTTTTAATGAATTCATTTTGTTTCATTAATTTCTGTGTATGTGGTGAAGACTCATCTTGTATGTATGTATGTATGTATGTTCCCGAAATACAGCCAAAACGCTACACGAAAGCACAAAAATTTTCGGCCCACATGACTCACCATTCTCCTGCGGTGTGCAGTATCAAGTGTCGTTCAAATCGGGCAAAGCAAAAATTATTTAAAAATAAATTCCCGATTCAGTCAATTACTCTTCGGGAGTATTTGATCAATGCAAAGAACCTCAGCGGTATATTTTGTTGGAGATATCTTTTTTTCTTTTTTTTTCTCTTGAAATGATTTTTTTTCATCAACCGCTGTCACAACGAGAACCCAATGGGTTCACAGGTCATCTAGCACCATATAAAGGGGCCTTTTCTATGTCCCTGCTATTTTTCCCAAGAATCCTCTTCAAATTTCAAGTCAATCAGATGAAAATTGGCAATCTTAGAAATTTCGCCAAGGTTGAGCTTTTGGCCAATGATGATCTCAAAAATAATTGATCGTTGAATTCAATGACCAAATGTGCAAATCCTATTCAAATTTCAAGTCAATCGGATGAAAATTGACAATTTTATAAATTTGGCCTATGTCGACCTTTTGTTCGATGTTGAGCTCAAAAATAATTGGTGGTTGAATTCAGTGAGCTGAGGTGAAATTCTGTTGAAATTTCAAGTCAATCAGATGAAAATTGCCAATTTTAGAAAATTGACCTATGTTAACCTTTGGCCTACGTTTACCTCAAAAGAGTGACCGCTGTATCACATGGTCATGTCACGTGGTAAAGTTTCAATTTCCTCCAATGAACGGTTTTCGATCTTCACAAAATGTAGACACGTGCGACGTATGACACACGTACGTACGCTACCGTTCGCGTAACCATACTTTTCGCTTTGCAAATACAGGGTAATGAGTATGTACAATTCTCGACGACTTATTTGATGCACAAATTAATTAATCTACCAATGCATATCCATAAATGATAGATAGTGCTGCCCTCCGGTAGAAAACAAGCAGAATTGCATGTTTCTGATCGTTATTTGTGGATGATGCATGGATAGTTGAATATGAGCAAAATGCAGCAAAAAAAGTAAAAACTATGGCACTTAGGTTTAATTTGTTTTGAAAGACATTGATTGGATGTATTGTCCGCTGTATATTTCAAGTTTCAGCTCGTTTCAATGTTTAGCCTTTGAGATATGAGTGCCAACACATTTTGGGCACACGGATGGACGGACAGATTGGCAGACACCAACATGAATTTCAAGGGTTTTAATTGAAAGCTCAAGAATGCGGAAATGGACGTTGCTGAAATTTGGAACATATTACTTACCTCGACATACAAAGGATTTACTTCTGAAATGTGCAGCCAATTTCGTCCATTGGAAGCCAAGAAACGAATTTTCAGTGCCTGTGTCGAAGTTGCATACAGAGAAACCGTCCCGTATAAAGGGAGGGGCACTTTGCACCTCCCTCGATACGAGTATATATAATTAGTAAGAATATAACTTTGGTGTTTCTTGGACAACTGCGAGTTTCTCATGCGTATAACCTTCTGAATGCACCTTGTAGCATTAACCATGCAATTTCATCACAACATCAAAGGCAGCCCTCACCAGCCTCCCAATTAGGGAGTCCGTCATTTCCCGAGATTTGTCGTGTGCACAAGCATTTTACATCTGTGACGCACCTTTAGCACTCATTGTCATGACTGTCGAATATTTTATTTACTATTTATATTCCAGCTATGAGTGATTTGACTGTCTTCATAGATGATCTTTCTCAGTTTCTATCCTTTATGGTTTGCAGTGCTTTGGCTAGATCTGTAGCTGAGAACGTACCCTCCACAGTTCACTACTGCGGCAGTACAGGATGCAGCCCCCAAACATGGCAACAATTTACAATTTTGGCAGGGGTACCACCGCATGATGACTTACTTATTTGAATGATGAGTACACCCACTCCCTATGTGAGCAGCTGAAAGAGTCATGGTATTATCCTCTCTGGTGTACATAGATTACAGTAGATCAAGGCTCATGTCTGTTCATCTGTGGGGGATGTGATAAGCATATAATGCCTCAAGAATGTCAGGATTCCTCCAAATTTCTTTCAATTTAGTGTTAAACAGCAGCAGCGACTGTTTAAAAAGTAATCATACATGTTTGTGGTTTATAATAGTTTTTACTTATGGTAGACGTTCCCCACAAAATGCCACGATCAGTTATTTAAACACGTTACCACAGTGTTTGGCCAAGGAGGAAAAACCCCTTGGGGAGAGGGGATATTATGAGTATTAATATTGTTTTGTAATAACATTAACAATATGCGAATATCATTGGTGTTGTTATAAATTTTGTTTTTAGAAGCAGCCATGGAAAAATGCCACAATTATCTATCTTAACATGGATATACACCTTAACAAGGATTTCGCACAAGGCGGAAAAGCCTCTAGGGGAGGGGGACAAATGAAGTCACGACAACCTCCATCGTGTGACAAAAGTCTTCTGTCTTCATCCTCCAGTCTAGTTTGGTGGAAATTGGATAAGTAATGACCGAATATATCACGTTCAAAAAAATAGTCAGACAGACAGATGGCAAATTGCATATTTTAGTGTGATACAACAGACCCTTGAGAAAGCACAAATAAAGAAATGCTGGCAAATGGGACAGCCAGCTTAATGTTCCCTTTCAAATTTGGCAAACTCATTCAAATTTTTCACCTTTTGTTGCCTTATAGCCTGGAAATAAATTGCATTAAATCAGACTTTTTCCACCTTTATTTACACATCGTAACCCACAGCATCCAAGTGAAAAAGAAGTTCTAAAAATTTCAGAAAATTGATTAAAAATACAAAACTAGAATATCTTGGTTGGATATGTGTCCAACCCCCTTATAGTAGCAATTGTAAATTAGATCAGGTGTAATAGCAATTGTAAATTAAATCCAATCGAAAATCTGTAATAGCAATATAATAGCAATTGTAAATTAACCAATCACCTTCAAAATCACACATCAAGTTAAGTGGCCTCCACCTGTGCTAAATTGTAGTGATTCAAATTATTTCAGAATAAAATCAGCTGCTCCTGAAGGTTTCCTCTGCTGGGTAGTACATTTCACAGCAAAGACTCAATCATTAGCACCAAGGAGCTTTCAAAAGACCTCCGGGATAAAGTTGTGGAAAGGCACAGATCAGGGGATGGCTATAAAAATATTTCAAAGGCTTTAAATATCCCTTGGAGCACAGTCAAGACAATCATTAAGAAGTGGATCAGGCTGTCCCTCCAAACTGAATGACCAAGCAAGGAGGAGACTGATCAGAGAGGTCACCAAGAGGCCAATGGCAACTTTGAAAGAGCTATAGGCCTTTATGGCAAAGACTGGTCACTGTGTACATGTGACAACAATATCCCAAGCACTCCACAAGTCGATCCTGTACAGTCGGGTGGCAAGAAGGAAGGCAATACTCAAAAAAGCCCACCTTGAGTCCCGTTTGAGGCATGCAAAAAAGAAAACACTCCGGAGATTCCAAAGCCATGTGGTAAAAAGTTTTGTGGTCTGACAAAACCAAGATGGAACTTGAATGAAAAACATTACATTTGGCACAAACCCAACACAGCACGTCACCCAAAGGACACCATCCCGACTGTGAAGCATGGTGGTAGGAGTATCATGTTATGGGGTTGTTTCTCATCAGCAAAGACTGGAACACTTGTCAGGATAGAAGGGAAAATGGATGGATCAAAATACAGAAAAATCCAAGAGGAAAACCCGCTGCTCTCTGAAAGAATGATGAAATTGGGAGGAAAGGTCACCTTCATGCATTACAACGACCCGAACGAAGCACACAGCCAAAGCAACAATGGAATCGCTCAAGAAAATATATATAAATGTCCTTGAGTGGCCCAGTCAGAGCCCCGACCTAAATCCAATCGAAAATCTGTGGCATGACTGAAGATTGCTGTCCATCAACGCTCTCCACGCAACTTAACTGAGCTCGAACAGTTTTGTGCAGAAGAATGGGAAAATATTGCCCCATCAAGGTGTGCAAAGTTGGTAGAGACCTATCCCAACAGACTCACAGCTGTAATTACTGTCAAAGGTGCTTTCACCAAGTATTAACTCGGGAGGGGGGGGGGGTTGTAACACTTATCCAACCAAGATATTCTCATTTTATATTTTTAATTAATTTTCTGAAATTTGGTGAATTTGTTTTTTTACTTGGAAGTTGTGGGTTACAACGTGTAAATAAATGTGGAAAAAATCTGATTTTATGCAATTAAATTCCAGGCAACAAGGCAATAAAAGGCGAAAATTTTGAAAGGGGGTGTAGACTTTCTTCAGGCACTGTAAATCAAAAGACAGCACAAGAGAGATCACAAGCAAGTTTAATAGCTCTGAACTATACTGTCAGAAAGCAGTCTTTTACCAGATCTTATTATGATAGGCATGTTGTATTTTTGACCACTTATAATGTCATGTACCCTTCAGTACACCACATCAGGTCAGGACAGCTATAGGAGCATGTGCTGGAGCAGCTCGTTGCCGCGTCCATTTTCCGTCGGTGCTCGAGGGGCCTTCACCTGGCCATCCCCCCAGGCAGATGCCCAGCCTATCCCATCTCCTTAAGATGGTGATCAACCTGCTGCAACCAAGAGGCACTTGGTTGGCCCATTGGCCTCCTCCACTCATGAGGTTCCCTCGCTGAGAGAAACTGGTGAGCAGGATCAGCGTCAGGAAAACGAGCCGCATGTCCGTCCATAAAGCCAAAGTTGACACTCATGGACTGTACAGTTAACAAATATCATCTGAATCTCTCTCAGCAAATGCTCTTAGGTCACAAAGTCGGACCAGTGATAGCCAAGGATTTTCCAAAGAGACCTGGTATTGAAGGAGTTAAGTCTTTGTCTCAGAGACCAAGTCTCACATCTGTAGAGCAAGAATGGAAGCACGAACGACTTCAAGACTTGGATTTTTGGCCTCCTGCATAGGTACTGACACCGCCACACCCCATGATTCAGGAAATCCATGATTCCCCAGACCCGACCCAGACGTCCATCGACCTCTGGCTCACAACATGTGGAGACATGAATATCACTGCCAAGGTAAGTGAATATCTCTGTCACCTCAACATCCTCACCACAAATGAGTACAGACCAGATCGCAGTATCCAAGATGTCATTGAAAGCCTGGATCTCAGTTTTTATCGAGGAGACCCGTAATTCCAAAATCTCCGACTCCTCTTTCAGCGAGTTGAGGGCCCCCTTCAGGAAATTGAGCGTCTCCGCAACAATGACTCCATCATCTGCGAAATCAAGGTCAGAGATCTTGACATTCGAAAACGATGCACCGCAGCATCACTTCGATGATATCCTCCCCAGAATCCAGTCCACACAAGCACTGAAAAAGTGTCGGGGCCAGTACACACCCCTGAAAAACTCCAGTAACAACTGGAAATAAGTCATAGATGGAACCACCATACCTCATAGCGCTCGCTCTCAGCACCAGAGTATAGTTCAAACATAAGATTGATCAATTTCGGTGTCACCCCATGAAGACTGAGAATCCTCCAGAGGGCTTCCAATCACGTGGTTCCATTCAGTGAAATTGGCTTCCCAATTTCACGAAATCAGACGCTTTGCAGGGATCAACATAGGCTGCAAGTATCCCCTGCTGAAACTCTCGCCTGCGTTTGGTGAGGACCCTAAGAGCAAGAATATGGTCAATCGTTGAACTCTCAACCTTTTACCTCAACCTTCCCTTTTCTGAATGTTATGTAATCCTTATTTAAAATAAATAAATTCACTTTTGACCGTATACCTCCCATAGCCACGTGTCTCTCAACACCCTCTTCCTGATACTTTTCATCGACCCAGCAGGTTCACTCTGCGTTTACAGTACCAAATTCCCCATTCACCTCCACAATTTTACTTCAACCTTCCCTTTTCTGAATGTCACGCAATCCTTATTTAAAATAAATAAATTCACTTTTGACTAGACACCTCCCACAGCCACGTGCTTCTCCAGTAACCACGTGATCTGTCTTCACCCCCTGCGTTTACCGATCCAAATTCACCATTCAGCTCATGATTTTTTCTACAACCTCTCCATTACCTAAACTGATGAAAACTCTCTCTAATAATAATAATAATAATAATAATATTAATAAAAACAATCTCGTATCATGCTTCATCTTCCTCTTTCACACAAGTGGTACTGATTACTGTATCATAATGCACGACTCTTTGTTCCATTTCAACAGACTGCTCTCAATTTGACCTTTCATTCATACCTTGTCACGTGCTTGTCAATGTGGACATCTCTCTGGCTGTTATCGAGAACCACCTCAGGTCATCGAGTCTGGCATTTCACTCAAGCCGACTGGCAGGGTCTCAACAGCCATGAAACTTCGAGACTGGTCTCCCATCGCTACTTTCTCAAACATCAACTCATCCTGGGAATTCTTTCAAAGAAGCTTACTCTCCCCCATGCACAGATTTATCCACTCTCGTCTTCAGTTGTCCTACCCTTCTCCCGCCCTTGGATCACGGAAGCTTGTGGCGAGGCAGTTGTCCAGAAACAACTTGCCTTTGCCTCATGGAAAGCAAACCCAACTGAAGGCAATCTCAGTTCCTTCCATAAAGCTCGGAATATGTGTGTATCTACCCTCAGGAGAGCCAGAAAAAAACATCTTTCCAAGCTCAAGTCTGAACTCAAACCTCTCCCCCACCTCGAAACCTGGTGGCGTCGAAACAACTCTGCTTCTGGTGTAAGTTCCCACTCCATCCCTCCCTTACCTCAAATGGCCCACTGCTGACACCGCACGTGAAAAGGCTGAATGCCTAAACTCGGTGTTTGTATCAAAATCTTGTGTCCGAAACCCATCGCTTTCTGTACCACACTTTACCCAGTCGCACCCAGTTGTCCCTGGACTATGTGTCCTTTTCTTCTGAGAAAGTCAAGAGCTTGCTGTCAAACCTCGACTCAGATTCTGCAACCGGTCCAGATGGCATCAGGCCACGTGTCCTAAAAACCTGCTCCTTTGCTCTTGCTCACCCTCTCTCTGTTCTATTCACCCACTCATTTTCTCAAGGTCATCTGCCATCTTCTTTGAAATCAGCAAACATTACTGCCCTGCATAAAAAAGGTGCAAAAACAGATTCCTGCAACTAAAGACCAATCAGCCTTCTCCCAATCATCAGCAAGGTTATGGAATCCATCATCAATTCAGACATCAAATCCTTCCACTTCTTCAATGGCTTGATTTCTGATCATCAATTTGGTTTCAGACCAGGTCACTCGACCCTGGAAATGCTGCTTCTGCTCTCCCAACAATGGATGGAGGTCCTCAATGCCAGACATGAAATCAGAGCCACATCCCAAGATATATCGTGTGCTTTTGACACGGTCTGGCACCCTTCCCTGCTCACTAAATTCTCTACCTATGGTATCCAAGGCCATCTCAACTGATGGCTTGCAGACTTCCTCTGCTGTCGCAGCCAACGTGTGGCCCTAAATGGAGTTATTTCATCCCCTCTTCCTGTCCAGGCTGGAGTTCCTCAAGGCAGCGTTCTGGGCACTGTTCTTTTTCTGGTTTTCATCAATGATAACTCCGACTCTCTGGAAAATCTTCTTTATCTCTTTGCTGATGATTCCACCCTCTGCTGTACCATCCGTCATCCCTCAGACCAGCAAGCAGCAGCTTCTTCGCTCACTGCAGATCTCGGTAAAATCACAAACTGGTCCAGCACATAGAACATGTCTTTCAATCCGGACAAATCTCACACTCTCACTTTGTCTCTCCATTTGGACCGTTTGGAGAACCCCCCCTCTCCCCCCCCCCCATCTAATTCTCAACAATGCTCTGGAAGAAGTCCTTTATTCAAGCTTCTGGGTCTCACTATCTGCCATGATCTTTCCTGGGAAAGCAACATTTCCAACCTGGCCTCCAAAGCCAGTCGCCGACTGGGAATCGTCCGTCATGCAAAGTCTTTCCTCGGCCCACCTGAGCTCCTGACCACATACAAAGCTTTCGTCCACAGTTGATGGAGTAATGCTCTCCCCTCTGGGCTGTTGCTCCTGCCTCCCACCTTTCTCGGCTTCACGCTGTGGAAACCAAGGCATTTCGTATCATTGGCATCTCCCACGATGAGGCTGAGTCTTTCGGCCTCTCACTCTCTTACCGCAGGCAGGTCGGTAGTCTTTCTGTATTCTACCGTCTCATTTCTGGTCTCACCCCCACTTCTGTGTCTACGATTTTTCCCCACCATATTTCCGCAGGGAGCTCAAGGTTCGCCAACAACCCCCTTCTGGTAAAACTACCAAAATCACGAATCACTGCTCACCTTCACTCTTGCATTCCTCTTTTTTCCCGCCTTTGGAATAAACTCCCTCACTCTGTTCGATCCCACTCTTCCTCCAGGACTTCAAAACAGTTGTTCACCACCACCTCTTATCGGCGCCGATCCAAATCCTCGATCTTTTCCACCCCCGTTAATCCAACCCAAACCCACCTCCTTCAAATTCACTGCTTTCCTTCCTGAAAGTCCCTGTAATGTCCATCTTGTATACGCTGTGTTCCCTGCCCCCATTCCTCACCCTTCCACAGATCTCCTAATATCTCTGTTCCCCACTGTTTTGTCCTTCCCAC
>CM068956.1:54806324-54826933 GCA_035128595.1 Eptatretus atami | reverse complement strand
CTTGTCTCATGCCCCCCTTGCTGTGCGTTTTGTGTTAGCTCTCATACGAGCCTTGACAAGGTATACAAAAAAAACTCTTTTCTTGTAAAGCCAGACTGCTTTGGACGCTGGTGCTCAAGGAAATGGTGGCAAACCCTATCAAGAATTATCCGAGCAAAGACTTTGCCCAGCAATGAGAGCAGTGTCACCCCTCGGTAGTTGGTGCAGTCCTGTCGTTCACCCTTCCCTTTCCAGAGAGGGACAACAATGGCGCTCTTCCAGTCAGTTGGGATGATGCCTGTGCTCCAAATGGAGCACATAATTGCATGCAATGACTCGAATACAGCATTCCCACCAGCCTTGAGATGTTCATCATGGATGACACAGATCCCAGGACCTTTTCCTCCTTTCAAATGATTCACCACAACCTGTGTTTCCACAAACAATGGCGGTACACAGTTGATTTGGGGGTCAGCAATCGGGATAGTTACACCCCCGGCATCCAACTCAACTGCTGGTGGGTCAGCCTGGTACAGCCGCTCAAAGTAACTGGCTCAGTGGGCGTTCACTTCGGACTCCTCTGCCAAGCGCTCACCACCATCTGCTGTAACTGTAGTACACTGAGGGACAGGCTTGGAGGAACACAATGCACGGAATCCTCTGTCAGCAGGACTAGAATCACTTCACCATATAGAAATAAAGTTGCATTGAGCCAACATATATATATATATATATATATTATATATATATATAATATATATATAATATATATATCCATCTTTCCCTTTATTTCTTTCATTCTTCTCTTCTCTCGAGCAGAGATAGCAAGTGATATCGTTCAAGGAGTACTTTGTGAGAGAAATTGATGGAATGTGTGAGATGTTCTTGCTGATGTTATGGAAGTACTGGCCGTCTGTGTGTTTTTACCCTTCTCGGACGAGATTCTGTGTGTTTTGGCCTTCTATAACAATATATATTTCCAGTGAGCAAATCTACACATCTATCAAGTCTGTTTCTCTATCTGTCTGTTTCTCTATCTCTATCTATCTGTCTGTTTCTCTATGTTTCTCCAGCAGAAGCAGAAAGTGATGGAGTTCAAGGAGCACTTTTTGAGGGGAATTGATGGAAAGTGTGAAATATTGTGCTGATGTTATGGAAGTATACCTTAGTGTGTTGTTAAAAATACAGATGCATAAATTTATTGGATCAATGGTAATCAGAATCCCAGCCTTCAGTGAGAATATTAGGGACCAAATCCACATTTTCTGATTCCCGAAGCTGAAAACACTGTAATGGGTTTTGGGGTTCATTGATTATGGTGCTGACATCACATATTTATTTCACCAATAAAGTGACAGCAAAAGGGGTCACTGTGAGGATGATATATAAATTTCCATAATACATTATGCAAATGTTAGTACTTATCACCTCATTTTGCAACAATTAAATCATTCTGCATCAATAGTTGTATGTGCATCGTACTTTCTGCTGTTTAATGTATTGTTGATAATGTGTCGAGATTCTCTTATCAAGGAAACTTTCCACTCTTCCTCTGCATGATGGCAAATAGTACTTGAGGAGCATGTGTGATTGTTTCACAGTTAGTACTCTCCTAACCCACCACACCCCCACTCGACCGCCCCCCCCCCCCCTCCTCCAAAAAAAAATCGACATTTTTACTTTTTACTTTGCCACCTAATTTTATATTAATTTACCTGAAGCCTAAACTTTTTTGTAAGCACTTTTCCAACCCTCACTCAATGAATACGATGCAATCACGTGATAAGCCATTTCATGACGTCACACACGGCACCATGGTTTGATGTTATTGTGACATTCTGGCTTGAGGGCATTCAAATTTATGTGAGGTGAGATTTATTGTTTTCTTTTCTCACAATATGAAGCGTTAACTAGTCTGAAACGAGGGCTGATGGAATTGGTCTCGATTTTCATGTCCGTGCATACGTGTGTGCGTCCGCAACCATATCTCGGACATATATGGATCGATTTTATTCGTACTTGGCAAAAAGACAACACATGATGGCATTATATACATCTGCAGGTCATTTTTTTTCGACATCAGATCCAAGATGGCCGACTGGTGACCATTTTAGTTGTTAAAAAAAATTAAAACCCGATGTTGAAACACCTCCTCAACCATTTCTCAGGCATGCATTTACCAATATTATTTAAACTTGGCAAACCGATAAAGAATGATGGCTTACATATGCATGTCATTCTTTTTCGAGATCATATCCAAGATGACCAAATGGCGGCCATTTTAGTTGTAAAAAACCCGATGTTGAACATGTTCTCAACCATTTCTCGGCTATGCATTTAGCGATGTTGTTCAGACTTGGCAAACAGATAAAGAATGATAGCTTACAAATGCATGCCATTTTCTTTTCGAGATCAGATCCAAGATGGCTGATTGGCGGATATTTTGTTACTTAAACGTGTCCCCAACCATTTCTCCGATATGCATGGTCCGATTTTGTTCAAACTCGGCACAAGCACAGTACACAATGACACACACTTGCAACTAACTTTATTTTGTGTTCTGCTCAAAGATAGCCGACTGGTAGACTGGCAGCCATTTTAGTTGTAAAACAAGAAAAGAGAGAACGCGAACGGCGCTGAGACCCCGTGGGGTTGAAGACCCCACGGAGTAAAAACCCCGATGTTGAACACGTCCTCAACCATTTCTCGGACATGCATTTACTGATCTTGTTCAAACGTTCCACACAGATAATGAATGATGGCTAACATAAGCACTTCATTTTTTTCTGGATAAGATCCAAGATGGCCAACCAGCAGCCATTTTAATTGTAAAAAACCTGATGTTGAACACATCCTCAACCATTTCTCAGACTTGCATTTGCCAATGTTGTTCAACTTGGCACCCACATGATGAATGATGGCTTACATATGAAAGTCATTTTGTTTCGAGATCAGATTCAAGATGGTCGACTGGTGGTCATTTTGTTACTTAAATGTGTCCCCAACTATTTCTCAGACATGCATGGTCCGATTTTGTTCAAACTTGGCACAGGCACAGTCCATGATGACAAACACGTGCCCTTCCATTTATTTTGCGATCTGATCAAAGATGGCCGATTGGTGGACTTGGGGCCATTTTAGTTGAACAATACATAAATGTGGACTAGCCCTTTAACTCCACACAGCAACATTACTAAAACATGGGGGCTATGACATTTTATGTCATTTTTACTTGTTATCACAGGATATGCCCCAATGGTATTGGATCATGTGAGTAAAGTTTTGCATAATTAGGTGAAGTGGTTTCAGAGAAAACATTTGAAAAACATTTTCCTTCAATACAATATGGCTGCTATGCCATGTGGCCAATGGTGTTTTCCTCATCACCCTTGTATTCCCATACCTCGTCGATGACATACATATAGTTTGTGTCGATCGTTTGGGCGGTTTGAGAGAATATACTTTTTAATGGTTTTAGTTTAAATCTAATACGGCTGCCAGACTGTGTGACCTCTGATGTTTAAATTATCACCCTATACTCTCCATGGCTTGTCGATCATGTGAATGAAGTTTGCACCAATCTCCAAAGCGGTTCTGGAGAAGGTTTTTAAAAGTATTTATTTTCAATCCAATATGCCTGCCAAACCACTTCACTGATTACATCATACATTTAAATGTCTTTTTTTATTATTATTTTATTTTTTGTCGACATTGTCAAGGTTCGTATGAGAGCCAACACACAATGCACAGCAAGGGGGGCATGAGACAAGAGGGGTGGGAGAGGAAAGGACAAAACGTGGGAACATGGGGTGTACAGATGGACATTACAGGGACTTTCAGGAAGGAAAGCAGGGAATTTGAAGGAGGGAGGTGGATTAACGGGGGTAGAAAAGATTGAGGTTTTAGATGGGGGAAGATAAGAGGAGGTGGTAATGACTGTTTTCAAGGCATGGAGGGAAGAATGGGATTGAAGAGAGTGTGGTAGTTTATTCCAAAGGTGGGAAAAAGAGGAATGAAAGAGTGAAGGTGAGCAGTGATTGTGATTTTGGTAGTTTTACCAGAAGGGGGTTGCTGGCGGACCTTGAGTGCCTTGCGGAATATGGGGGGGGGGACATATCGCAGACAGTGCAGGGGGTGAGACCGGAGAGGAGACGTAGAAGACAGAAACACCACCGACTGCCTGCGGTGAGAGAGTGAGAGGCCAAAGATTCAGCCTCACCGGGGAATACCAATGATCCAAAATGCCTTGGTTTCCACAGCATGAAGCAAGAAAGGTGAGAGGCAGAGCACCAGCCCTGAGGGGAAAGCAGTACTCCATCAGGCTGTGGACGAAGGCTTTGTATGTGGCCAGGACTCAGGTGGGCCGAGGAAGGACTTTGCATGATGGAGGATTCCCAGTCAGCGACTGGCTTTGGAGGCCAGGTTATAAATGTGGCTTTCCCAGGAAATATCAAGGCAGATAGTGAGACCCAGAAGCTTGAATGAAAGGACTTCTTCTCGTGGATTGCTGAGAAAGTAGATGGGGGGGGGGGGTTCCAAACGGTACTTTCGGAGAGACAATGAAAGTGTGAGATTTGTCAGGATTGAAAGACATGTTCACATGTTGGACCAGTTTGTGATTTTATCAGATCTGTAGAGAGCGAAGAAGCTGCTGCTTGCCAGTCTGAGGGATGACAGATGGTACGGCAGAGGGTGGATTATCAGCAAAGAGATAATGAGGATTTCCAGAGATTAGGGAGATCATTGATGAAAACCAGAAAAAGAACAATGACCAGAATGCTGCCTTGAGGAACTCCATCCTGGACAGAAGAGGGGATGAGAGAACTCCATTTTGGGCCACACTTGACTGTGACAGGAGAGGAAGTCTGTGAGCCATGTGTGTAGATGGCCTTGTATACCATAGGAGAGAGTTTGTGAGCAGGGCAGGGTGCCAGACCGTGTCAAAAGAACGCGATATGTCGAGGGATACGGCTCTGTTTCATATCTGGCATTGAGTACCTCTACCCATTGTTGGGAGCGCAGAAGCAGCATATCCAGGGTAGTGACCTGGTCTGAAACCAAATTGATGATTGGAAATCAAGCTTTGGAGAAGAGGAAGGATTTAATGTCTGAAGCGATGATGGATTTTCATCACCTTGCTGATGATTGGGAGAAGGCTGATTGGTCTGTAGTTACAGGGATCTGTTTTTGCACCTTTTTATGTAGGGCGGTAATGTTTGCTGGTGTCCAAGCAGATGGCAGTTGACCTTGGGCAAATGAGAGGGTGAATAGAACAGAGAGAGGGTGAGCAAGAGCAGAGGAGCAGGTTTTTAGGACATGTGGGCTGATGCCTTCTGGACTGGTTGCAGAATCTGAGGTGAGGTTTGACAGCAAGCTATCCACCTTGTCAGGAGAAAAGGACACAGAGTCCAGGGACAGTTGGGTGTGACTGGGTAAGGTGGGTTCAGAAAGTGATGGGTTTCGGACAGAAGATTTTGATGCAAACACCGAGTTTAGGCATTCAGCCTTTTCACGTGTGGTACCAGCAGTGCGGCCATTTGAGGATTAAGGAGGGGTTTCTTTGCATTCTTTACAATCTTTACAAGTTTCTTTACAATCTTTAAAAGTTTCTTACTGGATCACCCTCAATAATTTTCAGATTTTTCGGACAAGGATTTTGATTCAATTAATTATGGCTGTCATACCACTTCACTGATGATGTCGTTGTTATCAAGCTTTATTCCCCATCGGGAGTTAATGGCATGTCCAAAGTTTCAATTTTTTTTGTTCAGCGGTTTCGGAGACGTGCAAAGTTTTTACTTTAATGCAATATGGCTGCTTGGGCACATGGCGTATGGCATCACCATTATCAATTTTAAAAAATGTGCATGCTAAGTCACTTTATCGTTGAATTTTTTTGTCAATCAGACAAGCTGTTGCTGAGAAAAACATTTTTAAAAGTGAATGATAGAGCAAAAAAAGGGTGCATAGGATAATTATTAAAATAATCTGTAGAAAATCAAAAGGGTACCAGCTAGGATGGCTTGGTCACCTAATTAAAGCTACAAAAACAGCACTGTGCGAAGGAAACTGGGATTGGATAGGACAGGATAGGATTGTTTTTGGGATGAGGGTTGGGGGGGGTGTGGGGTGTAAAGAGCAAGTGAGTGCATTACTGGAGATACATGATATTCTGCAATTGACTTTTTTATTACCACCGAAGGTGAAGGAGGTTATTTGTTTGTTTGATTGTGTGCAGGATGTCTCAAAAAGTTGTGGACGGATTCGTACGAAACTTGGTGGACAGGTTGGGTGTACGACCACGATGAATTGATTCAATTTTGGTGAAGATCAAAATCTGGATCCGGAAACGAGAATTATTTATTTTTAAAGTAATTCTTCACCGTTGAGAGATAGAACCAAAAACGATACTGTATATACCATGATATTTCAAAAATGTATTGGGCCAGATATGTTCTTGTGGATGAGGCATTGCATGGCGGAGCTGTGCGCTCTACTGGATGCCCTTGTAGTTCTTAACATGGTCTAATGCTCATGGAGTAGCAACAACACAAATCAGGAACACACATGCAGACAAATAAATGAGACAACACCGGACTTGACTTCAGAGAAACGTAGCCCTGAGCTTGGGGAGAGTGATGTAACTTCCCAGGGCACTCTGCTGTGCGATGCCGTATTTATGAATTCTTCATTTATTAACGAGTTATTGACTTTAAAGCAAACATAATCTTCATTTTGAAGGGGAAATTGTTTGAATAATTTTTGAGAATTTTGAGAAAACAAAAATTAATTTCATATTGGTCGACTAAACCAAATACATCCCCACTTCAGATTGCCCTGTCACTGTCACATAAATATTAACAATTAATTGAGTCAGGTAACTCTAATTCAAGGAAAAAAATTTTGCCTTCTAATCTTGAGCGAAGGCAACAGCCCATCCCCCAACCACCCCATGCCCAACAACAATCCAAAATAAAACAAGTTACATGAAAAGTTGAATGCCAATTCTGAAATATTTGAAATATATGTGACCCTTCTGAGCACTATTTTATTTTTCAGTGATCTAAGGCTCATGGAGGAACTTGTCCGTAAATGGCATGCAGGGCAAAGATATTAGGAGACATCAGTGTACTTTAACATAAATTACAAGAACATTAATAGACAATGGACGAACAAATATTGTGTATGGCACTTGGGTCTGAGTTACATGGAGAACGAGCCAGAGGTTCAGATGGGAACACTAACGGGCCTGTTGCTTCTGAATAACGATAATTTATTGTTACGGCTGTGGAAAATTCGCAATACACCATAAAGGGTCCTTAGATCAGTTATGACGCTAAGTTTATGTGCAGATAGTTCCCCACCGTTGTTTAAAGGGAATTCTTCGTGTTCACCGGGCTGCGACTCTTTGAGATAGCCGTTTTTCTTTTTCAATTGTTATTTTGAACAAACCTCCACGCAAGCAACAAGCCGCGTTGAAAACCGTCGAACTAAAAAGGGAACCAAAAGAGTTCTGATGGGCGCGCGGATTTTCCCGCCTATTTTCCCCGCGCTTGGTGTGAAGGAAAGGGGGAGGCAGCTCGCCGCCGATTGGTGGATGAACAGCGTGAGGCGGTCGGGGTGAGGGAACGCCCCTTTTCGGGAACCTTCTCGAAGGGAGGTGGAGCCGAAAACGGGGAGGAGCGAAGGGCGGAGCCCGCGCTATATAAGGCGGACCGCACGCGGAGCTCACTCTCCTGTTGGGGTCGAGTGCTCCTCTCTCTTGGTGGGCAGGGTCGAGCTCGCTCTCTCTCTCTCTCTCTCTTGGTGGCCAGGGTCGAGCTCGCTCATTCTCTCTCTGGTCCATGAGCTCTCTCTGTCAGGGTCGAGTGCTCCTCTCTCTTGGTGGGCAGGGTTGAGCTCTCTCTCTCTCTCTCTCTCTCTCTTGGTGGCAGGGTCGAGCTTCTCTCTCTCTCTCTCTCTCTCTCTCTCTCTCTCTCTCTCTCTCTCCTCTCTCTCTTTCTTCTCTTCTGTCGGGGTCGAGTGCTCCTCTCTCTTGGTGGGCAGGGTCAAGGTCGCCTCTTCTCTCTCTCTCTCTCTCTCTCTCTCTCTCTCTCTCTCTCTCTCTCCTCTCTCTCTCTCTCTCTCTCCTCTCTCTCTCTCTCTTGGTGGCCAGGGTCGAGCTCGCTCTCTCTCTGTCGGGGTCGCGTGCTTCTCTCTCTTGGTGGGCAGGGTCGAGCTCGCTCTCTCCTCTCTCTTGCTGGCCAGGGTCGAGCTCGCTCACTCTCTCTCTCCTGGTCCATGAGCTCTCTGTCTGGGTCGTCGACGCCGTTCTCTCTCTGGTCCTGAAGCCCCTTCTGCCCTTCAGTCTTTCCTTGTCGGTCGTGGGTCGTGAAAGCACCAGCAGCAACGCCGGAGAGAGCTCGCTGACCACGCCAGGGGCCTGAGGTCAGGCGCAGCTACGCAAGGCCGTGGGGAGTCGACGTCGCGACCTGCCCACCGTCGCGCCAAAGCGCGGGTAAGACCCTTCAGTCTCACGGGACCCGTTCGGTCCTCCAGGTCCCGTGCCATAAAGGTTTACGAACCCCGTCTACCTCCCTGCCTATGGGGAGGGTTTTTCTTTGCTTTTGTAGACTGCTGTAGCGCTGGTGTCCCTATAAGTAGACCTGTGTAAGTGACTGTACATTGCTCGTATTCGGTGGTAACGCTTCCTATTTGTTTCTTGTACATTGCATGACTGCCTTGCTTCTGAATACGTGTGTGTTATAATAAATGTCCTTGTGTGAAATGTATCCCATTCGTCGTCTTTTTCCCTTTGAAAGTGCCACCTTGAATCGCGGAATAAATTAGTAGTGGGTTTTGAACACCAGGTAAAGAAGAGAATCTGATCCATCGAGGTCGGCGATAACACCGCTCGGTTATCACGGTAGCACGGAACGGACCGCTTAAGCAGTTCGTGTCCTAGGCTGACCTGCGGCGAGGTACGATCGCCCGGTCGACTACTCGCGCAGGTACTTAAGTAGGTCGAATTTGGCGAGCAACCCTATCCTGCGCGGGTGGGCAATTGGCACGATCGTGGTGAGGTTAAACCCCACCCGTGACTGGCTCCTGGCGGTAGTTCCAGGAGGGTCACGACTGAATTGTCCGTCCGGTGGCGACGTGGTTGCGATTGGAGTTACGCAATCGCTCGCACGCCAGGCGGGCCAGAATTCGTAACAATATGCATGATGTTCATAATAGAGCTAATCAGTACTGGTAGCAGAGGTTATATCAGAAATAGGTGGAATAGTAAAAATATTATGCCGTTCTCAACTATGTTGACCAGTATTACATTATTTTGGAAGAGCGAATTGTCCGAAGAAAGAGTAATTGCATGTTGAAAAGTACAGAATTGGGAAACGCAATGAGAGAGACATGAATCGTTCTGCCGACCCAAGCTGATTGCAAATAAACCTTAATCTACCTGCATTCCCCAGTGGAACACCTGAAGTAACTGCAGGTTTGCTATACACATGCGGTTTAGCAAACAGCTGTTAGGAAGGCAATTAAAAAAGCACACCGCATCCACTCCTGCAGTAATTAGGAGCCGCCAGCGAGCCGATTAACGCTCTCTGCTTGGCGGTGCCTAATGGCTCTCACCCAGCACGAACATACGAGTTTAACCATGAACATCCCGCATCTACTCATCCACATGAGATGAGAGAAGGACATTTTCTGTGGTCTTCCTTTATAACTCTCTTCGGTGATCTGCCCGAGGGCAGGTGTCTTGCTGCCGAAGTAGAGTCTCATGTCGAGGATTAAATCAGGTGGTTTATTAAGCATCTTCCTTTCTAATGCATGTCTAATAGTCCTCACCATGGAAAAAAAAACAAAAAAAAAACAAAGGGAGATCTAGTTATTGTCATCAAATACAGTGACGCACTTTACATCCTCTCACTCTTCTCTCCTCCCAACCTTCTTCCACTTCTATCACTCCACCCACACTCCCCTAAACTTATCTCTCTTCTATATCTCCCATTCTCTTCACTTGATAAACTTTTACTCTTTCAATTTCCTTCCCTCCCTGTGCTTATGTTGCATGTAGATGCCTCCTCAGTGGTTGTATGCATGTGAACAGAAGGCTGTAAGTGCAAATATCAGATGGCAGACATTCAAGAGGAATGCACTGATTTTTATACATGGCTATGGAGAAGAGCAGCCTTGTTTCCCATTTCCCCCTCCCCTCCGCACCACATTGACCCTTTGTATCCAAACTTGATGAGGTAACATCAGAGTGGGGGTTCATGATGAGCATTGCCAAAAACGAAGGTTCTGGAAGCGGGGATGCATTGTGAAAATGAAGAGGAACAGCCACTGTACATCGGAGGGCAAGCCATCAAGGCAATAGCCGATGTCTCAGGGCACATTTTGAGTTCCATGGAGCTATCACAAAGGATGTAGAAGACAGCTAGGATTGCCTGTGCGTGCCTTGAGAATGTTTGGAGCCTAACACAGATCTGTATTCAGAGACAATGATCTTTCCTTCAAGCCAAAATGCCTAGTTTACTTTGCTGTAGTGCAAAGTGTACCGCTAAATGGGGTTGAGACATGGACCAACAGGAGAGATATCTCCAGAAAAAAATTGCAGCCTTTCATTACCTGTGACTCTGAAGCATATTAGGTACTACTAATATTCAACAGTAGGCAGAGCATATTGGTAGTGTATTGGGGAGACAGTTTACAATAAAAGAAGACACGAGAGGATATTATGGCTACCAAATGCCTCTGTTGACAATGCCATCTTGCTAGAATGGAAGACAACTGCATCCCGAAGAAGCTATTATTTTTAATGGTTGCCACAGTGCTGTCCGGCACATGGAGCCAACTTGAGATGGAGAGATAATGCCAGACTAGATCCAAAGAAGTTTGATATTGATAAACGCAACTGGTTTGATGTAGCTCAGGAAAGATGTTCTTACAGAACAAGAGGAATTAGATACCTGCACCAAGAAGAGAATGGAGATGGACAGGGTGAAACAAGACACTGTTATGGATACTGTTAGACAAGAACTGACAGCAAGTGCTGTTGCCAATTTCACATGTGATACATGCCAAAGGTCCTTTCGAAGAAGGCAAGACATTGCAAGACAAATACCTGACATCTCTCTTTTCTCCATTTTCTCTGCAACCACTCAACCGATTGACACGAAATTTTCACCATCAGTGCGACTACCCATGTAGAATAAGTTTGACTTCATAGGTCATGTGGTGAGGCAGCCATGTTGGAAAAAAGGGGAAAAAATTGGATGTATCTCCGAAACCGCTCCATGGAAAAATTTTTTTAACTTGGCACATGTCAAGTACTCCCCATCTATAATAATAAATGTCTGTGTGTGTGTGTGTGTGTCTGTGTTTCTCCTCCATAACTCCAAAACCATGAAAACTAGCAGTCTGAAACTTTGTATGCACACTAAGGGAACTCCAAGTGAGTGCATGAGTGAAAATTGGGTGTTTAGATTCATTAAAACATCCCTTTTGAAGATAATTATTGCCCTTATTTAATTATATCCTTCATCACGCTGAAACTCCACTCACGCTGCCTTCCCTTGCCCTCCCCTCATGCTGCCTTCCCTTGCCCTCCCCTCATGCTGTCTTCCCTTGCTCTCCCCTTACACGGCCTTCCCTTCCACCACCCCTGCTCGCTCCACTCCTCACTCCCCATCGACCTCTGGTAGCTTGTACATGTTGCTGCGGGAGTAACTGCTGAAATATAACTGTCTGGGTTCTTCCTGACATCTTTGTTCTTTGTTCCTTTCACATTTCTTTCTAATTCAGTATTTTTTTTTTATAATTCTCTTTATTCATTCTAATTCTTGCTTTTTCTTCTATTTCATCTCTTTTACTCTCCATTCCTCTCTTTCATTATCTATCTCTCCAAGGAGAAGTGAATTCTTGCAGAAATTTTCTGGAAGGCTCATTTTCCCGTGCCTGGATGGGTTTGAGGGTTGTGGAGTAGTGACTGAAACCCAAATCCTATCCCGGTTCCTCCTGATGACAGCATCTTTGCTCTTTACTTCTTCAGGTTCCTTCTTGGTCTCCCGTTTCATTATCAGGCGCATCCTCGACCACTTTTACCACTTAAGACCACAGAGTCTTCAGGCGCATACTGGGTTACCTCGCTGGGGTATTGATTCTGCAAGGAATCAAAGCAAATCTCATAAAAAAACGGACCATTAAAAAACAAAGTTATAACGTTTGCGTGGACCCCGAACCGATGTACCACGTGAGACGTGCACAGACGAGCATGCAAAATGGCAGATTTTCTTCAATGTTTATTTCAAGGGCAATTTAACTTTGCGATGTCTCCAGGGTTGTTCTGCATTAAGCTGCAACTCTTTTGTGGATAAAGTCATTTTATTTCATTAATTCATTTTATTTCATTAACTGCTGTGTATGTGGTGAAGATGGGCTTTAAAGTTAAAGGGATCCTTTCGGGTTAAAGACAGCCTGGTCAACCGTACCTTATCAACAATTTTATTGGAGTGCTTGCATGAGTGCTTAAGCCACTTGCCGAGTGCCAATTGTCGATAGCGGCACCGCGCAACGTCATTCTGAGCAAATCGTTCACTCTCTGTGGAAGCTTTTTCTTCCACTTCATTCAGAGCAAATGGTTCATGCTCCATCACCCTGAGTGAGTGGTTCGTGCTCCATCACCCTGAGTGAGTGGTTCGTGCTCCGCACCCCTGAGTGAGTGGTTCATGCTCCATCACCTGAGTGAGTGAGTTCGTGCTCCATCACCCTGATGTGAGTGTTCATGCTCCGTCACCCTGAGCGAGTAGTTCGTGCTCCGTCACCCTGAGTGAGTGGTTCATGCTCCATCACCCTGAGTGAGTGGTTCGTGCTCCATCACCCTGAGTGAGTGGTTCGTGCTCCATCACCTTGAGTGAGTGCTTCGTGCTCCATCACCCTGAGCGAGTAGTTCATGCTCCTTTACCTTGAGCTAGTGATTCATGCTCCATCACCCTGAGCGAGTGCTCGTGCTCCATCACCTTGAGCGAGTGCTTCGTGCTCCATCACCTTGAGCGAGTGGTTCATGCTCCATCACCCTGAGTGAGTGGTCATGCTCCACACCCTGAGTGAGTGGTTCGTGCTCCATCACCCTGAGTGAGTGGTTCGTGCTCCGTCACCCTGACGAGTAGTTCATGCTCCTTTACCTTGAGCGAGTGATTCATGCTCCATCACCCTGAGCGAGTGCTTCGTGCTCCATCTCCTTGAGTGAGTGCTTCGTGCTCCATCACCCTGAGCGAGTAGTTCATGCTCCTTTACCTTGAGCGAGTGATTCATGCTCCATCACCCTGAGCGAGTGCTTCATGCTCCATCACCCTGGGTGAGGGGTTCATGCTCCATCACCCTGAGCGAGTAGTTCATGCTCCTTTACCTTGAGCGAGTGATTCATGCTCCATCACCCTGAGCGAGTGCTTCGTGCTCCATCACCCTGAGCGAGTAGTTCATGCTCCTTTACCTTGAGCGAGTGATCATGCTCCATCACCCTGAGCGAGTGCTTCGTGCTCCATCACCCTGAGCGAGTGCTCCATGCTCCATCACCTTGAGCGAGTGATTCGTGCTGCGTCACCACCCTGAGCGAGTGCTTCGTGCTCCATCACCCTGAGAGTGCTCCATGCTCCATCACCTTGAGCGAGTGATTCGTGTTCCATCACCCTGAGCGAGTGCTCCTTGCTCCATCACCTTGAGCGAGTGATTCGTGCTGCGTCACCCTGAGCAGGTTGTTGTGAAATAACACCCAATTTCCGAGCTTTTTGCCGTATTTACATGTTTTCTAAATTACCGAGCCAATTGTTCTTTTCACCCATCGCACGAAGCTGTTTATAAAGAATAATGTTTGTGAACATATCCCTGAAACGTCGATATAAATGCAACATTGTTTTATGGTGAAAGCTACGTCAGGCAATTTGTGAGGCGATATTCAACGCCAAGGCTCAGAGAGCACTGGACAGCTTCTTGTGTTGATCATCCTCACCGATGCCATAGCTTTGCAGAATGGCGCCGTCTCTTCGGTGATTTTCATGAGTCTTCGAAGTCCATCTCATACGACCCAACGAAGAGTCAATGGCCAGCGTCTTGCTCCATCGCGCGAGCCAAATTGCCTCAGCATGAATAGGAGAATCACGCCGTCTTCTTCATGCATCAAAGGAACGCCATTTTGACATGCGGAGAGGAGTGGAAAGCGAGATCCTCCTTTCTAGCCACGTTCCTCTCTCGACCGCATGCATCCCTCACACCAAACTCGTGCGTTCGCTCCTGATCTCTCTTCAACATCACACCGAACAACCATTCACCTCCGGGGCATGGCTTGCTGGCACGAAACGCGGGAAGGCGGGGCCTCTGCCTGCTCGGATGCCTGGTTTGCTTGTGGTTATGGTTGTTGTTATAAAAATTAAATTTATCCAACACCAGCACCTTACATTTCCTTGTGTTGCAGTGTATCTGTCAATCTTTTGCTCAATCTATGAAAGTAATCCCGATTTTCCTGATATTGATCACCCACCCCCCTGTCTTCTCCCCCCTCTGCTGTCCACTTTACCTCCAAGCTTTGTTTCATCCGCAAATTCGGAAAGCCTACTCTCAACCCTGATGTCTCAATCATAGATGTAATTTATGAATAATAATGCACCGAGAACTGTTCTCTGGGATACTCCACCACTTACAACCTCACAGCACAGCTACACTTCTCTACTATACCAAAAAAATAGAATATGTTTGTATGTACTGTATTGTTGTGTTTGTTTGTTTTGTTTGTTCGTCCTTTATAGGCGCCGAACCATTGGATGGAATGAGATGAAACTTGGCATGAGTGATCCTTTGGACGTGAGAACGGACAGGGGGGTCAAGTTCAAAGTCAAAGGTCACGGGTCAAGGGGTCAAGGTCACCGGGTAACTTCAATTTCTCAATTTCATCCGATCGAGACGGGACCAATGCCATTCGACAGAAATCAAAATTAAATGACACAGTTATTGACGACATTCACTTCCGACTCCCGGTTTTCGAGTTATGACGTCATAAATTGACTAAAAACGTCAATTTTCATGTTTGTTTGCCTTTATAGACGGCCAAACCGTTGGATAGAATGAGATGAAACTTGGCATATGTGATCCTTGGGAACGGACATAAGGGGATCAAGGTCAAAGGTCACGGGGTCAAGGTCACCGGATAACGTCGATTCTCAATTTTCATCGATCGGAGATGGGACCAACGCCATTCAACAGATAACTGTACCCGCCCATGGGCGGATACTTTGCTAGTTGCTTCCAATCACTGAGGCAGTTTCCAATACAGTTGGCCACTTTACCATCCACTTCGCAAGCTGTCACATTAGTCAACAGCCTTCTATGTGGTGTTTTATCATAAGCTCTTTGAAAGTCTAGATAAATTACATCCACTGCATTTCCCTCATCCACCCAGTCAGAAAATTCCTCATAGAACTCTAATAAATTTGTTAAACAAGATGTCTCCTTAGTATATCCATGCTCACTACCTGTAACTGGATAAACTATAAATCAATAGAGGTTGTGTTAACTCTGTACAATCATTTTGTGAGGCCTCATTTGGAATTTTGTGTACAGTTTTGGTCACCACGTCTGAGGAAAGACATTGTTGCCAGAGTAAGGGTACAGCATCGAGAAACTAGAATAATCCCTGGGATAGCTAGATTAAAGCTATGAAGAGTGGCTGAAAGAGACACGACTTTTTATATTAGAAAGGAGGTGATTGTTAGGGGATCTGCTGGAGATGTTTAACAGAATGAAGGGTGTAGACAAAACCAGACTTGGTGGCATAATGGTTCCTGAGTTTGCTCTGAATCTGGGAGGTTGGTGGTTCAAATCCCAGCTGGATCATACCAAAGACTCTCAAAATTGTATGTGTTGCTTCTTTGCTTGATGCTTGGCTTTTAGGAGGATAGAGCACAGACAAACAATGCTGGGAAGGCAATGGCAAACCACCCAGTAGCAAACCACCTAGTATCATCCTTGCCAATATACTGCTTTGGCAGCATCAACACTGTAAGATTATAGTACAGGTTTCCAGACAAAGTGAATATGGAAAGGTTTTTCCAGCAGAATGGACAATGACAGGACCAGGGGCCACGGTTTTAGAGTGAAGAAGAGGATAGTTAGGGTGGTAGGAAAGCAGGGGTCTTTCACTCAGAGAGTGGTGAATGCATGAAATGGTCTTGCTAGGGTATTGGAAGTGGAGTCAGAGGATAGTTTTAAAATGAAGTTGGGTAACTATCTGGAAGTAATAGGGATCAGGAAGAACAAAGATGTTGGCAATATTGCACAGGCTTGATGGGCCTAACTGCCTCCTCCTCTAATGAATGAAGTTCCTTATTAGGTGTGGTTGCCCTGTGGATCAAGCTAAATCAGGACCAAGCTAAATGTGACCAATCATGACAAATAACAAAGCTGTGTGCTTGAGATTTGCCAGCAGGAAGTATGGTCAACGTTGTGATTTCTTGAACAACCTTAGATGAAGGATGGAAAAATATATAACAGGTCTATAGTTCCCCAAGAACTGCTTCTCTCTACACCTTGGCTGCACAATCTACCAGCCTATTTGGAAGCAAGTTCATCTACCTTTTCAGAATTAACCAGACCCAACTCGATTTGGAAAACAAACAGACTCAGAGAACAGGCTATAACCCAAGCAAATAAATCAAGGAGCGATGAATAATTTTGTGTGAATGTTCAAAAAACGCATGTCATGTGACACCTCGATGTCTGTGCATTGCCATTGCATGCAATCATGCACTGCAACTTGCGGCTGTGATTTGCCACCTTCTCTATATTTCATCGTGGAAAAAGCTGGGGCACCAATCCCTTCACCTTTGAAACAATCATATCAAAAAAATATTCACAGTAAATATAAATTATATTTGTGATTAATGGAGTATAACTATGTTTAGGTTAGTTTATTTGGCTGAAATGCTGGAGTACCCACCAAAAATACAACATTTTATAGTTAGAACACTTTCAAAATTTCACCGCCATCCGTCGAGAAGTTTCGAAGTCATTGTGTGAACATACTATACTTTCACAAAATCCAAGATGGTCAGTTTTCTCACAAACCGAAGTTTTTTACTTTGATTTCTTCAAAATTTCATCATGGACTTCCTAAATCTTAAGATCCATCGTTATAATTTAAGACAGGATGCTCTTTATTAAAATTCTGGTTTGGGTGATCAGAATTTTTTTCTCAATGCTGCAACACATGTTTTTGTTATGCTGATGATGTCTGAAAGCAGAAACACATGTCTAAGACTAAAGTTTGAAATTATTTATTGAACACTGTCTCTTAGGGATTGTTATAAATTATTTGGAGTGTTATAAAGAGAATAAATTAAGTTTTATTGAAGATCTTTCCTGGTTGATTATATCTTTCCGTTGTTTGGTAAGTCTAATCTGACGTCACTGTTGAGTGATGTATTAAGTTATGCAAATGGGGCATTCGCTTCATACGACCTGGTCCCAGGATCCGCAAAGATGCACCGTAGCCCTGGGCGGACTCCGCAGATGTGTTCCCACTTGCTCCCGAGTTCGTCAAGCGATCTCAGGGCGCCGGAAGGGTTTCGCAAACGTGATCTGACCGACCACTGAGGTCTTCAAGAGGTCCTCTGGGGCGGGGTCTTGGGGGAACTGTAGCCATTAGCCTGTAGATGACGTATGTGCTTTTAAAGCTTATATTTCTCTTGCTAATTGTAGCTTGGATGAGCATGCATGTTGGCTTTTGGGAAGCTTTAGCTTTCGGGTTTGTTGTATAACAATACATTTTGACATTATAAGACAAAGGTGGATGGGTATTGTTTTTGACAAGCCCATCATGACCATGTACTTAATTTGCTCTTTGGGCTAAAGTGCTTGTTTAACTGTCTCTTAATGTGTTCACCTTTAGTTTTATCAAAAAAAAATTCTCAAAAGGAAACATGCCGAAGGCTTGAAAATGCTTGCTTACAAAAATTCTCAAAAGAAACAAGTCAAAGGCTTTAAAACATTGGTTTGAACACTTACCCCCTTTTCCCCTATCTCTTCCCACTCACCTGCAGGGCAGAGGAATAAGTCTTAAGCCAGTTTGCACTCACCACAAGCCTAATACTATCATTTATATGCATTAGCACAATTCATTTTTGCTTCTGTGACAAACAGCATCTGCAATCATGTCGACAGCTTGCGTTTTTGTTCCGAGCAAAGACGCTCTGTCTTCAACTGAGCTTTCGTCTATTTTTCAAGAGATAAGACTTGCTGCAGCCATTTAACAGAATTAAAACGCTTCACTGACTTGTTGCAAACAAAATCGCAAGAAGTTTTGAACACAAATCCTTAATCTCATATTTTTGCAGACTAAATATTCAAACAACATATCGTTCATGTTGAACATGATTTTAATTTAACGTTCACATTGAAAAGAGCAAAAACTTTACCCAATCACTGAGCCACGTCCTATTGGGCTATCTGTGCACTACTTACACAAAATTATGGGATTTCTGACACCGTTCCCGTTGTTCCTCTCCCCCTCCCCTCAATTCCTTCACTTGGATGTCCCCTACATCTTTTCCTTTCCTCTCCACTTACTCATCTTCCGAAACCCCCCTCCCCCTTCCCATTTTTTTCTACACTCTGCCACTCTCCTTCCCTCTCTTTTCTCAATTTATTTTTCTAATTTTACATTTCACCCTAATTATCTCTCTTTTCATAGGTAACAACAACGTGGATGATCCCAAAAGCCTAAAAATTAAGTATGATTACCGTTTTTAATTTTTATTGCTTTCTAATGGTGTTTTCTTCTTTCATGCAAAGCCCCACATTTTTGTCCTTTTGTATGTAATGTATGGCAGTGAAATTCTATGAAAACTGAACAAGGTCAGTGCAATTTACGATGTGCATTACGAACACATCTCACATGCAAATATGTCAAGGCCAAGGCCAAATGATGTCACTCGGAACTATACACAACAATACTTTCTTTTGCACAACAGTTGTCCTTCTTACATAACCGTATTGTTGTGTTTGGTTTTTACCATGTAGCTTCAGGTTAATATTCCCGATCTCTTCTAAATTCGAATCTTTCAACCTTTAACTTTGAAGGACATGCCAAAGCCCGAGGAAGTTGATTCCACAGACTTCATAAAAGGGAAACAGAGAAGTGGAGGTGAGCAGTAAGCTTAGATATGAGAAGTGTTGTAAGGAATGAATCGGTCGATTAGAGTGGGTGAAAATTTTGGGAAAAGTTGATAAGAAAACAAGCAGGAGGTATGAGAATGGAAAAACAATGGACTAACCCTTTGTTGTGTCTTGTCTTAGTTCCCAAACCCACACACCCCTCTCCCCCTCCCTTGCATAAACCTTTTAATGTAGGTGTGATGTTGAAATTTGGGGGCTATCTATTTTGGTTTCTTTCTTGTGATTGGTGAGGGGTAAGGGGTTGATGGTATAGCGACTTGGCCAAAATTTCAACTTACAAAGCACCACACTGTCTGTTTCTGTGATGTCACTGAGAAAGTTTGATGTTCATCTCTGTTTGGCTTTATTGTTTTTCCCTTATTATTAACAGAACAATAGTTATGTTATTTGTTTATTATTAACAGAACTATTGTTTAACCTGATTTCGTTGATGCCATTAATTTTCACCATTCCTTTAATGGTCATGAAGTCATAAACCTTGTTTGTGGGATAAAACAAATTCCTGTGAGTGTAATCGGCATTGGCTAATCCTTATATTTAATCTTTTTTTCATATTAATAATGCCATTTTTTATACATATTACCAATTATTTTGTTTCAGTACAGCTTTCATTGTCAATACCCCCAGATTATTTTACTTCTCTTCATTCAACTGTGCTGCACTGTATCCTTGCTTGATGCCCATTGTTAGAGTGATGCGATTGTCAGTTGTTAATTTGCTTTGGCACTGCAATGTCTGCCTCCAAAACCAAATTGATATGCTTTAAAACCATGTTAAACTGCCATCACGGTGCTGCTCTGTCAGGGAAAGGTTAAGCTGGTAGCATTTTGTGGGTCATAATTGTGTGATCATACTGACGGGTGCTTACACAACAGCCTGGTTCTGTAATCCCATGGTTTTTGGCTGTAATCATTCCAAACATGCTGCATCTCATGCCAACTGTTACAGCTATTGGGTGTTCTTTTTGGGAATCGAGGATTTCCTTCCCATCTTTGTTGAGTCATCTGTCTGATTAATCTTCCCACATGGATGGTTATTCCACTCTGATGTACCAGTAGTTTAAAGTGGTTGATAATTTAATTTCCCTTAAATGTTGTTTTTATACAGTATGTATGATCGTAAAGGAGCTGAGCAGGATTTTATAGCTACTTTCTCAGCAAAACCAGACTCTGTGCCAATTGTCGTTGATGTGTCTGCTCCAAGTCTGAGAGGTCTGCAGTTTGATTCTGACCCTAGCTGAGTAATACCAGACTTTAGAAATGGTACGTGTTGCTTCTTCACTTGATACACAGCATTTAGAGATTTAGAGAATACAGCATAGACAAACCCTGTGTGAAGGAGTGGGGGGCATCACCAGCACTGAGAGTACACCACAAACCTATTTCTCCCCCCTCTCCCCCTCGTTACCTGAATTAAGT
>CM068956.1:54768680-54797304 GCA_035128595.1 Eptatretus atami | reverse complement strand
CTCTCTCTCTCCCCCCCATCACGATTTCTATATGGTTGCAGAAATTCACCAATCTTGGTCGTTCTGATCACCACATGGCACGAAGGTGCAAAAGCAGAATCCTTTTTGGCCCCACCTGTTAATAGGTATTTTCCAAAAAATGCAATTACAGGCACATTTTGAAATTAATCTCTGTATGTGCAATCAACATTGGGGGACACATGAAATATGTAACGATTTTTTGGATTTGACCCTGGGCTCTCAGGAAGTGGGTTCGGGCTTTGGGTCACAGAGATTAAACAGAAGATTTTTTGAAAGCAAAATTTGATATTGGGTCATTCCTGGTTGAACGTTTTGCCATCTTTCCACTTTGCTTTAGGTGGGAAGCATAGAAATTTGCAATGGCGCACAATCGACTTTGCTCTAGTTGTTACTGCTGAATGAGGTGTAAATGTCCTGAATGAGGTGTAGTGAATAAGGTGTAAATGTCCTGAATGAGGTGTAAATGTCCTGAATGAGGTGTAGTGAATGAGGTGTAAATGACCAGAGCGGTTGTTAATGCGTGGATCTGATTATAATCATGTTGAGTAAAACTCATTAAGATTGCATATTGGGAAAGAATCTCTTTGAGCTCTTCAATCATGAGCGCTATCCATTGCTGGTCACCGACACTGACCACCCTGGATGTAGAATGTCTCTCGGCCTTGCAAGTTAGAACTTCTTTAGCTTCTCTACTAATAGCATACGTGATCACAGATCAAATTCCTCTGTTTACAGCTGGGGGGTTTTGGTAGCTGCTTGTCTAAGTACGCCAACAAGCTCAAACATCTTGTAGCCAATCGGCACCTCATATCCAGCAGTATGATCTGCTGGCTCATTGCGCATGATATTAGCAAACCCAGTAATGATTATAATCATATGCATGTCTGTGCAAGAGGTTCAGATACCTTCATCATCTTGTTGGAGTCTGCCAGTTGCAGCCTCTGTATTTCGCTAAGAGAGTCCTTCAAAATCACATAATGTTTCCAAGAGGCATTACTCGATATCCACAGTAATGGTGCCACCAAAAGCTTCACTTTCCATGCAGAATGTACTTCTCTTTCTGCGTGCACAGTACATCACTCAAACAGATGACGCCCATGTTCCCAAACAGCTCCTCCCCATGAAGTGATGTTCTCCATAAGTGAATCATCTGTGGTGATCATGACATCCAAATTCCATTCCCTGATGGAAGGTGCTGCTGTTCATCATTCATACTCATTCTCGCCAATATCTTGACCCAATCACGATGGTTTGAATCGACTCTCCTTTCTCGTTATGCTGCTGTAGCAGGTTCTGCAGCCAATGGCTTGTGCACAGTAATGTTTATCTTCTCCCGAGCTGTTCTGTACCATGATTCACCTGCAATGCGATTGCCATTCACATGCTAATTGGAGTTTGCCATCACTCTAACTGCTGCTATAACTGCCAGGAGCTATTTTCATTTGACATCAAAACACAATGTTATAGCAGTAGTCATTGCCCGGTAAGGTTCTTAATGAGGATAGGGTGATCAACCAATCCTGAGTACAGTGTACGTACACGATAAAGTTGGAATTTGGTCAGCAATCTGCTCTTAAAGATGGGATCTTTCCTCTTCACAAGCTTGTGCAAGTAAGCAGTACAACCAACTTAACTCACTCTGAAGGTTGGCATGCTTCCTCATTCAGCTCTCTGCTTTCACTGTACCTGGCTGTCCTTTTATGTTGTATCGGATTGCATCAGAATCAAAACCAGGATGAGAGCTCACAGGTAACTCCCACCTGAGCTATCTGTAATATAAAGCAAAAGGTTCAGATGGAAGTTCACCTGTCGTTCAAGAGAATCTGTTTTGCAACGTAGTTTCTACAGTAGAAAATTATGTCTGTATGACCTGGCATTCAAATGCATTCGTTCGAGTTTTCTTTTCTTCCTCCAGGCACAGCTATCATTATGAATTTATGGAAATAACCCTCACGAGTGCAATTTCCAGAAAATCACGTCAATTGACTACATGTGATCTGGAATGCAAAGTTCGGTGATGTCGCAGTTTAACATAGCAAAGGAAATCCGGTGTTTACTCAGTTATTATTTTGAACCGCATCTCACTATGTACAGAGATCCAACAGGATTTCAATGACTGATATGTGGACATTTTAATGATTCCATCGAGAAGCACAACCTCAGCTGTAAGGTTCTACATAATCAGATGTTGCTTCAAAATAATAAGTAGCAACTACATTGTGATTGCTCGTGTATATCGTTACAGATGCTCTTTTTATTTGAGGTCGTACTTTTTGTGATTAATTGCAGGAGAAAAATAAATTTCGAAACCATCAACACGGTAAATAGCACAAAGTGTCCGCAGGCACACACACACACACACACCTGTGATCAGTGCATGGGGACCGAGTGCACTTGCTTAAGGTACAACCTGTTCTTTAGTGTTATGGGCAGCACTGAATTAGCTACCAATATGGCAGCTGGTAAAATGAGTACAGTACATTTTTGTGAATGGGCATTTAAATCTTTGTTCCTTCACAAGGGACATTAGGGGAAATAATATCCTTAGATGCAGTGGACATGCTGTGCAGGCCACTGGAAAAAAAATAGAAAATCAATCTCTCCCTGTAAGAACTCCATGTTAAGTTTGAAAATCTTTTGAAGTATTATCAGAGAAATATAAATGGAGCTGCTGAACCTTTGGCTTAATTGAGTTTTTAAATGGTAAAAGTTAATGAATAGCAATTCTATAAATTTATTTGTCCATTGTTCAAGGCTGCAATGTTCCCATGCAATATGGGATTTTTGAAATGACGTAATCCTCCCGTCAGTTAAAAGCTAGATGTTTTGGCCAGTTATCATTGGTTGTGGTATTTGTGAGTAAGCATTAGTAAATGCCTGTAAATGAACAATTAAAATTGACGGTTACATGTTATAAGTTTCGTGTAGCATTGATCGGTAAATTGTAATTTTATACTGCTTGAAGTAATGAGCTAATTTTGAGTATAGATTGCGGTATTGTACTGTAAACTGCCTGGTAAGATTTGTGAAGATGCTGGAACGTTCTTAGATGAAACTTCCAGTCCAGACCTGAATCACATTTGCTGGAATGCACGGGATCGTTCTGTGATACTATATAAACCTCGTCAGAGAACGAGAGGGAGGTGTAGAGAGATGGATGACATGTGACAAGATGCGTGTTTCGATCGTCCCTGTGCTCGATTTAACTCTGATTAGTGAATGAGGTGTAAATGTCCAGAGCGGTTGTTAATGCGTGGAGCTGATTATAATCGGGTTGATTAAAACTCATTAAGATTGCGTCTCGGGAAATAATTTATTTGAGCTCTTCAATCATCCTGGACGGGCCAGCGGATGAGAGAGAACGACGCGACAGGACTCGATGGTTCGACAGCCCTGGGGGACGAGGTGAGCATGCATGAGTTGAGCTGGAGGACTGGGTCACTGGGCGGAAAAAACCCAATGCAAGAATCAGAGTTGGGCATTGTATGTAATGGTGAACTTCCTCATTTGACTTTGTTTCTGTTTATTTGAAATACAATTTTCAAAAACCTTACGCTGTTGATGTGATCACTGTAACATCACTCAGAAGACACAGACACCAACTGACAAAGATCCATTCGAGTGATAGCCAACAGATATGTTCATTCAGACTCATGAAGCTCAAAGCTTGGATTGCAGTCATTAGAGAACGAGCTGAGTTCGGCACCACAAACAACATACGTACACCAAAGAGAAGGAAACCCCAATTTGCATGTGCCACTGACATTTTGGTGACTGTGACAGGATCTGTCAGTGGTGAAAGGCTTTACAGTGTCACAGGAACAGCAGACGCGGAAGATTATGTGTAAGCCATGGTGATGCAGTTGTGATCTGAGTGCAAATTGACTGCTCACCCATCTGCCGTGGAATTTGACAACTGGATTGAGTGAGGCGAGCGGCTTGGACTGAAGGGAGAGAGACACTAATGGTGTTTGTTAAAGAACAGTAAGTGGTTGCAAAAGAAAAGAAGGCTCGTGAATGTGAGGAAAGACAAACGGAGCGTGAGGAATGTGCACGGAAAGAGGAGGTGAAGCATTAGGAATGCAAAGAGGAGGTGGAGTGTGGTGAACGTGCTCGGGTAGCCGAATATATGAAGGAGGAAATTCGAATGAAGATTGAATTGGCAAGAATACAGTTGGAGATTGAAGCGGCTACACAAGCTTGCACTGCACCTGAAACTGTTGATGTACAAGTAATGGCGAACAAGCCGAAGCTCCCCACATTTGATGAGAAATGCGATGAGCTGGATGCATACCTAGAGAGATTCGAGCCCTTCCTCTGGAAATCGACATTGGAACAGAGAGGACTGGATAGTTTGTCTCAGCCCCCTTTTGACAGGCAAAGCACTCCAGGTGTACATCAGTATGCCCTCAGATAATGCTCATGACTATGATCACTTCAAAGTGGCCTTGTTGAAGAGGTATGAACTTACAGAGGAGGGATATCGCCAGAGGTTCAGATATATTAAACCTGACGAAGGTGAAACTGCATTTCAGTTCATGACACGTTTCAGATGGTGTTTTAAAAAATGGACTTTGATGGCAAAGTGCAAACGCAGCTTTGAAGCATTAACCGACTTGTTGGTTCGTGAACAGTTCCTTAGTGTGTGTTCTATTGTGATTGGTCTGTTCATACGTGAGAGAGTACCTCAGAACACTGAAGCAATGACAACCTTGGCTGAGCCGATTTTTGGAAGCACATGGTGTGTGTATTACTGGGAGGACAGTCAAGAAGAAGGATGTCACAATGAAACCAAGGTCGGACAGTTTGCTGTACAAGACTGATCCATCTCAGCCGGCAAAGCCCCAATTCAAGAGAAGCGAGAGGGAATTCTTCTATTGCAACAAGAAAGGCCACATGATGGCCGAGTGTCAATTGAGGAAAGCAGCTCAGATGAGGACACAACAGAAGGCAGCCAGTGCGGTGCATGACTTACAGAGGAAAGATGTTACGTGCAGAGCAGAGCCGAAAGAGCAGTCTGTATCAGCTGTGCAAAAGAGTCCTGAAGAGATCCAGGTGAACAAAGGAGGATTTCAGTCAACACCTATGGTCTTCAGCAGTTGTGAGGAAACCACCATTGGCATCGCCAATGGCAACATCACTATGGGTGAAGGTTACATGGGTTCACAGAAAGTGACAATACTCCAAGACTCAGGATGTATTAGTGCAGCTGTGGAGAAAGACCTGGTGACTACAAGGCAGATGACTGACAAGGTCTACTCCTGCAAGCTGATTGATAGTACATTGCGTCATTATCCAGTTGCAAGTATCCATGCGGACACAACGTACTACATCGGAGAGGTGGAGGTCATGTGCATGGAGGACCACATTTCTGATCTTGTGATCGGTAATATACCAGAAGCACGAGAGGTCAAGGATCCAGACCCAAAATGGATTCCACAGCTGGCCCAAGCAGCAGTGACCAGGGCACAGACCAAGCGCAATAAGGATGACATCGAACCATTGAAGGTGTCACTATCTGACATTTCTGAGGTGACTGTCAAAGAGCTTGAGCAAGCTCAGAAGGAAGATGTGTCACTTTAAAGGTTGTGGAAGGAGGTGCAGGATAACAGATCATCAGACTAGGTGCATTCTTAGATCGTTTGACACAAACAAATGATCTGGGAGTGGTAATAGATATTTGGGGGTGGGAGGGGGGAAAGCAGACAGCACAGTGTCAAGCAGCTATCGGTAAAGCTAATAGGGTTTTAGGTTGTACACTATTCACAAAAGGATAAATCTATACTAATAAAAGGCAATGTGGGTGTCTCCTCTATAACTCCAAAACTATAAAACCGAGCAGCCTGAAACTTTGCATGCATACCAAGACAACAACAAGGAAGTGCAAGAGTGAAAATTGGGTGTTTGGGTTAATTAAAACACCCATTTTGAAGATAATTAACGGCACTATTTAATTATATCTTTCATCTCGCTGCCTGGGGTCTGAAGGCATTTACTGGGTAACCTCGCTGGGGTCTGAAGCCACCATGTTTTTTGGCCTGCTCAACCTTACCTTGACTTAGAACAGGCCGCAACTTGGAACAAGCTATTCATCATAGCTACGAATTGCTGGGTACATTGTAATGCTTTATTAACGCCCGGAGATGTCAGCATTTGTTTTATTTCATTTTAGCAACATGTGATTGCCATAAGTATCTCTTAAACTAAGAAGAATTACAAAATTTAAGCTCCAGAATCGAAAATACAAGCAATTCCTACTCCTAGAAAAGCATTCATTTGCCCAAATCGGACATATGTGACATTCTGGGTGTCTCTGGGAGGTGTATGTTGAATATGATGGTTTGGTAGTTGCTAATTGCATGCCAAGAGAGCAGTTTCTTATCAACCATTTCATTGGAGTGCTTGCTTGAATGCTGAAGCCACTTGGTGAGCGCTCACCAAGCTGTGTGGTGTTTCGTTTCGGGAAAAAAGTACACGTGCTTTCAATCTCACATCGATTAGACGTACGTTTCCAGCTTTGTTGGGTTCCACGGTGCAGTGCTGTGGGTGCCTCAGGAGATGTCTCATCCACTGAAAATGTCCAATTTTATTTTTACAGGGCATCGCTTTGTTTAACCTTTTTGTGTGATCTCCTATTGTTATCCACCTCTCACTTCGACATCGATACATATTTAAAATTTTAATAATGTCCATCCGACCAGGTGTTCGCCATGTTTGTTCTAGCTGTGAAGGCATAAAGTAGAGATCCACATTTTGTGTTCTGTGGCTTTGTCCATTTTTGAATTGAATTTCGCTAATTACCCACTTTAAATCCTCTTTCAAAGAATGATGTTTCAAGGTAAATCTTTGTGTTTGTCGTTTTTATTTACTTGGTGTGTGTGTGTGTGTGTGTGTGTATGTTTGTACAAAAACTGTATTACCACAATGGCACTTGTCACAGGTATGTGTGTTATTGGTTATCAGTCGTTGGTTGTTATCTCCATATCGTGATTTCAGAAAATGGAATGTAGCCCTCCCAGGTCTCAAGGTATCCACCTCCATATCAGTGTGTGTGTGTGTGTGTGTGTGTGTGTGTGTGTGTGTGGTGTGTTGTTGGTTGGTTGTTATCTCCATATAGGTGTTTCAGAAAGTGAAATGGAGCCCTCCCAGGTCTCAAAGTATCCACCTCGTGTGTGTGTGTGTGTGTGTGTGTGTGTGTGTGTGTGTGTGTGTTGTGTGTGTGTGTGTGTGTTGTTGTTGGTTGGTTGTTATCTCCATATAGGTGTTTCAGAAAGTGAAATGGAGCCCTCCCAGGTCTCAAAGTATCCACGTGTGTGTGTGTGGTGTGTGTGTGGTGTGGTGTGTGTGTGTGTGTGTGTGGTGTTGTTGTTATCTCCATGTGGAGGTTTCAGCATGTGGAATGGAGTCCTCCCAGGGTGGGCTCAAAGTATCCACTTTTATTTCAGTAACGATTCATGGATCAAACTGTGAAGTTTTCTGTTCTCAAAGTTTTGTACCGAGGGCTCTCTTCAGGATCGTCGCTGTGCCCCGGACAGCTTTCAACTGTAGTTTGTTTGTAATAATATTCCCAGGGATGGTTTTTTATATCTCTGTGAGGTTCTTTGTGATTGTGATCATCATTCCTGTCGCTCCAACTATCACTGGTACAACTTTAGCATTCTTCAGCTTCCAGGATCTTTTCACTTCATTCTTGAAGTCTTGGAATTTGTTCATTTTCTTGATTTCTGCATTGTTTAGGCCAAAATCAATGGTATTAACACCTCAATTTGCAATGCCTTCTTCTCTCCTTTTTCTAGCCAAGTATGATATCTGGTCGCAATGCTTTGTTTTCGATGTTCACACTCGTTGGGATCATTAGGTCATACGAGAGCGGCACTTCCATGTTTTCAGTGATTGCTTTTGGTTGATATTCCCACAAATTTTCTGAAACTGGGATATCAAAGTTTTTGCAGATGTGCCAGCGGATTACTTTACAAATTCTGTTGTGTTGTTGTGTGTACAGCTGTTCTGACATGAGTTTTTTATTTATTTGTGTTCAGTCATTAAGCATAACATATCACTCTTTGCTAAAGCCACCTTCATCCCTCACTTATATCTTTTTTTTCCTCCTCCCCCCCCCCCCCGTCTCTCTACCTCCTCCACGCTCCTCCCTCCAAATGAAATGTAGCACTCTCGGCCCACACAACTCTGTCGCTCGCTGTCTGTCTCTGTCTCTCGCACCCCTCCCTCCCGCAGTGTATAGCAACGTTTCGTGAAGCATTGCTCTCCCCACTCCACCCCACTTCCTCACTCTTCTCCTCTTCCTAGCTTCCCCTTCTTCACCCCTCCTCCCTTCGCTCCATCTTCTCTGCCTCCCTTTCTACCTCCCCCCCCCTCTCCCTTTCTCCACCCCCTTCAACCTTCACAACCCCCGTCAGTGAAGCGACAGGTTGTATTTGCTAGGTATATATAAAAATGGCAGTGTTAACACATTGTATTGGAATTTAGTGTGGCCGTACCTCTAATATTGTGTAAAGTTTTGGTAACGGCATCTGACGAAGTGCATAGCTACCAAAGAGAGAGTTCAGTGTGCAGCGATCAAATTGATTCCATGGCTAGCTGACTAAGCTACGAGGAGCGGCTGAAGGAGACAGAACTATAAACATTGTAAAGGAAGTGACTATGAGGGAATCTGTTCGATAGAGATGTTGAAGGGAATGAAGTGTATGGACAAAATATATGTCCATATGTTTTTTATCCACAGAATGAACAGTGATGCTCATACCAGGGGCCACAACATGAGAGTAAAGAAGAGGAGAGTAGGAGTGAGAGTAATAACATTTCAATCTCTTCGCTAACACCACCATCCTCTTTCACTCACAGAGTAGTTAATGTGTGGAATAGTCTCCCTAGAAAAGTAGTGAAAGCAGAAAGAGAAAATTCGTTTAAAATGGAATTTGATAGGTCCCTAAAAGCATTATGGATCATGGATATTGGCAGGAATAGTAGGTGACTGGGGTATGGATCGGTGATTGTGCCATGGTTGTGAGGGTCTCACCAAAAAGTGAATGTGTTATCGGTCTTTGTTCATTTCTCACCTTCCTTCCTTTAAACCCTCCCCCCCCCCCCAAAAAAAAAATTAAAACAAAAAACCCCATTGTTATTAAGGTCTATTCCCCATTTCCCATTGAAATTAAGTCTCCAAACTGATTGGTTCAATTAACGTGGACTCTATCGAGACAACAGGTAGGATGGGCCAAGTGGCCTTCTTCTGTGTCCAAGTCCCTTGTTTATCTTTGCACGGAAATATCTCTTTCAAATGTTATTTTTCCCCTTCATGGTGCTTTCCTCTTGATAATTTTCATTCTCGATTTCATACACATCTGCCAAATGAAAACCCAAGGATATATACAAGAAATGAAGTGGAGTCAAGGGAGAGACAGAGACAGAAACACACAGACACACAGAGACACAATTAGCCAGTTGAGCAGAGTGAACAAAAGAACGACACTGTATTTTCGCCTTTGGTGGAATTACCTTTGTGGGATCAAAGTGTGTTTTGAACGTTTAATCATTTTGTTCAGAATATTTGTTGGAGTGCTGATATCACCCCTTTATTTATGTATGGCCTTGACATTATTTTGGAAAGTAAAGCATATATCAGGTTGACAGGATAGCTCGAAGATGGTGCACAGCTCGAAGCTGTCTTCTCTGTGATCAATTTCTGACCTGATTATAAATTGTCATCCTCGTATTTCGCAAGTGGGGTGCTGCATCAATAAGCTGGGAAGCTGTCTGCCAGAATTGGTTGCTGGTGAGCGTTAAATATTCTGTGGTGACTTTCGTAAATCGTAGGCGATTGTCACGGTACACCACACAAATTTCTGCCCCTGACGATGCCGCTTAGAAGGCAATGGACACAACTGAGCCTGTGGATCTCATGATATGGATACATGGTTGGGGTTTTAGGACCCATCATTGAGGCGTTCTTGGCTGAAAGAGTCAAAACCTCAATAAGGAACACGCGGCTCAGCTGATGATCCAGGAAGCCATAAAAATCAATCAATCATTTACAAATCACCGGAGTTCTTACTTTTTGGCTACATCTATTTGAGGTTTATTATTAAAACAAAATTAAATGTCATGTGTTGTTGAATTGACACCATCTATAAAATCCTTTGCATGATAATTTTATGGATTAGGAACAGTCTTAACTGATTATTAATTGATTATGATTGCAATCAGAAACGGCTTTATAAATTTTAAAAAACGGTGGGTTGGAGTGGTTGGATAAAAAATTTTGAATTAAGATCATGTTGGAAGTTTGGATCACAATATAATTGACTCTCAGACCCACAAAAATATAATTGATCTCAAATATGTTCACTCATCTCACTGTCTCACCACGCCTCTCTGGAAGAATCATCATACTAATCCACCTATCTGTTTCCGTGATCAGCTACTGGAAGAGCATCGGCATAGTTTGACTTCTCTATTTGAAGGGGGGCAGGGGGCTTAATATTAATAATGGGTCGCTTGGTCTGACTTCCAACTTTACCGCTTGTTCATACAATTACCATGTTAGTGTACTGGAAATCAAAAATGCAGTTTATGTTCATTATTTCATATTTAATCACCCATATTTTTTTTTGCCTTCCAGGTGTTACTACAGGGTGTCCCAAAAGTCTCCATACATAGGGAAAATTAACACTTTCATCAAAATGTCTCCCGAAATTCTTCATACATAGCTTATATCTTCTTCTTTTTTTTCAGATTCCCTTCAAGAATGCCTTTGTCAAAAGAAGAACGTATTGAAATCATTCTCATGGCTGGTTCGAGAAGCTGTCGCAAGGTTGCAATCGACTTTAACAGGAAACATGGCAAGCACATCACACACGACGCACACGATAAGATTCAGAACATGGATCATTTAAAGGAATGCATTCGAAGTGGAATTTACTTGCATAATGCCAAATGTGTTGACACGAGTTCACCATGAGTGGGAGAGACGAATCGTGTGTTTACAAAGAAATGCAATCAGGTAGAGAATGTTTTGTAAATAAAGTTACATTTTGCTAAAAGTGTTAATTTTCCCGTTGTGTGGAGACTTTTGGGACACCCTGGACACATGCATAAACATTGTCTTTATATAAATAGTCCCTGCATCAGAGTGGCGACCCAACCTGGATTGTGCTCCCGAGCCATTGAAACTGCCTTGGTAGCTTTATGCGCCGGATGGAGTGAAGACATCAGAGAGAGAGAGAGAGAGAGAGAGAGAGAGAGAGAGAGAGAGAGAGAGAATATAAACACTGTACTTCCTTTAATGTGGACTGTCAGGATGGCCAAGAGGTATGCACACTCACCTGTAAGCTGTCTAGCCTAGGTTTGAATCTTAGCCCAGCTACAAACTGTCCTGACCACAGCACCCTCAGAAAATTGGGCAGCCATTTGCACTTTCTACAAGCAATTTGTCTGAAAAGCTTTCTTTATGGTAATATAAATGCCTTCTGTATTTTGGAAGATGAGCAGTTGACAAAGCACAGGAATCTTTCTCTCATCGAGGTTTTCCGAATATCTGGTACAAACTGAAAGCTAGTCTATCTTAAACGATCTGGTCTCAACTGCAATTATATCAAAGAACCCGGTCTTATTCACTGCCTGTACAATTTCATTGAAAACCAAATCTGCATAGATTTGCAGCACTTCATTTTGAAATTGAAGGTTAGAGTTAGGTTTACTTCCGAACTTCCGAAAGTCCATTTTAGCTTTTCTTTAGAAAGGTGTATCAGTCCTGTTGACTCTCATGTCATGTGTTGTGGCTTAATATCAATCAAGTTTGAAAAAAAGGATCCAGCCAGTCACGTCACGATGCAAAACTACTGGAGGAAAAGGAATTCCGTTTGGGGGGACATTGATTCCTCCCCTAAAATTCACCTGTGTGGAAGAAGTTTAGTCTCTTGAACTTCTAGGCCTCAACATCAGCTATGACCTCCCCTGGGCCAACCACATAACAAAGCTGACCTCCAAAGCCAACCGCAAACTTGGTATCCTCCTTCAATCAAATTATTTCCTTGGAAAATCAGAACTACTCACAGTCTACAGGGCCTTTGTCTGAAGTTCATTGCAGTGCTGCTCTTCCCTTTGAGTTGGTGCCGCAGAATCGCGTGTGTTTGGTTCACGAGCGCCAGCCAGATTGACCACTATATTGGTAGTCGATCTTGTCGAAAAAAAACAAAAAAAATTTTTTTGAGATTTTTTTTTTCTACCCTTATTATCAGTATTTCCGTCGATATGTTTGTCTGTTGGGTAGTCGATCCAGTCGAAAAAAAAATTTTTTCAAAAAATATTTTTGAAATTTGTTCTACCTTATTATCACTTTTTCTGTCGATATGTTGGGTCGATCTAGTCGATCTAGTCGAAAAAATTTTTTTTTTTTTTTAGATTTGTACTACCCTTATTATCAGTATTTAAAATGGCGATTTCAGTTAATACAATGGCGATTTCGATGAAACTTGGTTGGTAGGTTCATACCATGACCAGTTGTGTGCAAATGAGAACCGTTGCTATGGACACCCACGTTACCTAGCAACGGGACTTTGAAATATTTGAAAATCATAAAAAATGATATTTTTTCGAAAATCAAAAATCGGGCCACGAGCGACTGTGGGCAGTACATTCAGCCATATGTCAAAAATTTCCAGCCGGATCCTATGAAAACTGTCGGAGAAGATCGACTTTGAATGAACCCTGGTCGAAAACAATAAAAAAACGAAGTTCGTTATATCTCAGAGACTATGAGTCAGATATACATGAAACTGGTATGGTAGGTTCATGGTATGTCCTGGTTAGGTGTGAGAAAGAACCGTTGCTAGGGACCCTCCGTTGCCTAGCAACGGCCGAAAACCTCTAAATGTGGGGTATTTTAACGAAAAAACACTCTGCAGCATTAACCCTTGAAGCTAGAATCATGAATTTTATTGTGCTTAATCGTCAGGTCATTCCCCATCGAACGGGCCCATCGGTCAGGTTCTATTGGGTAGTCGACTACCCATGTCCGCCTACCGGCTTGTTCGTTATGTCTGTGTGTGTCTGTCTGTCGTTGTCTGTCTGTCCAGAACATAACTCCGTGGACTTTGATCCGATCTTGATGAAACTTGGTTATGTGTTCGACATCAATGTCGAGTTGTGTGTTCCTGGATAAGGGCGTGCTACGCCAATCGGGGCGGAGCCACGCCCCAAAATAGCCCACGCCCCACGCCCACATTTTAGGGGGTAGTTGGATGAAAAATCTATCTTCTTCTAGGGAATGACTGAATGGAATGGGTTCTTCGGTATTTGAATAGAAAATGAATTATCTAAAACTTGTCGTTGTCCGATTTTTCATTTTCATCCCAAGGTCAAGGTCACAAGGTCAAAAACTTAGAAAATTGCGAATTTTGACATAAAAATCATACGACGCGCCCAAACTTTGAGAGCGAGGATGACAATATTTTTTATCCATAATTTTGAGGTCATTCCCCACCTAAAGTCTTGAAACCATTTTGCTCTATCTCGAACACCTTGCCCGTGGCCCCTTCAAGTTTGTTTTTACGCTGATTTCGTCAAAGTATGGATAATCCGAGGAGTGCGGAATGCCATATACCATGCCATATATGACGTTATATGTTCCTGGAATGTTCCAGAGGAAGTTTTGCACCAAAGGTCATAATCCTTGACCTTTGACCTTTAAAGTTCACAAAGGTCAATTTTCAAAGTTGTGGGAATCGACCGGGTTTTCGACTTCTTCGACGAACTAACTCCATAAGCTATAGCATGTATCCTGTTTCCTTATTTTAATGTCCACAACATTGTTTTGTGACCTTTATAGGTTATGCAAAGGTCAAATTTTGAAAGTTGTTGAGCGAAACCGGGTTTTCGACATTTTGCAGCTAATAACCTGTCACCCGTACCACATCATGTTGATCATTTTTATAACTTGGTCAACATTATCACATTGTCTCATCCTTGACTTCTGAAACAATCTCATCCTCAAATACCGCTCGTGAACCATTGTCGTCTTCAGACTTGTCTCTTTTGGATTCTGTGGAATCTAAAGCTCTCAACATTATTGAAATCTCCCGAGATGAGGTCAAAGCAGAAGACTTGTTGCTCTTACATCGCAGGCAGGCTGGTGGCCTGTTGTTTTTTCACCACCTCTTCTCCTGTTTTCTCTCTCTTCCCCTCCACAGCTCATGCAGGGGGGAGTTGAACTCATTCTTGAATTATAACCTTGACCATATTCATTAAAAATGCAACCTTGTCAATTTATCAAAGTCAATTCTCTTCCCCTAAAAATAATTGAGATAATTCTGAACAGCAGTTAATTAAACCACCGAGGCAATTTTTTTTTTATCGTTAAAATGAGTCATTTTTATCAGTGTGGTTTGAATCACTCATTAATTCCAAATTCCCAGCTGAAATTGATTTTTGAGGTCTGTTTGTAGCTGGTATAACATTGAGATGTGCTCAAATAAGCGATATATGAATAGTGGTTTCTCAACCACACCACAAATGGGCTAAGTAACACCCCTGAGAAAGTCAAATCAACTACTAACAAGGTGTGGAAATGCACAGCCACATGTGATTAAAATTAGTTTAAGCAAAAACTAAGAATGTAGGAAAATAATAATAAAGCTGAAATTGTTTCCTGCAGCTTCCAAAGAGGAACACTACGATTATATAAATTTTGGTAGCAAAATGCAGCACCTTGAGCGATTCTGGTAAGGAGTATATAATTGGTACTTGTCTGTGATTTTGAGTAAAAGGCCATTCTGTGTGCCCTAAAGCTCACCATGCTCATTGCCACTTTGTTTCCACTCCAGCAGTTTGGCAGTTAAAAACGTTGACCCTTCCCTCATCTTCCACTACCATCACACATCCCCACTGTTTTCACACCCTAATTCCGATGGAACATGGTCTTGTTGATCTGAAAAACAGCCTATTCATTGTGAACAGTCCAATGAACTATATTTTTGTTTTCCAATTATTAGGTAAGGGTTTTGTGGTAGCACTGCTACATTGCTGCATGATAAATCTTGGTTGCATTTTAGTGCCCATTCCAAGTTTCTCTGAAGGGATTAAGAAATACTGTCCATCAAAATGCAAAGATGACCATAGCATGTTGATGAGACCAGACAGGTCAAGCAGATTATACCCTCTCCTTTACATTCTATAAACTGAGTTTAACAAGTCAGCTTGGTTTTAATGGCAATCCCAAAGTGACGTGGTAATTCGTCTGAGTTTAGCAAAGTATTAAAAAAGCCCTAGAAACCAGATACTTAGTAATTTTTCAGCCAGACTCAAAGCCACAACCTCCAGAAAATCAGTCCAGTGTCCATTGTCTCTATTATGAAGAAAACATTCTCTCGAGTCTTTCTCCCCATCTGGTTCATCTTTCTGTTGATTGGTCAGTTCAATTTGAGATAAAATTATGAGTCGCTGTGGTGTTGACAATGCAAATGAGACATGATGCTTCACTTTACATCCTACTTCTTCTTCTTCTCTGCACCTTAATCCCAACAGTTAGGGGTCCACCACTCAGATCCACCCTCTCCACTCCGCACTGTTCCTCTTTCAATCTCAAGGTCTTCAAATCTCTTTCCACTATCTCCCTCCAACTTGCTCTCTATCATACTCTTGATATTTTCCCTCCTATTGGCTCATTCCATGCTATCTTTATTGGTTCTTCATTATTTTTCCTCATCACATGTCCAAATCACTACAACCTTGTCTCCCTAATCCCCTCTGTGATTCTTACACCTCCAGCTCTCTTGAATATCTCCTTATCCCTCAATGGCTCTCTTGGAGAACTCTGACAATCCGCTGAAGCAATCTCATCACTGTCCTCTCCAGCAACTCCTCTTCTATTTTCTCCAAAGCCCATGTTTCTGAACCATACATTATAAGCAGTCTAATCACTGTCTTGTAGATTTTAACCTTCAATATTCTCGCTATCCCTCTATCACAGATGACTCCACTAACCTGCTTCCATGTTTGCCCTTGCTGCCTTCACTCTATCCTTGATTTCTGCTTCAGAACCTCTGCCCTGGTACCCAACCATTGTTATGTGGTGTAAAACAGTTCATGTAGTTTGCCCGGTAAGTTCAGCATCTAATTGGGTGTGTCGGAACAAGTGTGTGTCTACCCTCAGGAGAGCCAGAAAACAACATCTTTCTAATTTCAAGTTTGAACTCTCAAGCCTGTTTCCCTCCTCCAAATCCTGGTGGCATCTAGTTAACTCTGTTTCTGGTGTATATTACCCCTCCATCCCCTCCCTTACCTCAAACGGCTGCACAGCTGACACTGTATGTGAAAATGCTGAATGCCGAAACTCTGTGTTTGCTTCTAAATCTTCTGTCCCAAACTCATCGCTTTCTGTACCCACCTTATGCAGTTACACCCAGCTGTCCCTCGACTCTGTGTCCTTTTCTTCTGACAAGGTGGAGAGCTTGCTGCAAACCTCGACTCAGATTCTGCAACCGGTCCAGATGGCTTCAGCCCACGTGTCCTACAAACCTGCTCTGCTGCTCTTGCTCACCCTCTCTCTGTTCTATTCACCGTCTCATTTGCTCAAGATCATCTGCCATCTGCTCGGAAATCAGAAAACATTACCGCCATGCATAAAAATGGTGTAAAAACAGATCCCTGTAACTACAAACCAAATCGCCTTCTCCCAATCATCAGCAAGGTTATGGAATCCATAATCGCTTCTGACATTAAATCCTTCCTCTTCTCCAATGGCCTGATTTCCGATCGTCAATTTGGATTCAGAAAAGGTCACTCCACCCTGGATATGCTGCTTCTGCTCTCCCAACAATGGATAGAGATCCTCAATTCCAGACATGAAATCAGAGCCATCTCGCGAGACCTATCATGTGCTTTCGATTAGGTGTGGCTCCCTGCCCCTGCTGACCAAACTCTCTTCCTATGGCATCCAAGGACATCTCCACTCATGACTCACAAACTTCCTCTCCTGTCGCATCCAACGTGTGGCCCTTAATGAAATTCTTTCATCCCCTCTTCCTGTCCAGGCTGGAGTTACTCAAGGCAGTGTTCTGGGCCCTGTTCTTTTTCTGGTTTTCATTCAATGATCTCTCTGACTCGCTGGAAAATCCTCTTTATCTCTTTGCTGATGACTGCACCCTCTGCCGAACCATCAGTCATCCTCAGATCGGAAAGCAGCAGCCTCTTCACTCTCTGCAGATCTGGATAAAATTACAAGCTGGTCCAACACGTGGAACATGTCTTTCAATCCTGACAAATCTCACACTCTCATTATGTCTCTCCGAAAGGACTGTCTGGAACCACCCCCCCCCCTCTCTACTTTCTCAACAATTCTCTTGAAGAAGTCCTTTCATTCAAGCTTCTGGTTCTCACTATCTGCCATGATCTTTCCTGTTAAAGCCGGCATTTCCAAGCTGACCTCCAAAGCCAGTCGCCGACTGAGCATCCTCCTTCGTCCAAAGTCCTTCCTTGGCACACCTGAGCTCCTGACCACATACAAAGCTTTCGTCCACAGCCTGATGGAATAATGCTCTCACCTCTGGGGTGGCGCTCCTCTCACACCTAGCTAAACTTCATGCTCTGGAAACCAAGGCATTTAGGATCACTGGTATCTCACGCGATGAAGCTGAGTTTGGGTCTCTCACTTTCTCACCACAGGCAGGTCGGTCGTCTTCCTGTCTTCTTCCGTCCCCTATCCAGCTCATCCCCCTGCTTGAGATATGTCCCCCCCCCCATATTTCCGCAGGGCGCTCAAGGTCTGCCAGCATCCCCCTTCTGGTAAAACTACCAAAATCAAGAATCACTGCTCACCTTCACTTTTTTATTCCTTTTCTTCCCACCTTTGGAACAAACTTCCACGCTCTCTTCAATCCCACTCTTCCCTCCAAGTCTTCAAAACAGCTGTTCACCACCATCTCTTATCTTCCCCAATCCAAAACCACGATCTTTTCTACCCCTGCTATCCACCCCAAACCCACATCTTCAAATGTTCTGTTTTTTTTTCTTCTGAAAGTCCTGTCGTGTAAGGACCTGAAAGTTCTGTAGTGTCCCTTGTTTACCCTGTGTAACCCACCCATCCCCCTCTCTTGCACAGATCTCCTCATGTCTTCTGTTCCACACTGTTTTTTCCTTTCCTCTCCATTCCCTCTTGTCTCCAGCTCCCCTTGTACATTCAGTGTTAGCTCTCATACGAGCCTCGACAGTGTATAGAAAAAAAAAATTCTAATTTTGTGTTGCTGATAAAACCATGACCACAGTCCAGTGTGTAAGTGTTTCTTGTAAGTCCATGCATTTCTGCCTCAGGGCCAAGGTGCATGCACATGGCCATGAACTTTGATCTTTGGGATTAAATGAGTACAGTACAGTGCTTAGATTTTTACCTGATGTTGAGATTTTATTTTAACCTTTTTTAAAAAATGATATCATGGCATTTCTTAACAGAGAAACAGCGAGGTGATTTTTATGACCATGCATGTTGGCTTTGAGGTCAGGATGGATGATTTTTTTTATATGACCATGATGCATCCTGATCCGACATATATTGGAGCTCCCAAAGTCCGCGAGCCTGCCAAGGGTCCCTGGACCTCTTTATGAAATCGTACCACATCATGTTGGATGGGTGGTATTGCAGTCCATGCAGGACTCCAGGAATGGGTGGTATTGTTTGAACAACATTTGTCATATGTACTTTAGTTTTTGTTTTTGGGCAGTGGTGCATGTGTTTCACTTTTTCTAAAAATGCTTCAGATTTCAAAGGAGTTTTGCAATAGAGAACTGCAAATTATCTTATCAGACTAATAATAATTTTGGCTTCAAGGTCAGAATGCATCCATTTGTTTTATCACCATGCATTTTCGATTAAGGGTCAAGATGTATGCGGATTGTTTGGACAACCATTGTCATGGACTTTGGGTTTCGGGATCACGTCCATGTGGTTGAATGTGTTGTCATGTTTGAATGAATAATTTTTATGCTGTTTTTGATAAAAAGGCTTTTATAAAGAGAAATTTGTCCAAGACTGATGCTTAAATGCTGAATGATGTTAACATACCCCTCCCCTATATGTTCCATAATTAATGTTCCTCTCTTTATACCTTCCTTCATTCTACCTAATGAAGGAATAGAGAGGAGCATGCTCCTCTCTATTCCCTCATTTTTTAATTTTCTCAATTGAGCTCCCTCTTTTCCACCACCGTGTGTAAGTGTTAAATCGATTGCCTATTAGGCTGGAAGTATGATGCATTATCCTTTAATAGTCTTGTCGTTTGACCCAATATATAACAGTCATTCTTCATTTAATTATTCTCTCATGTTCATCATCATCGGGTCGACCAAAGTCGGATATAGATATCATCGGGTCGAATTATTTATCCATGTTGTCTCATGTGAATCCTATAAATTAATTTAATATCTTGGATTCCACCTTCTCAATTGAAAGAGCTCCAAATAATTGATCAGGAAGGCAGTTCCACAAGGACTGTTCCTTCCTTATCCAGTTTATGTAGAACATGTTTAGTGCTTGCTGCCTTGTGCAGGGTGGCCTGATAGTCGCTTTACCCTGCTAAATTTCACACCTCCTTCAGTGGCAATGGATCCAGTGGTGCAAGGAGAATGGTATGCCTGGTGTTGGCTTAATGGATAGCGTGGTGGGCTTGGGATCCTCAGGTCTTGAGTTCAAATCCTGCTTGGCTGTTGAATTAATACCAGGTGGGGTTGACTCTGCCTGTCATCCTTCCGAGGTTAGAAAAATGAGTGCCAACTTGCTGGTATCCTGTGTCGGAGTGGTGACCCATCCAGGATTGTGTCCAATAGCCAAAGAGACTGCTTAGGCAGCACCAACGCTCTGCACAGAGTGTGGTCCCGATGGATGGATGGGATTGACTCGGCCTGTCATCCTTCTGAGGTCGGCAATATGAGTACCAGCTTGCTGGGATGATTGAGCCATTTGAGTCTCCTGTGTTGGAGTGACAGTCTGTCCAGGATTGTGCCAAATAGCCCAGGAGATTGCTTTGGCACCCGCAATGGTCTGTGTAGTGTATGGTCCTAATGGATGGATAGATGGCAGGAATATGGTGTTGCACATTCAGAATCAATGACTGACTCATCATTATAAGTATAACTGCACAATAAAACCTGAATATTAAATGAGTTTAACAATGAATGCTTCACTTGGAAGGGGTGAAGTGACTCTCAGGCCACCGTGTACATAGATTTATACTGCATTGTCTTTTTCAAGAAGAAAGAGTCTTATGGTTATACCAAAGCATGGAAGTCCAGTCAGTTGTTTGGATATTTTTAATTTCAAAATTTCCCTGAAGGCTCAAACTTCATGTAGAAATTTAGTTGAAATAGTCACTATTTTCTGTGTGGACAAAAGATAATGAACCAATCTCAAGCACTGAGTTGAAGCCTGGCACAGAGGGCAATTCATAGATCTAAACATACTCCAAATGAGCATCAGCAAAGGTCAGATCATGTGAGCACAATACATCCCGCTGTCTGTTCCAACACCATCCAGTGAGTCTTGCTCTTCAGTGCAAGGGGTCATAACATGCTAACATGTATTTAGTTGGTAAGCCCTCCTCTGTACCCATGCCACATGGTGCTCACTTCATGAAAGGCAACAGAATTACAACCCTTGAACGGCTGTGCAATCTGTAGTCAATGGAGAGATGAAGGTGCCTCTCCATGCTAGGATTCACGAAAGTAAAAGGTGAGTCCGTTTAAAGAGCCTTAATAAAATATGGGCCTTTATTTTGATTTATCCAATAATTCTACAAAATAAATAGCAGCTCATTGGAGTAGTCCAAAATGAGATGGCAGCTCCATAGAGTACTCTCAATAGTTTATTGTATGTTAAAATGTATGAGACACACTGCTGTGCAAAAGTCTTAAGCACATTCAGGAGTTACAATATCTGGATGTTATAAAGAATCAACAATTGACTCAAAGCCTTCACTCGTGTTTTCTTCGACTATTATAAATACATTGACTTATTTATACAACTAAGTTTTGGTGAGAAGAAACCAAGCTGTTATTTAACAATCTTTAATTTACATTAATCAGAATTTTCAAAAGCATTTGATCACACCTCAAACTCGAAGGGCAAAGGGCACTCAGTGGAGGGAATACCTCCGCCCCGCAATGCCTGATCCACGAGAACATATCGGGGATTTTTTTTATTTTTTTTGAAATATCATGCTATATATCGTTTTTGGCCCAAACTCTCAATGGTGAAGAATCACTTAAATAATTTAATAATTCTCGTATCCAGATTTGGATCCGGATCTTCACCAAAATCTATTCAGTTCATTCTTGTCACACACACAACCTGCCCACCAAATTTTATCCGAATCCATCTACAACTTTTTGAGATATCCTGCACACAAACAGACAAATAAACAAACTAGGAGGAGTAGCATTTGGCACGAAGGCACCTCCAGCTCTCGCATATTATCGATTTTTGCACTAATTGACATTTGACCCCTGACTGAAGCGAAATCGGTCAATATGTCCTGAGGCAAAGTTGTAGTACTCGTTGAGTACCATGAACCTGCAAAGTTTTGTTTTTATCGATGCACTCACCTGGTCGCTAGGGGGCCTTCAATTTTCGCCAATTTTCGCGCATACCCTAATTGTCGTGGGTGCTGCGGGTAAAGTATTCCATATATCACAAAAAACGGAATGTATTTGATAGAGCATCATCTGTAGATCATTCGTGCCAAATTTCATAACCCTACATGGGATAATGGCTTTCGGAATTGATTTCGTGTGAAAGGTACCGATTTTGAAGGTTTTTCGGTTGTTGCTTGGGAACCAAAGCGTCCCTAGCAACCATCACAATTTCCAAAGCACTAGGTCATAAGATGTACCTTCCACCCGAGTTTGGTCAAAATCCGCCCACGTTTACTACCAATTATGCTTATGACAAACGAACAAACATCCAAACAAACATCCAAACAAACAGACAGAATTACAGACAATATTTCGGCGACCCAACATACAGAAAGGGGTGAAAACATAACCTCCTTCCACCTTCGGTGGTGGAGGTAACTAAGCTATAAATGAGCAGCTAATATGAATTGGTGTAATAGAGAATCAATCACATCTACCAATCACATCTAATTGATGACTCATTGTTCGACGTTCCTCATCATTAATATCTCTACACAAACCTCTTTGAAATATTGTATTTATATTTGTGTTTCCTCACTTGTCATTTTTAGTCGGCATTTAGCCACTTAATATCCTTTGGTATTAATCTCATCTTCTGTTTACAATATTTATTGTATCTCCTGACAGCCATTTAGCCTTCTTCTTTCTGATTGCTTTTGGGATGTTGTTTTTGGCCACTTATTCAACAATGTCTTCAACCTATTGCCACAATTCATCTGGCAACTAAGTCCAGCTCTACAAAAGTTTTTTTTTGTTTTTTGTTTTTAACCTTTATTGCATATTGTTTAGGCTTGTTCTAAAGGACATATTGTTTCTGTTTGGAGCACTTCTCCATCTTCTGTTTATGACAATGTCGTCAATTTGATTTCTATGTTGAACATGACATGAAGTCCATAAGTACAGTGCACACTTTGGTTGTTTGAACAATGACTTTGCGATTATGAGCTCATTCTCCATGCATAACTCCAGCATTCATTCCCATGGCTCATTCCAGATACCAAGTCAATGCTTTCATACAATCCCTGATGCTCCTCCAAATTTTGCATTCCAGTCTACAATAATAATTAAAACATCTCCTTTGTCACATTCTTTTCCAGTTCCTGCAACATTCCATAAAACTCCTCTACATTTTCTTCATCTGCTGCAGAAGTTGGAGCTTATATCTGAATGGTGGTGATGTTCACTGGATATCCTTTCAACCTTACTGATTTTAACCTGTCATTGACTGGGTTACATCACAGTACATATCTGACAATTTCTTATTGAAAATCACTGCCACTACATTTATTTTTGAGGTTTTGTGACCAGGGCTCATCATCCGGCACCATAGCTTTATCTCTTCGATTTCAGATCATGATTGCTTTCTTCGCATGTATGGAAGTGGTTTGCCATTGCCTTCTTCCGAGCAGTGTTGATACTAGATGGATGATCCGAGCCATTATTCTCCAGAAGAGAACCTCCTTTAAAAGGATTGCTGTCTTTATGCCTTTAAACCATTGGCATTTGGTTTCAAAACCTGAACCGCAAGGCAGCAGCAGATTTTGATTCAGAGTTTTCTTCTCCTGGATGATCTGTCTATCAAGGCATATGAGCCCCATCTACCCAAAGCAATTATTTTCAAGGTGTCAGTGATTCGTCTTTCACCTGTACAACTGTGAATGAGAACAACCCCACCATGAGAATACCGGTGTGGGGCTATACTGTCAGAGGCTGCTTGACATGCTGAGCCATTGGAGTATTTTGTACCCATTGAGAGCTTATCCTCAATGTCAGTCCATGGGGGTTGAGGAAGAGGTACTGGAGATAAAATCGCAAATTTTAGGTGGATAATGGAAAAAACAAGGGAATATCAAAGGAAGGTGTATCTACATTTCATAGATTATAGCAAAGCCTTCGATTGTGTTGATCATGAATTGATATGGATTATGTTGAGAGAAATGGGGATGTCAGCGCACCTGATGGGTCTGATAAGAAACCTGTACACTAAACAAGAAATCACAATAAGAACAGACTATGAAGAGACATAATGGTTTGTAATTGGAAAAAGGGTTAGATAGACAAGGGGTGCATTCTCTCGCCATACTGGTTCAATCTGTATAGTGAGTACAACATGAGGAAATCAACCTTGGATGACATAAAGGCTGCAGTCAAGATTGGATGAAGATGTATCAACAACCTAAGGTAAGCTGACGATACCACTCTGTTGACAAAAAATATAGAGGACTTGATGAAGCTCCTGCAGACAATGAATAGGGAAAGTGAAAAGCCTTTTTTTTTTTAAATAAACCGAAAAAAGACTAAAACCTTGTCCAGTGAGAAGATCGACATGTTCAGAATGGAAGACGATCACATGGAAGTCATAGAAAGCTTTATCTTCCTGGGTTCTAGCAATGAAGTGAGTGGAGAATGTGGATGAGAAATTCATTGATGGTTAGCATCAGGGAGAACATTAATGTCAGGATTGACAAAGATGTAACAACACACACCAAGAGGAGGCTGGTGAATGCTCTTGTAGTAATTGATATTTCCAGTTGCAATGAATGGATTTGAGTCACAGACAATGAAAAATAAATAAAGGAAGTAGATTGACTGTTTTGAAATGTGGTGTTGGAGATTAATGTTAAAAATTCCATAGACTACAAGAAGACAAACAATCACTGCTTAAATATATTAACCATCATGTACATTAGAAATGCTGATGCTAAAACAGAAATTGTCATACATTGGCCACATCCATGCAGAAAACGAAAATCTGGAGAAGTCAACCATGCTGGATATGGTGAGGGAAAAGGAAGAAGCAGGATTATTTGTGCTGGATGGATGTGGCAAAGGCGGCAACAAAGTTGTCTCTGTTAGCGCTTCTGGAAGCATTGCAGGCAGTGCCGGATTAAGCCTCGGCTGCCTAAGGCACATTTTGAAATTTTAGAGAATGGCCTGAAATTTTAATTAGATCTCGGGCTCATGGAAATGGACCCCAGACAAAAGATGAACCGATTCAAGAACAAAATATTTAATACAAAAAAGACAAATATTTAATGTGAAAAGAATTTTTGGCCCGAATTTTTGGCTGCCGCCACGCACATGCCTTGTCTGCCTATTGGTTAATCCAGCACTGATTGCAGGATAGGGATGTTTGGAGAAATCTTATCATAAATGCCATCAAAAGTTGGCTACAACTTGATGGAACTAAACAACTATAAAAGAAAAGAGAAAGTAAATAAGCAAATGTGATAACTTAATCATGCACACAAATAGTTGGCAGGACCACCACTCTGAGCAAAACACATCGACAGGCACTGTCGTAAGTGCTCTCACTCTCCCTCTTCCAGAGGGAAAAGGGTAGGGCAAAAGAACAAAATCGAGCTGTAATGGCAGTAGTGGAAAGGACAATGGCAGAAATGTGACACCACAAGACATTGCCCATGCCAACACAAATGGGAGGAGAGAGAGAGGGAGAGAGAGAGGAGAGAGAGAAGAGAGAGAAGAGAGAGAGAGAGAGAGAAGAGAGAGAGAGAGAGAGAGAGAGAGAGAGAGAGAACAGAGGAACAACAGAACAAAAACAAGATAATGACAACCAGCGAATGAGAGCGCAATATTTTGAGCAAGCATTATATTGTTGCGGTTCTCGGAACCGCATGCATACAACAGATACATGTAGGTGGCCCGAGACAGTTATGCCATTAATATATGTGTAGATAGACCCCTTCCTTTTGTTTAGTGGGAAGACAAGGGGTGCGTTGCGATGGGCTAATAGTTAGGTTATCAAATCATTTTTCCCTCCATTTCAGCCCCACTCTTTTTCTTTTTTTGAGTCAAAATCCGCGACGTGCACTTTGGGCTGGACTAGCGCTTTGTGCTTCCACCGTCTACCCGAAACCAGACATGTGAGGCGAGTCACGTATGCTTTAGCACCCAGGTGGGTGGACTGTGCCGGCATCTGCCCGAAGCCCGGTCCAAGCTGGCGGGCCGCATGAGGGTTCGGGGCCAGTCATAACACCGACTCAGGCGATGACGTCGGATTCGGCATGGCCCCTTCCCCAAGCTCCGGGCTCTATAAAACACGGAGAAGTCCTCCGTGAAAGGGTGGTGTTGAGAAATGTTGTGTTCGGTGTGGGTGTTCTTCACGCGGAGTCTTCCTCCTTCTGGACTCTGCCCACGTCTCGCCTCGACGAACCGCCTCCTGCCCGGTCTCGCCTACTGCTCCACCCTCGCCCTCTGGACTCCACCCTTCTCCACTCAAGCTCCTCCTTCAGAACACGATTTCCACACGTGCGGCTTGGACCAGAGACAACGCAACTATTGTCGGGTACCGCACCAAGGAGCATCCCCTCCCCTGAAACGCCCAAGTACCGAAAGCTATAACCTCAACTCCCCTCCCTCCCTGGCTGCAAAAGTCCCTTTTCATTGGGGTTTCTTGTTCTGTGTGTCTGTGTCTGAGTGTGCTGGCGCCTGTCTGTTAAGTAAGCCTGGAGAAGATCTTTTATTGTTGTTACTGTTAATAATCTCGCGTCAAGACTGCACTGTGTCTGCTTTAGTAAGTTGCTTGTATTATTGCCACACCCCACACCTCTCTCCTCTTTCCCTGTGTTGCATACCCAATAAATCTTTGTTGTGCCACATGCTTTTCCTCGCTCGCTTGTAAATAAATAATTGCATTAGAAATGTTCCCAGCTCACCTTTGTCTTTTCTCTCATTGGTCCAGCATGGTTCGAATCTAAGTCTAGACGGGTTTTTCCCAACAATCTGTTCCTTCTGGCCAGTACGTCCTTGGCAGTGCCGCTCGGCTGCATCAGATCCGGAAAGGAGATCGGATCCCGTAGAGTGATCCGGTTCGGACAAGGCGTACCGAAGGCGTGGTTCCCCGGTGGTTAATCCACGTGGTTAATTAGGTAACCCGATTCACCCATAGGTGGGAGGACCCCAGGTCATGCGGTTGAGTTATTGGCGTCCACGGTCGGTTAAGCGACCCGCCATGTCACGGAATTATCCGTGAGTGATGGCCTACAATTCCGGGGAGTCTGGTGGGAATCGACGTAGCTTCCCCCATCTAGTGGTCTTCTCACCTGAACCCCGCCGGCCCGCAACAATATACAGTCAATTGAAAAGCTCCAAATTACTCCCTGTGGGTTGAAAAAAAACGTTATCCGAAGATTGTTCAATCATTTGAAGCAAAATTTCAGTGACTGGAATAACTCGGTCAATGTGCCACCATTTATATTTTACTAGGCATTTTTATGCATCGCTTTGCTGATGGATTTAATCAAAAGACAGCATATTGTAAGTACTTCACAAACATTCTGCTCTATTCACTCTATCATTTGCCCAAGGTCATGTTCCATCTGCTTGAAAGTCAGCTAACACCACCTTCATCAGCCAACCTTGCTGCTTATACATGGAGTGAGCAAAAATCACTTCTGCTTCGTGACAAGACTCAGTGTTGTTTGCTTTGGTTTGAACCTCTGCTTAAAATGAGTGATGTTAAACATTTTTTAAATTTTGAATTTGTCTCACTCACATTTAAACATCACCATAATGCATATTACTAAGTTGTTTAAGTTTTCTTTTCATCAGAAGATGATTTGTTGTACTGACTATCACAGGGTGGTGCTATACAATCCACATTTACATTGAGAGAATTGGCGTCCTCACCCCATCCCCCAGATATGCTACCCAGACAGAAATCATACTTGGGGTATCCTTAGGCAACATGCAAAATTTGGTTGGATTTGGTTCAGTAGGTTTTTTTTGTTTTTGAAGCATCGAGGAAATAAATAAATAAATAAATATATAAACAAACAAATATTTAAATAAACAATCAAATATACAATTTGATTTTTTGAGTATCATACTAAAATACACCATTTTGTGTCTGTCTGTCGGACCGTGATGCATTCGGTCATTACTCAACCAATTTCAACAAAACTTGCAAGGGGGAGTAAGGATCACTTGACAGAGGTTGTATATGAAAACTTTTTGAGGGTCATCTCGGGATAAATTGGTCGATGACGTCAAAAAAAAGTGATTACGTTATTGGTCACGTGGTTCAACAGCCATATTTTAAAAAAAAGAAAACCTACAAAAAATTTCTTCTCCAAAACGGCTAAACAGATCGATGGGAAACTTCACACACATTTTCCCCAAGCCGTGGAGATACCAAGTTGTTCACAAATAAGTGATAGGTCACATTGTATTGAATGAAAATTGGTAAAAAATATTTCTCTTGAATCACTTCATTAATCGACGCGAAACTTCACAATGATCTAGTAGTGATGGGGAATATATGTTTAAAATTTCAACCTGATTGGACACATGGTGTGGCAGCCAGAATTATTTAAGTTTTGGAATTTAGGTTCTTTTTGATTTTTAAAATGTTTTGAATAAGGCTCACTTGGCTGTACCTGGATGGGTTTGAGGGTAAAGGAGTAGCAGCTGAAATCCTAATCCTATCCAGTTTCCTCCTGATGACTTCATTTTTGCTTTTTGTTTGGTTTGTTTTTTCAGATGTTTCAGATGGTTTGGTTTTTTCAGGAGATGGGGATGGGTCAGGCACCTGCCTGGGGGATGGCCAGACGGAGGCCCCTGGAGTACCAGCGGAAAGTGGGTGTAGCGACGCGCTGCTCTGGTGCATGCTCCCATACCTGACCTGACCTGACAATAAAATACATCAATGTACGGTTGCTGAGAGAGACTCAAATGAGATTTGTTACCTGCATAGTCCGTGAGCATCAGCTGCAGCTGTATTGGACATGTGGCTCGTTTTCCTGCACGCTGAATCCTGCTCACCAGATTCTCTCAGCGAGGGAGCCTCGTGAGTGGAGGAGACCAATGGGCTGACCACATGCCTTGTGGTTGCAGCAGGTTGATCAGCATCCCAAGGAGATGGGGATGGGCCAGGCATCTGCCTGGG
>CM068956.1:54750705-54768337 GCA_035128595.1 Eptatretus atami | reverse complement strand
CAGTTCTAGTTATGTCTCTTATTAATTACGAACACACCAGTACACAAAAACCACAAAAAATACACTCCACAAAACCACACAAACGCCACACAAAAGAAGTCATGACAAGGGTATGCAATCTCTGATTGCTCATTCTAGTATTGTTGTTGTTGTTGTTGACACATTTTGTGGAATTGGTCATAAAGTGCAATACCTTAGAATAATGAAAAAACACATAAGTTAGACTACTTAAAGCTTAGTTGGTTTTTTTTAAAGTGTGTTTTCATTATGATCGATTTTCGAAGAAGAAAGATAATTCTTGGAGCGAATTGCAAGAATAGGAAGGTTTTGTTGGTGATGGACAAAACAGTTTTTTTCAATGTTGCTTTTGCAATAGAAAGCAATTTACTCAATAAGATTAATAACTGAGTGGGACAATTCAAGCCATCAGTTTCACTTTTCAAGTAAATATTAAAGGCTGATGAACAAAGAGTTGGTGTTAAAGGGGAAACCAAATGCAAATCTTTTTTTTCCAGAAAATCATTAATCACAGTCTAATTTGGAGGGAAATAATTTTAGAATTTTTTTGCCAATCACAAAGTTCCGGAAAAATCCCGAAAGTGTCGATTTTCGATTTTGCCAGTGACGTCACACTATGAACCCACCTTGATCCAAATGGTGGCTACGTCGAGAAAAATTGTGTGTTTTGAGCTTGGATTCCGATACAGATTCCACCGTCATTAGCATCACTGAAGGTTCTCAGTATATTGAAACTGATCAATAGGATTTTGAAAAAACTATTGAAGAAAAAAATTAGTGATGGAAACGCTTTCGGAGAATTGTGGAGCCGTATCGTTTTGAGCCTTATGTGAGTGATTCAGACAAAGAAGGCGGAAGTGTTCAGGAAGATGTAAGTGCCAGTCACATGTCCAGCACAGATTGGTACGTTTTGTTTTTTCCGTTCAATTGACTGTTTATAATGGATTCGTTGATAAATCAGTTGTTCTACTCCAGCAGAAACATGGCACACACACTGCCCAGGCACACTTGGACACTGCGGACAAAATGGGTGATGAATGCCTTGTCCCACCATCACAGGCTGACCAGCTGTCTTGTATGTTACGGGATCATTCTGTTTCATACTTTCCTGGGACGCCATTTGCATCATGCCATGTCTGTGCCATGTTGTGTTCTGCCTCAGTGGAAGGGAGAGGGTGTGGGGTTGTTGTGGGTATTGTGTAGATTGGTGTTGGGTATTGTTAGGGTGATGGTTGATGAGGGATTTTGGGGGATGGTGGAGGGGAGTGTAGGGGTGTGGGGTGGTTGTGGGTATTGTTCGGTTTATTGGGGATTGTGGATGGGGAGATCGTGGTGGGTATTGTGGGTGTAATGGTTGATGGGACATTGTGGAGGGTGGAGGGGGAAACCCTAAGTTTTAGTGTCCGAGGTCAAACCTTCTCGGAGTAGTAGATGATGTGTACATTGTACATACATACTTTCTCTCCACTATAAATGCATGGTGGTTCATTTGATTTGTGGATATTTGTTTGATTATAGATAATTATTTTCAGCTGCTCTTGTGGTTACTTTCAGGCAATGGCAACAGGTGTTTGATGCACCACTCAAATCATCTGTGTACTGTACATGTGCTGGTATCTCGGTCGAGATGGCGTTACAGTTTCGAGCTGTAGCTGTTTCTTCCGATTAATCGTGGGGATGGCATCCTCTATCAATCATGACAGATAACGACAAGATCTGGCCATCTCTGTTGTTTCATAACAGTTCTCTGTAAAATGTTCCGACCACAAAAGCGAACATTTCGTAGGCCCAATCCACACTCGGGTATTTCAGACAAACCTCTTCCAATTTCTGGCAATCTTCGGGTCTTTTAATCATTCCTGCAGCATGAAACCATTTTGGCTTATATTACTACAAGCAGCAAGGACGCATCGACAGCATATTTGTGGAAAATCGAAAAATATTCACCGTTTGAGTTAAATCGTACCGCAATGCAACCCCGAAACAGTGCAGATATGGCGGTCAACTTCCTGGTGTAACGACACAGTTAAACATAAAGAATAAGAAGATGTTGACACATCATATATATTTTGTATGGTCTCATGGGATGGATAAGCGTTGAGGTAGTCTGAGCATTTGGGTTCCCCTTTAAGGATGTAAAGAACCACATCACAAGAGAAAGCTTCTTGGATATGCTGGGAGGGAGGTGGGTGTTGTTCCCTTTATGCTTTCTTTGTGAGAGTCGATCGGATTCTTGCATTTAAAATGATTGCCTGCATAAAATTATTTATTTGACGAAAAGCAGTTCAAATTGCATTCATGGTGGTCGTCAAAATCTTATCATCCCTGTTTATTTTTCACTCTTCCAAAATATATTGTATCGATGTACAATGTACCTAAAGGAGACCACGTACTCAATACCACATTTTAAAGTGTACTCTTGTTTCTCAGTCACCTACTTGAAACACAACAATGCAGAAATGCTAGTCTGGGTCATGTGGACTTGTGAAAGTTTACACGAGGTAGTGAAATGTTATATAGCCTCGAAAAAAGGTTACATAGGGGGTAATGAAAGGTTGTATCAGTGAGAGATAGATTATATGTGATGCCCCTTGATGAAATGAGTTGTAATTCGCATTTAGCGATTTGCAGGATGAGAAAAATCGCTCATTGTGTTCAGAAAAACCCATTTTCAGGTTTTTCCATTTTTGGATAATTAAACCCCTGTGTCTTCTTCTTTGCATTTTGTTGCTGTAAATCTTCATCAACATTTCTTTACAGCATGATTTATGGGTGGAATGACAAAACGTTTGGCTGCGATCCCAACCAAGATAGAAATGGTCGTTTTTCACTCCAATTCACTTGCTCTATCCCCACGTATCATATCCTGCCAGAAAGCTGACATCTTAAGTTTCCTGTTAAGTAAACATGTTAAGATATATGAAGGTACCATAAACAGTCGACCTTGGTGCTTGAGATGCTGACGTCAGCATTCCTGAATGTGGACTGCTGATTTGCTCCCAGCGATCAAGTGGTGCAGAATATTATTGCTTTGCCAAAGCTGGTGCTGCTGTGTGAGGGTATGGAAGTGTTTTCCTTGTGAAAAACTTGCTAATTTTCTGCCCAAAGGTTCTCAAAGTGAAACGACATTAAGCGATGTGTTATGTAACAGACATAAGGACAACTTCTGCAATGCGAATCACATCACCCATACTCTGAATGAGGTCAGAGGTTTTAAGCAATAATTCATTTTCCATTGAGGAGGAATGGCAGTTTTTGATCACCGATTACTTTCTTGATCCCTCACCATCTGATGTCGAAAGTAGCAGAGACAGTAGAGACAATGACAAAATGCTTGATGGCCCTCATATTGATGATGCAAATGTTGATACCCATAAATAATAACATAACTGGGCCTGTCAAGGATAATTGTGATGAAAGAGGCAACAATGAAGCTTTTTTCAGATTACTGTCTTTTCCGTGAACTTAAAGATAATAAATACAAAAAATAATCTTTGAGAGGAAATTAAGTGAAATATTTATCGTTCATGTAATGCCAAGCATTAAAAACAAATCAATTTTGCTAATTAATATTACTTCATCATTATAGTACACACATACCTGAGCCATAGATTTCACCTGCAATAACTGAAATATCAATGAGGTTTATATTTTAAATGACACATTTACCAAGAAATAGCAACGAATTGAGCCACTTGTTCCAAACAAATAGGGAGAGCATTGTGCTATGATATACTTAACTAAATATCAGATTTGATGCAAACCTTTCAAATTATATTATGCAGAAATTTGGGTAAACTAGCATCTCGAAGTATGCAAAACTTCGAAGAGATATCTGCATTAATAAGTGCCCCATGTACCTCATCTTTGATCTAAGGTGTACCTCATCTTTGATCCTCAATTTTTCGGTTTCACATTTATGAGAATACCTATTGTATTTGCCTATAAACTCGGGAACCGCACCTGCTATCATAATATACAGCATTTGCTATTGTTTTGATGGTTATAATTTTGTGCAAATTAATTTTGTATGCATACTAGCGGGGTGTGCTGACACATTGTAAGCAATAACGAGCCATGCTTCTCCATTGTCTTAGGTCGCTCACCTGCATTTGATTTTTCATTTATTTATTTTCACTTATTTATATTTTCATTTACGGATGCTTTCTGACAGTTTTGGGATTTTTCCTTGTGTAATGGCGTCGATGTCCATTGGCACACAAAATTACCGTGCTTCCCCATTGTCTCGGGTCGCTTACCTGCATTTATGTTTTATCATTTATGTTTTTTCATTTATTTTTTCATTTATTTTTTTCATTTATTTATATTTTCATTTACGGATTCTTTCTGACAGTTCTGTGATTTTTTTTGTGGTGTAACAGCTTCGATGTCCATCAGCAGGCAAAATTACCATGCTTCCCCATTGTCTCGGGCCACTCACCTGCATTTATTTTTTTCATTTATTTTTCATTGATTTATTTTCGTTTATTTATATTTTCATTTACGGATGCTTTCCGACAGTTCTGTGATTTTTCCTGGTGTATTGGCATTGATATCCATTGGGACGCAAAATTTTAGCTTTGTACATAACCTGGAAGGTCCCGATCATCAATATCAGTCAGTGAGTCAGCGAATCAGTGGCTAGAATGAGCATCATAGATTAGACAAGTGAACTGTCTGAAGTGCTGTTATATTTACTGTATTTATACTTGTATATAAGGTCGATGCTCATGCAAGAGCGAGAACAAATAACAAACCAAACAGGAACTAGAACGGCACTCGGTAAAACGCATACCTCCGCCAGACTGAACATTTTATGTTTTGTATCCTACAGATGGGCTGGATCTGCATTGGGACCTGAACCAAAATTTAATAAGCTTGTTTAATTTAATTTAATCATCCACCAAGTTTTATATCATAACTCGTACATAACCTTTTAGAAATATCATGCGAAATATCGTTTTTGGCCCTATCTTTCAATGGTGAAGAATCACTTAAAAAATTAAATGAATTCTCGGATCTTCACCAAAATCAAATAAATTCGTCCTTGTCACACAACCCAACCTCTTCACCAAGTGAAATCCAAATGCATCCACAACTTTTTGAGATATCTTACTCACAGACAAACAGACAAAAGAGGTGAAAACATAACCAGAGGTAAGAACACAATGGAAAGCATATATTAGTGGAGTCTTGTTAAAAGGAGCAGTATTTAAAGTAGTCTTTTTCAAAAACAGCAATAGAAAGGAAGAATACAAATAAATAAATAATGTTTTAGAATATATCCTTTGCTGTTGTTCAAAAAAATAATTCTCATACTATTCCTCTTCAAGTGAGACTGCAACATGTATTATCGATTGTAGTGTATATTTGCATACCCCTTCCACAAGTTATTTTATTTTCTTAAATGGAAAATAAGCTGAACAACTCCAAGTGACCTGATTACAACAGTGGAATCATTAAGTTAGTAAGGCTGGCTTTTGCTTTCGTAATACGGTAAAATAATTTGTACCCACGGTAGTCGTACATACCTAAATATGTACATGTTCTGACTTTCTGGATCTCATTCCAAGACTTCATGTTGCATATTTGCGTAGAACATCAAAATTAAATCTCAGAAACTATGAAAAAAAAATGTATGCCACACGTGAGAAGTTATTAAAAGATTATAGCACAAGATGATCGTCATGAAACAGATCAATGTAAAAGGTAGTGTTGCAAACAATTTTTGTTTCCATTGCATTAATACACCGATTTTTTTCAACTATTTACTCCTTTACATTCTGTACTCCATCTTTCACGTAATTCTTCTACTTGACACCATAAGGAGTGGGCAGGATGCTCAGAGGTAGAACTGTCTTGGAAGTTCAATACCCATCCCAAATGTAAACTGCCACCTTGGTGTCATATTAATGAGTGTATCGTCCATCAGTTTGGATGCTAAACTGGAGTCTCGTATCCCTGCATTCCTTGCTGATGGACATGTATGATCGCACTGTGTCTTTCACAAAGTGTTGGCAATTTTCACTAGCACCCTCACCAAATAACAAATTGCTCTCCTTACCAGACAAGCACGGGCCTCATGGCAGTTGCCATTTAGTTGTGGCCCTCGAGACATTGTCAGTGCACCAAAAGGACCGACAACCCACAAGCATACAGTACTACTCCTCATTCAATGGTTCTGCTCTTGTCCTTCAATTAACTTAAGCAGTCTGCCCAGCATGGAAATGGCACACACATTTGCCACCATAATCGATACATTGTCCTTGTCTTTCATATAAATTGTTTGTATTGTCTCACGTATAAAAGGTCCCAGGCCTCGGTGTACCAATGAACTATTACCCATGTCCAGTCTGTCACACCAGGCCATCGAACATCCAAAATCCTTCATATCAACCCACTACCACTTCCCTCCTTCCGATAAGTCCCTCATATTATCCATGATCCAGATTAATCACTTTAATGCAACCACATTGCTTTTCACCCAATTCAAAGAGCAAATATATCAATTTGGGGGTTTTGCTTTGAGCAGCACTGCACCTTCATAGAGTATAGATTTACTCAGCACAAAATCAGATAAATCGTATGCAGGTGGGTCAGACGAGGAAAGCTTGCCTGGGGAGTAGTGTGCATTTGGAATGCTGATGCGCCTGCACTCTGTCACCAACCACGTCTCATGGTCACACTGGTTCTGATTGCTTGATCAGAACAAGAGTAACCAAACTAATCGAGACAGAAATGATAGGCATAAATGAATGCTTTAACAATAATAATTATATATCTGATGATAGGTGGTCTTGGTCGCTGATGAAGGATTGATTAGAGGACTTATTGACACTATTCACATGATTCTTTATCTCCAGATCTTTCTTCTAAAGTCATGAACAATTTCACTCAAACAAGTTTAAAAATCGTCTTTCTTTTGCATTTCTTGGCCATGTGAAAACATGATATCAAAGAGATTATGCCGACCGTGCAGCAGAATTTCGTATCTTGGAGAATATTTTTTATTCTGTACTTATCACTGCTCCCTGCTTGCTTTAAAAATTAAAATATCCCACGAATGTGCTTCCTCAAGATAGCGCTTCTCATATAATGTCTTTTTTGTAATATAATTCTCAGTTTCCTGACTGCCCACTATCAGGGCAATTAAACAAGCAACTCGTACATGGACAAAACGGTAGGATATTTCACTCTCAGAAGCTTACCAAATGCCAAATGGCAAGGTATGATGCTGAATAACAGTTGTGCCATGAGCTATTACTGCAAGTAGGAAATTTGGAGGAAATGTGTGGACTTTATTTAATTGCCACAGGCCATATCATCTAAATATTATGAATGGGCTTTAATGCAAAGTAAACATGTTGTTTGGTTGCCCTGTTGTTTTTCCCATTTCAACCTTTGGCTCATGATGTGGAAAATAAAGTCGAATATCACAGATACCTTCTGTGTTTCTCCATTGGCGACTTTTATTTTATTTTTTTGCATTTTGTCCGATTTATAATTCATAAAGTTTCTTGTGTTCTTCAGTACACCCAGCCCTGGATTAACCATTAAGCAAAATAAGCACGTGCTTAGGGCCTCGAGGGAAGAGGGGCCCCACAGTTTTTTTCCAGTGCCGGATTTACAATGGACCATGGTGCAAATGTTGCAGCTGAACCAGGGCCCACAAAAAGGGGGCCCCACAATAAATGAAAAAAAAATACATATACAAGAATATTATTTTTTTACACATTTTTTTATGCAATGTAATACTGATGCCGTAGCGTTTACTGCAAAATAAACCTTACTGTAAGTTTTGTTTCATTTCGAAAAATAAAATTTCATTTTACGGTTTAGTATTGTTTTTATTTTGGATTACATATATATGGGGGTACCATAATCTTTTCAGTGCTTAGGGCCTCTAAAGGTCTTAATCCGGCCCTGAGTATTCCTCAACATATGCACCTTTAGTGGCACGTAGCATATCCAAGTGATAATCCACTTAAATCCACGTACGTGTTGGCCAACCTATCCCTCGTCACACTGCTGATGCAATTGGTTATCCTTGCACAAAGTGTTTCAATGTCAGCAACAGAGGTTTGGAAAACAATTCTTGACATAACCCACTGGAAGAATCTTTGGGCGTCACATCGGGAGACCATGGAGGCCAGTGGACTGCCCCTCCACATCCAATACATTTAACATGGAAGTTCTTGGTTCTAAAGTTGCACTTTATATGTGTGAAGATGCAATCTCTTGTTTACAGCTTTGTTTTTCATATTTTCATTTTCCCATAGGTTTGGATTAATTTGAAGAAACTTTTACTTTATAATTTTCTCTCTCCGAGGAACATTTCCATGTTTTTTTTTCGGGGGGGGGGGCTATTTTTGAAGGTGGCAGACAGATTGCATTATCCCATTGTACATACCTACCTGAGGAACATCTGTGCAATGAAAATGTGACAAAGTCCTCAACTACCCCCCACTAAACACAGAAACCATGATCGAAACAGCAACAGCATTGCTTCTACATCTCATGACCAATCTCGGTTACCAGTGCAACTCACAATCCCACAAGATATGTGGACACCCTATGGAATTACAACTCCCAAATAACCATGTTCAGCCAAATTGTGCTAATCAGCAACCGAAAACCAATTATTTTCTTGATCCATAAGTAAGTCGCCGATTTCTGACAAATCTACTTGCGTTGTTTCGATAGAATGCCATTAACACATAATGGGACAATAGTCGATTTAAGTAGCGCTAGTTCGCTATAACGTCGTTCAAAAATTTTAAGTACAGTGTACTTACGTTCATCTGCTACCCGGGATGCATATCTTTGTGAATAAACTGTGTAATTAAATGCTTTCCTGTCTTTTGTTCTCTCTCCCTGTTTACTTATTAAATACACACATGAAGTCACTTGGCCACAAAATAATTTTAGTTGCCCTGATTGCAAATGGCTTTAGTTTTTAATCGTTTGATAAAGGATAGATTGGGTTTGGGACGATTAGCGTCTTCTCAACAGCTGCAGATATTCACAAGTAGTACATACATGAGAATCCCGATGCGACACACCCCCCTCAGCCACCATACTGGTTTCACCACTTGTTGGCGAATATAATCAGCGACAGCGTAGACAGAAACTCGCACCACTGAGGCCTCTAAGCATGTATCACATACAATCCCAATTTAGCAATTAACATGCATAACAAGACTCAATTATATCTCTCGCCCATAACTGGAGGGAATAACCAATCAGCTCTCATCTAATCAACTAAACCTAGGTGGCTAGGATTATATAAATAAATTACCTCCCATGCTCTTCGAGCTGAAGAAGCTGCATAAAGCAACCTAAAAGGCCTACGCAAGGTAAGCGCTATGCTGTATCAAACCCTTCCCAAAGTTCCACCACAGCTGTAAAGACATTTAGAAATAGTACATACATGAAAATCCCAATGCTACACACCCCTTCAGTTGCCGGACTGGTTTCATCACTTATTGGTGAATCATCAGTTACAGCACAGATAGCAATGCATACCAATGAGGCTCCCAAACATGTATCACATGCATATGTCAAAAGCAGTCTCCATATACCACTCTACAACCACCAAATGTTTGTTTTTTTCATGTGGTACACTATGCGCTCAACAATGACGACTCTCTAAATGCCTCTATTTCTTCTAATGTGAATCAATTCGTAATCATCCACACCAACTTTCTGTTTCTCATCTGCTGCAATTTCAACTGTCACCATGACAACTGGCTGGGTGTTGCCTCAGCAACTTCCAGCTCGGGCATTATGGCAAAGGCCCTCTGTGACTCTTTGGGTTTGACCCAATCTGTAAACTTCTCAAGCCAGATTTCTCCTGCTGCCATGTTCTCCCTCCTGGACCTAAGACAAACTTTACATTCAATGTCTCTTGTTCTTCTTTTCCCCTGTTGGCTCTTCTGATCACTTTATTGCCAAAGCCCATATCTCTTTGGCTATTGTAAAGGAGCAGTGGGGCAACCTTTTCTTTCCAGCAACCTCTATGATGTAGAATATGGCTGTTCACACAGGCCAACTGGCGGGACTTCAATCTGCCCTCACAAAATTATTACATGACCATCTCCACAACACCTGATACTGCTTCCACTGGAAATACTTTCACAAATGTCTACTTTCTCCAATACACAAGTTTCTTCAATCATGCCCATAGTTACCTCCGGCACCGAAGGTGAAGGAGGTTATGTTTTCACCACTTTCTGTCTGTCTGTTTGTTTGTTTGTATGCAGGACATATCAAAAAGTTGTGGACAGATTCGGACGTACCTTGGTGAACATGTTGGGTGTGTGACAAGAAAGAATTGATTCAATTTTGGTGAACATCCGAATCTGGATCCAGATCTGAAATTTTTTAAAGTGATTCTTCACCATTGAGAGATAGGGCTAAACTAATATATAGCACGATTTCTCAAAAAGTTGTGGACGGATATTACATGGTCTCATAATTATCAGGTTGTAAGTGAAAGTAATGTTGCGTAAAATGGAAGGAAAAATATCACCTCGAGGAGAGGTTCTGGCCAAAGGACATTCCAGTGCTCAACAGCTTGGCACTGAGCCATCTTCGCGTTGATCCTTTCAATAAATGAATCCCAGAATTTTGTCACTTCAGATGCGAGTAAAATTAAGTTGAATCCATTATTTTCGAGAAATGTAAAGAAAAAAAAAGTAAATGGGTTTTACTGCATTGCATGAAACAAAGGTGAGTAATTGAAGAGGAAAAAGCAAATAATTTGGATCATAAAGTTGAGTTTGGAATTAATTTTTTTTACAGGCTAAAGATCATTCACAATGACAACCATGTACCCATCTCAGACTTTGCTCGTCCTGCTAACTGCACAAATTTTTACTGCGAATATCTGAGAATGTATTTCTAAATTTTCAGCTTTTCTCCAAGGGAAAAAAACAAAATATCATTTTAATTGGAGTGTTTTTGTTTTCACAGTGCACAACAGAAAAATGTATTTTCTGCCTTTCACCAATCACATTAAAAATAAAAAATTACATAAATTACATGACAACTTCATCATTTTACTGCAATTAATGACCTTGAAAGGAAACACATTTTAGCCATAGCTTTATCCATTTTTACATTGCATTTATTTTAAACTCAGCATAATTTTCTCAAAAAATATAAAAATTCTACTTTAATGAGATATCTGTGCCAAGGGTAAGCCTCCCTGGTACCCGTGATCCAAGAATGGCATATGTTTTTTGGACTACCATATGACTTTGACCTTCAACATTTGGGGAAAGAGTGTAAATAAGGAAATGTGTCCCATTCTACAATCTATCCAAAAAAACCTTAACATCATGAACATCGGAGTTGAATTATTCACGTTATGATCAAAAAGGTGTTTTTTGTTAATTAGATCACAATCCAAAAAAAGTAGGTCAAGTTCATAAATCAAATATGAGATGCACAACTTCAATGCAGGTACATGCAGAATATCTGAGAAGGCCAAGCTATCTTTAAGATTTCGCATTGGCAAAATTGAGCAATGACAAAAAGCACGGGGTTTTTTTGTGATTAGATCGCCATTTGACCTTGACTTTTAACTCGGAGGTATGATATAAATGAAACATAAACGCACCTTGCTCCTGGCTATCTATGAAGGGCAATTTGTTCTGATAAGCCAAATTTTAGTCGAGTTATGGCAAAAAATGTTAAAATGTCTATAATTAGGTCATGACCTTAAAATTAGGTTGTCAATATCAAAATAACTTAGATCAACCTTGCATACTTTATATTCTCATTATTGATGCAAAATTTTATTCCCAAAGTCGGCTCTGAGATATAGCTCGGACATAGGCAGACTTGAAGGGAAGTAAAGAAAAAACAAAATAAATGGTGGTTTAGTACTCCTAGTGGTCTAATATACTCTGTGGTACCATTAAAAATTGGGGACACTAATTGTTTAAACAAATCCTACAACAGGTAGAAGCCCTCCCCCTATCCCATCAGGTGAGGATTAATAACGCTTTTCAAAAGTTAAATCTAAATCACTTGGAATGAAAGAATATCACTTGCTCTGATTTGATAGACAAGGCTTTTTTGTTTTAGAAATTCGTTTTCTATATTTATAGCTTGGTGGTAACAGCAGGTGCAAGTTGGTAACATCATGAACAGTGAAATCATATTGACAAAAGTGAGTCCCATATCATTGCTGTTGTTAATTTACATCTTACAATGTATTTCATGGCAAGTAGCAGTGGGAATTAAACCTTTGGAAGTTTTGAAAAAATAACCCAACAGTTACGATAATGCCAATCCAAAATCAATGGCAACAGAAAATACAGTGAGTTTGGGAATTTTAGCAAATTGTATTGACCATCTGTGAAAAAAATTGCTTACCAAAAAAAATTTCTTCACTAACGTATTCATCTAGGTGTCTACTAACACCTATCAATTAGTGCAAACCCAAATCCTTGTGGAAATTTCTGGGGAGCCAATCAAAGTTCGGGTGCTCAGACGGCCTGCGCGAAAAAATCGTAAAAATTAACTTTTGCCAATATTGACTTGTGGGATGTCTAACTAGGGTTTTTTTGGGGTGCTGAATTGATTCCAGCCATTAGATTTGAGGAAGAATGAATCCCTGGCCGTAAAATAATGATATGATACATTTTTAGATATCCAGACTTGTTTTGCGGTAATTTGCTCAATTGATTCAGATTGTTCAAATTGTGCTGAAACCAGCATACAACTTTTTGAAACCACTGCTATATTGTTGGTTATACTTCTGCTCATGCTCAGTATAATTCTCTGTGTTAGCTGATGTTAACAGCTTTTAGCTATAAAATTATTGTGTACCGGATCAATAGAAGTTGAATATTGTTACGGCTGTGGAAATTCGCAGAACACCATAAAGGTCCGTAGTTCAGTTAGATCGATAAGTCTGTGTTCATTAGATTTCCCACCGTTGTTTAATGGGAATTATTCGTGTCATAGGGCTGTGATCCTTTGAGATAGTTTTTCTTTTTTCTATCGTTATTTGAACCAACCACATCTCCACCACCATTGCAACAACAAACATCGCTCCCCTTAACCACAACACCAACCACAACCACACCTGCCTCTCAACAACCACGCTATCCTCACCACTCCGCCAGCAACCGTCAACATCTCCACGCACAAACATCGCCTCACCTTCGTCTCCGAAACGACGCCATCTTTGCACCAGCCGCGGCGAGTCCCAGCGAACAGCGTCGCTGCAAACCGACGCGGAGGTTTCGTTGTGAGCGCAAGCGACGGTGATTCCACCACGTCCGCGTCTGTGTAAAAGTTTCGCCTCGAAAAACGGATCACAGGAGAGAAAGGGGCGGGCCTGTGGGGTCAAGCGCAAGTCTGATGATTTCTACCACGTCCGCTCTGTGTGGAAGCTTCGCTCTCGGAGAATCGGATCCAGAGGGCCGGTGATTTCTACCACGTCCGCTTTCCGAGCAGAGGTCAGAGGTCAGAGGTGAGAGGGCGAGATCAGATCTCATCTCACCAGCCCTATAAAAGGCCGCGCAGAGTGCCAGTTCAACGAGTCAAGTCGGTCTGGAGAGTGTCTGTCTGGAGCGGTCGGGGAGCTGCGTGGAAGTCGGGAGCCTGGCGCTTGGAGCCTTCAGTCGGTGAAGAGGGTTGGACGCCAGGAGGAGACGCGAGCTGGGAGCACAGCCCCGCCTGCTCTGCCGCGCAGACTGGCGCGCTCGAGTATGGGCCGGAGAGGACTCGCCAACCAGCTCCGAACGGTCCGAGGTGGTCGGGCTTCATGACAGTCCGGGCAGCGCGAGGGACGAGCGGGCTCTTAACTAGAGCATCAACTCGGAAAGAGCGAAGGCCCGTTCATTCCTCTGAGGCATTGCGGCTGGGCCCGAATCATTGGGCTGTCGGACGAGGCCTGGGCTGGACGCGGCTATGCTCGCTGCCGTGGAAAGGAGCGTCGTGGGTCGCCCCAGGAGAAGGTAACCTGCGCGGCCACGTGGGGCCCTTTCGGTCACCAAGCCCCACGTTATAAAGGTCTGCGGACCCTGTCTGACTCCCTGTCTGTGGGGTGGTCTTTTCTTTTCTTTGAGTGCATGTTGTGGCGCCGTGTCCATAAGTAAAACTGTTAAGTGACTGTACATTAATAATAATAATATTCGGTTGTATGCTTTTGCTTTGTCTGTATACGTGATTGCTTTTGTCTCCTTGCATACGTGTATGATTATTTCATTGCCTTGCCTGCATACGTGTTGTGTGTAAATTATTAATAAATGTGGTTGGTTCAAATGTACCCATTCGTTGCGTCTTTCTCCTATTGGAAATGCATCTGCATCGCGAAATAAATAGCTGGTTTTAAACACCCGTTAAATAGAATCGGATCCGGCGGGTCGGGCGATAATCCCCGCTCGTTATCACTGCAGAACGGAACGGACTGCTTAAGCGGTTCGTGTCCAAACCGACCTGCGTCGAGGTACGGTCTCCCGGTTAGCTATCCGCGCGAGTACTTAGTATATCGAGATTCGGCGATTGACCTTATCCTGCGCGGGTAGAAAATTGGCTAGGCCGTGGTGGGGTTGAAGACCCACCCGTGACAGGGTTCCGGCGTTGCTCCGGAAGGTCGTGACTGAATTTTCCGTCCAGTGGGCGAGCTGCTACTATTAGTGGAAAGCGGCAGTTCGCACGCCGGCGGCGAGAATTCGTAACAATATATTCAACGTAGAGTGGACCTATTAATGTTAAAACACATCACTGTATGTGTGTTCTGTCTGTTTTTGTCAAATTTCATGTCCTGTCTGTTGTTTACAAAAAAAGTCTCATTTTTTAGGACAGTATGGACAAGGATGTGACTGAACCTGGCTTGAGGTGTTTCATCTGTGGTGGTTCCGGGATTGAAAAGCATATGCTCTCAAAGTTCCAATAAAGCCATGCACAGATCTTATCACATTCTGAGCTTGTGGCAACGCGGCGTTGATCAGGATGAATGACCATGATGACCATGAATGGTCCGGCACATGGACCGACATCAGGATAGAAACCACACTCATGCGTGAGGCAAATCCTCCGGTGGTCTAAACAGAGGCCGCTTTCAGATTGAGTCTTCTCATAAGTCTTGGTTTCAGACTCTGAACCACTTCTCGTTCATTCACCAAGAGCTAGAAAGAAGCATGGTCAAATGGGGGTACCTGTCACACCGACGTTAAAAGAGCCCAAATGAAGAGAGATAACGATGCTGTCAACACCATAGTTGGGTGGTTGGAGGAAGTCAACCTTTCGATGCCACACGGGACAAGAAGACTCTGGTCTCCTTCTCAACTGGGTTCAGCAGCACTCCGAAGACCAAGTCATGCTGATCAAGCAGAAGAAGTTGGCAGAGCTATACAGGCTGAGATGGATGGGAAAACTGTTGTGGATGCAATGGTAACCAACACAAGGTCAAATCACTTGCAAGCCTCAGATCTGGACCCAAAGTCAATGGCGAGAAGCTGGTCATTGACTCACTGAAGCTATTCAACCGCCTCATTGCATCAGTGAGCGTGAAGTCAAGACCAGAAGCTCTGCGCTTTGAGTTGATGCCAAAATCGATGTCTCTGTTTGACAAAAATCAAACGTTGCGAAAGCCAGACAAGGCTGCCCTAGCAAGGTCCCTGAAGGCATGTGTGGCACCTGTCGAACAACCCCCTGCACAAGCCTTGTGGTTTATGGTGGATGGCTCCTGCACAATGTCAAGTGGGAGGCTAACCTTACTTGGAAGGATGTTGCCGAGAGCTACCTCCGGTTTGTGAAGTCCATGGGAGCCATCGCCTCCGGATAACGGTAGTCTTTGACGGATATGGCAGCTCCACCAAGGACCATGAACACTTGAGACGAACAAAGAATGCATGCTGTGACATTCAGATTCGTCTGGATCTCAGAATCATCATTGCAAGAGAAAAGTTACTCGATAACAAGAAAACAAGCCCAGCTCGTTCTGCTCCTTGCTGAGACATTTAGTAGGAATGGAATCAGTGTACAGCAATGCTCCGATGATGCGACACTCCATCGTCCGCGCAGCTCTAGATGAGGCAAGAGAGCCCCTGTCGAGGTGAGGGCTGAGACACAGATGTCCTGGTTATGCTGATTCATCATGTTGCAGACCATCCGATCTTCCTCACGACAGCCAAAGAAACATCTTACGTGTCGGAAAGATCCGGGAGGCCTCCCAGAGATATACCGGAGGTATTCATCTTCTTGCACAGCTTCTCTGGCTGCGATACAGTGACTGCAATTTTTGGGTTCAGCAAACCAACTTTGCTAGAGCAAGCTCTGCAAGACTGATGAAGCAGAGAGGGCAATGGACGTGTTTATGGACATCCGAGCTGAGAAGTTATATCATTAAGAGGCTGTGATCTTTTCAGCTCATGTTCCATGGGAAATCTCCAAAGACTTGAGACTTGAGATTCGACATCTTCAGCAAGCGAGCTGCTACTGGGAGCATAAAACCTGAGAAACTCCCCCGAAAACAGAGCTGCAGCACAGCACTTCCTCGAGTTACCTCCAGCTAGAGACCGGCTGATGCTGCAGTCCATCGTTGGATGCCCGGGACTATGGATGGCAAATCACTGAGCAAGGATATGCACCAGTCCCTTCTACAGACCCATTGCACCAGACTACCTCCTGACGATTGCCAGCTGCAACTGTGCGGGGGACTGCAGCTCACTCAGGTGCTGCTGTAAAAGCAAGGAGTCAAGTGTATTTCTGCTTGTGGCATCTGTCATGGTAACTTTGCCTGAACATACACTGGATGACAAGAGGAGTGAGGAAGATACTGGGGAGCTTGATGAATAGGTTTGTAAAAGCTGACGAGCAACATTTCCATTGGACAGTTCTGTTAAAATGTCATAATAACATTTTATATGATCAAGGAGTGTTTTTTTCTCAAAATAATGGTTGGAATCAATTAAGCACCCAAAAACCTAGTTAGACATCCCACAAGTCAATATTGGCAAAAGTTAATTTTCCGATTTTTTTCGCACAGGCCTCTGAGCACCGAACTTTGATTGCCTCCCAGGATTTTCCACAAGGATTTGGGTTTGCACTAATTGATAGTGTTAGTAGACACCTAGATGAATACGTTAGTGAAGAAATATTTTGGTAAGCAATTTTTTCACAGATGGTCAATACAATTTGCTAAAATTCCCTAACTAAGTAGTATTTTAGGAATTTGTAAGCACTTACCAACCCCATACTACTTTCTTGTTCTCAAAGTTTTGTTCCAATGGCTCTTTTCAGGATCGTCAGCTTGGCCTGGAGAGATTCCAACTGTAGTTTGTTGTTTGTAGTAATATTCCCAGGGATGGTTTTCAAAATATCCATAAGGTTATTCTTTATCATTCCTGTTGCTCCAATCAGCACTTGTACAATTTTGGTGCTCTTCAGCTTCCAGGGTCTTTTGACTTCACTTTTGAGATCCTAGTTTTTTGGGGAATTTTGCATACATTGTCGAGGCTCGTATGAGAGTGAGTGAACACACAACGCAAAACAAGGCAGGCAGGAGACAAGAGAGGCGGGTGAGGGAAGGAGAAAGCGCTGGGGAACAGTCATTAGGAGATCTGTGGAAGGGAGAGGGATGGGGTGGGGA
>CM068956.1:54702300-54713220 GCA_035128595.1 Eptatretus atami | reverse complement strand
GTTTTGTTCCATCAGTTTAGCCAACTTTTGGTGATTTATAGATAACGAATTCTCCAAACTCGCTCTACGCTGGCAATGCTTCCGGAAGTGGCTGACGAGACAGCTTTGTTGCAGCCCTTATGCCACATCCAATCCCATTCGCACACAATCATCCTGCTATCTGCCTTTTTCTACCTTCTTTTCCCTCAGACCATTGGCACGCTGGTGAAACTTCTCCAGATTTTTCGTATTTCTGCGATGGAATGGGCAATGTATGAGCAGTTTCTGTTTTGCATCAGCATTTCTAATGTATATGATTGGCTAATATATTAAGCAGTGATTGTTTGTCTTTCTTGTAGTCTATGGAATTTTAACATTAAATCTCCAACACAACAGCTCTGCCGTTGTGTTCTCTCTCTTCGTCTTTCGCTCTCTCTCTCTCTCTCTCTCTCTCTCTCTCTCTCTCTCTCTCTCTCTCTCTCTCTCTCTCCCTTTTTTTCTCCCGTTTCCTTTTGGCCTGTTGCATCCTGACCCGTTCAGTGATAGTAACAGCTCTTCCACGAGCCTTGATATGATGCAATAATAAATATAAACAACAAGGTAGATCGGAGTCTCGTTCACATCATATAAAATACTATGCTCTATTTAGAAGATACTCTCCAGTTGTTGTGAAAGAGCTGAGGAAGCTCTCCCCCAGTGATAGGAAAAGTTATGTTAATTATTATTGAAATATATATCATGGACTTATAAAGGTCAAATGTGTTAACACTTGCTTTCACACAGAGCCAAAGTTCTGGCTCCTTATATGCCCCACTGTGCAAAATTTGTGCCAATTGGGCAGCAAAGGTTGGATTGTCTCAAAGAGTGGCAAATTATGTTTGCAAATATAAATTTGGCATCAAACATGACTCATGCCTGTTTTCCCGTATTTCAAAATTGAATGTTAGCTTTTCAAATGCAGCGCAAGAAGAGGCTGCCATAAACAGGGACAGACTGACAGCCATGGTTCACAATATAGAATAGATGCTTCCGTTCCAAGGCAACTGCAACACAGAAAGAGACCATTCAGCCCTGAAGCCCGTTCAAGTTTTCCAGCCTATGAATTTTTTGTATGGAGTCAAGGCTTGTGAAGATCTAGAACACAAATGGATTAGGATGCAAAGACAAAAGGAACAGTAGCAAGGTTGGGAGGGGGGGGGGGTGACGACACAACAGTGAGTTGAAGGACAAAATAGAGGAGAATTGGAAAACTTGTTAGGAGAATGGTGGACAAGATGATACAGAAGGAACTCTTCCTCCCCACCTCCAATTCTCCATATCCACCTTTACCTCCCACCCCACATTCCTCCTCTCTCTCCCTCCTCTGTCCCCCTCCCCCCCAACCTTTCCTCTCTCCTCCACCCACTCTCCCTCTCTCTCCGTCCTCCTCCTCCCCCCTCCCTCCTCCCCACTCCCAAGTCTCTCCCCCCCCCCAATCCCTCTGCCCTCAGACTGGATGCTTTAGATTTCTTGTATTGGACTTCCAGCATAGTTCGGCAGAAATTTGACTGGGCCAGTCGCCGCGCGATAACTCGCCGACTCTTCGTGAATGAAGCCGTAGGGATCTTTATCGTCCATCAACTAATGCCGGAAGACAAATCGCCCAGTTTAACGAGTAGGATCGACTCATGCATTGATCATTCATCTTGCCTGTGAAACACTAGGATGATATTTTATAGCTGGGCCGATATTCATACCCAGGATAGACAGCTTAGAGGCGAGTGTGCGTACCTCGAGGTCATCCTGTCAGAGGTCATATCTTAACGCACTGTTAATGAACAAACTGTGAATCCGTGTTTTTTGTATACGTAAAAAAAATGTAAAAATGTAAATATGTAAAAATGTAAAAAATGTACATATAATAATGTAATTATGTACATATATACAGGCTGGATTTAGCATTTATGTAAAAATGTACATATAATAAAAGAAGAATCCGAATCCAAAAAGATTGCTATTGGTATCTCTGGATGGTGTAAAATATAATCAAACATACAATAATTACCTTTAAAAGAATGAAAAATGCATTTTGGAACAATTTTACCTTAAAAATGCTATCTTTTTTTCTCTTCTTTTTTTTTTAATTAATTTTATTAATCAACCACTGTCACACGGGAACCCAACAGGTTCACGGGTCATCTAGTATATTTCTAAAACTCTAATCTTGTATGTATGTATGTATGTATGTTCCTGAAATACAGCCAAAACGGTACAAGCTAGCACATAAATTTTAGGGCCACCTTACTCACCATTCTCCTGCGGTACGCAGTATCAAGTTTCATTCAAATCGGGCAACGAAAAAAATTATTTAAAAATCAATTCCCGATTCAGTCAAGTAACTGTTTGGGAGTATTTTGATCAATGCAAACAAACTCAGAGGTATAGTTCGTTGGAGCTTTCTCTTTTTTTTCTTAAATGATTTTTTCACAAACCGCTGTCACACACGGGAACCAAGTGTTCACGGGTCGGCTGGTATATATATATATAATATATATATATATATAAATATATATTATATATATATTATATATATATTATATATATATATATATCAGCTCTGGAAAAAATTAGGAGACCACTGCAAAATTATCAGTTTCTGGTTTACTATTTAATCGGTATGTGTTTGTGTAATGAACATTTTTGTTTTATTCTATAAACTACTGACAACATTTCTCCCAAATTCCGAATAAAATATTGTTCATTAGAGCATTTATTTGCAGAAAATGACAACTGGTCAAAATAACAACAAAGATTCAGTGTTTTCAGACCTCAATATACACAACAAGTTCATATTCATTTTTAAACAACACAATACTAATGTTTTAACTTAGGAAGAGTTCAGAAAGCAATATTTTGTGGAATAACCCTGATTTTCAATCACAGCTTTAATGCGTCTTGGCATGCTCTGCACCAGTCTTTCACATTGCTGTTGGGTGACTTTATGCCACTCCTTGCGCAAAAATTCAAGCAGCTCGGCTTTGTTGATGCTTGTGACCATCCATCGTCCTCTTGATCACATTCCAGAGCTTTTCAATGGGGTTCAGGTCTGGAGATTGGGCTGCCATGACAGGTCTTGATCTGATGGTCCTCATCCACACCTTGATTGACCTGGCTGTATGGCATTGAGATTGTCCTGCTGGAAAAACCAATCCTCAGAGTTGGGGAACATTGCAGAGCAGAAGAACAAGGTTCTTCCAGGACAACCTTGTACGTGGCTTGATTCATGAGTCCTTCACAAAGACAAATCTCCGATTCCAGCCTTGCTGAAGCACCCCCATATCATCACCAATCCTCACCAAATTTCACAGTGGGTGGAGAGACACTGTGGCTTGTAGGCCTCTCCAGGTCTCCGTCTAACCATGAGACGACCAGGTGTTGGGTAAAGCTGAAAATTGGACTCATCAGAGAAAGTGACCTTACTCCAGTCCTCCACGTCCAATCATTATGTGCTTTTGCAAACCTCAGCCTGGCTCTTCTTGCTTCTCATTGATGAAGGCTTTTTCTAGCTTTGCACGACTTCAGCGCTGCCCCTAGGAGCCTGTTTCGAACCGTCCTCGCCGTGCACTTCACCCCAGCTGCCGTTTGCCATTCTTTTTGTAGGTCACTTGATGTATCCTACGGTTGTTGAGTGACATTCGAATGAGTTGGCGGTCATCCCGGTCAGTGGAAAGTTGTTTCGCCCTCTGCCCAGTCTGTAGTTTTGTTCCCCAATGTCTGCTGCTTGACCTTGTTCTTATGAACCACCGTCTTTGAAATTTAAGGATGGAAGCAACGTGACGCTCACTGTATCCCTCTGCCAGTAAAGCCAGTATTGAACCATTCTTTTCCTCACTCAAAACTTTTCTTTCATTCAACTTTTTGGCATGGTCAATAGTTTTTTTTTATTCCAATTACTTTTGAGGTACTACTGGCACTGTTTTTGCCATCCAGCTGGTCCTATTGCAAGAGGATAGTGATGACCACAGCGGGGGTTTTTATACTTTTCCTTGTTAACTAAGATTCGGTTCAGGTGATCACCTAATCAGTACCTCACTAAGTAGAATGAGGTGTGCCTGTGTTGGAATTCAACAGACACTGGAATGGAATGGCTGCCATACATGTAGAGATGCTGATTTTAAAAATGTTGGAGTGGTCTTTTATTTTTTTTCCAGAGCTATATATATATAATATTATATATATATATATATATATATTATATATATTATATATATATATACACATTATACATACATACATACAAACATATATATATATATACTAATATATATATGTATATATATACATATCATACATACAAACATATATATATATTTATATACATACATACATAAATATTATAATATATATATATATATATATATTATACATACAAACATATTATTTATACAATACATACACACACATATATATATATATATATATATATATATATACATAAAACATATATATATATATATATAACATATATACATATACATACATACAAATATATATATATATATATGAGTTGCCTGAGCCTCATCTCAGCAAGTTGGCTATAAATAAAATTGCCATTATATTCTATGCTATCAGAGGTAACCACAATGATAGAGCACGACATAATATAAATTAATTTTTAATCCGACCCTCACATTTGCAATGGAGATACTTTTCAACCAACATCTTCTTTGGCATTTTTCACCAGACTCGGTGCATTCCGGTTGGAATACTCACTAAATTCTGCAATCCTGAATTCACTGCTTGAGCGTGGGTTTGAGTCATTCGTATTTTCCGATGTGTGGTGACTGTATCGTTGCGTTTGCAACACGTAATTAGATCATTATGAGATGGCATACACGTATATGCTGCAAAAATTAATTTTGGTTGCATTTGGGGAAAAAAATAAAGAAACAAAACCATGTAGGACACCAAATTTGGAAGGTATTATTACTTTGGGCCAAATCAACCATTGATTTAAAATAAATAAATTAATATCGAGAATAAATAAACAAACAAACAGTGTTAAGCGGAGCTTGTGCCTTGATTCTGCACTCATCGCACATGTGACGATGCAGGTAATCTCCCGCCTGGTGAAATGCGTCACTGCATCGCCAGCCGCGGACACGTCAATCGGAGACCCAACGGCAGGTGAGCGCTGGCGCGACCATGCACAGCTAAACGGCACCGGTTTGGAGCTTAAGGGGGCAGGGTGTGGATGAACGGCTCTTTTCACCAGCTGTCTGGTTATAGACGAACGAGCGTGCCATATACCATGAATGGACATCATTATGAATTGCTTTGTGGAGAAAAAGGTTAGGGTTAGGGATTAGGTGTAGTTTGACTGCAGCACAAATTCTTCATTAACATGGGATGGTTTGTAAAAAAAATAAAAATAATAATCCGCTATGGCTTTCAGCACCCGATTATGTAAACTTGCGGAAACTATATCAGAAAAGCTGAAGCCCAATAAATATTTGGATGATGGACCAGCCAAATTTCCCAAGCACCGCCAAAGTCTCCTACCCGCCCGTTGTGTTTGGAAAAAAAGCGAGTTGTCATTATAATTAAATTTCACAGCTCCTTTGGTGTTGTTGGTTTGAAACACGCAAATATATATCAGTATGAATCACAAAACTCCAACCACGTTTCACACCTGTGATCAGCAGGCACTCCCGATCGCCCCCTCCAAGTGGTGGCACACAGTGTCAACTGAGATTTCGAACAACGCGAAGCAACTAAAGTGTGTCAACCACTTGTGAGGGAAATTGGCAGCGCCTGCTTTTCATGAGCAGGAGAACTGCCAGAGCAACAGAATTTCCTGCAACGAGTGATTTTTCCTCATTTCGAGCCCCTAACTCGAGGATCGTGTGCCCCAACAGGTGTATCATTGGCAGAAAAGTGAAAAGCAATGTGGTTATGATGCCTTACTGGCAAAAAGTCACTCCAGTGGTAAAACCTCCGACATTGGAAACAGTCGCTCTGGCCTACAATATATATCCTTACATGAAACATCTCCGTGTTTCATTCAGAAAGGGCAAACCCCATTCTATTTTTCAATTCATGGATTTTATGAGAGAATCTGTAGCTAAACACAACCAAATGAAGCCAGATCTCTAGCCAAAGAATGATGAGTGTTGGGTTGATTGAACTGAGGGATTGTTAGAGCAGGTGAGGCCAACACTCTACAAGTTGAGCGATGGCACTGGTTTCAGCTCAAAATAAGGTTAAACTCGAGATATTTGAGTGGTTGTAAAGGCACATGAGGAAGAGAGAGAGATATATAGAGAGAAAAATATTTGTAAGTTGCAAGCGATGACAAGTCAGCTCAGAGAAGATTGCATCTGGGTGGCAGACGAGAGGTGGAGATCCATCAGTGCCAAAGGTTGTTGCTTCATGCAGCAAATGGAGGTAACATGTTATGAGCAGAATTTATATGCTCCTCTACCTTTGAGACAAAAAATATTCTTCACTGTAAAGATTCAAGCAATTCAATACAACAGTTTCTGTTTCAAAGCACCACTTTACATGGGAGGCGAGCATGAAGAAAGATAAATCTCCATAAAACCACCCGGGTTATTGAAAAAATCATACAGAATTTTAACAAAACTTTGCATCTTCCAAACACTGTACCGTTATATTGTTTTATTTCTACTTCCCATCATGCTTAATTCAGAATTCCAAAAAAGACTGATTGTTGAAATAAAATAATTTTGTTAATTTTCACCTCCACAACTGAAGATGACCCCTGTCTGTCTGTCAGTGAGCAGTATATCTCAATACATTATGTACGGATTCAGACGAAACTTGGTGGATGAGTTGGTTAGGTGACAAGAACAAGCCAATTAGATTCTGGGTCAGCTCCAGATCTATATCCGGCCAATCAGTTGGGATAAAAAGAACGTCAGCTGTACTCAACATGGCAGTAGTACGTGCTCCACCGAGTGTCTAGTTTGACAAGTGTTCATTAAATTTTGAAACTGCAAGCAAAATGCGAAAGTCACACCGGATTATGACAAAACGAAATAAATATACCTTGGGAAGGTTGAAGATATGATGAATATGACATGAAAAAGGTTGTTTCCTGTTGACAGATGATCTTCTTTGATTGAGGATAATAATGTCTTTAAAACCTTGTAAGGTTAATGGTTTTGGGGAAAGCTGAGTAGCCATTAAGTAAAATACAACACATGAGCATATAAGAGTTCAATAAGCTCATGATAGTCAAAGAAGTTCCACAAACTGGAACACTCACATCACTCACATGTTTAAAATGCTCTCTCAGTCACTTTTGGTATTCTCAACAGAGCAATGAAATTATAGGCTCAAAACCCATATATAATTACTTATCCAGCTCTTTATTAGGAATATTCGTGACGTCATAGGATCAATTTTAGAATCCTTTTTGCGTCACACAGCATGGCAGGCCCTCTCATCAGCTTGCCAGCAACCACCTCAGCTCTAACATCACTCGTCTGTCCTCCACCATTCCATTCTCACACTATAATATGCCCCCCACCCCCTAACATCTGTCTCTCTAACCCCACCTCTCTCCTCCCAAAGCCTTCAATCACCCTCGACTTGAATCCTCTCCCTCCCTTATCCTTTGGGTCTCTAATGTGATAACACTGAACAAATTTATGAGATCTCTATTTTCAGGGTTGCCTCTCCGTCTCCTTTCAGTCTGATATAAACCTCAAACAGGGTTTTTTGACTCATCTCTCTCCCTTCCTGATTACTACCTCTGACACTTGGACAGAGCCAATTCTCATCCTGGTGGTAGTGTTGTGCTACATGTTCTAGAGGGTCAGGGTGCTTTGTGGAATCCTGAAGAGTTGTGAAGTGCCTTCGAGACCACAATCCTTGATGTTGCCAGTGGATGTCTTATAACTCACCATAGGGCAAAGAAGAATTTTGTCTCTCAAGGGACACTGGATTCCAGTGACCAGAGTCTCAGGACCAGGCTTGATGGCAGAGCTGAGCTGTTCAGGGTTGAAGTGTAAAACTGTACGTGCGCTGAGGGTGGACAAAGAGGCCGAACAGTGAGGAATCTGTGAGGGGGAAGAGCATCACCTGTGGTCAAGTGATTCTCGTCCTGCATAGAGGGGAATTTGCTAATTGCGTTCCACCAAGCCTGTCTCTTGGTGCACTGCATTTAGAGAGGAGGGTGGTGGGCTCTTGACAGAGGAGTCCAAAGTGAAGGCCCGTTGGGCTAATTACTTTGAGTGGCTGTACCAGGCTGATCCACCAGCTGTTGAGTTGGATGTCAGAGGTGTTACTATCCCTATTTCTGACCCTCCAATCAATTGTGATCCACCTTCGTTTGTGGAAACGCAGGATGCGGTGAACCGGTTGAAATGGAGTAAAGCTCCTGGGATCTGTGGCATACATGATGAACTTCTCAAGGCTGGTGGGAATGCTGTACTCGTGTCGTGGGCATGCAATTCTGGGCTCTGCCTGGAACACAGGCATCATCCTAACTGACTGGAAGAGGGGCTTTCTTGTTCCTCTTTGGAAAGAGAATGGTGATTGCCAGGACTGCAACAACTATGGAGGGGTGACGCTGCTCTCAGTGCCGGGCAAGGTCTTTGCTGGGATAATTATTTATAGGGTTTGCCACCATCTCCTTGAGCACCAGTGCCCAGAGCAGTCAGGCTTTCCACCAGAGGTCAACGATTGACCGTATCCTTGCCCTTCCGGTCCACATTGAATGTAGACGAGACTTTTGGCAGGGGCTGCTTTGAGTCAATGTTGATCTCTGCGATGTGTTTGATTCAGTGAATCGGGATGCCCTCTGGAGGATTCTTGGTCTTCGTGGGGTGCCAAAAAATCCGATCAATCTGATGTCTGAACTATACTCTCATACTGAGAGTGCTATGAGATGTGGTGATACTATCTCCGACTTATTTCCAGTTGTTGATGGAATTTTTCATGGGTGTGTACTGGCCCCCACACTTTTCAGCGCTTTTATGAACTGTATTCTGGGGAGGATGTTGGAGGGATCAAGCTGCTGTGCATCTTTTGGGAATGTCAAAAACTCTGACCTTGATTTTGCACATGATGCAGTCATCTTTGCGGAGACTCTGGATGTCCATTTGGGGGCCCTCGAGGTGCTGATTGAAGAGTCAGAGCCACTGGGATTACGAGTTTCCAGGGTCAAAACTAAGATCCAGGCTTTCATTGACATATTGGATACTGCTGTCTTGTCTGTACCTGTTTGTGCTGAAGATGTTGATGTCAGGGAGAGATTCACATTCCTTGGCAGTGATATTCATGTCTTTGCTGGCTGTGAACCAGAGGTCAATGGGCATCTGGGTCAGGCCTGGAGAGTTATGGATTCAATGAATCATGGGGTAAGTCGCTGTCAGTACCTGTCCAGGAGGATGAAAGTCTGAGTCTTCAGGTTCTTGGTGCTTCCAGTCTTGCTCTATGGATGTGAGACTTGGAACCTGACCAGGGATCTGAGATGGAGATTTTATTCCTTTGGTACCAGGCCTCTTCAGAGAATCCTTGTCAATCACTGGTCGGACTATGTTACCAATGAGCCGTTGCTGAGAAAGACTCAAATGAGATTTGTTACCTGCATAGTCCCATGTGCACCAGCTGCGGCTGTATGACATGTGGCTCGTTTTCCTGACGCTGATCCTGCTCTCCTGACGCTGACGCTGATCCCTTGAGGGTGTTTGGATATGGACACCCAGCAGGATTAAAAACAAAACCTGTCAAAGGGCGGAGGAGCTCCTTGTGAGCCAACGGCGATCAATATCTAGTGCCCAACTGTGTCTGCGGACATCCTCCTGCAGTTGGGTTACTTTTTATTAGGAGTTGGTAGCAGGATTTGCACTCCGGCCACCGTAAAACCCTTCATTCCACAAACACAAAAACGCAAAAAAATCTGAAAACCACTCCATGGGAGTACCTCCTGTGCAGCTTCCCTTCGCAGGGCAGCTCACCGGATGACGGATTGGGGCAAAGCCTTCGGGACCCCCAATCTTTGATGGTAGGAGGGAAACCACGGGGTAACATTCCTGGGTCAGATTGGGGAGAGTGTCGGAGTGGTGCTGAGGTGTCGTCCACCAGACGGCGGTCTCCTTGGGTTAACCTGAGGCGGTCCCTTCAGGTGGGTGCCTGGAATGTCCTATCCCTAAGAGAGGATGATCACCTGTCTCTTTTATCATCTGAGCTCAAGCGTTTGGACATCGGTACTGCAGCACTCTCTGAGGTTCAGAGACCGGATTGCGGCGAGATAATGGTGGGTGGTTACACCTACTATTGGTCTGGTCGCTCTGATGGTTACCATACTCAAGGAGTTGCTGTTGCTGTGTCCAATAAACTGACCCCAATGATAATTGAGGTAACACCGGTCAACGAGCGTATTATGAGACGAAGGATTCGTCACTCCTTAGGTGTCATTTCCCTGGTCTCTGTCTATGCTCCGACTGAGGCGAGTGACCTCACCGTGAAGGACACATTCTACGCCACGCTCGAGTCTGTGGTTGATTAGTGCCGCAGACGAGATACTCTAGTCTTGGGGGATTTCAATGCATCGACTGGAACTGATAGGGATGGTTATGAGACATGTGTTGGTCCCAAGGGTCAGGAACTAGAACCAGAATAGCACTAAGTTCCTTGACTTTGCAAGAAGTCATGGACTTAGGGTGGCTAATTCATGGTTTCAGCGCCCAAGCTCATCGCTGGACTTGTTATCCAAACGCTGGCGGTGTGGCAAAGGAGATTGACCATGTCTTCCTTGGTGGTCTCTGGAGGATGATCCAGAACTGCAGGGTCTACTGGAGTGCTCAGTTCCTCAATACTGACCACTCTGTTGTTGTAGCAACTCTAAAGCTGCACCTTAAATCCGGGAGAATGGTACCATCGCAGCCTAGGCTGGATGTTGGCAAGCTCAAGGATGAGAGGGTAGCTGAG
>CM068956.1:54676457-54687812 GCA_035128595.1 Eptatretus atami | reverse complement strand
TAGCTCAGGAGACTGCTGTGGCAGCACCGACAATCTGTAAGGAGTATGGTACCGATGGATGGATGGATAACATCAATGATCCACTACACTAAATCACAAGTGAATGCAAAGGCCTTGTAATTCCTTACCTTGTCAACTCCTCCAAAACTACAGCTTTGTTCTCTCATTCATAAAGTTCTAAATGGAGTTAAAAACTCTTTCCACTGACTCCATTTCTATCACTAACCAAACAATTTGTTGTGGCCTTTCAGAATGGTGCACTTCGCAAACATGCCCTGGATCTTACATTTTCCTTGTCAGCATTTCATACTTCTTTCTGTGTGCATCACTTCTTACCTTTCAATCAAGATGTCCATTCAGTCATCAGTAACTGAAAGCAAACAGCAACTTCACTCGACTCCATTGATTCATCTTTGGTTGTTTCCTTACTTTCAGTTATCTTTCCATGTAACTAAAATTACCAGTGTAACTGGTAAATGAGTAAATGTAAATGTAAAGGAGTACCAGTGTAACTGGGCCCGGTGTATGCCCCGGTTAGAATAGGTGTACCATATCCCTGTGTGTTGTAAGAGGCGACCAGGGTTGCGTCAGGAAGGGCATCCGGCATAAAAACCTATGCCAACATTTACATCTTAAGCAGGAGATGCAACTTGAAAGAGATTAGAGACTGTAAGGTGGTGGCAGGGGAGAGTGTATGGTTTGGAGGCGGTGGCGCTGAACAAAAGACAGGAAGCGGAGCTGGAGGTGGCAGAGTTAAGATGCTGCGATTCTCGTTGGGAGTGACGAGGATGGACAGGATAAGGAATGAGCATATTAGAGGGACTGCGCAGGTAGGATGGTTGGGAGACAAAGTGAGAGAGGCGAGATTGAGATGGTTTGGACATGTGCACAGGAGGGAAGCGGAGTATATCGGGAGAAGGATGCTGAAGATGGAGCCGCCAGGCAGGAGAAGAGGAAGGCCAAAGAAGAGGTTCAATGGATGCGGTGAAGGCGGACATGCGGGTGGTTGGAGTGTCAATGGAAGATGTGGAGGATGGAGACGAATGATCCGCTGTGGCGACCCCTAACGGGAGCAGCCGAAAGAAGAAGAAGAAGAAGTAACTAAAATTACCAACTGCTCCATTGCATCTTCTCCAGTTCCATCTTAATTTTAACCAAGCAGTTACGATTCCCATCTCCAAGAAACCTTTTTGGTTAACTTTTTTCCCATTTGTAGAACTGCCTAACTGAGGCAGTTGAATCACACTCTTCCCTCCAGAGCTTCAACCAGGCAGTGCACCACAAGCTCTCGTCATCTCCCACCCCTACCCATAATCCTTTCTACCCCATTATCCATACCAAGCCCAACCCTCTAACTTGTAGGTTATTCTGTTTCCACCACTCCTCTCCCTCTCCCCTTTACCTGCCTGTTTGCTCATTCAATTTCTATAGTGTCCAACTGTGGCCTCCAAAACTCCACTGTCAGTTCATTGCTTTTTCACCCTTCATCATCCGGATCTTCCATGCACTTCAATCTTGTATCGGAAAACAAAAAGCCTTCAGTGGATGTAAACTATATTCAAATTTAGACGTGTTTCTCTTTTACCTTTCATTCCCAAGATTCTAGAACATGGTACTGCCGATCAGTTTCCAGAATACCTCCATTAGCATTTTTTGTCTGCTTTCATATAGTTGTATTTAGTACTGAGACTTCCCTCCTGGAGGTTGCAAATCATATGATCTGTGCAAAACTTTTGTCAACGTTTCGTCGAATGATACAACTTGACTGACTTCAGTCGTGTTTTGGTATTTCTGGACCTGTTGTATGGTTTAGATCTTAATTTCAATTGATACATCCACTGTAAACATATCTGTCTCCACATCAAACCCAATTCATCACACTTTTGGTATTCCCCAGGGATCTGTTCATGGTCCACTTTGTAACCTCCGCCATCAAAGGTGAAGGAGGTTATGTTTTCACCCCTCTCTGTCTGTTTGTTTGTCTGTTTGTTTGTCTGTCGGTGTGCAGGATATCTCAAAACGTTGTTTACGGATTCAGATGAAATTTAGTGGGCAGGTTGGGTGTGTGACAAGGACGAATTGATTAGATCTTGGTGAAGATCCGCATCCAAATCCGACGACTAGAATTTTTAAAGTGATTCTTCCCCATTGAGAGATAGGGCTAAACCATTATATAGCATGGTATTTCAAAACGTTGTGGACAGACTCGGACGAAACTTGGTGGACACGTTGGGTGTGTGACCTGGAAGAATTGTTTCCATTTTGGTGAAGATCCGAATCCGGATCTGGATATGAGAATTATTAAATTTTCAAAGTGATTCATCACCATTGAGAGATTGGGCCAAAAACGAGATATAGCATATTATTTCAAATATACAGTATATTGGGCTCGATATGTTCTCGTGGATCAAGCCGTGCATGGCGGAGGTATGCGCTCTACCAAGTGCCCTTCCATTTTTATTATCTTGCCAAAACGAAGTTTTTGCAAGATATGTTAGTCAGTCTGTGTTGTTGTTGTTTTTTTTTATTTTATTTTTTTTATTTTTTATTTTTTTTGTCTGTAATCACGAAAAAAAAATTCTGCAGAGCAGTTTTCATTTAAAATTTTTGTAACTTCGCATATCAGAGGCCTATGGAGGTCCTTTCAGCGCATAAAATTTTGAAGGTCAAGGTCACTTTGTCGCAAATCAGGGGAGTCGACGAAACCCTTATTTTTTGAGTAATTTTGATCGGATCGTCTTCAAACTTCATGGGAATATAGTTCATGGTCTGGCCTCAGCTGATTAATTTTTGGTGGCGATTGGCCTTGACCTTCATTTGTTTTTTTTTTTAATTTTTTTTTTTGTCTGTAATCACGTATAAATCACTCTGCAGAGCACAGTTCATTGGAAATTTTTGTAACTTCGCATATCAGAGGCCTATAGAGGTCCCTTTCAGCGCATAATATTTTGAAGGTCAAGGTCAAAGGTCAAGGTCACTTTGTCGCAAATCAGGGAGTCGACGAAACCCTTATTTCTGAGTAATTTATCGAATCGTCTCCAAACTTATGGGAATGTAGTATATGGTCTGGCGCTCAGCTGATTAGTTTTTGGTGCGCGATTGGCCTTGACCTTCATGGTTAGCGCCTGAGGTCAAACATATTTGACCCCAAGGTCAAATTTTCAAGTTTTAGGAACCATATCGTGTAGTACCTCAAATTGAACACCTCGATGAGTGCTTTATAGATATGTCAAGCTTGAGACATTATGACGTCATTTGGTGACGTTATGAGGCAAACGCATATTTTTCATGGTTACTATGTAGAACGATTCTCATCGGAATCTCTCGTAGGCAGATATTCCTCAAGGAGTGCCTCCTGGTGGATAGCAGCTCTGTTCACCTCAGTGTGACCTTAAAGAAGTCACACGTGGTCACCTTTTGGCAAGATACAGGTCACCCTGCGGGTGACATTGGTTTATTTATTTATCTGCCCCCAGGCTAAAATTATCTGCATTCCTTTCCCATAGTAATTCTCTGCAGACAACTGTAGTTGGACCTGTTGAATAACTATAGTATATGACGGTACAACTCTCGTATACAATAGTTCTAACTACAACATTTTTGCCTGGACGTATGTATATCCACGTGGTACAATTTCACACAACTTCGATATCAACGTGCATTGCTCTGCTGATGATATTCCGATCTTCCTGTCTATTGAACCTGATCATGTGCTCTTTTCCATTATTCTGAATTCCTGTCCTGAAATGTAACAGTAGATATCTCTGAACCTTTTCCGACTCATTGCTACAAAGACAGGCATGAAGAGGTCCTTATTTAGGACTCCTCGTCCTTATTTCAAAAAAAAAATCTTCAACCCCAAATAGTGAAACTTAGGAATGACCACCTGATCTCTACTTCCACTATTGCATGTCTCGGTGTAACTCTTTACCGACTACTTTCCTATAAAACACGTAATCTGTAAATATGTTTTCTTTTTCAGCACAATATTACCCCGCATCCACTCATCCTTAAATCAAAACAACAGAAACTCACTCATGCTCTCATTGTGTATTACTTGAATTGCTGAAACTCACCTCGAGCAGGCTTACCTAACTCGTATCTTAAAGTCTTACAACTGGGTTTGTAGTTTGAGTTTATAAATGTGATCACATCACTCCAATCTTCAAGGCACCTCACTGGCTTTCAGTTTTCCAACATATGGATATTTGAAATTCTGCCGATAACCTTTACAGCCAAAAATATATTGGTTCCTGCCTACCATATTTTACCTCGGAAGAACTCTTGTATTAATTAAATATGCTTCTTATTCAAATATGCTCACCAGACTCGGTGGCGTCATGAATAAAGCTTCCATTCCGAGTCTAGGAGGTTGATGGTTTGAACCTGACAGTTCCAGTCATAGCAATGACTTTAAAAACGGTACATGATGCTTCCTTGTTTGATGCTCAGCATCTAAAAGGATAGACTATAGAGCATGGTTGGCATCCATGGTGAGGAGGAAATTTCTTCTTACTTTCTTTGCTTAGCCGAGAAAGGAAAGCGATAAAAATGGTGTCACCTGTACAACTGGACTCAAAGCATTCACTTCTCCAAAACTCAGCAGCCATGCTCATCTGTAGCCAAGTCTGGTGTTGTCTCATGCCTTTCTCAACATGGGTGATTGCATGGTTTGTGTTGCTGCTCCTCCAAGAGCCTATTAATAATAATAATAATACCATTTATTTAATGCCGCAAAGATGCATAGGCTGCTGAGGCAGTTTCATTGGCAAGGATTACAATCCTGGATGGGTCGCCACTCCAACGCAGGTTACCCCAAATGGTTATTACCTTAATACACTGGTACTCATTTCGCCAAACTCAGGATGACAAACTGAGTCAACAACACCTGGTGTTACATCAATGGTAAAAGGGGCTCAAACTCAGGACCCTAAGATCCTAAGCCAGCCACCTTAACCACCAAGCCAACCTCGGGCCCATGAGCCTAAACACTGTATACAAATAAGAAAGGTTAACTGAGCTGACTTTTAAAATTTGAAAATTTGAAATCGCTCTTAATCATTGTCTTTTGCCAATTACTTTTTCATAATTTTTACTTTTCTTATCTTTTCTTTCTTTGTAAAGTGTTTTGACATTTTCCTTCTAAATGTAAAGCATTGATGAAGAAATTGATTTATTGATTGATGACTCAAAAGAGTACCTTTCACCCCACGATGCTCCTTTTCAAATGACATTTTGGTGCTTAACAAAAATCCACTTTGGTCGAGAAAGGAAATTAATCACCCATTTTTATTAAAATCTCATGCTTCATATTTTAGTAATGCTACTTTTGACTTTGTGACCTCACATTAACCCACTTATAATGTGCTAAAGATTGCCTCACAAACTTGAAGAATGACCACTATGTGGATGTCTTCTGTAAAGTTTAATATAACATCTCACTGTATGTTTAAGAGATGAAGTTTAAAATTGCAAAGGATGGACTGAAGGACAGATGAACAGACAGTTGATGCACTAATATGTTTTAACAACCGAGCCTCATCGTTCCAGCTTTGCTAGACATGAGCAAGGAAAGTTTGGAATGTTCATGTGTTTCTAATGTTAATGGGGTAACCATGTAATCTCGATCTTCCCTGTGCAGTCCTTCAATATAATGACTTGCCTCTACGTGAAATCAATTCTAAAAATTAACTGGCATCACAACCCTAACTTTGTTGGCTCGAAGGTAGGTACCGTACGTCTCATGTTCTATCTTAATCTTTCATTCACTGTTCCATTTTACTCATTGTTGTTATGTTAATCTCTCATAATATTAATTCTTCCATCAACCTCTTCATGCGGGCATATTGTTTTGTTTACTTTCGAAACATTTGGTGGAGAATGTGCTTCAGGAATATCCTCTTTCTTGATCTAGTTCTACATGTACCGTTTTTTTGTATTAAGACATAATTTTTTCTACATTATCTAAGGTTCATGGAGGAGTTTGCACATCAATAAACATCTAGGGCTAGGACTCTACAAGATCAGGTCATGCTCTATACGCAGAGATGGTTCTGCCGAAGATTGCAGTTTATTGGCTCGGGATACAATTGGCCACTCTGATACAGGAAGTCAGGGCAGGAATTTGGAATTTGTTTATGGTGCCGGTGATAGTTCACCGACTCTTCATGAAGGACACCGTGGGATCTTTAACGTCCGCCAACTAATGCCTGGAGATGGGTCGCCCAGTTTAACATCCATCTGAAGGACGGCACGCACGTTGATGAATCGCCCTGACCGTGAAACACGAGGATGACAGTTTGTAGCCGGGCCAAGATTTGATGCCAGGCTAGACAGGTTAGAGGAGAGTGTGCATACCTCTAGGTCGTCCTGACGACCCATTAAAGAAGATGATGGACAAATCAACATGCTATATGAGGGGTGAATCTGACCATCATGAAGAAGTGCTTCGATGAGAATGTCAAAAAGGATTTGCTTTTTCATATTTTATTTTATAGTTCGAGTTTTCGTCCCCCCCCCACCTTCTACTCCCCTTCCTTCACATCGTGCCACTCAACTATCTGTTTGCAATCTGCCCTTTGAATGATTTCACGTTTTATAGCTTGCAAATGAAAAGGTGAAAATCACGTGAACCTTCGTTTTCTGACATGTATGGCTGATCGAATGATACTTTCACGAAGAAAATGAAACAATTTAACGAGCCATGTCCACCAGCTGTTATTGACGGATTACATTTTCTGTATGACTCTTTATTTTCACAGCTGATGTTAAGACCTCTCAGAATGGTGCTGAAGCCTGGTGGTGGCTTAACGGTTCAATTGGCTGGCTTAAGATCTTCAGGTCCTGAGTTTGAGCTCCTGTCGGGCATTGAATTAACACCAGGTGGGGTTCACTCAGTCTCTCATCCTTCTGAGGTTGGTGAAATGAGTACCAGTGTACTGGTAATCAGAAGCACAGCTGTTCCCCCCCCCCTAGAAAATGATGCAACCAGCAGCCACAGGCTGTGCACACTCTTGCTATCAGCTAGTGGTGCTGAGCTTGGATTTGGCTGTTTGCACTTTTTCCTTGTTTCTAATGTATGTCCAGGAATGTTGACCAAAGTACAGATTTAATAGATTTATGAACCCTTTGTTGTCGCCACTGTTTTGTAATGTCATTAAGGTTTCCTTGAGAAACAAGCTTAGTTTGCACCAGTTGCCAAAAAGCATGCAGCCATTATGCTCTTCAGAGAGATTAAATTATTTTCCAGTTGTGAAAGTGAAATTTGTTCAAATTATCAACTGTTAGAGGTGACCACAGTTCATCTCACAGGCATCGATCTCTGGAGTGTAGTGGCAATATTATTTCCACCAAAAGAAGTGAGGCATTAACAAAGCTATTATTGTGAAAGAACTGGCATGCCTGCTTTGCCTTTGTTGGCATCTGAGCGTATTTTTCAGGCAATACTGAAGGTCATATTAGTCAGATTAATGAACAGGTCAGAACAAGAGTATCCCATATGTGCTGCAAAGAAGGTGAACACCACCAAGTTTGATTCAATCACCTTCTGCCATCTACTGCAACTAAGATCTCACCTGGGGAACTTTAAAATGTGAGATTTTAAATGTTGTTTAAAATGAAGAAATGTTTCATCAGCATGTGCAGCTGAACTTTTCATCGAAATGTTTGTTATAACTTCAGCAAGGCACAAGTTCAAGTTCGACTGTGATATAATCTCTTTGTGCTTTTCATAATCCATATATACACTTTGTTTAGAGTCCCGTTGTGTTTCATTCATGTGAAAGTGCTGCTACCTGTCCTTCCCTCTAATCCTTCACGTTTCACCGTCTTCTTTTTCATTCCTAATGGAAAACCACTCTCCCCTTTATGAGCTGGTGTCCCATAATCGCATGTCTTTCATGAATCCCGTGGAATCTAAAGCTCTCAACATTATTGGCATCTCTCCATGGTGATGGAGAGATGCTATGGTCAAGCATCTGTGTCGGAGTGGCGACCCATCCAGGATTGTGCCCAATAGCCAATGAGACTGCATAAGCAGCACCAACGCTCTGCACAGAGGATGGTCCCAATCTCCTCCTCCTCCATGGTGAATCCAAAGCACAAGATCTGTTGAGAAACAAATTTATGATATATATATATAATATATATATAATATATATATATAATAATTATGAAGATAGAGGGGAAAATGGAGGTAGAGGGGTATAGCGATGTTGGCAGGACTTTTAGGTAGCTTCAGCATTAATGGGTGATTGTATATGTGTGTACAGAGTGCTGTTGTTGGGGTCTCATCAAGGGGTGTTGTGTAATTGTGTGTGTGTTTAACCAAGCCCATGTCCCCTCCCTTGAGGGGATAAAAATTTTTTTAAACAAAAGAAAAAAAAAAGACAAATAAATAACGACAAAAACCCAGAAAAACACTTTTAAAAAAAAAACAATCATTTGCATTTTTTCTTTATCTTGTGTTGATAAATTAGTGTGGTGTTGATGTGGTGCAGGCTTGATGGGCTGAATGGCCTCCACCCCTGTCTGATTTCCGTGTGTGTATATACATATATGTATATCGTTTCCCAATCTCAGTCATGAGGCAGATGTTCTTCCAGTTATCCTGAAACTCCCCAAATCCAGGTTTACTGCCCTCCTTCATTCTTTCATTTCTCCTTTCTTCTATTTGTGGATGAGAACTGCCTTCATGAGGTTCTTCAAACGCACTTTTCCACAAAGGCTTCAAGTTGGTAGTGCACCACCCTCTCATGTTATCCCCCATATTTATTCATGATATTTACTACCACAATTATCTCTTTCTCAACTAAACCAACCCTCTAACTAGCAGGTTATTGTCTCTCTCACTCACTCACTCACTCTCCCCCCGCACCTCCCCCTCTCCCTAACCCAGTGCTGGATTAACCATTAGGCAGACAAGGCATGTGCCTTAGGGCCAGCCAAAAATCCAAAAATTATTTTCACCTTAAATATTTGTCTCTTTTTGTATTAAATATTTTGTTCTTGAATCATTTCATCTTTTGTCTGGGGTCCATTTCCATGAGCCCGAGATATAATTTAAAATTTTCAGGCCATTCTCTAAAATTTCAAAATGTGCCTTAGGGCCAGCCGAGGCTTAATCCGGCACTGCCCTAACTCCCCCTCCCCCCTACTACCTTACACAGCTGTTGCTCGCTTTGGCACATATGTGCAATCGTAGGGTACTGTTGCTCAGTCTCTGGCGGTACATGTGGAGCTTTGTGTTGCTTTTTCCTTCTTTCCCATTCAACTGATGGTGTTCTCTTGCTGTTGTTTTGTCTTATCTATTTTGAGCATGTGGGGGAGAGACAGCGTGGTCGGGTATTATTTTATTTATCATTACTGATACAATCACCTTTGGTGTTTACCTCGGTTTTTGGGGTTGTTCTCCTTGTTACTGTTTTTGTTTTTTAGTTCTAATGAGAACTATACTACCTTAATTTCATTACTTGGCAATTTTTAATATATATTTTTTGACAAGTATATTGATCGCCTCCGTTTGTGTATGTTGGATTCGCTAGATATCCCTTATTGTCGTTGTGAGTGTGTGTGTGTGTGTTGCTAACGGAGGCTCCAACACACAAAAAGCAACGATTTCGATGAAAATTGGCGAACACAGGTGCCATATGGACTGGCAGTGTGCAGTTTGAGTTTCGTTGCTAAGCAACCACCGTTGCTATGCAGTGGCTGAAAAACCGCGTTCACTATTTTCAATACTGTGTTCAGTTTTGAATGTGGAGAAACGAGGACTTCGGAATTAAAAACATTTGAGATATTTAGAAAATTTTATGTGAGCCGATTTCTGATTTAGGTTTATTTTCAAATGGTAGTCCTTAAAAATAGGTGTCTATTTACCGTCATTTTTTATGAGGAGTGCCAGTTGGAAAATACGCAATTGGAAAAATTTGCCAGGAGCAGAGGAACAATTGTATGTAACCAATACGTCCTTGGCAATGAATCTTCGTCGGGATCGGTCAGTAAGAAAAGATCGTATCCAGCGCTTCGATCCTAGCGGATCCCTCGTCGCCTACCGGCTTGTTACTTACGAAATCTTTATGATCACTTCCGTTTCTGTTGTTTGTTTGTGTGTTTGTTTGTAGGCACGATAACTCGAGAACGAAAAAGCTACAAATGTCAAATTACAACCACGTGATTCAGGAGGTGATGGTTAGCGCTGATTAGATTTTTGTCAAATCGGTCAAAGTCAAGGTCATAGTGAGGTCAAACATATTCCGTAAATTTATGTGGAGAAATGGAGTATTTTGCTTACGCTGACGTTACGAGTTCGTTTAACTCGATTTAATTTGTCTTCCGGTTTTGCGATCGCTTAGGACGCTTAAAACTCGGTTGTCGAAATTTGGTAAAAATCGGAATGTGGAGACGTTTTAAGATTGTATAAAAATATTTCACTCGACGCGTCAGGGTCGTCAGTGGTGCAGTGCGCTCGAGCAGACGCGTCGTTGAGTCACGTAAGTTTTTTCCGTGTGCGCGCTGAGGTGTTTGATAAAGATGGTGTTTAAAGAGTCATTTTTATCCTAATAAAGGTTATCGTCGCATGCCTGACTCGCTGAGCCGTCGGTATTAGTAAAGATTGTTGGTGGATGGCCGAATATTACGGTTTTGTGACTTTGATAAAATAATATATATAATTGCGTGGAGAAATGGAGATTTTTGCTTTGCTCGACGTTACGAGTTCGTTTTAACTTCATTTTAATTTTGTCTTCGGTTATTGCGATCGCTTAGGACGCTTAAAACTCGGTTGTCGAAATTCTGGTAAAAATCGGATGTTTTGGAGACGTTTTAAGATTGATAAAAAATATTCACTCGACGGTCACGGGTCGTCACGTGATGCAGTGCGCTCGAGCAGACGTCGTTGAGTCACGTAAAGGTTTTCGTGTGCGCGCTGAGTGTTTTCGATAAAGATGGTGTTTAAAAGTCATTTTTTATCCCAATAAAGGTTATCGTCGCATGCCTGACTCGCTGAGCGTCGGATTATGTAAAGATTGTTGGTGGATGGCCGAATATTACGGTTTTGTGACTTTTATAAATAATATAAATAATTGCGTGGAGAAATGGAGATTTTTGCTTCGGTCGACGTTACGATTTTTGATGGTTTGGTACAGAATCATCGTAGAAATCTGGTTTGCGTCGCTACTTCTCTAGAGACAGCTTTTATTAGACAAGGTCAGAGGTCAAATTGAGATTTGTAAGTACCAGTCTATGACTGCTTGTTTGTTTGTTTGTCTGTCCGCTCGCCTCCAAACCAAACCACTCAACCGATCGTTCTGAAATTTTCAGAGATTAATGTAACCTACCCTGCGATGGTCCGGCATT
>CM068956.1:54640187-54663738 GCA_035128595.1 Eptatretus atami | reverse complement strand
GTTGGGTTTGTTTTGTGTAGTTTTGTGTGGTTTTGTGTATTGTGTGTTACGTAGAAGATGTATCTGCTACGGACCAAAGATATAAATTTAAAGTAATCGGCTGTGAGGGATTTGTGAAAATAGAGGAGTAGATGTGGAGTCGATTCTGTGAGTATGTGGGGAAAAAGCCGCTGTGAATGATGATTGTAAGTAGAGAATTGAGCGTTGCCTGAGATAATAAAAAAGGATGTGAAGCTGTTAATATGAGGTACTTGTGGAGAGTAGGAGCGGATATGCTAAGGAAGAGGTTATTTGCCCGGGCAAGAAGAGAGTAAGAAGTCGCGTGCGGTGTGGTATGTTGCGTGTGCGCAGCTCCAACAGGGCGGGAGAAGGGTGTGTTGGCGAGCGTGTTCGGGTTCCTGCCCAGTATCTGGTCGTGCGAGAGTCGAGACGTCTTTTTTGGGGGTAGTTTGTGGACTGATTGGCGTTTCAATACATTTTTTGGGTGTAGCTGCCGCATTATCCGGCGGGAAGAGGCTAGCAGATTGACAAAGTCTGGGTCCATGGCGAACAGAGAAATCTGCAAATTCATGTGTGTTCTGATGATAAGTGTCTCCGAAGGATCCGAGCATAGCAATATTATCACGTAGATCCTTTGAATCACATGATATTGTCACAACAGTATGGACTTATCATATTGGCATGTTAGGATATTTAGGATTATCGACAGAAGTATTTTGTTTGGTTGGATTTTGTTTGCGAAAAATATGTATTCTCAGTGGCCATCATGGTTCGTTAGATTCAAGTTGTTGTACTACAAAGAAGTTCAGTGTTCAATAAGTTTCATCCGCGTTACATTATATGCATGTCTGAGTTGTGCTGAATTCAAACGCTTGTGTATTGTGACAAACTCAAAACCAAGCCTACTCCTCAATTGATTGACATTTGAAACCGCATACCACGAGAAGCTTGGACCAGACGGTATGGAAAACCATTTCCTGGCATTCAGCAGATGGGGCTGGAAGAAGAGATCCTTACTGAACTGCTAGTGTGAAGTCTGTCTCCTGCAGAAGAACATGAAGAAAGCAGCAGTTTGTACTTCTCCTGATGCATGCGAGGAAGACATGATACATTCTGTTATTACAAGTGATGACAATGATATGGACAACATGAAGCCATCTTTAAAGCAACAAGATAATACCGCAAGAGCATTGCTGATTTCAAGAAGGAAAAACCAGCAAATGTCATCCAGTTTCTAGGCAACCAATGACGTTCCCCAGTGAACTGTACACTATGATCCACTGGATCAACGTGGGTCCTTTGGATGAGCTGGAAACTGAAAAAAGACAGTGTCGTGACGGAATGGCACTCACAGTGAGCCAAAATTCTCTATGGATTCAGGTCCAACAGACAGTCTTGAAGTACAATTCAAGCAGAGAATCACAACCTTCAGGCATCAACATGCAAGAGAAACCCTCAAGTCCTGGGGCTGGCCCTGACTGTGCATCATGACACACGAAACAAAACGTTGATGGGTCCTTCTCAATACACATGGGCTATTGTGTCTCACATGGGCACCCTGCATTTTTTGGAAACTGCTCTTGCCAATGCTGTGGTAGAAAACCAAACAGTTTGAGGCCTGTACGTACCCCCTTCCTGAAGAGGGAACATTTGTCTTCTTTGCTGCAGACAACACAGATTTTGCTGAAGACACTGTGACGGCAAAGGCACCACTCATGGAACAATTGTGGCAGTATACCAGAAAGCCGATGCTCCTGAAGAACCAGTTGCCCCACCTCGACGCATTGGTGATGCAAAAAGTCTGTCAGTCACGCCATAACCATTACAGATGATGCGTTGTGACAAGCCAAGCCCCAACCAAACAAAAGGACCAGACAGTTTGCAGTCAACAAGGATGGCATCTCTGGAAACTTCAGCTGACTCACCTAGATGGGCAATTGCTTATGCAGTATCCAGACTGAAGACGGGAGAACTTCAGCAAGATTCCATGTTGGGCAGGCTACAACTCACTGCTGTCCGCAAGTCAGCCTGTCACTCAGATTGGATCTCTACCACTGCTTCCAGAGGTGGCACATGAATGGTCAACCCTTCTCACGTGATTATGCAGACAATTGAGCTGAGGCACCTGGCAGTTGGTGAAGAACATCCTACTGTCATCTCATTTGACATGGCCCTCTATAGGAAGGTTGTGCAGTTGTGGATGCCAGGCCTGCTTGAAAGCAGCACACGGTTGTCCCCAGACTTGGTGAAACCATGCTCGTCATGGCTTCTCTGAGAGCTCTTGGAGCCTCCATAGAGAAATTCAGGCAAATAGATGAGCCTGGATAGAAGCTGACTACGTATGTGTGCAGCAACAACGAGGCAGATCCTCAAGTGCACACACTACAAGCGTTCTCTCCGGGCCCACATCTACTCATATGTTACTCTGTATGAACTGGTACTGGAAGAATTCTTCAGAGAGAACCCACAGCTGAAAGACGTTTGCTGGCAGGCAACAGAACAAGTCGAAGCCACCTACTTCCTGTATTTGTCTGAGGAGGACAAATCTGCAAAGGCTGAATCTGCCAAGCAAGCCAACGCTACCCTCCTCGAAGCCTTGGTCACTGCTGAGGTGATGAAAGCATTCAAGGAGTGGGAAGCACAGAAAGCCCAAAACGCCATGTTCAGGTCCATCATGAAATACCTGCACCGAGTGGAGACGTCCTGTTCTTTGTGGCGCATCTGCGCAGTGCTGATCTGGCACTCCATTGCAAGCTGCAGAAGCACTCAGCAAAGTTGTTCTTTGCTTTTGACCGGATCAAATACAAGCGACTCTGGCCCAGATACATTGCTGATTGCATGACCTCAGAACCAATCATCCTGAGACCTGAAGGAACTCGAAGCAGTAATCTGTCAGTCACCAGAAATGACATTCCATTTGTGTCATAGGTGCAGACACGCATGCGAACATCTCAACAAGCTAGCATTGAAGGTCCACTATGGACTGATTGGAATCTCCAACAATGCCAACGCTAGACAGAGATTCTTCATGGCTACACCTGAACGGTCATGCCTGTCCAGAGAGTTCAAGAGTCAGTTTGGCATTAGAACAGTTGGCAAGAACAGAGCATCCTGGAATAGGATCTAGTGCCATCAGAAGAGATCATGAGGCAATTGAAAAAATTAAGGCTGTCATACTGAGTCATGGCAACCCAGTTACCACTGAGGGTGACAAGTTGTACAACATGATCACACATGCCTACGTCCCACAGATCTTGAACATCAATGACACTGGGCAGAAACTGTACAAAGACTATGTGTCAGAGAATCAATGGAGAAATCAGCCTCTGGGCACCAGTCAAGAAGGAAAACAACAAAATGTTCATGTCTGCCAACAAGAAGTGCACTGTGAAAATCCGAGACAAAACTGTAGATCTCAAGGAGACCAAAGATCTGAATGGCAGACTGCTGGTACTTGCCCGGTCTAACAGACAGATTGACCAGAAACAGCCTGTTGGCAACTATGAGTTCACACAGACACCAAGAGCACTCTTTTCCCCCAATGAGGATATACTGCCATGCACTGACAAGTCAAAGTTGCTCCACCTCCTAGAAAATCTGGCAAAGGAAGACACAGCAGATCAGGATCAACCACAAGCTGCAGGTAAAGCTCCAATGGACACTAAAACTCTGGGCTCCAGTCAAGATGGTCATCCTAGTCGCAAAATTGCACTAGTGGATGGCTTGGTTGTTGTCCAAAAGCTGACAAAGAAGCCAGCAACAGTAGTCACGGTCAATAATTTATGTGAATGGTTCTATGGCAGACTGATGTCTCTAACCAGAGACTACGATGAAGTGATTCTGGTGTTTGATACCTACAAGGCGGATTCTTTGAAGCACATCACAAGGGAGAAAAGAAGAAAAGGAAAGGATCAAATCCAATACCAAATCAGAGATGACACAAACATCAGGAACATTCCAATGAGCCGCTTACTTTCTAGTGACCAAACAAAGGTTGATCTGACTGAGTATCTGGCATCAAAGACGGTTGAATACAGCAAAGAATCCCCCAAGCTTGTCATTGCTTCTGCTGCAGGATACACCGAGAGTAACAGTCAATTGGACTTTGAGGGCAACAACCATGAAGAAGCAGACACCCTGTTGATCCACCATGCAGTTCTGGCTTCACGTCGCAACCCATCCGTTGCACAGCTCATGTTCTTCTCCCCAGACACAGATGTACTGGTGCTGGTTGTAGCAAATTATGAAATCCTGCTGAAATATACTTGTGTTTCAATGCCATCTGGGATTTTGGAAGTGAAACCAATATGGAAAGCTCTGGGTGCAGATCGAGCAAAGGCTTTGCCAGCATTTCATTTGGCATTTACAGGAGCAGACAACACTGGCGTGGTTTTTTAGAATAGGCAAAGCTACCTGGCTGAACATCTACCTAAAAGCAGATGATCATGTTGTCAAGGCTCTGCCAATGCTGTCTCAAACCAGTGAAGTGACAGAGGATCTGCTATCTACTTTGGCTGAGTTTGTATGCAATGTATATTACCTAAGGGGATCCAAATCGACAACATCCCTGAACTGAGATGGTATCTTTTCTGCAAGCACATGGCAGAAAGTTGACAAGCTTCCACCCACAACTTGGTGCTCTCAAGCAGCATGTCCTACGAGCCCATATCCAGGCCAGAGTGTGGGGTCAGGCAGACATCGCCCAGAAGGAGTTCCTTGACCCACTACAGAATGGCTACTACGAGGATGGCCAGCTGAAACCAATGACAACTGAGTCCCTCCCAGCACCAGAGGCCATCATGTCAGATGTCAATGCAAAGCAGACTGTTCTTCACACAGATGTCTGTGCAATTCAGTGGAGCTACCCTGACGGAGCTATGTCAGTGTAGCAGTGACTGCCAGAATGATGAAGACTCTCGGGATATCACATTTGCTAGTGACAATGATTATGATAGTGAGGACGATGGAGATGTGTAGACAGACATGACAGTTTGCTTGTGTGTAAACTTTGGGTGTCAAATTCCGAATATTTTTCTTTTTCTGTTCTGTTCAGCAATGCATATTAAAATGCAAGATAGACACCCATACCTGTGTCATTGACATTTGTAATTATCACCATTGGATTCCTTGCCCCCAAAAATGTAGATTTTGCCACTGGAATCTTGTTTCTAGGTCATCTAGGAGGGGAGATATTGAGAAACTAGTGTTTGAGGGTTGCCAGTTTTAAAAATCCAAGATGGCCGCCATAATGACATCTGAGAAAATGGAATCAAACATTTTCTGATTTGTTAGTCTATAAGGTTTTCAAAAATATATAGTTTTCATAATCTCCCAAAAATTATAACGAAATTGCATAAGGAACCTGACTATAAAGGGAAAATCAATTTCTGTAATAAATGAAGTTTTTGTGCAGAATTTCGGTTTTAGCCCAAGTTTTCAAGGCTGAGTAGTGTAAACATACTTTCACATCTGAGGCTCCATTAACAAAGTATACCTCAGCATTGGGACTTTTCATCTCGGGATGTGGCCAGTCTCATACTGTACTGCGTTCAATTATTATTCTTTACCGTTCCCTAAGGATCATTTAATTGAGCCGAAATTGACTGACGGCACAGGCATGAAAAGCAGATGGCCAGATGGCTCAAACACATTTTCTTTCCTTCTTAAGGGTCTATTTTATCTTGAAAAGTACAGGGAAAGAATGTAGACAAGAAGCTATAATAAATGGTGCAAACCAAGAGAATCAAAAGACACAAAGAGGCAGATGGGAACACATAAACTTGTATTCAAGGATGACAAATAAAATGTGAAACCTAACCCACTCTTGGCACCACAGAACACACTTTTACAAAAAGATAAGAATACAAGCAAGACTTCCCTTTGTCTACAATGCACAGGGTGGGTAGAGGACACAATCCATCCATCCTTTGGGCCCATAAGCTGTGCAGAGCGTTGGTGCTGCCGAAGCAGTCTCCTTGGTTATTTGGCACAATCCTGGACAGCTCACAACTCCAACACAGGATACCAGCAAGCTGGCACTCATTTTGCCAACCTCAGAAGGATGACAGGCAGAATCAGCCCCACCTGCTATTAATTCAACAGCTAAATGGGATTTAACTCAGGATCCTCGTATCCCAAGCCCACCACCCTAACCATTAAGCCAATACCAGGCATACAGGACACAATGCAGCCTGCTTTGGAAACCAGGTGCAAGACGACAAGAGCCAGTGACAGTCATTCCAAAGAAAAAGAAAACCAGCCATGAGGAAAGCAAGCCACAAGTAGCACCCAAGATGCAGAAAGTCAAACAGAGCATGGTGAAGTGAACCAGCCACGAAGAGCGCAAGCAACGATCAGCTCCTCAACCAGGCATTGTGGCCCTTTTTGTCTTCTCCTAGTTGGCCCTTCTTCCTCCTCAAAGCGCTTCTTTGCACTCTGTGCATGTGGAGCTCTTCTGCCTCTCTATCTTCCTCTCCAAAATCAGGGTGATACCAGCTTGGGTCAATCCCAAAACTTCTTCAAAGCAAAATCACATGCACATCCTGTATCACAAGCTCCTCCGTGAACCACTTGCTCGACTGCCTCCCACATCAGGCCTCCTCCTCTATCTGGGCAGAGTCCTCTTCCAGGCTGTCCCATCCACGTGGGATGGCCCTAATAAAAATGAATGTACAATCTTTGATTCACAGCCCGACAGTGCATTACGGCGCTGTGGCTGGCACACACTGGCCAGCCAAATTGCGATGGCCTGGTGGAACACATGTAACACATATGCCACATATGCCTCTGTGATAGGAAGTCCTCACCTAGCCCCACCCTCATACAGTATTACTTTGACTCTTCTGTCTATAAATTACATACACTGCCTCCTAGCATCACATGCAACAAACGACTTACTCTGATAGGTCCCTGTTGCATGGCAATCTAACCTACTCGAAGCACATAGGCTATACTACACTTACCACAGTCTAGCTATGGACCCCCCCCCCTTTCCATTAACATGCAACAATACAGCAGGGTTTTCTTCATCTATCTATAATTCAGCAATCTGTGTGTGTCTGCTGTCTGTCTTCTGTCTGTCTGTCTGTCCGTCTGTTTGTCTGCGACCGCAGTTTCTCGACGACCGCCGTCCGATCGGATTGAAACTTGCCAGGAATATTGCCGGGGCCGGCGATGTGCCTTTTCGAGGTTTGATGTCAATCGGACGAGCGTTCCCAAGTTACGGCCATTTATCTGTCGACCAATGACAAGACACGTGCTATGACGTCATGAATGACGTCACAATTAATATTATTATTTATTTATTTATTTTTTTTTTTTTTGCATGATTGACGGTCCAATCTGATTGAAACTTGCCAGGAATATTGCTGGGGACCCGCGGATGTGCCTTTTCGAGGTTTGATATTAATCGGATAACGGTTCCCAAGTTACGGCCATTTATCTGTCGACCAATGACAAGACACGGTGCTATGACGTCATGAATGACGTCACAATTAATATTTATTATTTATTTATTTATTTATTTTTTTTGCATGATTGACGGTCCAATCTGATTGAAACTTGCCAGGAATATTGCTGGGGACCCGCGGATGTGCCTTTTCGAGGTTTGATATTAATCGGATAAGCGGTTCCCAAGTTACGGCCATTTATCTGTCAACCAATGACAAGACACGGTGCTATGCCGTCACGAATGGCGTCACAATTAATGTTTATTTATTTATTTATTTGTTTTTTGTGAATACATTTGTGAATACATTGAAGAGGGAGAGAGGGGGGAGAGAGGGGGGAGAGAGAGAGTGGGCGTCACACTGTGAGAAGGGGAGGGAGAGAGGGAGGTGAGAGAGAGGAGGCGTCACAATTCAAGAGAGGGGGCGAGAGAGGGGGGCGAGAGAGGAGGGGGGAGAGGAGGGGCGAGACTAGGGGGGGAGCGAGGGGGCGAGAGAGGGGGGCGTCACAATTCTCTTCGTTTGATATGACGTCACAATTGGCGCTGGGGACCTGAGTATGTTTCCCAAGTTATGGCATTTATGATACGGTTGGTCCCATCTAAATTGAAAAAATGCCCCAATCCAGTCGTCGTTTACGAGAGCGAAGGAACGAAGCTGCAGATACTGGCACGCCTCACCCACGAGAGAGGGTACTGGAACGAGAAGAGGGGGAGAGAGGAGGGGCGAGAGATGGGGGGGGGGGTGTTGGTGAGAGGGGGGGGTGTTGGTTGAGAGGGGGGGGGGTGAAAAAATGCCAAATCCAGTCGTCGTTTACGCACCTACGGGCCCGTACTAGTGTATGTAATCCAAATAAAGGGATGAGTAATTTGCCTGATTTTTGTTGTTAATATTTGTGCAATAAATGAAGGTTTTTGTGTGTAATTTCGGTTTTAGCCCGAGTTTTCAATGCTGACTCGTGTTAAAAACTACAGCAGGGATTTACTTCATGCATGTAATCCAAGGGATGAGCAATTTGCCTGATTTTTGTAGTTGTCGTTGTTTTGAAGATGGCTTCTGTTGAGGTAAATTATTTTCAAGAAATGGAGCCCACTCCCAATGATCACATAAGTTCTCATTAAAAACAGGGATTTATTCACAAGAAGAAAATGTCAAAAATAAGAACACAGCCACACAGTGGCTATTGCAACATAGGAAGCAATTATAAATAAATGAACCAGACCCATGTCATTAGTATTTCCTGAAAGGGAACTTCATTATATATAGAGGGCCTGGTATTGATTTGTGTGATAGTGGATTATTGTGTACATTCTGTGGTGGTAAGGTAACAAGTAGCAAGATATTTCTGGACAATAGATGTGTGTGTGTGTGTGTTTTCTGTTGGTGTGTGTGGTATCTTCTTGTCCTCCATATCTCCTTGTTTTCTTTCTTTTTCTTTGTCGACGGAGAGGTGAATTTTGCAAATAGTTTTTGTAAGCTTCACCTGGATGTGCCTAAATGGGTTTGAGATTGGAGGAGTAGAAGCCGTAAAACGAATCCTATCCAGGTTCCTCTTGATGGCTCCATCTTTGTCTTTTTGGGTTTCTCCTGACACTCCAGTGCTGTATTTGGTCAGTTATTTTTTATCATGCCAATGCACCCCTGGGACAACAACGGTTTATACAAATAATCACAACCAATTCACTCGGGAAGGATGAGATATAGAGAGAGAAGAAGACATGACAAAAAGAAACCTGCTCCACACTGTCACGTTCGTGCACGCGGTGTTAGGTCTCATTGGCGCACTGCGGTCTGGTGTGAAGACCATCTCCGTTGAGTCCTGTGTACCCAGCACCACAAACCTGGAGAACTCTTCACCGCAGTGAACCACCAATCAACCACAAAATCAGCACAAACAGCCAGCCAACCACCAAACATTCACTCAGCAAGATGAGCAACCCCAGTCAGAAGCAAAACACCTTCCATGCATGGTACACACACTTTTATTGTCCCACGGGGATCCAGTGCAGACCTCCATAGTGCATGCCCATTGGCCTCCTGCCTGACAGATGGTGACTTATGACGCACGCCCTTTGTTTGGTTGGAAAGTAAAATTCCATAACTTTTACAGCTGGTGATAAATGGCATTGTCTTCTAGGAATTTTGATGGCCATGAGGAGATGGATGGTGATGTATGGGCTTACGCCCATTGGTTCGTTAGCATAAGAAAACCCCACCCCTCTATCACACGATGATGGATAGCCTTGTTTACCATTCATCGGGTAAACTTTTGCATAGTTTGCCATCATCGTCGTGGGCCGGGCTGATGGGCTGATTGGAGTGAAAATTGCATGAAGACAGATGTACAAGAGGGAAAGCTTAAGATCGCAAGGAAGGGAAAAGGCGTGGCTTAGATACAGACTCTTGTGCAGGGGAAACGACAGCTTTCGAGACGTGCTCAAAATTTTATTTCTCACGAGAATTACCTCACACTTACACTTGACATATACTATGAAATAACTTTTCTAAGCTATCTGCCAATTCACCTCTTAGGCCAGATCCATCACGGTATTTTTGTTTTATGCTAAATGTCAAGCAAGTGTGCTAATTCCCGAAGAATAATCAATTGGGATTTGTCTGGATGAATTGCCATGGTGTATGGCCAGCTTAACAGGTTACAATTTATACTCGGCTTATAGTAATCTCCCTTTCCCTTTGACCAGCAGAGTTTGCATCATGACCAGTTGTTATATCTCATTTTTAGCAAAAGAAGATGGAGAGACGAGGAAGAAAAAATAGCAAGATAATGAACAGATAATACCCCAGGCAGTTGGAGGTAGAAATAATCCAAATCACTTAAACCATCACTCAGCAGAGCTCTTTTTCTTAGTAGGAGACGTTTCCCCTTTTCGATCGACATTGTCGAATGATTGATGATCTGTCTTTGAACACAAAGTTAAATAAGCGCCAAAGGGCAATGTGGACACTTTTAAACCAGTGCAGCCTCAAAGCAATTTTCATGCAGAAACACCTTGAAGGAAATGAGTTAAATTAATTACAACAAGAACTACATTTAGCTCTCTGTGGGAACCTTTATGTCGACAAGTGGAACGGAGGCTTCAAAATGTCTTGTATATGTCCAACTCCAGCTATACCACTTATATTCACATCCTTGTCCTTGTCCCCTCAAACGTATCATCGCATGAATTCCATATTGGCTCTTCTATAGATATAACATTGTGAGTGCCATCATTGAGCTTCCTGAAGGGATTATAATGCATACTTATGGAAAAAAAACATTTTTTTTCACTAAACCTATGTTTGTAGCTGGCATGTGTGTTTATAAAATCAGTTTTGTTGTTCCTAAAAATAAGCCATATCACTATAGTTTTTAACATTACCAAAAGCTGATATCAGTAATAAATTATATATCAAACACTTTCCACTTTGCTGGCAAATTGGTTTAACTTGCACTGCATGAGATGTTCATGAGTCGCTCTAACATTGAGTGGATCACTTTCAATAATTTCGGAGGCATCAGACAAGGTTCCATGTTGGCCACAAGTTAATGAGAGAGGGAAATTGATGTGAAGAATCCGAAACAAAATGGAACTATGTTAAAATACTAAATTTTTTCCTCGATGTAAAGGCTACAATATGGAGAGAGCAGACTAAAAATCCAACAGCGACTAATCAGATGCATGAACCTATACAAAGTGCAGAAAATTGTGCAATATGCAATGGATATTACGTATCATATACCGTATCTTATTACCAGAGCCAGAGAAGTTCATATAGACCGTATCGGCTGCTCACATTTGGGAAGTGCATTTCAATCACTCGCTTTCCCACTAGGCAGGGTTCCACATGGCTAAGCTTCAGAGTCATGGGTAGGTTGTGGATCACAATGTCAATGCCGGAGTGATATCACAAACCAAGGCTTCTTGGGGGAGTTAAATATTAAAAGAATAGCCTTCTTTTGCTCATCATTCGGATTATTCGTGTGTGACCCAGTGATGTTGGCAATTTACAAAGGTGCACAATTCTTCTCTAAAATAATCATCAGGCAGAATCAACCTGTAGAACCAGAATTTATTGGTCTTATTGAGAGTCAAGGATACCAGTTCACTATTACAATCTCGTGTTGCAATATGACAAGGTCAGGATGATTCCAATTTCATTCTCAAAAATGACCATCTAATATATAAAGCTCATTTTAACCACAAACTCACTGACTAACTGATATTAAAGATCGGTACCTTTCGGGTGACATAGAAAGCTGAAATTTTGCGTGCTGATCGACGTCGATGCTGACACACCGGGAAAAATCACAGAACCGTCAGAAAGCACCCGTAAATGGGGGAAAAAAAATGAAAAAAATCAAATTCAGGTGAGCGACCTGAGACAATAGGGAAGCACGGTAATTTTATGTGCTGATGGACATCGAAGCCTGTCCACCAGGAAAAAATCACAGAACCGTCAGAAAGCATCCGAAAATGAAAAAATAAATAAATGGAAATAAATAAATGAAAAAAATCAAATGCAGGTGAGCGACGTGAGACAATGGGGAAGCACGGTTCGTTGGTGCCTACAATATTTAAGCATACCCTACTGGTATCTCATAAAAGTAATGTTGACTTTTCCTTTTTAGGTCATCTCGGAAGCCGGACCAAATGTCCGTCCGTCCGTACGTCCGTCAACAATTTTTCTTTCCGATCTTTGATGAAACTTAGTATGTGGGTAGAGGTCGATGAGTGTTGCACAACGATATAACTTTTGTCCGGGTTCAAGGTCAGGGACGAGGTCACGAGGTCACGTAAGTTATAAAAATCCCATTTTCAAAACCTATCTAGTCTGCCATTCTACAAGATATTCGGCAACTGTTTATTGATTATGATAGTAAAAATATTATCTTGTATCTAACCGACAGATTTTTGAATTTCCGTCCCGTTTGGCCGCCACGTAACCTGGAAGATGGTCAAAAACACTCCCCGTACAAAGAAAACTTTTTACTTCCGATCTTGATGAAATTTAGTATGTGGGTAGAGGTCGATGAGTGATACCAACGACATATTTTTTTCCCGGATTCGAGGTCAGGGTCAAGGTCACGAGTTCACAAAAGTTGTGAAAGTCACCATTTTCAAAACCTATCTCGTCTGTCATTTTAGGAGATATCTGGCAACGGTTAATCGATTATGATAGTAAAAAACATTATAGAGATGACCATCACCCCCACACGGGGGTAATTTTTAATGTTAATTACTCTTTGCCGTTGTGTGTGTGTGTTGTGTCTGGGCCATAACTTTTGTTACCATTTGAGCTTTAGTCATCAAATTTTCAACAAAGCTTTATTATGAGAATATGGATAAGACAAATAATAACACTGTTAAAATTATTTTCATAATTATTATTATTCGACCCTTTTTGCCTTTTTTTTTTTTGGTATATTATTTTGAACACTTTTTTTTTTCTCCCAGCAATCACTTGTCCGATTGGCAAATTTCAGGGTAGTAGCCAACCCCCCCCCCCCCCCCATGTAGAATATTTAATAATAATTTTGATGGCATCGGTCACATGGTATGGCAGCCATTTTTGATTAAATGCAACATAATTAAAGCATTATATCTCTGAAACCACTGATCGGAAAATTTTGAAACTTGGGACATCTCATTCTACTCCCAATGGGGAATGGAGGATTGTAGCGATGACGTCATTGGTGATGCGTTAGACCAGCCATATATGTTTTAATCGAAATCCTTGTTTACCATTGAGATTCAGTGTGTATGTCCAGGCTGTAAAAGTTTTACCAATTGAGCTTTTGTCATCAAATCTTTAACAAAGCTTTATTATTAGATTGTGGAGAACACAAATAAATATAATGTACTTTTTATAACTGTCGTTTTTGTCAAGTTTAGTTCGAGTACAAAGCAGACGTGGATGGGCTTTGCAATTTCAGATGCTTTTTAGTTTGTTAATGCAATAATTTGCTCCTCCTGCTGACATTTCCCCTCTGCCAGTCTGTAGCATATTTCTCTCTGCCGTACTCATCCATATATATATATACATGTTTGCATGTATTTTTTCTGTGCCCTCCTGTCTGCGTTCCTCTTTGCAACATTGTTGGTTTGTTGGCTTCTTGGCTCTCTTTTGTCTTTTTCTTCCATGAGCCTTGGCCCTTGTTCGAAATGAGGTACTGAAATATGTTCTATTTGATTTGCTGCAATAACTTAAAGGTTTACTGCTAGAGGACAAGACAAATGGCTCAAAGAGTCCTTGAAAATACACTCAAAGCCTGCAATATGCCTTTGTCCCCCTGGGAGGAAACAGTGATGGAGAGAAATGGAGGAAGTTTACCAATATGAAAATGCACAACCAACCTTGAAGAATGCCCAAATGGGCAATAGATTTGAAAACAATTTACAGCAAAAGAAGTTCTGAATATCGAACACACTGCTTGGAGTGTGGTACACTGTTGGGTGGACTCTCTATGTCATCAATGAGATGTTGATTTGTAGAATTAGTCAGTATTTGCCTCAATTTATTAGAGGTATTATAAGACTTACAAAACATGCCTTGAACAAGCAGTCAGAATGCATACGAGTACAAATGTAACAAAATCTTCTATTAACATAACGTATTTTTGAATTGATTATTTGTAATTTTCAAGTTTAATGAGTTAGTCTTTCTCAAAGCGGTTTGATGAGGGTTGCCATCAGTCGTTTTCTGATGAGAGAATTTCAGAGGTTTATGAGGGAAAATAATAGCAAAGTCAGTTAGTATTCTGTAAGAGTCTTGCATTCAAATTTTAAACTGAATAATTTGTTACTCTCGCCAAAGGAGAGGGTATTGCATTTGGGTCTGTTTGTTTGTTTGTTTGTCTGTTTGTCCACACATAATGTGCTAACGTAGGCCACAAATACCACCTAGTGTTAGCCAGTATTGCACGTTCTCTTTTTTCATTTGACTACCTCTATAAAGTGTGTATAATTAGAATGTGAGTACGTGTATAAAGTATGTACAATTATATTGTGAGTATGTCTCTAAAGTATGTATGGTGGAGTTAGTCTGAGTATGTCTATAAAAGATGTATAATAGAACCACACAAAACAAGTCCAGGTGAAGGTTTGCAATCTTTAATTGACTGTTCTACAGGGTGGCCATAATGTCTAGTCACCCCTTGTAAAAATTGTGACATTGCCTTTGTTTGCAGGGTTAATTTGTTTCCTTTTTCCCTTTTTGTGTGCAGAGGGCACTGGCACATTACGCAATCACTGTTAGGGAATACCTTAGTGAGGTTTTCGGGGAACGTTGGATTGGTCGTGGGTCACTAATGCTGCCTGCTCCACTTGACACACCCACCTCTTAGCTCAGACATGTGATAATTCCCTGTGGGGCTTTATAAAAGAGGTTGTGTCACAGCAGCGCTACAAAACCACCGATGACCTTTAAACAGGCAGTGAGACTTCCTTTTAATAGTTTCACCCCACAAATGCTCCAGAAAATGTCTCACAGAACATGGCGCAAAATGATTCTCTGTAATGACAATGATGGAGCACAAACAGATCCACTGAACACTTAATGCTTGTGTCATATACTGTAAGATGTGTAATAAAGTAAAAGAGTACTGTAAATGTATGCGGAATAACTTGAAAAACCCTTCAATGTTGTCAGCTACTATGATAAAAGGCAAAGTCACAATTTGTACAAGGGGTGACAATACGTTGTGGCCTCCTTGTCGTTTAGATTTGGCGATGAAAACAGTTGACACCATTGAGAGCTAAGTTTACAGTGTAGCTTTCCTTATCAACAATACTGGGACAACATTTATGGCCGTTTAATGCAAACACCTGCTCACTCTCAATTAGTTCTCATCTCTGAATATAGATTAAAAGAGATACAGTATACTTCTGTATATTCTTGCCAAGATCAGAACTTCATGATGGGAAGGTGAATATAGAGTAAAGTGGAGGCAAGGTGAACCGATCTGCTGTCCAAGCCTCAGGTTTGACTGAAGGAGGCAGAAATTTGGAATTTATTCAATGTGCCAGCAATATCTTGCTCTAAGTGAAAGATTTGTCCAATTCTCGTTGTCAAACGTTACTGATCCCAGGGTCTTCACTTACTTTAAGTGAAAGACACTGGGATTATTAACGTTCACCAAAATGCGAGCACAATTGTCCCCTGATCAACATCCATCATAGGGATGATGCACTTTGTGAAGCATTGCTCTGCCTGTGAAGCACCAATCCAACAGTTTATAGTCACATCGGGAATAGAACCAAGACAAGACAGTTCAAAGGCCAGGTGAGGGTCTGCAATCTTTAAGATGAGGGTATGCAATCCCCACCCCATCTCTCTCCCTTCTGCAGATCTCCTCATATCTCTGTTCCACACTGTTTTTTCCTCCCCTCTCCCACCCCTCTTGTCTCCTGCTCCCCTTGTTGTACATTATGTGTTAGCTCTGAGATGGTGGTGCACAACTGTGTTGAAGATCTGGAGGATAGCATAAGATCGAGACAATGTGGAAGTTGGTTCCACAGGCAGGAAAAAAGAGGAACAAATGAGTGGAGGTGAGCAGTGATTCAAGATTTTGGAAGCTTCACCAGAATGGGGTTGATGGTGGATCATATGCACCTCGCAGAAACCTGAGAGGGAAAAAAAATCACGGAAAGAGCAGAGGGTGCAAGACCAGAAAGGAGGTGGTGGAAAACAGAGAGACAGCCACCCTGTCTGCGATGAGAAGGTTCTGGTTGTCCGGTTCGAATCCGGCAAGTCACATCAAAGTGACCGCAGAGGTCAGGTGAATAGATGGCTTTGTGTCGGATCGCGGCCTTTGATTTCTGCTACCATGTCCCTTGGAACTGCTGAGTCAACCAAGACAAACCCCGACAGGCGATCGTTTGATTGATGGAATGAGGCTGAGCAATCCTGAGTCACGTAATGCGATCTTGTCTAGCAATACAGAGACCATGACCAATCCACCCTTAACAGGACTTATTAAAAACCACCAAATGAAGCCACCTTCGCCAAAAAGAATTCACCTGATATCGAGTCAGGCTTCTTAACAATAAAGCACAAGGAGGGATCAGGAGGAGCAATCGCAAATATTAGTCACAATAAATCAATTATAAAACCCCTTACCCTCAAACAGATATGTGCGATGTCGAGGGTTGAAAGAACCTTCCTCGCCCAAATAAAGGTATGTGTCAGAAGAACATGGTGCATGCTTGGAAGAATATCACCCATCGGGCAGGTACTCTGTCTGTTAGTATACTGTATACACGACTAGCAGGGACCCATGGAAATTCCCTGTAATCTGCCTCTACAAAACACAATGTGTATTCGTCTGTTTGCGTGTTTGTGTGATGTCTGTCCCCCTTCATAAGAATGATTTAAGTAGGGTTTTAAAGGCCAATCTTTTAACAGGACTGTGTGCTTGCTACAATCTCTTTTTCAAGATAAAATAAATTGAAAAACATTTTTCATAAAAGAGGAATTATGTCTTCTATTGGAAATGTAGATGGTGTCTTGCAACTGGGCCTCAAGGGCAGTGTACAAAAGTGTTTTAAAAATAACAATAAATACAAGGCACAGGGAGGTGAAATTCACTGCACACGATGTGCAATACGTGCAGAGTAAAACGAGTGTTCATTTATGTCTGTAGGTCGTCTAATAAATAAAGACGCACACCTGACGCTAGGCCGAGTCTTCAGACTTTGGCACGCTCACGAGGCTGTACCCTCGAAATGGAACATGCCAGAAGATAAAGAAAACATGATCACATTTGAACATATAGTGTTTTAAAATAACACTTCTTGCTATGAAGCATCATAATTTCCAGTCTCCTTGAATATTTCGAATAAAATGAATCCAACCTGTAATTTTTGATGGGCTTTATAGTAGGGTAAAATATGACTTAAACAATTCAGCTGTCGCCCCTTCCCCCTATCTCTCCCCCTCGATAATGACTCTTCCCCCCCCCACCACTCATCCCCTCCGCCCCCACTCCTCTCTCCTCCCTCTTGCTCTCCCCCACCCTATGTGTCCCACCCCACTTTCCCTCCCCTCCAACCCCGACCCCTCCCACTCCCTCCTCCCCCAATCTCCCCTCTCCCCTCCAATCCTCATCCCTCCCCCCTCTTCCTATACCCCCACCAATTTCCCTCCACCGCAGCTGGAAGAGCTTTCAAAGAGTCCTATATAGTATTTCAAAATCTTTCAAAGTCGTTATTCCAAGCTTGGCGTTTGCTTCGCCATTATAGTGGCTGACGGGATCCTCAGGTACTGAGTTTGATCCCCTTTGGCTGCTGAATTAACACCAGGTGGGGTTGCTCAGCCTGTCATTCTTCTGACGTCTGTGGAATGAACACCAGTGTACTACAAATAGGGCACTGCATCAGCAGCAAAGCCACGTCCTAACCCATAATGCAACCAGCAGCCTCAAGGCTGCACATCAGAGGTGTGTAGTTATCCCTATCTCTTCTCCCCCCCTCTCTCTTCTCAGCCCCCCCCAAGTCTATCCCCGTGCCCCGGAAGACTTTTCAGAGGGGTCCTATATAGTATGCATGCATCGCATTGCTAGACGTCCCTTGATGTGTTCCACATGAAATCAGAAGAAATCTGGGGAAAAGACAGCGAAAACGCAAGGGGACAGGTCCGAACTCCTCTCCCCATAGCTGGGAAGAACTTTCAAATATAGTATGCATGCATCTCACAAAACAGCAGTAAGAACCTATTCATTTCTCCAGAGATTTTTTTTTAAAACGTTCATTTTTCCCCAGATTTCTCACAATTTCATTCAGAACACCTTGAGGGGCCTCTTAAAATGCAAGCACACATTGAATTGAAATCCACGCAATAAACTTTACAAACAACCCTAAGGGGAAAGGTCCGAAAGCGACACATCTATTTAGGTCTTGAAAATGCATTTATTTGTCTAAAGATTTCTAATTTTGTCCGCTTTTTCTGGAGATTTTCTTTTGTCAAGTCTTGAACGATGTTAGTGACAGTCAAAAATGATATCAGAAAAAACATATCAAAATAATAAATCGTGGGATAGCCCAACAGGGATTAGCATTGTGGGGCCTCAAATCCCAGGAAATATTTAAACATTAATAGAATCTAGACCTTGAGACCCCACAAACATTCTACTTACTATATTTTTTCTCAGAAAACACTCATCTCTCCAAATATACACATGTACACCCAATCTCGTCACTACAGCACCGACTGAGAACTGCCACAAACAAAAATCAATGTTGGAAATTTGATTCCTCTCCCTGAACGAAGGAAGCCCCACCCTGAATGGACAGACAGACAGACTGGCGGGAAAAAAAAAATATTGGATTTCATCAATTTGACCTTATTGGATTATATTACAAGCTAGTATGGGGAAGGAGCTTCTCCTCCACACTGACGAGGGCCAATGAGCCTGAAACACGTCCGTGGATGTTCCCTCTCCAGGGTGGAATGGTCGATAAAATTGAGAATTAAATTATCTTCCCAGTATTGGCTGCAGTACATTCCTGTGGAGATTTAGGGGGCTGTAGCTCTGCTAAGCTCATGCCCATGAGTCAGAGCCGATGCAACTATTTCGCCAGAAGAGGCTTAAATATAAATGTATATATACAGTATATATAAAGTATATATACAAACACACACACTTACACACACACTTACACACACACACACACACACACACACAAAGATCGAACACCCTAACTTCACGAGGCAGCAGGGCACAGGTCGAGTCCCATTACAGCACTTGCTGCATGACCTGCCAGCAACAAATGTTACCTGCCACACCAACACATTGTCTCTGCCCTGCTGATCACCAGTCAGGAGGATTGCAGTCAGAAATATCAAATTTAACCAAAGAAGCGCACTAACCCGATGACATGATGCTGACGTCATGCCCACGACACTTGAACCACTTATTTGCCTCCTACAGTTCTGTGGTGCAGCAACCCCACACTTGTCTCAATACTCACATGAAACTGAATGATACGTCATCACATTTACCTTTCAGCATGTACACTTTGACTTGGCAGACGAAATGAAAATTTCATCTCCAATGAAAATTCTGGCATACCTAAGTTACAGCTTGGCCCTGAGAAAGTGACAGGTATATTTGGTTCATCAAACTTTATTTTATAATCACACATTTTCTGTTCTGGCATACTTCGTATGAACTATTTATGTTTTGTTATAAATCCAAATGACGAGATACTGCTTCGTTCGCTTTTATTTCTATCACAGTGCAAAAGCATTAGATTTACACACAGAGAGAGTCATTGAGTCAGAATGAACAAGATGGTGCGAGTCGCAGTTACTGCATTAGATAAATGGTAAATAACAAGGACCGTTGGACTGAAATGACATGAAGCCACACACTCAAATAAATCTTCCATATCATTGTTATTGCAACTGGGAAATATATAATTTCAAACTATATATATATATATATTATATATATATATATATTATATATAATATATATATATTATATTATATATTATATATATATATAATAAATATATATATATACAGGTGGGGAGAACAAGTATTTGATAACTGCCGATTTTGCAGGTTTTCCCACTTACAAAGCACGTAGAGGCTTGTAATTTTTATCATAGGTACACTTCAACTGTGAAGACGGAATCTAAAACAAAAATCTGAAAATCACATTGTATGATTTTTAAAATATATATAATAGCATTTTATATGCATGAAATAAGTATTTGATACATCAGAAAAACAGAACTTATATTTGGTACAGAACCTTTGTTTGCAATTACAGAAATCAGACGTTTCCTATAGTGTCTTAACCAGGTTTGCACAGTACTGCAGCAGGATTTTGGCCCACTCCTCCATACAGATCTTCTCCAGATCTTCAGGTTTTCGGGGCTGTCGCTGGGCAACACAGACTTTCAGCTCCTCTAAAGATTTCTCATTGGGTTCAGGTCTGGAGACTGGCTAGGCCACTCCAGGACCTGAGATGCTTCTTACGGAGCCACTCCCCTTTAGGTTTGGGCCCTGGCTGTGTGTCTGTCGGGTCGTTGTCATGCTGGAAGACCCACAGCCCCATCTTCAGTGCTCTTGTTGAGGAAGGAGGTTCGCTGCCAAGATCTCGCGATACATGGCCCCATCCATCCTCCCTCAATACGGTGCATCGTCCTATCCCTTGCGAAAGCATCCCCAAAGAATGAGGTTTCCCCTCCAGCTTCACGGTTGGGATGGTGCTCGGGTTGTACTCATCCTCTTCTTCTCCAAACACGGGAGTGGAGTTTAAACCAAAAAGCTCTATTTTGGTCTCATCAGCCACATGACTTCTCCATTCCTCCTCTGGATCATCCAGATGAGTCATTGGCAAACTTCAGACGGGCCTGGACCCGCGCTGGCTTGAGCAGAGAATTGCGTGCGCTGCAGGATTTTAATCCATGACGGCGTCGTGTTATATAGTTTTCTTTGATACTGTGGTTCCAGCTCTCTCTACCGTCATTACCAGGTCCTGCCGTGTAGTTCTGGGCTTTCCCTCACCTTTCTCATGATCATGAGCTCACGAGGTGAGATCTTGCATAGAGAGACGAGGAGATTGACTGTTATCTTGAACTTCTTTCCATTTTCTAATAATTGCGCCAACAGTTGTTGCTTCTCACCAAGCTGCTTGCCTATTGTCCTGTATTTCATCCAGCCTTGTGCGAGTCTACAATTTGTCGGTGATGTTCTTAGACAGTCTCTGGTCTTGCCCATGTGGAGAGGTTGGAGTTCTATTGATTGAGTGGGGAAGGCTGTCTTTTTATGCGATAAGAGTTCAACAGGGCAGTTTAATAACAGGTAATGAGTGGGAATGGGAGGGCTTCTTAAGACAAACTAACAGATTTGTGGAGCCGGACATTCTTACATGTTGTTAGTGATAATATCTTATTTAATGCAATAAAATGCAATTATTATTATTTAAAAATCGATACCATCAGTGATTCTAGCATGTTTGTTTTAAGATTCGTCTTTCACAGTTGAAGTGTACTTGAATAAAATTACCAGACCTATGTGCCTTGTAAGGGGAACAATGCAAAATCGCGTGAGTAAAATACTGTTCCTCACTGATAATATATATTATACTATATATAATATATTATAATATATATATATATATATATATATATATGCATCATCAACCTAATCGTGGAGAGTGTTGGTGCTGCCGAAGCGGTCATACTATAGATATAAGAATCCTGGACGGGTCGCCATTCCGACACAGGATACCACAAGCTGGCACTCATTTTGCAACCTGGAAGGATGAAAGGCCGAGTAATCCAACCTGGAATTCATTCAACAGCTGAGCAGGATTTGACTCAGGACCCGAGGATCCTAAGCCCACACCCTAACCATTAAGCAACACCAGGCACATAATGTATATATAATATATATATCTATATATATATATATATATATATTATATTAATAGTAAATATAATTAATATATATATATAATATTCGTATATATATTAGTTGTGGGCCGGGGGTCGGTGGCGAGAACGAACCGCTGGGGGGAAAACTAGAGGTCGTCTCCACCAGACTCCCCGGAAATTGTGTAGGTCCGTCGCATCGGATAACTCCGCGAGCTTGGCGGGTCGATTATCCGACGTGTTGCCAATATTTCACGGTTACCGCATAGGGTTGTTTTGTCTAAAGCCAATTTACCTAAGTAGCTACGCGATTTAAACTACCGGGGAAGCCACGCCCTTGGAATGCATGGTGGAACCGGATTGACTCTACCGGCAGCGGTAGATTCACACTACCGACTACCGCTTTGCCACCTAACCTTCCGGCTCGTTGCAGTCGAGTGGGGCCTGCCCAGAACGTCCCGGCTATGATAGACCGATTACTGGGGATGAAATCCCACTTATACTCAGACCCGGACCATGCTGGACCAATGGAAGAAGGGACAGAAACGGACTGGGAACATTTCTACAATTGTTTTGTTTACAGTAAAATAAAGACAAAGGCCAGACTTGACTCGAATATGCAATCAGGGAAATATTTACAATCAGCAAAAACACTTACTCAGTTCTAGCTTAAAGACGTGGCACCACACAACAAAAAGAAAATAACCCCAAGAGTCCTTTATTTGACCTCTCACAGCCGTGAAGAGAGACAAGCTGGGGGTCAGTGTTTCGGTGGTACGCTGGTCGTCGGAGGGAAAGCGGTGTCTCTATTAGTGCGGCACCTGTAGCCCAAAGTCGTGCGGTTTGGTCCCAAGTTCGCACGTGTTGGGACTCCGTGGCTCGTGGCAGAGCTCGCATGGCAAATAGCTCGTGGTCCACAGAACTCCATCTCAGCCCGTAACAGAGCCAACCATTGTGTAAAGAACGAACCAGACTGCTGCACAGCTAGCCGATGAACAAAAACTGCCTGGACCCCAACGGCACCGGTGAAAACTCCTCCTGGTCTATGACCATCCGTCATCGAATAACTTCCTGCTCCACACGAACGTGCCTCAGAACTCAAACAGACCGAACCCCCTCAGAACTCTCGACACTCCTCTACAGAACTCCCCGCTGAGGATGGCATCGTAACTTTTATGGACCTCCCTCAGAGGGGAGGGGCCTTGGTGAAACTGACGTCACTGTTCGCCCTGATTGGAGGGGGCTTCCATGGGTCCGCCGTTTCTGGGCAGGGGTTTTGGCCATACCGGGAAGTCCGCCCACTCCACACGTGCGGACTCGCCCAAAAAGGTACTTCACCAAGATTTTGCCTCGAAACAGCGAGTCACCGGTTGGGTGGGTGAAGCGCTTGTTCAGTGGTGTTGTCGGTGTGTTTGTTGGATGGTCTTAGATGGATTGTTGGATGGTCCTAGATGGTTTGTTGGATGTTTCGTTGGATCTAAAGATTTAATAACCTAAGATTTAATAAAGATGTCGCAACGCACGTTTTTAATTCTCCCACGAGACAAAAGGAAAGGGATCTGACTACACATGTACTTAACGGGATAACTGACTTTTTGGACTTGTACGTTGAATGCAAATGGTTTCCAGATCCGTAACAATATATATTTATGTTGTTGTTGTTCGTCTTTCGGCTGCTCCCGTTAGGGGTCGCCACAGCGGATCATCCCTTATGATCCG